>CM053406.1:106568030-106587364 GCA_028644305.1 Xerus rutilus | reverse complement strand
CCTTAGAAAAGCACGAACAAATCAACACCAAAAGAAGTAGAAGACAGGAAATAATCAAAATCAGGGCTGAAATCAATGAAATTGAAATAAAAGAAAGAATTCAAAAAATTGACAAAACAAAAAGCTGGTTCTTTGAAAAAATAAACAAAATTGACAAACCCTTAGCCACCCTAACAAAAAGAAGGAGGGAGAAAACCCAAATTACTAAATTCATAATAAAAAAGGAAATATCACGACAGACACTACTGAAATACAGAGGATAATTAGAAACTATTTTCAAAAATTTATACTCCAGTAAAAGAGAAAACCCTGAAGACAATGACAAATTTCTAGAGACATATGACCTACTCAAACTGAACCAAGAGGTCTTACACAACTTAAACAGATCAATTTCAAGCAAGGAAACAGAAGATACCATCAAGAGCCTGCCAACCAAGAAAAGCCCAGGTCCAGACAGATTCTCAGCTGAGTTCTACAAGACCTTCAAAGAAGAACTAATACCAATACTCCTCAAACTATCTCATGAAATAGAAAAGGAGGGAACCCTTCCAAACTCATTCTAGGAGGCAAGTATCACCCTGATTCCAAAACCAGACAGAGACACATCAAAGAAAGAAAATTTCATCCCTGATGAACATAGATGCAAAAATTCTCAATAAAATTCTGGCAAATCGCATACAAAAACATATCCAAAAAATAGTGCACCATGATCAAGTAGGGTTCATTCCAGGGATGCAAGGTTGTTTCAACATACGGAAATCAATTAATATAATACATCACATCAATAGACTTAAAGATAAGAGTCATATGATCTTATCAATAGATGCAGAAAAGGCCTTTGACAAAATACAGCACCCTTTTATGCTCAAAACACTAGAAAAACTTGGGATAGAAGGAACATACCTCAACATTCTAAAAGCTATCTAGGCTAAACCCAAGGCCAACATCATCCTAAATGGAGAAAAATTGGAATCATTCCATTTGAAAATGGGAACTAGACAGTGATGCCCTCTCTCACCACTGATATTCAACATAGTCCTTGAAACACTACCCAGAGCAATTAGACAAAAGAAATTAAAGGGATATTAATTGGAAAAGAAGAACTCAAACTATCATTATTTGCAAATGACATGATTCTATACATAGAGCATCCAAAAAATTCTACCAGAAAACTTTTAGAATTAATAAATGATTTCAGCAAAGTAGTGGGATATAAAACACTCACAAATCAATTGCATTTCTATACATCAGTGATAAACTCTCTGAAAGAGAAATTAGGAAAACTCTCCCATTCACAATAGCCTCAAAGAAAAAAAAACACTTGGGAATCCATTTAACAAAAGAGGTGAAAGACCTCTACAATGCAAACTACAAGACACTGAAGAAAGAAATTGAAGAAGACCTTAGAAGATGGAAAAATCTCCCATGCTCCTGAACAGGCAGAATCAATATTGTCAAAATGGCCATACTTCCCAAAGCACTATATAGATTCCATGCAATCCCAATTAAAATCCCAACATCATTCCTTATAGAAATAGAAAGGGCAATCATGAAATTCATTTGGAAGAATAGGAGATCCAGAATACCCAAAGCAATCCTTAGCAAGAAGAGTGAAGCAGGAGGCATCACAATACCAGACCTTAAATTATACTACAAAGCTATAGTAGCAAAAACGGCATGGTACTGGCATTAAAATAAACATGGAGACCAATGGTATAGAATAGAAAACACAGAAACAAACCCACTTACATACAGTTACCTTACACTAGATAAAGGAGCCAAACATGTACACCGGAGAAAAGATAGCCTCTTCAACAAATGGTGCTGGGAAAACTGGAAATCCACATACAGCAAAATGAAACTAAACGCCTATCTCTCACCATGCACAAAATTCAACTCAATGTGGATCAAGGACTTGGGAACAAGACCAGAGACCCAATGCCTAATAGGAGAAAAAATAGGCCCAAATCTTCATCACGTCAGATTAGGACCATACTTCCTTAACAAGACTCCTATGGCACAAGAAGTAAAATCAAGAATCAACAAATGGGATGGATTCGAACTAAAAAGTTTCTTCTCAGCAAAAGAAATAATCAATGAAGTGAACAGAGAACCAACATTCTGGGAACAAATCTTTGCCATACACACATCTGATAGAGTACTCATCTCCAGGATATATAAAGAACTCAAAAAACTTATCACCAAAAAAACCAACAACCCAATCAGTAAATGGGCCAAAGAGCTGAACACAAACTTCACAGATGAAGATATACAATCCATCAACATACATATGAAAAAATATTCAACATCTCTAGCAATCGGAGAAATGCAAATCAAAACTACCCTAAGATTTCATCTCACACTAGTCAGAATGGCAATTATCAAGCATACAAACAACCATAAGTGTTGACGAGATTGTGGTGGAAAAGGCACGCTCATACATTGCTGGCGGAACTGCAAATTGGTGCAACCAATCTGGAAAGCAGTATGGAGATTCCTTATAAAACTTGGAATGAAACCACCATTTGAGCCTGCTATCCCTCTCCTTGGTCTATACCCAGAAGACTTAAAAACAGCATACTACAGTGATGCAGCCACTTCAATGTTCATAGCAGCTCAATTCACAATAGCTAAACTGTGGAACCAACCTATATGCCCTTCGATAGATGAATGGATAAAGAAACTGTGGTATATATACACAATGGAATATTACTCAGCAACAAGAGAGAATAAAATTATGGCATTTTCAGGTAAATGGATGGAGTTGGAGAATATCATGCTAAGTGAAGTAAGTCAATCTCAGAAAACCAAATGCTAAATGCAATCATTGATAAGTGGATGCTGATCCATAATAGCGGGGAAGGGCATGGGAACAACGGAGGAACTCTGTGCACAGGTGTGGAAGGTGGGAGAGGGCATGGGTACAGTAAAGGTGGAGGAATATGATGGACATCATAGCCCTAACTTTATGTATGACTGCTTTATGTATGTGATTCTACATCACATACAACCAGAGAAATGAAATGTTATCCTCCATCTGTGTACAATGAATCAAATTGCACTCTGCTATCATGTAAATCTAAATAGAACAAATTTTTTAAAAAAGAAAAAAAACAAGAAGTATATGGAAAAAATGTAAAATTTCATCTTGCTTTATTTTACAAAATAGTCTTTTGGAAAGTAGTGTTTAAGTTATTTATACTGCATTATGTTATACTGCATGTGGTCACCATGCAGTACTATAACATCATATATTTAATGCTACTCTTGTGTAGAAAATCATTTTATAAATTAGAAAGAGAAAACATGTTTGTATTGAGTATTTTTCATAGATAAAGAGGAAATTAAATAATTTTCCCCTTCAGATATTTGACATAATTGTGAGGCAAATTGTCACATGAGAAACACTGTAGTGTTTTGATTACAAAGGATACAAAAACAACTGGATCAAATCAAACACAGGTCACTGGGACGTGTGTTTCCATGTTAATATACCTATTCTAAATGTGAACTAATCTGAGTTTTTTGGAAAAGATTACCTTTAAATATGACAAGAGAGAAATATGGATGTATAGCTGATGTTTTGACAGTTTTTCCTTGAATTTAATTTGATCACATTTTCTTTTTTTTCCACTTTTTAAAAATTTATTCTACTTAGGTATACATAATAACAGAATGCATTTTGATTCATTGTACACAGATGGTGCACAACTTTTCATTTTTCTGGTTGTATGTGATGTAGAATCACATCATATGTACAGTCATACATGAAGCTAGGGCTATGATGTCCGTCTTATTTCACCATTTTCACTGTCCCCATGCCCCCCCTCCTTTGACCAAAGTTTCTCCATTCTTCTCGTGTCCCCTCCCCCCTTATAGATCAGCATCCACTTATCAGAGAGAACATTTGGTATTTGGTTTTTTGGGATTGGCTTACTTCACTTAGCATGATATTCTCTAACTCCATCCATTTACCTGCAAATGCCATAATTTTATTCTCTTTTATTGCTGAGTAATATTGATCACATTTTCTTTGATGGCTTTTTTGAAGTATAATTGATATATAAAGAACTACACATATTTCATGTGTACAATTTGATGCGACTACACATATATATACCCACTGTACCATCACCATAATTAAAGTAAAAGATGTATCCATCACTTCCAGAAGTTTCCTGTGTCTTTATATTTGTGTTTGCTTGTTTTGTTTGTTTGTGTGTGTTTGAAGAAAACTTAACATGAGGTTGATCCTTCTAATTTTTTATTATTTGTATTAGTGCACATTACTAATAAAGAATAATGAGCAATGCAGCATATTTGTACATGCATACAACATAATTTGATCATTTATACTCCTCCATGACCCTCCCTATACACCCCATTTCTCCCCCCTATTCTCTCTTTCTTCTCTCATAGACTCCCTCTACTTTCAGATCATCTTTTTCTTCCTATACTCCACATATGAAAGAGAACATGAAATACCTGTCTTTTTGGAGTCTGGCTTATTTCTTTTAACATGATGCTGTCCAATCTTCTATGTTGAAGAATTTTTATGTAATTTTTAGTCATTTATACTTCTTGTTTTGAGAAGTAACTATTTGATTTATTTACTCATATATTGATTGGGTTATTTGGGGTTTGGGTGGGTTTTTTAAGTTCTTTTATACTCTATACACCAATTCTATTGTCAGAAGAGTAGCTGGTAAAGATTTTCTCCCATTCTGTAGGCTCTCTCTTCAATCTTTTAAATGTTTCCTTTGCTTTGCAGAAGTTTTTAATTTGATGCAGTCCATTTTTTGGTTCTTGCTATTATTTCCTAAACTATACAGGTCCTATTCAGAAAGTCTTTGCCTATGCCTATACTGTGAAGTGTTTTCCCCATACTATCTTCCAGGAATTTCAAATTTATAGATCTTATACTTATGTCTTTGATCTATTTTGAGTTGATATTTTTACAGGGAGAGATAGGGGATAGTTTCAAGTATCTACATACAAGTATCCAGTTTTCCCAGTACCATTTGTTTCAGGGACTATCTTTTCTCCAATGTATGTATTTAATATCTTTGTTCAGAATCAGATGGCTCTAGTTGTATGGGTTCATTTCTGTGTTCTCTATTCTATTACACTGGTCTACTTGTCTTTTGTTACTCCAGTACCATGTAGTTTTTGCTATTATGGCTCTACTATATTTTTAAATTGCATATTGTGATACCTCTAGGTTTATTCTTTTTTCTCAGGATTTCTTTGGCTATTCTTGTTCTTTTGTTCTTCCTTGTGTATTTAAGATAGTTTTTTCTAGTTCTGTGAAGAATGTCATTGGTAATTTGATGAGGATTGCAGTGAATATGTATATCACTTTTTATTAGTTTGTTTTAATCATACATAACATTAATATTCATTTTGGCATAATTATAAAAGCATGTAATATAATTTGTTCTAATTCAGTCCTCAGTACTACCCCTTGCCCTCTTCTGTCCCCTTTCCTCTACTGATCTTTTTACTATTTACTTAAAGTTTTCTTTTAATTAGTGCCTTCTGGGTATATGTAATGGTGAGATTCATTGTGGTATATTAATATATGTACATAGAAAAGTTAAGTCCATTCATTACACTACTCTTTCTTCCCTTATTCCATCTCTCCTCCCTCCCCCTCAATCTCTTTCCTCTACTCCACTAATCTCTCTTTATGTGATTTTCATGTGATTCTAATGCCATTTTTCCCTTATTTTGAATTAACTTCTGCATATCAGAGAAAGTATTCAAGCTTTGACTTTCTGTGTCTGGCTTATGTCACTTAGCACAATGGTCATCATTTCCATTCATTTATCAGCAAATGCCATAATTTAATTCTTTATGTCTGAGTAGTACTTCACTGTGTATATATACCACATTCTCCTTGTCCATTCATCAGTTGAAGGGCACCTTGGCTGGTTCCATAGCTTGGCTATTGTGAATTGGCTGCTATGAAACATTGATATGACTGCATCACTATAGCATGCTAATTTTAAGTCTTTTGGATACATATTGAAGAGTGGAATAGCTGGGTTATAGGATGGTTTCATTCTTACTGGTTTTTTTTTTTTTAAGAATATCCATACTGCTTTCCAGAGTGGTTGTACTAATTTTCAGGACCACCAACAATGTATGAATGTACCTAATACATACAGATCTGTTCCTGTTTTACTAAGACCTTGTAATGCATATTAGGTTATCTAATTGAGATATAATTTTTTTTAATGTAGACACTTGTCACTGTCAACTTTCTTCTTAGAACAGTCTTTACTGTATCACACAGATTCTGGTATGTTGTGCTTTCATTTTTACTTAATTCTAAGACTTTTTTAAAAATTTCCCTGATTTCTTCAATGACCCATGGAGTTTTCAAGAGTTCGTTGTCCAGTGTTCACTACGTGTTTGCATAGTTCCTATACTGTCTCTTGCTGTTGATTTCTAATTTCATTCCATTGTAATCTGATAAATGAAAAAATGATTTCAGCTTTTTGTATGTTAAGATTTCCTTCATTGCCTAATATATGATCTACTTTTGAGAATGTTTCATGAGTAGCTGAAAAGAATATGTACTATGCTGTTATTGGATGGAATATTCTGTAAATATCTTTAAGTCCATTTGATCTTTAGTGTAGTTTAACTTTGACGTTTTTGTTGATATTTTAACTGGATGACTTCTATTAGCATGAGTGAGGTAGTGAATTCATCCACTATCATTGTATTGGGTCCTCTTAATCCCTTTATGCAGAGTATTATTTGTATAATGAAATTGGGGGTGCTTCTTCTTCCCATCCTTTCTCCTTGTCATTCCCATTTGTCTGATCCAAAGTACATTTATTCTTCCCTCCCTGCTCCTTAATGTGAGTTAACATCTGCATATCAGAGAGCATATTCAGCCTTTGATTTGGGGGGATTGGCTTATTTCACTTAGCATGATAGTCTTCAGTTCCATCTATTTGCCAGAAAATGCCAAAATTTCATTCTTCCTTATGGCTGAGTAATATTCCATTGTTTATATATATACCATATTTTCTTTATCCATTCATCTGTTGAAGGACACTTAGGTTGGTTCCATAGCTTAGCTATTGTGAATTAAGCTGCTATAAAAATTGACTCCATGTACATATAATATGTCAAAATACATTCTGACACATATAACTAAAAAGAACAAATAAAAAAATTTTAAAAAGAGGCAATAAAGTTAAAATGAAGTCACTAAGGTAAGCACTAATACGATATGACTGATGCCCTCAAATAAGAAAAATAAAGAAATTGATGTGCTTATGTTCAGCACATCTATATTTACAATCATTGTTTATTCTTGGTGAAATATTCTCTCTAGCAATAGGTAATGTCCTTCTTTGTCTCTTCTGATTAATTTTGGCCTGAAGTCTGCTTTGTTGGATATGAGCGTTACTAATCCTACTTGCTTTTGAATGCCATTTGCATAGAATATCATTTTTCATTCCTTCACTTTTAGTCAGTGTATTTTTTCTTGCCAATTAGGTTTGTTTTGTAAGCAACACACATTTGAATTTTATTATTTAATTAAATTTTCTAATATGTGTCTTTTAATTGGATAATTAAGACGATTTCAATCAGTTTTGTTTTGTTTTGCTTTGCAGGGGGTACAAGAGATTGAACTCAGGAGCATCCAACCACTGAGCCATAGCCCCAGCCACATCCCCAGCCCTATTTTGTATTTTATTTAGAGACGGGTCTTGCTGAGTTGCTTAGCATCTTCTCTTCTGCTGAGGTTGGCTTTGAACTTGCAATCCTCCTATTTCAGCCTCCCAAGCCACTGAGATTTCATGCACCACTGTGCCTGGTTCAATCAATGGCTATTTTAGAAAGATATATACAAGATTTGAGAAGATGGTGAAGCAGAGATAGGCAGTGACCCCTGGCCCCTCCGCAGCATAAAAAGGAAGGTTTTTGGAGAGGTAGATGATAGATCTAAGACCCAATATTATACTGTCTGAGACCTGGACAGGATTGAAATTTGGCTCCCAGAGCAGAAAATAAGGACAAAGTTCCTCAACCCTAAACCTGTACCATGATGGCAGAGGGGGAAGAGGCAACAGAAAGAGAAAGAGGGAGAGGAAAAACACATAAGTTCACTCCCTTAGCAACAACTCAGAAAAGCAGACCAAATGAAAATGCAGTGGAAGCAACAGGTTCATTGAACCCAAACTGGGGACAGAATGCTGTGTTAGGCATGGAAGACATTTTCTGGAGCACACAACTGGCCAGCCATCCTAGAAGAAATTAAATCAAAATGGCATCTTCACACATTGAAATAGCAAGAAATAAAACCAAAGGGGAGTACCCCTGAAATGGGTATTCAATAATTCATTTAGAAGAAACTTGTAGAGTGATCACTACTAAATGAAAGTTGCTGAAGCCCCTCCCCCTTTCCACAAACAAGGGAATTGGTGTGAATCACACCAAGGATCAGGGCATTCCCAGGAAGTGCTAGCCAAACACAGCACTCCACACAGCCTGCAAATGACTTTGAGCAAACACAGAGCTGAGGCCTGTAATTCATGGTGGTGGAAAGTGAGTACTAAAAGCAGGTGGGAAGGTAGTTTCTCTCTCAAGCAGTGCAGTGGGATGGTACGTTTTAATGGTGCTGTTATTTGCCACAGCAGCAGCCAGTAGAAGTTTGGACATGGACAGGATGGCTGTCCCTGTCCCAGTCAGCAGAGGGCAGCAGCACCCACAGTTTCCAATCTTGAGCAATGACAGCTAGAACCCATAAACCAGCTGAATCTCTTTCACAGTAGCAGGGACAGTGTCTTGGTGATCTGTCAGTCAGGGGGAATGCTTCTGCAGCACAGACCACCCATGAAGAACCACAACCACAGGTCCTGTGCTTGCAATAGCCTACAAAGCTCTAGGCTCTATGCCACTTTGAAAACCAGCATAGGGATGAATTGCACTGGAGGAAGAGTCAATTAAAGAAGAATCAAGCCTGAATTAAACATTAGGAATAAATTAAAATGGCAGGAAACAAAATGAATGAAAATGGTTTAAACTTATCAATTACAAATATTTATGTCCCAAAAACAGCCCATCTACATATATAAAATAAAACTTTCTCAATATAAAGAATCAAATAGACTACAATACAATAATACTGGGTGATTTTAACACACTTCTATCATCATTAGATAGATCTCCAGACATGAGCTAAGTAAAGATTCTTCAGAACTAAAAAATTCTATTAATCAAATGGACATAATATAAAAATGTAGAATATATAATATAGAAATGTAGAATATATTTTTACATTTTAATATGAAGTGTGGAATCATACATATGATATATATATAAATATAGAACATCTCATACATCAACAACTGGATTCACTTTCCTCTCAGTGGCACATGGAATATTTTGTAAATATATAATAGTTTAGATCACAAAGCAAACCTCAGCAAACACAAAAATTGAGATAATACCTTGTATACTATCAGATCATAATGGCATGAAATTAGAAATTAGCAACAAGATAAAAAACAGAAACCATTCTAACACCTGAAGATTAAACAATATACTTTTGAATGAGGACTAGATCAGAGAATAAAATAGAAAAGAAAAAATAATTTTTCAAAACAAATGAAAATAGAGATACAATATATCAAAATTTCTGGGACAATATAAAGGCATTTTTAAAAAAAAATTTATACCACTGAGTCCCTACATTAAAAAATAAAAATATACCAAATAAATAATATAACATTAAACCTCAAAGCCATAAAAAATAAGAATAAACTAATACCAAAATCAGTAGAAAACAGGAGCCAATTAAAATCAGAGCTGAAATCAATAAAATTGAGAATAAAAAAATATAAAGGACAAATGAAACAAAGAGTTAGTTCTTTGAAAGGATAAACAAGATTGATAAACCCTTAACCAAATTCACCTAAAGAAAGAGAAAGAAGGGGCTGTGGCTCAGTGGCAGAGCTCTTGCCTCACACATGTGAGGCATTGGGTTTGATCCTCAACACCACATAAAAAATAAATAAATAAACAAAACAAAGACATTTTTTAAAAAAGAAAGAGAAAAAAGACCCAAATTAACAAAATTAGAGATGCAAAATGAGATATCACCACAGGCACTACTTAATCCAGCATATCTTTAGAAAGTATTTTTAAAATTTATACCCCAATAAGCTAGAATATCACAAAGATATTGACTCATGCCCAGAGACATATGACCTACCCAAATGAATCATAAGAATATAGAAAACTTAAACAAACCAATATCAAGTAATGAAACTGAAGCAAGTACAAAAGCCTTTGAACAAAGAAAAGCTCAATTGAGTTCTAACAGACCTTTAAAGAAAAAGTAATACCAATCCTCCTCAAATTATTCCATGAAATAGAAAATGAGGGAACACTGCCAAATTCCTCTATGAAGCCAGTATTACCCTAATACCAAGACCAGACAAAGACACATCAAGGAAAGAAAACTTTAGACCAATATCCCTTAATGAACAGATGCAAAGAATTTTAATAAAATATTGGCAAACCACATTCACAAACACATTAAATGATAGTACACAATGATCAAGTGGGTGTTATCCCAGAGATGCAAGATTGGTTCAATGTACACAAACCAATAAATGCAATTTACAACATAAATGAGGTTAAGAAAAATAATCACATGATTATCTCAATAGATGCAAATGTAAAATAAAATAAAAAAATAAAATAAAATAAAATAAAAGCATTTGACTAAGTCCAGCACCCATTCATCTTTAAATAACTTACCTCAACATTGCAAAAGCTATATATGACAAACAAAAGGCCAATATCATACTAAATGAGGGGAAATGAAAAGCATTTCCTCTAAACACAAGAACAAGACAAGGATATTCACTCCTACCACTCCTATTCAACATTGACCTTGAAACTCTAGCTAGAGCAATCAGGCCAAAAAAGGGGGAGTAGAGATTAAAGGGATAAAATGGAAAACAAAGAGGTCAAATTATCTCTGCTGATGATATAATCTTATATTTAGAGGACCCCAAAACTTCATCTGAAGAATTCTAGAGATGATAAATAAATTTAACAAAGTAGCAGGACACAAAATCAATATACGTAGATCAACCACTTTCCTATATTCCAATAACGAATGTGATAAAAAAGGGATTAGGAAAACTATCTCATTCACAATAACCTCAACCAAGGAAATGAATGGCATCTATAACAAAAACTATACAACATGGACAAAATAAATTGATGAATATCTTAGAAGATAGAAAGACCTCTCATGTTTTTGGATAGACAGAATTAATATTGTCAAAATGACTATACTTCCAAAAATGTTATAGAGATTCAATGCAATCCCCATCGAAATACCAATGACTTTCATGGCAGAACTAGAAAAGACAGTTCTAAAACTTATTTGGAAGAATAAGAGACCCAGGATAGACAAAACAATCTTGAGCAAGACAAGTAATGCTGGAGACATCACAATACCTGACTTCAAATTATACCCAGAGCTATAGTAACAAAAGCAGCATAGTGTTGGCACCCAAAACAGACAGGAATAATAATGGAATATAATAGAAGACACAGTGACAAAACCACATAGATTATAGTCATCAAATACTCAACAAAGGTACCAAAAACTTATGTTGGAAAAACTATAGCTTTTTAACAAATGGTTCTGGGGAAACTGGGTATGCACATGTAGAAAAATGAAACTAGACTTGTATCTCTCACCCTGCACAAAAGTCAACCTAAACTGGATGAAATTTAGGAATTAAACCATAAGCCCTGCAACTGTTAGAAGAGAACATAAATTCAGCACTCCAACATATTGGCACACATATCACATTCTTTAATAAGTTTCCTAAAGGACAAGAAATGAACCTAAGAATCAATAAGTGGAATAGCCTCAAATTAAAAAGCTTCTGCACCTAAAAGGAAATAATTTAAAACATGAAGAGAGAGCCTGCACAATGGAAGATCCTTGCTACCTGCTCCTCAGATAAGGAATTAATATCCAAAATATAGAAAGAACTACAAAATTTTAACACCAGAAGGCAAATAAATTGGCAAAAGAACTAAAATAGACACTTCTCAAAAAGAAGAAACACAAATGGCCAACAAATATATGAAAAAAATGGTCAACATCATTAACAATCAGGGAAACACAAATCAAAACCTTACATTGAGATTTTATCTCAATACAGTTAGAATGGCAATTATCAAGAATACACATAATAATAAATGTCAGCAAGGGTGTAGGTAAAAGGCACACTCGTACTTTGTTGGAGGGGCTGCAAATTAGTGCAAACACTCTGGAAAATGGTATGGAGATTTCTCAAAAAAAAAACTAGAAATGTACCACCCTATAACCCAGATATCCCACTCCTCGATAAATTTCCAAAACACCCAAAATCAGCATAACATCAGGATGCAGCCCCATCAGTGTTTGTAGCAGCCAATTCACAATAGCCAAGCTATGGAACCAGCCTATGTGTCCATCCACAAATGAATGGATAAAGAAAATGTGGTATAACATACACAATACAGTTTTTCTCAGCCATAAAGAAAAATGACATTTGCTGTTAAGTTGATGGAACTGGAGAACATTATGTTAAGAGAAATAAGCCAGACCCAGAAAGTTAGGGGTCAAATGTTTTCTCTCCTAAGCAGAAGCTAAAACAAAATAAGGGAGAAAAGAAGAAAAAGCTGTGGGGAAATCACTCGGAAATAGAAGGATCAGTGGAGTAATGGAAGGGAATTGAAAGTGTGCGAAGAGGAATGAGAAAGGGGAGGAATAGTGGCCTGAATCTGACAAAACTTTCCTATGCACTTATATGAATATACCACAGTGAATTTCACCTTTGTATATATATTCATAATAAATTAATTTTCAAAACTATAAATAAATTGAAGAAAAATCAATAGAGTATGTGAAGAGTGGTGACAGAGAATGAGAGAGCAGTGTCTGAGATTGGGGTCTCTGATGACCTCATGGCTGTGGCATGCCTGGTGCCTGGGAATGTTCTTGTGCAAGGGCACAGGATGCTTAGCTGCTGTGGTAATGCCCTGCGTGAGGAGGCTCTGTGCAAGAGTCTTATTGGCATCAACCTTGACATCAGGCATGTAGCTCCTGGAATAAACTCTCATTAGATAACCAAAATGTTCCACCAGCTTTGTTATTTCTGAAGCAGCCCAGGCTCTCTGTATGCCTGGGGAGTCCTTAGTCCTCAAAGAGAAGCATCACATGCTCAGGCATTAAAAGACATTTGATTCTGAAAATAGCTTTCACTCTGCTCCTGCTGGCAGATGCCACTTTTAGCTGTTGCAATCTCACTTCTTCAAAGGACTTGCTTCAATGGCATTCTGATAGAGCCACACTGGGTCATAAGGTAGATACTAGCTTGGACATGACAATATTTTCTATGATTTTTCAGGGGAAAGGAAAATGTATGTTTCTCAAAGTAGAAAGTTCAGATGTGAGACAGGGAAATAGCAAGATCAAAGCCAGCCTCAGCAATGGTGAGGCACTTAGAAATCAGTGACACCCTGTCTCTAAATAAAAAAAAAAAAAATAGATTGGGAATGCAGCTCAGTGGTCGAGTACCCCCGAGTTCAATCACTGGCACCAAAATTAAAAAAAGAAAAAGAAAGTTCAGGTGTGATTGTGATATGTCCTCAATATGCCACCATACTATGCCACCTGTTCTGTAGTTCTGTAACTCCAGAATCAGCTAAGCTCAGACTGTTTCTGTTATACAGCTATTTATGTGACAATTTTGTCCAGTTTCTATCTTTCCATTTGTGTCATCCCTCCCCTCTTCCATGCCCAGCACTGCCACTACAATGTGTATCGTCCTCTGTTCCTAAATCAGCATCTCAGTCTCTCCAAGTCTCTGACCTTTCATTATTGAACTTTAACATATTCCTTCACCTCACTGAGTAACTGTTCTCCAACTTTCAATTCCAAGCAATGGAGAAGTTGAAAAGTGCTGCCTGCCTCTAGTTCACCATCTAGAATGCCCCCCATCCTTAACAAATTTTGAAATGGAAAATATTGTATTGTTAACTACAGGCACTATGCTGTGTAGCCCATCTCCAGAACTTATTCTATTAGCGTAACTGAAAATTTATACCTATTAAACAACCACTATACATTTTCTTCTACCCCAAACCCTGGTTATCACTATTGCATTCTCTGCTATTATACCATATAGTGAATAAATCACATATATATATATACATACACATATATATATACATGTACATACTGCATATATGTACACATATATATGTATCATATATATTATATAGTCATATTTTAGTCATAATCTATTTGAAGTTCTAAATGCCTCTGATTCCTGAATATAATATTACATATATAGATAATATATAGAGATTATAATATATAGATTCAAACACAAATATATATGTATGTAAGAAATTTTAGAGGTGAAATTATTGGGTTATGAAATCTTAAACCTGATAAGGATTAACTGAGTGGTAACTGTAGGCAGATAGGTTGTAGCTGGGAGAGATAGGTCATTGGGATATATATTTTGTCCCAGGTGAGTAGAAAAGTCTCTCTCTCTCTGCTTCCTAATTGTCATGTCCTGAGCTGCTTTCCTCTGCCACATCCTTTCACTATAATGTTCTGCCTCACCTTGGGCCCAGAGCTATGAAGTTGGCCATCTATGGACTGAGATCTCTGAAACCATGAGGCCCAAGTAAACTTTTCCTCCTTCACTTTGTTCTTGTCAAATATTTTGGTCACAGTGATTTAAAAAAAAAATTGACTAAAACAAGACTATTAAATTTGTTTATGTCTTTAAGTATGAACAATAAGGATGTTCTGTTGTGGGTAATAAAATTGACAAGTGAGATAATATTAATTTTTTGATTTATGAGTTTTAAACTAAACCAGATTAAAATTGAAAAGCAGATAATTTCATTTATAAATGAGCTCATTTCAGCACTGTTTTAGTCAGCTTTTTCATGGCTGTGACAAAAAGATCTGACCAGAACAATTTTAAGGGAGGAAAAATTTATTGAGGGGCTCATGGTTTCAGAGGTCTCAATTCATAGATAGCAGGCTCCATTCCTTAGGGCTTAAGGTGAGGCAGAACATTGTGACAGAAGAATGCAGCAGAGGGAAGCCGCTCACATGGTGATCTGAAAGCAGAGAAAGAGTCTCCACTTGCCAGATACAAATATATATCCATATATATGCCATGTCCCCAATTCCCACCTCCTCCAGCCACACTCTAACATTTTAGTTACCACTCAGTTAATTCTTATCAGGGGGTTAATTCACTGATTGAGTTAAGACTGTCACACCCCAATCATTTCTCCTCTGAACCTTCTTGCATTGTCTCACACATGAGCTTTTGGGGGACATCTCACATCAAAAACATAACATTTTGCACCATCTTAAAGTGTGTTCTCTACCATTTTGAAAGAGACTAAATGATATGTCCTGTGCTAAATTAGTAACATGATAATGTTCCTCCATAATGTATCTGAGCCCCACTCTATCATTTATTTACATTTGTAATTTAGGCTAACTGAATAGGTACTTTCATATAATTTAGAAAGAAAATAAAAAATTTACTTTGTAAAATATACAAAAGGTATGTTATGGAATTATCTTCTTCTCATACCTTTAACACCTCCATGCATTTCCCCTACACAAATACTTTTATTCATTTTTTTGATATAGAAAAAGCAGAGGAAGAGAATCACAATGATTAACTTGCCTCTTCCAGACACAGCCATAAAAAGAATTTGTAAAGCTGGACAACTTAAGTTGTAAGTTTACAAAGAAAAGATACAGCAATAGATAATAGATAGAGGGAGATAGTTTCTCATAAAACTATTATCTTTGATTTGCTCTCATCAAAAAGGTTTTCTTTTCTTGTTCAGAATCTTGCTTTTTGCCGGTTCTTAAGTGTGATAATTCATGTTCCATGGGCTAGAATAATTTAATAAAATATTCCAAATACACAATTTTATTATATGTATCTGTGTTTATTGCATTGGGGTAAACACTAGTGATTGCCTAGGAAAGCTTGTTGCTCTGGGCTAAGTGAGATAAGAAAGACTCTAAGTTCCTGTGGACTGGCAGGAGCCACAGAGGGCCCAAATCTACCCTCAGGAAACTCCATGGTTGTTCAGCCAAAGGGAGACCAGGTACTGCTACCTCTAGCCACTGGGGAGCCCAAATTCAGGGCAAGAGTCACTCCAGAGACACCAGCACAAGGCAGCCCCACCCAAGGGCAGCCTGGGCCTGCCTCAGTTCTGCTCCAGAGTTCCTGAGGACCAGGAGGAGCCACAGAGGGCCCAAATACGCCCTCAGGAAACTCCAAAGGTGTCCAGCCAAAGAGAGACCAGGGACTACTATTTGCTAGCCACTGAGGAGCCCAAACTCAGGGTAAGACTCACCACAGAGACCCCAGCATGAGACAGCCCTGCCCAGCTGTGGCCTGGGTCCACCCCTGTTCTGCTCTAGAGTTCCTGTGGACCAGCAGGAGCCACAGATGGCCCAAATCCACCATCAGGAAACTCCACAGGTGTCCAACCAAGGGTTGACCAGAGACTGATAACTATCAGCCACAGAGGAAGGCACACCCAGGGTAAGAGTGGCCTCCAGAGATCCCAGCATGAAGAGGCCTCACCCAAGTGTGCTATGGGCCTGCCGCAGTTCCACTCCAGAGTTCTTGTGGTCAGGCAAGACAGAAGGCCCAAAACCACCCTTAGGGAATGCCAGGGGTGCCCAGTTGAAGGTAGACCAGAGCATGCTAGCCTCCAGCCCCAGGGAAGCTCACACTCACTGTAAGGGTCGCACACAGACTCTCCTGCTTCTGATTCTGCCTAAGTGAGACCTGGGTCTACCTCCGATTCCGCCCCAGAGTTCCTGTTCACCAGCAGGAGCCCAAGAGAGGGGCAAAACAGCCCTCAGGGGCCGCCTCAGGAGCCCAGCCAAGGCCACTTCCACTGCCCTCTAGAGGTACATCCACTACCTCTGAAACCAACGTTAGTGGCAGTAGTGCCCATCTGGGGACACTGGGGGAACAGAAGTAGCTCCAAGGTGAAACACAGGTAATCTGGAGTGTCAATACAAGATTATAGGATAGAAGCTGCAATACCTCAGATCGGTATTTCAAGAAAGTAAAATACACAATCAACATGAAAAAACAAGGGAAGAAAGTGCCTCAAATAAACCTTGATACCACTGTAACAGAATCCATTGACAACACAGTTGATGAAATGTCAGAGAAAGAATTCAGAATGTACATAACTAAAATGATCTGTGAATTAAAGAATGACATAAGTGAGCAATTACAGGCAAAAATTGCTCAATCCAACAAAGAAATGGGAGAGCAAATAAAAGCAACCATTGATTATTCTAACAAAGAGATAAGAGAGCAATTACAAGTAGCAAAAGATTA
The DNA here is from genome assembly GCA_028644305.1 of Xerus rutilus. NCBI lineage: Eukaryota > Metazoa > Chordata > Mammalia > Rodentia > Sciuridae > Xerus > Xerus rutilus. Next base: position 106,569,902 of record CM053406.1, on the reverse strand, counting down.
CTTTAAGAGAGAGCTAGAGATTGTGAAAAAAAATCGGAAATTCTTGAAATGAAGGAAACAATAAACCAAATAAAAAACTCAATAGAAAGCATCACCAGTAGCCTAGATCACCTGGAAGACAGAACCTTGGATAATGAAGACAAAATATACAATCTTGAAAATGAACTTGACCATACAGTGAAGATGGTAAGAAATCATGAACAGAACATACAAGAAATATGAGACAGCATCAAAAGACCAAATCTAAGATTTATTAGGATAGAAGAAGGCACACAATTTCAAACCAAAGGAATGCACAATCTCTTCAGTGAAATAATATCAAAAAATTTCCAAAACATGAAAAATGAATCAGAAAATCAAATACAAGAGGCCTACAGGACATCAGCAGATTTTTCAACCCAGACGCTAAAAGCAAGGAGATCATAGAATAACATATTCCAAGCCCTAAAAGAAAATGGATGCCAATCAAAAATCCAATATCCAGCAAAATTGAGCTTTACATTTGATGATGAAATAAAAACCTTCCATGATAAACAAAAATTAAAAGAATTTACAGCAAGAAAGCCTGCACACTACACAGCATTCTTGGCAAAATATTCCATGAGGAGGAAATGATAACTAACAATGAAAATCTACAAATAGAGGAACTACACAAAAGGAAAGACCATTCAAAAGAGAAAACAACTCAAGGTAAAAACCAAAAACAGACCAAAATGACCAGAATTACAAATCATATCTCAATAATAACCCTGAATGTAAATGGCCTAAATGCACCAATTAAAAGACATAGACTGACAGACTGGATCAAAAAAAAAAAAGACCCAACAATATGCTGTCTGCAAGAGTCTCATCTCACAGGAAAAGACATCCACAAACTGAAAGTGAAAGGGTGGGAAAAAACATATCACTCACATGGACCCCACAAACAAGCAGGAGTTTCCATCCTCATCAAATAAAGTGGACTTCAAACCAAAGATGGTGAAAAGAGATAAAGAAGGTCATTTCATACTTCTTAAGGGAATCATACATCAACAAGACATAACAATCATAAATATCTATGCCCCAAATAATGGGGCTTCTATGTATATCAAACAAATCCTTCTTAAGTACAAGAATCAAATAGACCACAACACAATAATACTTGGAGACTTTAACACAGCTCTCTCACCATTGGATAGATCTTCCAAACAAAAACTTAATAAAGAAACTATATACCTCAATGAAATTATCAATAATTTAGACTTAACAGACATATATAGAGTGTTTCATTCATCAATGAGCGAATACATTTTTTTCTCAGCAGCACATGGATCTTTTTCCAAAATAGATGATATGTCACAAAGCCAGTCTTAGCAAATACAAAAAAATAGAGATTCTACCTTGCATCCTATCTGACCACAATGGAATAAAATTGCAAATCAATGACAGATTGAAAAACAGAAACTACTCCATCACCTGGAAACTAAATAATATGCTATTGAATGATACATGGATAACAGAAGACCTCAGGGAAGAGACAAAAAAATTTTAGAGGTAAATGAAAACTGACACAACATATCAAAATCTCTGGCATACCATGAAGGCAGTGCTAAGAGGAAAGTTCATTGCACTAAACTCATTCATCAGAAGAAGTAAAAGTCAACAAATAAATAAATTTACTCTTCATCTCAAAACCTTAGAAAAGCACGAACAAATCAACACCAAAAGAAGTAGAAGACAGGAAATAATCAAAATCAGGGCTGAAATCAATGAAATTGAAATAAAAGAAAGAATTCAAAAAATTGACAAAACAAAAAGCTGGTTCTTTGAAAAAATAAACAAAATTGACAAACCCTTAGCCACCCTAACAAAAAGAAGGAGGGAGAAAACCCA
>CM053406.1:106512381-106567530 GCA_028644305.1 Xerus rutilus | reverse complement strand
CCTCAACTTTGTAAAAGCTATCTATGCTAAACCCAAGGCCAACATCATCCTAAATGGAGAAAAATTGGAATCATTCCCTCTGAAAACAGGAACTAGACAGTGATGCCCTCTCTCACCACTGATATTCAACATACTTCTTGAAACACTACCCAAAGCAATTAGACACATGAAAGAAATTAAAGGGATACGAATCAGAAAAGAAGAACTCAAACTATCATTATTTGTGGATGACATGATTCTATACTTAGAGGATCCAAAAAATTCTACCAGAAAACTTTTAAAACTAATAAATGAATTCAGCAAAGTAGCAGGATATAAAATCAACACCCACAAATCAATTGCATTTCTATACATCAGTGATAAACTCTCTGAAAGAGAAATTAGGAAAACTATCCCATTCACAACAGCCTCAAAAAAAAAAAAAACACTTGGGAATCAATTTAACATAGGAGGTGAAAGACCTCTACAATGCAAACTATAAGACACTGAAGAAAGAAATTGAAGAAGACCTTAGAAGATGGAAAAATCTCCCATACTCCTGGATAGGCAGAATCAATATTGTCAAAATGGCCATACTTCCCAAAGCACTATATAGATTCAATGCAATCCCAATTAAAATCCCAACATCATTCCTTATAGAAATAGAAAAGGCAATCATGAAATTCATTTGGAAGAATAGGAGACCCAGAATAGCCAAAGCAATCCTTAGCAAGAAGAGTGAAGCAGGAGGCATCACAATACCAGACCTCAGATTAATCTACAAAGCTATAGTAACAAAAACAGCATGGTACTGGCATTAAAATAGACATGGAGACCAATGGTATAGAATAGAATACACAGAGACAAACCCACTTACATACAGTTACCTTACACTAGATAAAGGAGCCAAACATGTACACCAGAGAAGATAGCCTCTTCAACAAATGGTGCTGGGAAAACTGGAAATCCATATGCAGCAAAATGAAACTAACCCCCTATCTCTCACCATGCACAAAATTCAACTCAAAGTGGATCAAGGACCTGGAAATCAGACTAGAGACTCAATCCTAATAGAAGAAAAAATAGGCCCAGATCTTCATCACGTCAGATTAGGACCATACTTCCTTAACAAGACTCCTATAGCACAAGAAGTAAAATCAAGAATCAACAAATGGGATGGATTCAAACTAAAAAGCTTTTTCTCAGCAAAAGAAATAATCAATGAGGTCAACAGAGAGCTGACATTCTGGGCACAAATCTTTGCCACACACACATCCGATAGAGCACTCATCTCCAGGATATATAAAGAACTCAAAAAACTTATCACCAAAAAATCTAACAACCCAATCAACAAATGGCCCAAGGAGCTGAACAGAAACTTCACAGAAGAAGGTATACAATCGATCAACAGACATATGAAAAAATATTCAACATCTCTAGCCATTAGAGAAATGCAAATCAAAACTACCCTAAGATTTCATCTCATGCCAGTCAGAATGGCAATTATCAAGCATACAAACAACAATAAGTGTTTGGCGAGGTTGTGGGGAAAGTTGCACACTCATATGTTGCTGGTGGAACTGCAAATTGGTACAACCAATCTGGAAAGTAGTATGGAGATTCCTTAGAAAACTTGGAATGAAACCACCATTTGACCCAGCTATCCCACTGGATAGTCTTCAGTCTATACCCAGAAGACTTAAAAACAGCAAACTACAGTGCTGCAGCCACTTCAATGTTTATAGCAGCTCAATTCACAATAGCTAAACTGTGGAACCAACCTAGATGCCCTTGAATAGATGACTAGATAAAGAAACTGTGGTATATATACACAATGGAATATTACTCAGCAATAAAAGAGAATAAAATTATGGCATTTGCAGGTAAATGGATGGAGTTGGAGAATATCATGCTAAGTGAAGTAAGCCAATCTCAGAAAACCAAATGTTGAATGTACTCATTGATAAGTGGATGCTGATCCATAATGTGGGAAAGGTCATGGGAACAATGGTGGAACTCTGTTCACAGGTGTGTAAGGGGGAGGGGGTATGGGGACAGTAAAGGTGGTGGAATATGATGGCCATCATAGCCCTAACTTTATGTATGACTGCATGTTTGTTGTGATTCTATATCACTAACAACCGGAGAAATGAAATGTTATCCTCTAAAAAAATAATAAAAAGAATTAAATAAAAAAAAAGAAGGACTCTAAAGAATATGATAATAAAGGAAATGGAGAGGGTAAATTGGCCACTTTCTTAACTCCAATGTTTATGTGAGGATCAAAGCAGTAACTTTGATTGTAAAGTAAAAGTGTACTCATAAGACATCTGAAGAAATCCAATTGGACAGTGAGCATGCAAATTATCCTATGATTCCCCCTGCTTGTAGGCATGGTGTATCCCTTCATTGTATCTAGCCTGCCATTGCCAAAATGCATGTAAATAACAAAATGTTCAAAACTCTGTTGAGCCCTCCAAGTTCTTTTCTTTGGATCAGTAAACAGTATGTTGTTATGATTATAGCCCTGGAGTTGAAGAGTTTGTAAGTTTTACAGAGCTTTCTAGGTACATAGGTAACTATATATATAAAACTCTCTCTTTCTCTCTTCATATATATTTTTATTTATTATTTATTTTATTTATTTGTTTATTTATTTAAAATGTACATCCAGCTTTTCAGAGATAGATGAAAAGAATTTCTGATCTTGTAACAAATGGTAAACATAAGACCATATACCCCAATAAATTTCCTTCATATATGAAAAATTCATGTCATTAATTTATGGAAATTTATAAATTGTAGAAAGGCATAATGTTACATTATAAAACTGAACAAAATTATTTAAAATGCCACAAAATAAATATTAAGTGGAAAAATCTTTCATGTTACAAAATGGGGGACTTTCTTTACAATTATGTGTTTATCTGAATTATCATTCAATTTGTAGTTTAATTAAAACTTTCAATATGGTAGATTATTATATGAATGTTTCAGTATATCAGAATAACAAGCCCAATAAGAGTAATGAATAAATTATTGAATATGTAGTGTGTTTGTGTTTGTATATATGTATATATATTGATTAAATGTGTAAGTGTGTGTATATGTGTGTGTAGAAATATGTGTATCTATAGTTGCTATTAATAAGGTTCTAATTTTTATTTATTCTAGGCTTAGTGACTTTTAGAGAAAAAGTAAACACCTTTGTGATTTCCAAACGTGTCTTCCTTTTTCAGTAGTAATGACTTGACACTTGAATCGTGCTTTGTGTGCAGCCACTTATGGCTCCCACCCCTGTGGGATGCCTTAAACTTTGAGAAAGTTTATCTCAATGTAGTATGTTAAATGGCTTGCCCCAAAAGGCCTCTTTCAAGAATTAATTGTAAAAGTCATGAGGCACAATTGAGATGAAAGCACGAGTGACTCCCTAACAAAGCTGGCACCTCTGGAGACAACTCTGAAAGTATTGAAATGTACACTCCTATGAGTCATCTTGTTCTTCAGAGAGAAGAGTTTTGAACTCCCTAAACAATTATGTACTTACTGACTTGGTAAAAACATTTATAACATTTTAATGACATAATTATCTGTGATCTTTATAATGAGCCCCAGGGGATTTATTATAGAACAAGAACTTAACAAAAGCCCAGTTTCCAGGAGACTACTTTTAATTGCATTAAAATGCAAAATGATGGCCTCATGTCTGTTCTGTGTATAACAAGTAGACTGTTTTTGGTACAGGTCTCCGTAAGCGACATGTCTGAAGATTAAGAATTGCTATAAGCTCTAGTCCTGGAGACAAAATAAATGCTATAGGGGTTTCTAAAGTTCTACTTACCTGCTCTTTAGATTTGGAGAAAGAATTCTAACTCCAAAATTTCAAATTTTTCTTTGTTTTTTGTTTATGTGGACTAAAACAATCAAATAAAATATTTTGAAGAAACTGATTGAGTCCTTTATTCTTTTTAAATAGTCCATGAGAATGGTAAATCCTGCTGCTAATTTGAAATATATAGTAGTATACATGCCAGATAAGAATATAAATTTAAAATTAGATTTGTGAGTTTGAAAAATGTTTCATTAATTATTATATGTTTGACTTAAGGAGAATGAGAGAATAATTCTGGTGAGCAATCGCTGATCTGTAAAAAAGATAGAACCTTGTAAACAGCAACACCACTCTCATGTGGCTGTTGTGGATATCAACAGGTAGGATAGAAGAAACAATAGGTAGAAAAGAGACATAAAGGAAGGAGAAAGAAATAACATTTTTTTCTAGAAATTTCTGCATGTATTTCATATTTCACTTGGAGAAAATTCCCTCAACTTTTAACAGAGTCAGCTAAGGATTGTAGGTGAGCAAAGGAACTACAGAAACATAACTTTCTGAAGTTCACAAAGAAATACACTTTTACTTCAGAAGTTTCACATAATTTCCCAGGTCAGTCATTCCATAAGCGAGTCTCTTCTTTAAGTCAGTTACTCCCAAATTCCTGGAAAATCTATAAATTTACATGCACACTGTTAATTAAACACCCAATAAATTGACTATGTAAGAGAGATATAACATTTCAATAAACTATAATTTAGGGGACTTTCCAGCACTATCTACTAGACAGATAATGAAGACCACATCAGCCTGAAGATACAGAAATTTTCCAGACCACCATAACTTGTCTTGAAATCATTACTACATACCTTTTCATAACCAACATTCATCAAGTTTACTTAAAAAGAAGAGCTGGGAACTCCAAAACCATATGTCTCACCTTCAAGATAGCCCACATCCTCCCTTGAACGTGTGTTCCTTACTCTACAAGCAAAGGTGTCTCTTTCAAGATTGTCCTCAGTCTCCCATGTATATGTATCTTCTTTCCTAAATAAATCTCTGTCTGTGCCTCTGAGTGACCTATGCTAAAATTCTTTTCCACTACATATGTCAAGAATCTCACTGGTCCTGAGTCAAGTTCCTCTTTCTCTTCTTAGACCCTCTTCAAAGATCCTCTTCTCCCAGGACAACTTGATACATATTAACCACATCAAATAGCATCACACATAATAAGTATCCAAAAAATACCTTTAATCGTTCAGCCACCATAATTACAAAGTGTTTTTTTTCCTATAGTTATTTCAAAAATTGTTTTCACACATTTTTTGGAGGGGGTGCTGGGGATGGAACTCAGGGGTGTTCCCCCACCCCTTTTCAGTTTTTTTATTTTGAGACAGGGTCTGTTGTCTAGGCTGGCCTTGAGCTTGAGATCCTCCTGCCTCAACCTCCTCAGTTGCTGGGATTACAGGTATGTGCCACTGTACCCAGTCACTTATGTTTTTCAATTACATTCACTTTATAAGAATAAAATAAAATTCAGTGTTGGGAAAACTGGTTATTTATTTATAGAAGACTGAAACTAGAGCCTTATCTCTGACCTGGAACAAAAAAATCAACTCAAAATGGATCAAAGACCTAGAAATTAGACCAGAAGCAATGAAACTCCTAGAATAAAATAGAGGGTAAACACACCAGCATAAAGGTGCAGGCAACAACTTTCTCAATAGGATCAGAATATAATGCCAAGGGTTAATAAATGGGATGGCATCAAATTAAAAAGATTTAGCATAGCAAAGAAAATAATTAGGAATGTGAAGATAAAATTCACAGAATGGGAAAAAATCTTTGCTAGCTGCTTTTCTAACAGAGTATTAGTATCTAGAATATATAAAGGACTCAAAAAACTTTACACAAAAAACTCAAATAATCCAGTAAATAAATGGGCCAAAAAATTAAACAGACACTTATCAAAAGAATAAATATGAATGACCAACAAATATATGAAAAAATGTTCAACATCATAGCAATTAGAGAAATACATATCAAAACCACATTGAGATTTCATCTCACACCACTCAGAATGACAATCATCAAAAATACAAATAATAATACGTGCTGAAAAGGATGTGGAGAAAAAGGAATATTTTTATACAAACTATGAGAAAAACCACTATGGAAATCAGTATGGAGGTTCCTCAAAAGACTAGACATGGAGTTATCATATAACCCACCTACACCACTCCTCAGTATTTATCCTGAAGAGCTAAAGTCATCATATTACAGGGATATATGAATACCCATGTTTATAGCAGCACAATTTACCATAGTCAAACTATGGAACCAGTCTAGGTGTCCATCAACTGATAAATGGATAATTAAAATGTGGTATATACACACAAAGAAGTTTTACTCAGACATAAAGAAAAATAAAATTATGTCATTTTCAGGGAAATGAATGGAACTACAAACCATCATGTTAAGAGAAATAAGTCAAACTTAGAAAAAGTCAAAGGTCATATATTTTTCTGAAGCTAGAGAAGAAAAAAGAAAAGAAAGGTGGAGGCAGATCTCATGAAAATCAAAAGGAGATCAATAGAGGAAAGGGACCAAGGGGTGGGAAGCAAGAAGGGAGGGGAGAAGAGCTGGGGAGTGATACTGGCCAAATTATATTGTTATATTATGCACATGTAAAAATATATAGCAAAAAATCCTATGATTATGCACAACTATAATGAACCAATTAAAATGTGAAAAATTCTTTAAAAAGAATTAAATTCAAACAATGAAAACATTGACTAATATTGTATTAATATTTAGCAGTAATGTCCAGTCTCATAACCATGTTTTCCAATTGCAAATCCAATATCTCATAGCTATTTTTACACCTAATTATAATAGCTAATTATCTCAATTCCCTCCAATTATATTATCAGAAGCCTAGCCCAGGATTACTGCCTGGATTCTGGTAACACAACAGCAACCACATTCTTAGACTATAATGCCCCCTGTGGCTAAATGACGGTAGGAAGGGAACTGATGAGGAAAGTATCTGCAACTGTGAAACTGGATTTAATCTTTAAGACTCTCCTTCTTTTCCCTTTAATCTAGCATTAACTTCCCTTTGCCACTTTTAAAAAGATGGAAAATTTAATTTAGGAATCTACAGGCCAAAGATTAGTTGTCTCCTAGTCTCACTGGCAGCATATGTTAACCCTTGTAATTCCTTTCCTGTCATATGGGGCTTTTTAGTTTATTTGGGATTTCTATGAAACCAATATAAAGTTCTGTTTGTTTGCTGTTGTACAGGGATTTTCAGCCAATTTGGAGTTTCTCTGCAATAAATTTGGAGTTCTTAAACTATTTGTTTGACAGGAAAATTTTACCTTGTCTTTGACAGGGATTGTTTACTGCCAATTTGTTTGGAAGAGACACAGAGGAGTAGATGAGGTAGGAGAAATTTTGAAAGAAATAGGTAAAAAGGAGACATAAGGAAAAGAGAAGGGAAAAAGATTTTTTTTTAAATAATTTTTTTAGTTATAGATGGGCATAGTATCTTTATTTTATTTATTTATTTTTATGTGGTGTTGAGGCTCAAACCCAGTGCCTCACACATGTGAGGCAAGTGCTCTACTGCTGAGCCACAAGCCCAGCCCGGGAAAAAGATTTTAATTCAGAAGTTTCTCATACTTTTCCAGTCCTGTCATTCCCTCAGACTGTCTCTCCCCCAGGCCTGTTGCTCACAAATTTCTGAGGAATCCATAAATCTACCTGTGTACTGTTAATTAAACCCCCAACAAATCAGTTTATAATTGGAAGATGTGATATCTTGAGGAACATATAATTTAGGGAACTTTCTATTAGCTAGCATTTAGATATGAGCAGTGGGTCAGAAGTTTAAGAAAATTCTTAGTACAGAGTGAATCAATTAACCAACAGCCTTGCCTCATTGACACTCCACAATTTGACAAGACAGCTATTTCAGGACTCTTGCCTGATCTTAGTCAGCTGTATAAACTATACCTCTTTCAACAGGAGGAACATAAATAAATTCAGGGGAAGATAAGCATATGCTTTCTCAGAAGAACACAATTGTTTCCTTAACAAGAAAAGTGAAGCAAGAGGCATCAAAATACCAGACCTTAAACTATATTACAAAGCTATAGTAACAAAAATGGCATGGTATTGGCACCAAAATAGACATGTAGACCAATGGTACAGAATAGAAGACACAGAGACAAACCCACATAAATACAGTTATCTCATGCTAAACAAAGGTGCCAAAAACATACATTGGAGAAAAGATAACCTCTTCAGAAAATGGTGCTGGGAAAACTAGAAATCCACATGCAGGAAAATGAAATTAAATCCCTATCTCTCACTAGGCAAAAAACTCAACTCTAAGTGGATCAAGGACCTAGGAATTAGACCAGAGATCCTACACCTAATAGAAGAAAAAGTAGGCCCAAATCTTTATCATGTCAGATTAGAACCTGACTGTCAACAAGTCTCCTAAAGAGCAAAAAGTAAAATCAAGAATCAATAAATGGGATGTATTCAAACTAAAAAGCTTCTTCTCAGCAAAAGAAACAATCAACAAGGTGAAGAAAGAGCCTATATTTGAGGAGCAAATTTTTGCCACACACACATCAGATAGAGCACTAATCTCTAGGATATATAAAGAATTTAAAAATCTTAACACCAAAAATACAAACAACCCAATCAATAAAAGGGCTAAGGAGCTGAACAGACACTTCTTAGAAGACGATATACAATCAACAAATATATGAAAAAATGTTAAACAGCTCTAGCAACTACAGAAATACAAATCAAAACTACCCTAAGATTGCATCTTATGTCACTCAGAACAGTAGTTATCAAGAATACAAACAACAATAAGTGTTAGCAAGGATGTGGCAGAAAAGGCACACTCATACATTGCTGGTGGGACTGCAAATTCATGCAACCAATGTAGAACGCAGTATGGAGATTCCTTAGAAAACTTGGAATGGAACCACCATTTCATCCAACTATCCTATTCCTCAGTCTATACCCAAAGGACTTAAAATCACCATACTATAGTGAGGCAGCCACTTCAATGTTCATAGCAGCTCAATTCATAATAGCTAAATCGTGGAAGCAACCTAGATGCCCTTCAATAGAATGAATAAAAAAAAGAAACTGTGGTATATATACACAATGGAATATTACTCAGCATTAAAAGAGAATAAAATTATTGCATTTGCAGGTAAATGGATGGAGTTGAAGAATATCATGCTAAGTAAGCCAGTCCCAAAAAACCAAAGGCCAAATGTTCTCTCTGGTAAATGGATGCTGATCCATAATGGGGGAGGAGGCATGGGAAGAATGGAGGAAATTTGATTGGGCAAAGGGGTAGGAGGGAAGGGTAGGGGTCATGGGGGCAGGAAAGATGGTGGAATGAAATGGACATCATTACCCGAGGTACATGTATGACTGCATATATGGTGCGACTACATCATGTACAACCAGTGAAATGAAAAGCTGTGCACCATTTGTGTACAATGAATCAAAATGCATTCTGCTGTCATGTATATCTAATTAGAATAAATAAATTTTAACAAGAGTAAAAAAAAAAGGACCTAATTGCTAAATCATCTTAAATATGACCCTATACAAACAACCCAAACCAGAGATTCCCAGAACTAGGAAAGTAAGATGATTAATATTGGAACCCACTGACCATAAATTATGTAAAATCAGTTCTAATTAGGACCTCTCAGCCAGGCCAAATGACCAAGAGTTGCCCTTATGTTTTTAGATAATGTTGTCTTTCAATTGAGAGTCAAGGGGTGGTACTTAGGTGGACTTTCTAACAATCTTCCTCCTACTTAAATAAAAGCTGGGACACAAAGAAGTGATTTGTTGATTTCCTTTCTGAGAGGATCCACTCTCTGCCTTGAGAGTGTTCCCCTTTCTTCTTTCTCTTCTAATAAATTTTGTTATACTTTTACTTAGCCTATGTCCAGATTGAATTCCTCATGTATGAAGACATAAGAGCCAAAACACAACCCACTCTATGGTAGGATCTTATTTCCGGCATCTGCTTTTCTATGTTATCATTTCCAGTGCTATCTATTGATCAGATTATAAAGACTATGTCAGCCTGAGGATCCAGAGAATTACCAGACCACCAGAACCCATACTGAGATGACCAGACTGATATCATTCCTACACATTCCTACATTTTCCCACACCCACTCTTCACCAAATTTTCTTTAAAAGAGCTGAGAACCCCAAAACAGCATCTCTCAATCTTGATATGGCCCACATTCTCCCATGCTTTACCCCAAAGGTATCTATCTTGACTTTTTCCCATTCTTCTTTGAATTTGTATCTACTTTCCTAAATAAACCTCTGACTATGCCTTTGATTGACTTGTGCTTAAACTCTTTTCCCATCACATATGCCAAGAACACTGCTGGTCCTGAGTAGAGTTTCCCCTTCTCTCCAGGACTCCTCAAACTCTTCTTTGGAGACATCTCTTCTCCTTTGACATAGAGACTTAGAATGTTTGTTTGGGAGATCACTGTTAGACAAATGAAAAGCACTAATTCTATATTAAAGATCCTTAGAAAATTTTTGATTAAAGCATGGTCTATGAATCTAAAAGGACATCACTGGAGACTTGCCAAAGCAGATGATCTTGATCAGGTATTGGCTGTCCATCATTATCTCAAGATTCTGGTTTTAAACATCCAGCAGGCCAGTTTCACCAGTCTTGAAGTGTAAGTTATGGGTTTTAATTTTAATGACTATAATTTTACATTTATCCCTTCCATTTAATTAGGCTCAAGATTAGCACTGGAAGTCAGTATTATATCTACTTGTTCTGTAGGTGAGAGCTTGTTTTCTTAAATCCTGCAAAACACCAGCAATTGTTTTAAAGTGAAATTAGCAAGAGAAAAAACATATTTGGTTTGCATAATAGCTTTGAACCAAGAAACATAATTTCATATATTTACTGAAGAGAAATAAAGAGATAACTCATGCACATGAATATATCAATTTTATTCAGAATAGCTGAAATTCAAACTACCTTAATGTCCACAGACTGATGAATGGATAAATAAATGATGATGTATCCAAACAATGAAATACTACTCACTGGTGGAGATGTAACAGTTATTTATATATTCCATAATTAGGATGAATTCCAAAAGTGTTACACTGAATGAAAGAATCCAGAAACAAATAATATACACACTGTATGATTCCATTCATGTAATATTGTGGGAAAAATAATTCATGCTAACAGAAAGGTGACAGTTGTCAGTGGCTGGGAGTGATGCCAAGATTTGAAAGGGGCATGAGAAAAGCATTTAGGGTTATGGAGAGGTACAATAACATGATGGTGGTTATACCCAATAAATATTTGTCAATACCAGCTGAATATGTGTTTCAAATTGGTTTATTTTGTTGTATTCAAATTATACCACAATGAACTTGATTTTTAAAAAAAAGAGAAGAGAAATGATACAGAGTTACAAAAGTGTGGTGAAAAAGAAAGTAGTATACTAATAAAATCCCCAGTGGTTGATGGCACCAAATCATTTCTAGAGGACGTGATCAACTGGGGGCGATTGTTAAAGAAAAAAGTATAATTAACTTTTTGCTACAGAAAAACAGGTCATCAAGATAGAACAGGGCTTTCCAATGCTCATATAAATATCGATTTAAATGACTACTTTAAATAACTATGCATATATAAAAAATACCTCAGTGAAAGGAAAGCACATGAGAGATTAGAGCACTTGGGTTTAGTGCAGAAATAAGAAAAGATGGGCTTGAAAAGAGTAGGAAGAACAAATTTTCATCACATGGCTGACCGCACCCCTGAGACAGTATAACATAGATAGAGATACCATGTACATGGCAAAAGGAGAAGAAAGTGAGCACCAGGCTTTGCTCTGGATCTACCACTAGGTTGATCCATCTGGCCACAAATTCCAGATCAGTGTCTGTGGAATCCTGTGGAGCCTCCACAGAAGCCCCAATGCCAGGCCAAATCCTGGCCTCCAGGATTGTGCAATGAATTCAGTCTCCATGCTTATCCACTACTCGTCAACCTCAATGGCTTTGGGATCAAGTCTTTTCTTGGCAACATATAACATTCTCAGGGGTGTGAGGATCCCATGACCAGGTCAAACCCTGATGATCTTAAGTTCTGTACCTGCCCAACACCAGGTTGGTCCTATGGTCATAGGCACCAGAGGACTCAAAGTCCAGGTATGCTTTAGCAGATCAGTCTCTAGGCCAGCCACCATGGGTCCAGGAAACACATCCATCCTTGTGGACTCAAGCTCCAGGTCCACCCCTATGCTAGTTCAGCCCCCATGAACTCAGGATCCAGACCCAACTCAGTGGACTAAGGCACCATATCCATCTCAGCAGCCTGACAATATTCTGAAGACTCAGTCTTAATGCCCACCTCAACACCAGGCTTCAATTTGGGGCCCCATGAAACCAGTCTCTAAGGCCATACCTACCGACCCAATTATCAGGTTCACCCCAGAGGATCTAGGTATAGACCCACCCACCTGCTGACCCAGGCACCAGGCCATCCTGCCCAAGGACTCCAGAAGCAACTCTGACCTGGAACCACACCAAATGGCTGGGTCAGGATCTCTGGACAGGCTGACTGCTGAAGGTGTTCCCAAACAAAGCCAGCTTACAAAGACTAAAATGAGTCACTTCATCTTCAAATGTGCAAAAAGCAATATAAGGAAACAAGAAACACACACACACACACACAAAGAGAAATGATGCCACCAAAAAGAACACAATAGTCTCGCAGTAGCTGACTCCTCAAAAATGGACATATATGAACTGCCTGACAAATAATTTGAAATAGTTTATTTAAGAAAGCTCTATGAACCTCAAGAAAATAATAATAATAATAATAATAATAATAATAATAATAATAATAATAATAATAAAGAAATAGTCCAATTTGGGGGGAAAGATAAATATCCAAGTACATAAACATAAAAATTCTCCAATCAGATTCAATCGAAACAATACTAATCAAGACATATAATAATCAAATTATCAAAAATCAGGGACAAAGAGAGGATCCTGAAAGCAAGAATAAAGAATCCAATGACATGTGAGGGAGTTCAAGGAATTCCAGCATGGATTTTTTATCAGATGCCTTATAGGCCAAAAAAGAATGTGACAGCATATTTGAAGTGCTGAAGGAAAAAAAACAATCTGTCAACCAAGATTACTGTGTCTTCAAAGCTGTCCTTCAGAGAAACAAAAGCTGGGGGAGTTCATTACCACCAGAACTATCTTCTGAGAAATGCTAAAGGTAGTACTGCAAGCTGAAATAAAAGGTTACTAGTTTATGAAATGAAAACATAGGAAAGTATAAAACTTACTGATAAAAGTAAATACAAACTCAGAATACCCTAATAATGTCATCATGGTGTTTCAATCATACATATATTTTTAGTATCAATGTTAAAAGACAAAACTACAAAAATCATTTTTTTCATTAACTTTGTGGGAGAGTGGAATAAAACTCAGTTTATTTTTCAAAAGTTTTTTCTTAAGCATAGTTTCTTTATGCAATCAAATTTAAGCTACTATCCAGTTAAAATATCCTGTTACAGAAGATTTCCTTCAAGTCTCATGGTATCGAGAATGCACAGACCTCTAATACATATACAAAATATGAAAAGTAAAGAATCAAAGTATACCTCTAGAGTGAATCACTTAATCACAAAGGTAGATGGCATAAATAAAGTACCTGCAAAGTGACCAGAAAAATAATTAACAAGTTGCAGAAGTAAGTTCATACTTATCAATGATAACCTTGAACATAAATGGATTAAATTTTCTGGTTAAAAGAAAAAGAGTGGCTAAATGGATAAAAACAAAAGCAAGACCCTTCTACCTGCTGCCTACAAGAGATTCAAGTTATGTACAAGGACACAAATAGACTGAAAGTGAAGGGATGCAAAAAAGATATTTCATACTAATAAAAATCAAAAGAGAGCAAGAATAGCTATACTTGGATCATATAAACTTTAAGTCAAAACTGCCAAATGAGCAAAAAAAAAATCATTAGGTAATGCTAAAGGGTCAATTCATCAAGACAATCTAAAAATTTTAAAAATATATGCACCCAAAATAAAAGCACCTACTCATATAAAGCAAATATTAATAGATTAAAAGGAAGACAGAGGCTGTAATTAACAGTAGCAGACCTTAATAAGAACAGATCACACAAAGAGAAAATGAATAAGGAAACATAAGACTTAAACTTCAGACAAAATGAACCTGACAAAAATACACAGAACATTCCATCCAACATCAGCAAAATACACATCCTTTTCAAGTGTACAAGGAATATTCTCCAGGATACATCATATGTTAGGCCTCAGAACAAGTCAACAAATTTAAGACAACTGAAATTACAAGGTATTCTTCTTGAGGGATAAAGCTACATACCTACAACAGAGGAATTTCAGAAAATTCACAAATACATGGAAAATAATTAACGTGCTTCTCATAAAAACAATGGGCAATGAAATTTTTAAAGATAATTTTTTAAAATCTTGAGACAAATGAAAATCAAAGAATGCCATACTAAAACTTACAGGATGAAGGCAAAAAAGCAGTTCAAAGAGGAAAATTCATAACAAAGAACACTTGTATCAAGGACAGATCCCAAATAAACAAGATCATCACTCAGAGAACTAGAGAACAGTAACACAGATGTTCGAAGTCTCAGATGGAAATAAATAATAAAGATCAGAGTAAAAATAAAATAAAGACTAGAAAGTTCAAAATACCAAAAAGCTAAGAATAGGTATTTTAGAAAATAAAATCAATGAACTCTTATATAGACTAAGAAAAAGAGAGAGGATAAAAATGAAAAAGGCAATATTACAATTGACAGTACATCAACACAAAGGATCATAAGAGAGTATTCTGAGTTATTTTAAACCCACAATTATAAAACAAGAAATAGATAAATTTCTAAAAAACATACAAATTACAAAGAGTGAATCATGAAGATAGAGAAAATTGGGACAGACCAATAACAAATAAGGTGATGGAATCTGTAATCAAAAATATACCATAAAAGAAAAGCCCAAGACCTGATAATCTACTGCTGAATTATACCAAACTCTTTTAAAAGGTACTACTAACAGTTCTCAAACACCTCCAAAATATTAAATGAAAGTGAATATTTCCTAGCTCATTTGAAGAGCTTGTGTTATCCTGATACCAAAGCCAGACAAGGACATTGCAAGAAAAGAAAATTGTAAGTCAACATCCCTGATGAATGTACTTGCAAAAAAAATCCTCAACAAAATACTGAAAAATTCAGCTCAATAGTGAAAAAAGAACCCAATAAAATAATTTAAACCTTACAACCAACTAAATCGAATCAATCACTAACTGCTTCATTCATCTATCCAGCAAGCATAATATCCTGGAATATTACCTGAAAGTGAATAAACTGTCAAACTATAGACTGTGAGGAATACCAAGATACTTTTTATAAGATGTGTCCTCCTTAGAAGTGTGCTTCTAGTAAGGCAGTAAAGACCTTCATGCACAAATACTATAGTTTATTTGATGTCATGATAGCCTGGTATAGTCGTATATTTATCAGTAGCATTCCTCTAGAAGTTGCTATAAGCTAGGAATTATTCTTGGCCCTAAAGATCAAGAGGTAAATAGGATACATAAATCAGGTAATAATAAGTAGGAATAATTGTTATTAATAAATTGTGATAATTTTGGTTATCAATGATTATTAGGGGTAAGAAGATGCAATTTAAATGGAATAGTCAAGGAACTCTTGCTACCACCCCAACCCTCACCATCTTGGATAGTACCCTGTGACTTAATAAGGAAGAGATAATACTTCCAGATGGAGTGATGGGGAGAAAATAGGTTTTGAATGAAACTATAAAGAATACAGAAGTTTTTGATTAAGTAATTGTGGAGATATAAATTTGAAATTAAGAAAATGGTCATAATGGTAATATATAGTCAGGAAAAAACAAGACCTACCCAGAGAAGGATTACTTAGGGTTTCTACAGGAGGTAGGTTATAAGATAGGTAATACACAGAATATTGAACACAGCAATTACAAATAAGTATAGTTAAAAGAATAGTGTGCAAACAAGTAGAAGTGTTTTTTTAAACAGTATAAAAAATGAAAGTGGTAATTTAATACTTTTAACATGTAATTTCTATTTCTTTTTTCTAACTTTACCATCTTACTAAAATTTTTATTCTTTCCCACAAAACATACTCTATATATTTTTATCTGATTATGTTTTCTAAATTTTTAGAAAAAAATTTCTAATGTTATATTAAGATACCTTCTAAAATAGTAATTTGTCATGTGTACTTATTCCTAGAAAAAACTCTTCAGGATATTTCACTTTTTGAATAGAGTAAGGAATATAAACTGGGATTGAGAAACTGTATATCTATCTATTATGAAGATAAATTGGCTTTAGCCCATGCAGCAGATAACAAAATTAAAATTAATTACCAACAGATCTGGAGATAAAAAACCACTTCATCGTATCTCTTTCTCAAAATCAGAATAGTGAACATATCTATTGATGATGATGTTTTATTAAAAAAACACAAAAAAATAAAGAAAGCATAGCTTTAATGTAAGAATAGAGAAATATAAACAACATAAGAGGAGCATCTTTCACATTTTTCCACATATAGGAAATAAAATACCAAATGAGGAAGTTCATAAAACAATATTATATGGAGAAGAGTCACCATCTTTGGAAAGAGGATCAAGAATGGAAAACATAGATAAGAAGAAAGCATCTAAAAAGAGTAAGATTGATGTCTCTCATGCGGAACTAGCAAAAGCTCAACAATGCCAGGTACAGTGGCCCACCTGTAATCCCAGCAATTAGGGAGCCTGAGATAGAAGGATGGCAAGTTTGAAGCCAAACCCAACAACTTAGTGAGGCTCTCAGCAACTTAGTCAGACTCTATCTCAAAATAAAATATTAAAAGGATTGAGGAGGTAGTTCAATCCCTCGTACCAAAAAGAGGAAAAAAGGAAAGCAAACTCAAGATTATACATGTGAGGTGGAGTGTGCCAACTCTTCCATCTCTGTGCCAGCATTTCAGTCAACTTTTGAGTGTCAGGGGAAACAGTTGACTGGTGAAAAACTTAATTTCTAATGTAAGATTACTGACCACAAATAAGTGAGATTACATATCAAAAGAGAGACTTGGTGGCTGCCACTTCCTCCCTATGGTCTTCATAGCCTCTTTGATGTCCTTGTTCCTCAACGTGTAAATCACAGGGTTCAGCATGGGAGTAACAACATTATACAATACTGAGATCAGTCTGTCTTTCTCCAGTGAATAAGATGAAATGGGACGAACATATGTGAAGATGGCACTACCATAATAGAGAAGGACAATGACCAAGTGGGAGGCACATGTAGAAAAGGCTTTGCGTCTCCCCTCTGAGGAGCGAATCCTCAAGATGGTGGAGATTATGTAAAGGTAGGAAAGGACAATGCACAGGAAAGGAGTCCAGCCAATGAAGACTCCAATGGACAGCAACACCAGTTCATTGACAGAAGTGTCCCCACAAGACAAGATCAGCAAAGGGGGTATGTCACAAAAGAAGTAATTAATCCGGTTGTTGCCACAGAAGGGCAGGCGGAATGTCAGTACCGTATGCACCACTGAATTGAGGAAACCGCCGGTCCAACACGAGGCTGCTAACTGGCTATATAGGGCCTTGTTCATGATAACTGAATACCTTAAGGGCTTGCAGATTGCAATGTAGCGATCATATGCCATTGCTGCCAGGAGGAGACACTCCGATCCTACAAAGAAAATGAATGCAAAAAGTTGAGCCACACACCCCCCAAAGGAAATGCTTTTCTTCTCTGATAAAAGATGTACCATCATCTGGGGGACATTGGTGGTGGTGTAGCAGACATCAAGAAAGGCCAGGTTCCTTAGGAAATAGTACATGGGTGTATGTAGGTGTGGATCAGCCATAGTCACCAAGATGATGAATATATTTCCTCCCAAAGTACATATATAGGTCAGAAAAAAGATGCTAAATAGTAAAAACTGCAATTCATTCAGGTTGGAGAATCCCAAGATGATGAATTCAGATATAGCTGTTTGATTCTTTCCTTCCATAATGTTGTCTGGTTTCCTTTGGAGAGTTGGGCAAATAGAAGCATAGATAAAACAATCATATGCTGCGGTAGCAATGGTCTGAAAAACAAGAAAGCAAAAATGTTGCAAGTAAAATATTACCATCTACACCCAGTAGTAAACCAGAGAAGCAGCATTCTTACAAACTATAGCTCCTACCAGCTGCCCAACACATATGTAAAAACCTCTAATGATTCACTGAAAAATCATCTCTCTGTATAAGATGCAGCACTGAACATTTTTAACTAAAAAGCAAATTACAAAAGGGAAACAAACATCCTAAGAATGTTCTGTTAATAATGCCTTGGTCAAGACTATTTGCATTTTCTTGCTGATGTGTATACATGTTTTGCAGAATACGATTTACAGAAGAATCTCTGGACTTCTTTAGCTTCTACAAAGCCATCTCTGCTCCTCCTTTCCATGCTTGAATGCTGATTCAAAATTTGTCTTTTTTTCTGATTAAAATTGATGTTTTAAAATATGTTGAAAATATAGAAAAGAAATTTTAATAATAATAATCTTTAATGTCCGGCAGAGATGATTTTGTGTTTGTCTTTCAGATCAGTTTTCCATGTGTTAAAATTCAAAATGAGGATCAGGATGTATTTTAATCCACTTTTTCCTTGAACACTGCATTGTGATAGTTTCTCATGGCAACAAGCATTCTGAAACCTGATCTTTGAGTTGTATTTAATTTACCTTAATTCTGTAGAACTTACACAAATGATAAGGAGTCAGTTAATGATCTTTAGTGTAACAGCTTTTATCCTGACTTTGAAATAATTCAGGAAAGTTGGTCTGACATTAGGTATAATAAGAGAAATTCCTCAGTAGTCTAAAAGTAAAAGTCAAAATACTACTATGGATCCATTTTACCTCTATGTTACCTATATCTCAGATTCTAATGAACAGCATTGTTCAATGTTAGAAATGGTTTAAGAAAAAGCCACTGTATTAGGGAACATTTATATTCTTTTATTCACTTATTTTTGTTATAATAAATTTCAATAATAAGCATGCTGAATTAGATTCTTTGAATTTAGAGTCAGGTTACTTATATTTCTATAAATTTTCAAAGAGACTCACTCATCCCAGTAAATTAGAAACCCACTGGTGCAGGTCATCTATCTGGAAAATTCAAGGGCCATTTGGTTTATTCAAGATTCCATTTCTGTTTGGACAAATCATTTTAAGTGCTGAGTGGAGAAAGTTACCAATAATCTCTAAGCACGTTCTACATGTCATCTCACTTACTCTTTACACATATCCAATGAAATAAGTAATATCATCAGGCCATATTCCAAATGAAAACAGTCTCAGCAAGAAAAATATCTGGCAGAGTTCACGCAGCTAGTAGGTGAAAAAACATTTTTATCTCAATATAATTACACTGAGTGTTAGAAAATTTGATTCCCTTTAACTAATGACAACAGAATGCTCTTTAAAAATACCTTTCTGGTTTTTAATTGAACAAGTTCATACAATTAAATTATTTTAACTATGTCGTCACAAATTTTTATGACTTGTGTTCCTGTTAATGATTGGTGCCTACAGTATCTTCAGGGTTAAAGCTAATTGTTACTAAATATCTGGTCTTTAATTTCAACGTGTTTATTTAAACGATCAAGACACACTGCAGTTGTTCATTTCCTTGCCTAAATGAACATTAAATGTTCATGTCTGTGTTACTAAGAATACTATTCCAACATTTGGGTTAAGTCAGTTAATTAAAATGTTTAGTAATATTGTGGGGATAATCATTTTGCAAATATATCTAATTGTCACATTGTATCCTATCAATATGTATAATAATTATCAATTGAGAAATGATTTTTAAAAAATATTTAAGTTATTGGCTGGGAAGTAGCTCAGTGATACAGCACTTGCCTAGCATGTGCAAAGTCCTGGGTTTGACATCCAGTAATACACACACACACACAAAAAAAATTCAATTTCTAACTCAAGGAAAAAAGTTAATTTTATAGTTTGATCTCTGACACAAATTATAGAAGCCAAAAAATAAAAATAAAATATCATGTTTAAAAATGAAAGTGCATATTGCATATTTATTCAAATATATGCTTTATGAATTATTCTGGCCTACAAGGAAATATACATTTTAATTTCAAGTTTGGAATGTAGTATATTTGCACTTTTAATTGATATATTTTCACTTCTAAAGGGCCCAGTTACTTTTTTTGATTGTTTGACTGTAGTATTTTTACCCAAGGGCACTTTATGGCTGAGCTATACCCCCACTCCTTTTTGTATATTGACACAGGCTTATAAATTGCTGAAGATCTCGCTAAATTACTAAAACTGGCATTAAACTTGTAATCCCCCTGCTTCAGCCTCCAAGTACCTGGGATTATAAGCATGAGGCTCTGCATCAAGACCTCTTTATTTGGAGGAAAAAAAAAGGAACTAAGAAATGAAAAATCTTTAAATTGCAGGAATTTCCCAGTATACTTTTGAGAATCCCTTAGTTACATCTGAAATAACATAGTAAGCATGTTAAATAGGCATAGCAAGCATGCGATGATGTTAGATCCATATGAAAGATTGTTTCTCATGAGAAAGCCACACAGTGTTTTCCTAACACTATTTTCTACAGTCCAGTGGCATTTTATCTATTTTTTTTTTCTGATAAAAACACTGTCCTTCATCCGGTAAAGAATCAGTAAGTTAGCAGATGTCCACTCTGAGATATAGAAATTGCCCAAAAGGAAGGGAGCTCCCTGGTTCACACACACTCAACTCCTGTCATTCAAAGCATGGGATAGAAGGTTTGGATTTTCCCTCCCTCGGAACCCCTTGGGTCATTACATTTCCATCTCCAACCCACTTAATGTGTCATCCAAAAAGCAAGGCAACACATATATTTCTGAAAGCAATGAACTATAGCTAAGCAACTAAAAACTACTTACTTGTGATCAAAACTATATAGCAAAGATTACCATTCAGCAACCTAGAGCCCCATGTAGAACTGTTTTTATGAACACAAGGAGTGGCATAAAATAACGGTCTCTGGAGGGTCTTTGACTATCTGAGTGAAGGATCTTCCAGCTGAGTTTGGAGAATCTTCTCAACCCCTGCATGACAATGAATGAGACTGGAGTTAAGTAAAGACAATGCCCTGTAGTTGTGAAAGATCTCCACATCTTGTGGGAATCTTTCAAGGACCCTGAAGACACACTTCTGGGACCTCTGAGCGCAGAAGTCTTGAGATTGGTGATTCTGATTCCTACTCAGTCCTGAGCATTTTTTGATCTCTAGGTAATTATCTGCCATCATAGGTCTGTTTCAGGAAGTATGTGGAATCAAAACTAATCCAGGTGGATCACCACTTTTTGACCCATATCTGCCCAATGATAAACATCCTGTATCCTTTCCCCATCATCAGAGCAAATGCAGTTCTGTGGTTTCTTACTACTTTGTCATATCACAATGCACTCACCTTTGGACTTTAAAACTCCAGGGGTGGATGTCAGGCTCTCTAAATGGTTTATTTTTTTCCCCAAGCTTAAATTATATCCCCATTCCTTTTTTATTTTGGATTCACTTTCATTCCCTTCTGGAAGTGGAAAGAGATTACATAGCACATCAGTTCTCATCAAAAGGTGTATATATTCGATGAGTAGATAGATAGATAGATAGATAGATAGATAGATAGATAGATAGATAGATAGATAGATAGATAGATAATGTATTTCAGCCACCAAATTGGACTCCTAAATATCCACCTCTTTACAAGTCACATGAAACTTGGGAAACTTAATACCTTGCCTTTGAATAAACTTACTAGTATCCTTATCCCTTGAGATCTCACTTGAAATGGAAGTGTGACATTTTAACATCATGTAAGACTTTCAATTTATTGATAAGGGGTGCAAAAAAATTAAAGTTATTCAGAAGCATGTTTGTGGACCATTTACCCTTCCACCATCACTATCAGTTCCGCTCACCATCTTCTTGCTATGATTTTAAGCCATTTCAAAACAATTTAATTTCTAATGCCACCTTGGTGGCTTTAGAATATAATTCTGTTATTCCTGAGTGCATATATCAGAGAAAGTTTGTTGACCTGGGAAGCTGTGACCATCTACAGCTCACTTGTGCTAGGGCAGTGAAATTAGGTTACCAAGAGACCAAAGAAGACATGAGAAAATTGGATGTGAGACATAAGATTTACTTTTAAAAATGCTCACCAGGAAGATCCAATGGTGAAGGCTAGACAGGAGCTTTGCCAGAAAGTTTAGAGGTGAGAGGCTGGACAGGTGCATTTCACACAGTGCCTCCAGTGTTTCACCTGAAAATAGTGCCACAATCCCTCTCAATGTTTTGTCCTGTGGCCAACTGGACAAGCACTTTCCTGTCCACAGTGCCTTTCCACGCCAGTTATCACAGGGGTGGGGAGGGAGGTTCTAAGTTAAATGACTATGTTACAGAAGCAGTAATATAATTAGCTTGGATCATTTTATCCAGTTTTATGACCAACATCCCAAGGAATTTGAAGTGTATGCAGGAAAGTAGCTTTCTACAGATAGCACAACCTGGCCCTAATTTCCAGCATACATGAGAGAAAGCCAATGTCATTCAATATAATATTTCTCTGGAAATTCTGGCCTATACTCACTCTTACCACTTCCTTAACTTGGCTAGGTTCTAGAAACTCTAAAAGAACATTTCAGGAGGGCTGGGGCTGTAGCTTAGTTGGTAGAGTGCTTGCCTTGCATGCACAAGTCCCTGCGTTCAATCCTCAGTACCACAAAAGAAAAAAGAAAAAAAGAGTATTTTGGAGGTGTGGTATTTTATTATCTTCCTTTTCTCCAAAGATGACATGGAACTAAAGATAATGTTAGGATTTTTATAGCTGTCTTCCAGCCTGGAAGTGCCTCAGAATCATAGGACACTTCTTCAAAAGCAAATATAAAGTCAGAAAAAAATCAAATTTGTCTTTCAGCAAGTGATTAATTACATAGATTTTATGTAAATTTAATCTTCAAAATCTAATCATCTTCTCCAATTGTATCTGTACTATACTCAGTAATACATAAGAACTTGTGCATTTAGTAAACACTAAAGTTATTTGGCATTATCCACTTTATAATTTTTGTCAACCTAATGAGTATTAAGTAGTGACTCAATATTGCTTCAATCAAATTACCAGCAATGTTGAATATCTCTAGATTTTTTCAGTTATTTGGGTTCCTTCTATTAATCTATGTTTATTCTTTGTACATATTCTTAAATTCCCTGTTTTGTTTTTCTTTTGTTCTTTTTCTTGTTCTTGTTATTTGTGTTAGATGTCTCTATTGTAAATTTCTGTTTCTAAATACCTTCCAGTAATCAGTCCTCTGTGCATTATCTAGACTTTCATAAAAAAGAAAATCTTAGCCGGGAGCGGTGGCTCAAGCCAGCACTTAGGGAGGCTGAGACAGGAGAAACACAAGTTCAAAGCCAGCCTCAGCAAGGGCAAGGCGCTAAGCGACTCAGCGAGACCCTGTCTCTACATAAAACACAAAATAGGGCTGGGGATGTGGCTCAGTGGTTGAGTGCCCCTGAGTTCAATCCCCAGTACCAAAAAAAAGAAAATCTTAATTTTGTCATAATAAAACCTATAATTTCTAAGTTTATGTGTGGTATCTTTTAAAGTTTAAGTTTTTCCCTAATGCAAGGTCAAAAATATATCCTTTATATTAACTTTATAGTTTTAAATTCCAAGATGTTTTTTCTTCATCCATTTAGAGTTCATTTTAAATGAATGAATGTTAATTCTTAACCTTTAAGAATCTAATTTTATTTTTCTGGCATGTAGTGATCTGGTTGTTCCTAACTACTCCTAAACGTTGACCATTTATCGTGATATCACTCTTATTAAACAGTGATTTATACACTGTTATCTATTTTGCATGAACATGACTTTATATTAATTGCTTTAAAATTGTCAATGTCATATCCAAAAATTTTATCATTTTAAATTTTTTTCCAAAATTAATGTGAAAATTACTACTTTCATAAAATCTTTGAAAGTTCATTAAGCTCATTTCACTGAATTTATAAATTATTTGGGGGAGAATTGGACACATTTTAATGTCATTTTGATCAAAATCATGGGATAACTCTTAATTTATTCAAATCTTCCTTTATGCCTTTTAAAATACTACTTTCTTCATAGAGGTCTATGTATCTTTGCTAAATTTATTCTGAATACTGTATAACTTTTGTTGCTATTATAAATTCTATCTTATTTACTATATCATTATCTGGCAACTTTGCTGAACATCTTTTACTTGAATAGTTTGTTGCCAATTATCTTTGTTTTTCTATATAAAGCCTCATGGCATGTACAAGTAACAAAGGAATTTTTTCTAGTTCTTTTCCATTCATATGTTGCACATTTATGCAACCTCCCTGATAGAACAGACTAATATGTATATGAAGTGGTAACCATGGTGGTGGACATTCTTATCCTCTCATTCTCACTGCCTGAAAGACAGTCTCTAGTTTCTCATCACACTTATTGCTCAGTTTCTTTGGTATATAACACTTTTGAGAATTGTCTATTTTGCTCCTTTTCCAAATTATTGACTAGGTTTGGGGGGACATTGTGGTAAATTTTTTGTTTATATTAGGATGTAAATTCTCTGTTATAAGAGTACCTAGTAAAGATTTTATCCTATTCTATAAGTCTCTCTTAGAATCTTATTTCTTTTGCAATTCAAAAATTTGTACTTTGATGTCAATCCAGTTATTAACTCTTGGCATTATTTCCTGAAGGGTCTTATTGACAAAGTCATTGCCTGTGCCTAAATGCTAGAGTGTTGGCCCTGTATTTTCTTCTAAGGGTTACCTGGTTTCTAAGTCTTTGGTCCATTTTGAGTTGACTTTGTACAGGATGAGAGATAGGAGTCACTTTTCTACATATGGATAACCAGTTTCTCCAGCACCACTTGTTAGAAAGTCTGCCTTTTCTCCAGTGTATGTTTTTAGTGCCTTTGTCAAAGGTCAGATGACTGTATTTGTGTGGGTTTGTCTCTGTGTCTTCTGGTTTGTTCCATTGATCTGTGTTGGTGTTTTATGCCATGCAGTTTTTATTACTATAGCTCTGTAGTATAATTTGAAATCAGCTATTGTGATGGCTTCAGCATTGCTTTTTTTCCTTAGAATTACCTTGGGAATTCTGAGTTTTTTATTTTTCCACATGAATTTTAGAACTGTTTTTAGTGAAGAATATCATGGTATTTTGAAGGAAATTTCATTGAATCTATAGATAACTTTTGGGAATAGGGTCATTTTAACATTATTAATTGTGTCTATCCATGAACATAGAAAGTTTTCATTTCTTTCTTCAGTATTCTATCATTTTTATTGTGAGGTCTTTCACTTCCTTAGTTTAATTTATTCCTTTTTTCCCCTGAGGCAATTTTTGTTACTGGGGGGCATCAGTACCAGCTTGGGGAGGAAAAGGCTAGGTTATAATGGTGACTGCTCCAGAAATATTTGAAATAAAATTGGTAGAATTAGTTGAATAAGTTTTATTCAAAGCCAGTTTTGAAGGAAGAAAGAATACAATTATTATTTTAAAAGTTCCATCTTCAAAATCCCTGAAGGTGAGCAAAACTTTTAAGGAGAATAGACAGAGAAAGGGTATTGACAGCAAAGTGGAAAAAAAAGGTAAGAAATGTGCCTATGTAGATATGGTTAGCCTGTGCTAGACAGGCAGGGGCAGGGTACAAACTCCACTCCCACCTTCTTGGAATCCATCAGGTCAAAGGAGGGTTGGAGGAGAGTCTTGCTTTCACTCTCAACAGGAAGAAGTGCCTCTTAATTTAGGGACGGCTCCAATTTTAGTCTGGTTCATGATTAGCATACCTTGATACAATGTGTATTATGTCAGAACTCGAGGATCCCACTTTTTTGTATGTCTCACAAGTGTGAGGGCCTTCCTGTAGATCAGGCAATTTTGTTGTATGCAGCAAGGTATATGAGACACATTCTATGATTGTTCTAGACTTCACGACTCTATATTCTAAAAAGGTGTGGGAGAAATCTAGATTGAGACCTCTTCAATAGGTGTGGTATCCACAGTCTTCAGATTATTTCTTCCTATTTGCTATAGGAGTATGGATGTCCATGAGTGGGACGTGAGGGCCCCCCCCCAGCCATTTGTACTTGGGAACTGGTCATCAGTTTGGAGTTTTTGTCTCCCCTATTTGTTTTGAAATATTGCTAAAATGTGAGTGCAGCTAGGTTGTGTAGAGATCAATGTGTGCTGTCTCTTGGCTAGGGTGTGGATGTAACTGGTTGTAGGTGTAGCTCAGCAGCAGAGTTTCTACTCCATGAACTCACAGTGTTAAACAGTAGATTCCCAGCACCACACAGAAAGGGGGAAATAAACAGAAGCAACAACAGCAGAAAACAATATATAGCAGTCAAATAAATACCAGGTGATTCCTGTGACATCAATGACACTAATTACCACAAAAACAGAAATGATGAGGTCAGAAATTAACACAATAATGACAGACAGCTATGACCTAGACATAGCATTAAAGTAAACAGCAGGTGTCAACTATTGGTACAGAGTCAAGGCCTGCCAAAAGCCAGTTCAGCTATGGTTGTACTCTCTCACTAGTTTTTATGATTATACAATAAAGATTTCAGACACATTGTTCAGAGTAGCAGGCATAAACTTATTAAGAGTAAAAAGAGAAAAAGGAACACTCTCAAGGGATAGAGTGGGTCCTGTAAGAGAGGAGAAAGACTGTGCCCTCTAGTTTTATTGGGGGCCCCAAGGACGTATCCAGAGTACCACCAGGTCCACCTCTTGACTATTGACTTACAGCAGGATTGCATTGGACTTCCAAGTCTCCACGGTGTATGGTAATAGTCCAAGTCAATTCTGCATCATTTTGTCCTATGCTGACCAGTTCTGTTGGAATTTGTTCTTATAGATCGTATAGTTAAGGAGAATTATCCCTTGCTCCCTAAAATATAGAATCTGGTCTGTGTAAGAGTCACAAAAGCGTCCCCTCTTTGGGGTAACCAGGCAGGGAAGAGTCTACCAGGCCTGCATTTCTTCTGCAGATAACAGGTTATTTGCTGAGGAATATGGCATATCCTATTGATTTAAGCCAGGCAGGGCTGTGAAGCAAGAATGAAAGACAAGCAGTCAGTGTATAGATAATCTGGTTGGATGGAAAAAAATGGAGGCTGGTTTGGGTCCAGGAAGTTGGAAACCACACCCAGGAGATTGGAATGTTGATGCTTCCAGAGCACTTTGATTACAAAGATTACCAGCCAATACCCGCCTTCCCAGCAAGTTGATAATGAAGCACCTCCCAAACACACCTGGAAGAGCTTAATTAATGCTGCACTACCACTCCCTTCCTTCACTGATCACTCCACCTTGGTCCTTCCACCTCACCTGCTTCTCACCTTTTGGCCATGGCATCTCCTGAGTCTAGTCACCTATGCAGGAGGAGAGAGATAAGGGGGAAGAGGTCAGGAGAACAAAGAAACTCTAAAATATATAAAAGGTGCAAAACACTCTCACTTCTTGGGATACCAGGATACCGGCTATGGCCCCTTTCTCCCTCCCTGAAGAGGTCTGTGTTACTATTTTTTAAGTAAAACTTGCTTTCTACACTTGCCTCAGGCACTTCTCTAATGTTCAAACTTCAACATTTGAGGAAGCAGAATCCTCACTAACAAATCAGTAGTATCAGCTGCAGGTTAATTGCTTTTTAAAAGAAAGCATGTAGGGGTTAGCAGCTTATAGAATGAGCCCCATCCTCATGTTCTCATCTGCTGCCTATTAGTATGACATCAATAATACTAATAACCACAACATGAGTGGTGGTGGCAAAATTTATATAATTAAATAGTACTAAAAGATGGTAAAATACAGTTCATTTAAAGAAAAAATAGGGTAGAAAGGCAAAAGAAAGTGTAGAATAATCAAAATGTGAGCAAAAAAAAAAACAGAATAAAGTAAGTGAAGCCTACAAAGGAGGAGAAAATAATAAAGGGAACAAAATAAGTATAGAGGAAGAAAAAGAAAATAAGTGAAATTGACTATTAAGGGACCATAGAAAGAATAACACAAGAAACAAGAACAAACAAAACCCCTAGCCCTCAAAAAATAAAGTAAAACAACAAAAAGATAATAAAAAATGATAAACACACACACACACACAAATACACAAACCAATCAGCAAATGCAGCATGAACACCAAAAGAAAAAGTTCTTAATAGATAAATTGGATAACTGTCTCTCCACTGAGGTGGCTGAAACTATTGACCAGACTGCTCTTCTTCCCATTTCTTTATAAGCTATGTACCCCTTCGAAAGACTGGAGATTGTTAAAACCTTTCTCCTTTTCTGTTTCTTACCTACCTGCAAGCTGGAGCGGCCTGAACAGAAGCTGGTTGAAGTATCTCATTTCTTGGCTTCCCTTCTCACTAGTATGAGGTAGGCAGAATGGAAAGTACTATCAACTGGAGTTTTGTCCAGTCAGACCAGCAGGTTAAGGCTGATTCAGAGTTCTAAACGAGAAGCTCCAGAAAGTAGTATTTAATTCTAACCAGAACTTTGGAATTGTGTCAGGTGGTATCTACTCAGAAGAAATTAGATCAACCCAACCCTACCACTTGGCATACCCCATTCTCTGGTGGGAGTCTGAATCTCAGGGTCCACCCAAGAATTCTTCTCACGAGGGGAGTGGGGTCCGCCAACTTTCCACAGGTTTTGCACTCTCCACCACCCACAAGCATAGCCTTCCCAGGCTCAGCTCCCAAGTATAATCACACCTACCTGATCAGTTTCCTGACCTGCAGCTGGTAGTGTGAGCCCCTGACTATAAGGGAGGATAACTTGCACTCCCCTCTGTATCTCTGACATAAATCCCCCTGGGTACAATCTTCTCTGTGCCTGTTTCAGCTGCATTCTGTCATGTACATTCTAGCCCACACAGTAGACACGGGTTGGGACAGTGTGGCAATATTTGCTATGATCTCTTGGGTTCCTGCAGCAGAAAGCTCCAGTGTGACCTCCTCAAGATGGCTCCCTGCCTTGGCTCTCTGCTGACAAGTTGAGAAATATGAAGCCCTTTTCAAACACCAGCTCACTGTACAGCCTTTGATTCAGCTAAGTTCATACTATTCTCCTACAAATTTTCCCACACCAAATTTATCTGCTATGCTTCTTTGTGTGCTATCCCTCCCCTGCTGCCATTGCCACTACTGACTTCAATCCAATGTACTCTTTAATTTTCTCTATTCAAAACACCCAAATTTCTGGATTCTTAGTTGCTGACTGACCAATACTGGATGTCAGTGAATTGTCTCTATTGTGCACCCTGCTGAGAAGCAGTACTAATGCTGGTTAAAATACATTGACAGTGAGAGAGGCACTGGATCCAAACTACAAAATTATTCCAGACCTGCAGTAAGACAAAGGTCTGGGGCCTTCCTTAGGAATATGAACATGTGTTTCCTGGTGGGTCCTGGGCAAGAAGGAATGCTCCAGGTATGTAGCTGAGAGTGGCTGGAGCCAAGTTACATAGCAATTGCAGGATCTACAGTCAAACTGAGATCAGGAGACCTGTACTGGATCACGGATGTGTGTGATGTTCTCCATTGCTTTAGGAAGGAAAGATGACAGGGACAATTAGCAAACACATCCTGGTATACTGTTTAGGGTAAAATGAAGCAAGTTTGTCCCTGGGAGGAAAGAGGATAAACTGTGGTGAACAGCATGAGTAGGCATTCCAGAGGTAAATTCATTTGCAGCATAATTGAAGAAAAAGGAAGTATATGACAGGTTCTGAGTCAGTGTGCTAGTTGACGCATGGAAGTAAAAAGGATACTCAGAATGTACAGTTAAACCTCAAAAGCAGCTCATCAGAATTAAGGTAGATATTCAGAGAAAACATATTAAAAAAGAACAAAATTTAACTCTAGTCTCATCTATGACATTACAGTTAGTATATCTCATTAAAGTATGTCAAAGATATATTTGTAAAATTAAAAAACACTTTACACATTATTTTGGGGTAGAGGAATGGCAATGGCAATAGCCTAGATTCAAATCTCATCACTTCTCCTAAAAAAAAAAAAAAAATCAATAAATAAAAACAACCTGAATGTAAAATAGTGATTACAAAAGGTTGGGAAGTTGGGAGAAGGTGGCTAGAGGGAGCCTGGATTTGATCAGTATGCATGCACTGAAAAATCACACTAAATCCCATGAATATGTACAATTAATTTACATGTTAATCCAAAAAGGTTTAAAGGAGAATAAATTCCCTACAATCTACTCCTTTTTGAACCTTCAGATTTCAAATAATACAAATCAGCAGAACTGGTATCAGTAGTCACAGAGTGCACCAGAGCAGGAAGGCTGCTCACGCAGAGTGGAAGGATTCAAATACAGAGAAATCTGAGTAGCGAAACATCTTTGAAAACACCAGAAAAACATCAGTCCCAGAAAGAGTACCTCATGTACTGACTGAATTTCTTAGGGATATTAGAAAAATACCAAAGTAGGGTGTGGGCTCTAGTGGAATGAAGTGTAAAGCAGGTTACTGCAAAGAAATTAAAGGTGTAGTACTGGAAGAAGTCACCCATAAGTCGAGAACCCAGGAAGGTGCTTTGTCCTTCTACCCAGATGAACCTTCTGCTAATAGTTCGTCTCCCACCCCAAATCTAGCTTATTCAATTACAGACAATACATAGGAAAACTTCTGCATCCTTATGAAAGAAAATAAAAATTGAAAGTCATGATTTCTTAATGGGAGAAATCTCACCAGAAAAAGAGTGAAAATCAGCAAAATAGAAAGGCAAAGTAAAATATAATGATATACAATATTAACAAAGATATAACAATTTTAACAAAATTCAGTGTTTGACAATGCACTGTATTTGCGTAAGGATGGTGCAATACAGATGGGGATATAAATTGACTCAATCTCTAAGAGGCAATTTGGCAATAATTATCAGAAATGAAAATGTTCATAGACTTTGAACTAGCAACACAACTTCCCAGAAGTTGCTCTTTAGATGTCTTTTCATATGTCAAAAAAAATATAATTTATCATGATATTGATTTAAGTATTAAAACTCAAAGAGAGAAAACAAATTAAAGGACCTCAGGGAATTTTAATAGTTTAATTTCCAATACATGAAAAACTTTAATTTCTAGTACATGGAAATATTAAAACAAATACAGTACCTATTTATTTACCTTAACAATTTACATGCACCAAAAAACACTTATAAACACACACATGTAAATACACATAGACAGCTATACCTACTTGAAACAAAAACTGATTACATACATGAGGAAATTCCAAGATTTTCCAACTGATGTCATGTGCTATAAGCCCACTTGTTCCATCTGGTAATTTTCACAAACTAAATTCAATTTCCCAGGTACTAAATTCAATTTCCCAGGTACAAACTAAATTCTAATTTCCCAGGTACTTAGACTTACCCCATTTAATGGTCTCAATTTCTTTCCATCAAAGAAAAAAAATCATTCCACTTTAATTTCCTTCTGCCTGGCCAATTCACTCTACTCTTCCCTCTTTACATATCTTGTAATAGATATTTTTGTGCTTACGAAATTTCAAGCATCAGGTTGTAAGGTTGTGAATGTCTCTGAATAAAATTAATAGAGATTTTTGGTTGCTCAAAGCCTTATATATGAACTTCTTATAACTAAGTGTGAAAATAAATGATATAAGACCTGGCTTTTGTTCATATTCTGACCACAAAATAAACAAGCTAAGTCCTCTCTGACTCTCCCTAGTGGTGTCCCAGGCATAAATGTCTTGAGAATCTCCTCTCAGAGGCTTTGTTATGTCTATTTTTTCTTTCTCCAAAAACATCGATTTTTATTTTTTGTATTATTTTTGAGAATTTTTGCTAAGTTTAAGTAATTGTTGTCCAGAGCTTTGCGTTGCTCACTAGAAGAGAAATAAAACAAGAATTTGAAAGGAAAGACACAGCCTTAGCCTTGGAAATTTCATAACTGTTAGATACAATAG
Source organism: Xerus rutilus (assembly GCA_028644305.1). Classification (NCBI taxonomy): domain Eukaryota; kingdom Metazoa; phylum Chordata; class Mammalia; order Rodentia; family Sciuridae; genus Xerus; species Xerus rutilus. The sequence goes on along the minus strand of CM053406.1, from coordinate 106,535,432 downwards.
GGATCATCACCTACAAAATTTTGAAAAGCTAAACAAGGATGAGTTCAAACTGAAGCCTTGGGGCACAGACAAGTTGCATGAGCTGACCTGACACATATGAAACAGAGAAACACAACAGAAGCAGAAAAGAGTTTTAAAAGCAGGATTAAAGATAGAGTCCCTTCAAAGGAGCAACAGTTAGATTGTCATACAGTTGCACAGTTGAGACAATTGTCAGCGACAGACAACAGAAGTCAGGGAGAGTTAATATCCATCCATGTGGAACAGCATGTCCAAAAACTGTACGTTTCATAAATGAAAAATAGAATTGGTATATCTTCAAACAAAACATAAGAGTTGATACCAGCAAATCTTCACTTAAAAGAGATTCTGAAGAATATAGTTTAATTGGAAGGAAAGATAAATCAAGGGGGGAATTCTGAGTTTGAAGAAGACATAAATATCAAAAACCATAGTCCATGACTGAAAATTTAAATAAAATTTGTATAAAATATTATTAAAGTTTGTTGGTGCTAAAAAGGAATACATACTTTAAAGCATATAAAACAAATTGAGTTTCTACAGTGTTAAAGTGTTCTAAAGTCTTCATACTGATAAAAGTGCAAGTCATAATTTCAGTCAAAGAGATAAAAGAAGAAAAGAGAAAGCAAAATTTCCAGAATAACAGGAGGAAAAAGAACAGAATGATAAAACATATTCAAACTTACAGATGTGAAGAGAAAAAGAATAGAAACAACAAATTGACCACAAAAATTAACATTTGCTACAAATAAATTCAAAGGCATAATAATAAGACAATAAGCCACAATTAATAGATGAAGGTTACCAGACTACTTTTCAAAGGGCATGATAATAATGGGTTTCCAACAATTATAAAGAATTTTCATAAAGCATAAATAGGAAAACAAAAATGGAAAAATTGACAAAGACAAAATTCACAAGAAAAAAATTTGACTGATAACGAGTCTATACTCATCTCCCTAAAATCACAAATATTTAAATTAAAATAACATTGAAATATGATTTAATGTCCATCACTTTAGCAAAGCTTAAAAGTAATTGAAGTGAGTACTATAACCTTCCTAATCCCTTTCTCCATCACTTTCCTTGGTGACTAAAAACAGTGAGTTTCTGATTAACCTAAGCACTTAAAAATCAAAAAGTTAGTCTGACACTTTTGTAATTATGAATGCATAAATTTACAACAAGCATACAGTTTTCTCAAGCTAAAGAGAATCGGTGATCTTTTATTTATGGATATACCAAACAAAACCTATCTCTCTCCTCAAATATTCATCATTTCTTTAGTGAGAGCTTGCAAAGTATTTTATTCTAGCTTTTTGAAATTCACAGCAAAAAATTACTATCAATAGTTACTCTACTGTGTGATAACACATCAGAGTATCTTGCTCCTATTTAACTTAGTACTCACTCATCATCCCCATCTCTACCTCCTCCCTACCCTCCCAGTCTCTGGCAATCACCATTCTATTGTCAATTTCTAAAAGTTCAACTCTTTTAGATTCTGCACATGAGTAAGATCAGTAAGTACCTGTCTTTCAATACCTAGCTTATTTTGCCTTTTCTCATTCCATCCATGTTACATATGACAGGACTTCATTCCTTTTTATAGTTGAATAGTATTCCGATGTTTGTATGTACCACTTTATCCATTCATGAGTTGATGGACGCTGGTTATTTCCATTTCTATAACAGTATTGCATTGAACATGGGAGTGCAGAAGTCTCTTCGACATACAGATTTATTTCCCTTGGATGTATACCTAGGAGTGGGAATGCTGGCTTTTATGGTTGTTCTATTTTTACTTTTTGAAGACTTTCAATATTCTTTTCTAAAATGGATGTACTAATTTACATTTTCACCAACAATGTGAAAGGGTTCCCTTTTTTCCCATGTCTTCACCAGGGCTCATTATTTAGTTGTTGGGTTTTTTGTTTGTTTGTTTGTTTTGTTTGTTTCCTTCAATGGCAGGCCAGTTTTTTCTTTTTTTCTTTTTTTATAATTTTATTTATTTATTTATTCTACTTAGATATACTTGTTAGCAGAATGCATTTAGATTATTGTACACAGATGGAGCACAACTTTTCATTTCTCTGGTTGTATGTGATGTAGAATCACAACATACATGCAGTCATACATAAAGCTAGGGCTATGATGTCCATTATATTCCACCATCTTTACTATCCTCATGCCCTAATGGTTATTCTTACTGAGGTGAGGTAATGTCTCATTGTAGTTTTGGTCTGTGTTTCCCTGATGACTAGCAATGTTGAATATTTATCATATACCTTGTCGGCCATTTGTTTATATTTTGAGAAGTTTCTATTTAGGTCTATTGCCCACTTTTTAATCTTTTTTAATTTTGCTATTGAGTCTTTGGAGTTCCTTACATATTCTTCATATCAACCGCTTTTCAGATATATAGTTTGTAAATGTTTTCTCCTATTCTATAGGTTGTCTCTTTACTCTGTTGTTTTCTTTGCCATGAAGAAACTTTGGGAATTTAATAATACCATTTGCTTATTTTTGCTTTAGTTTCCTGTGGTTTGAGGACCTTATCCAAAAGATCTTCAACATCTCTATATCCTACAACATTTTCCTATGTTTTCTTTTTGTAGTTTCATAGTTTCAGGTCTTATATTTAAGTCTTTACTTTGAGTTGATTGTTGAACCAGGTGAGAGAGAGGAATCTAATTTCATTTTTCTTCATTTGAAGATACAGTTTTCCCAGAACTATTTATTGAAAAACTGCCCTCCAGTGCATTCTCTTAACACCTTTATCAAAAACCAGTTGGCTAGAGATGAATGGGTTTACTTTCATACATAGTATTTATTCTCTAGCCCAATTAAACAGTGGAACTAGGAAGCTGTTTCATAATGAGACTTTTCATCAACACAAAAATAATCTGAGCCAGGCACAATGGCATCTGCTTGTAATCCCAGCAACTCAGGAGACTAAGGCAGGAGGATCACAAGTTCAAGGCCAGCCTCAGCAATTTAGCGACATCTTAAGCAATTCAGCAAGATCCTGTATTAAAATAAAAAATAAAAGGACAGGCAACTGTGTTGTAACTTAGTAGAAAAATGCCTCTGGGTTCAATCCAGAAAAAATAATAATATGAAAGAAAATAATAATCTAACAGGAGAGATCAGACTCAATGAATAAATTATAAATAAGTCAATGTGTGCTATAATGATTATCAGCATTATATGGAGCTTTTATGTTTTGAGATGTAATACACCCCTAGGAGGGTTTTGAAAACCCTGTTTCTCTTTTCAACAGTTAACTCTCTCAATTGCAAAACATGTGAATTGTCTGCAAGTAATGAGCTTGCTTCCCTCTGGATCATCTTATTATGAACAATTTCTTAAAAGCTGCTCATTATCTAGCCTGCCCTGCAGAGGCTGAGATTGTTTGATTGCCAGAGTTTGGTTAATAACATCAGGAAATTTTTAGAAAAGTTATAACTTCTGGGAACGGTTTTGATAAGAAATTTGGCATGGACCACAGCATCATTGATCTCTTTAGAGGAAATAATTGCAGTGATGAAAACAATTAAGTATACAGCCTTGTATAAACCATTTAACTTGTAGCACACAATTGTATAATACACAGTTGCCTACTTCCTTTCTTAACAAGGTCCCATGACATGAACCATAATGTACTACAATGTTCCATCTCCCAATAGACAGTTTCCAATGTAACTATTTGCACAGACATTGCTAGACTCTGGCTCTCCACACAAAATACATGACCATTTTCAGTGCATCACGGTTCAGTTAATGTTTCAGAAAGCAAAAGCTTTTGATGCAATTGGTCTCTGCCATGGTCTGTGGCTGCTCAGGGAACAGGTCTTGTAAGCATCTTCAGATTTAAAGAGTCCTTTTTCTCCTGTCCCAAAGACAACCTCCGACATCACAAAGTTAAAATTTTCTTTTTCACTATTGTTAAAGAATCTAGTTTAAACTGCTGAATTTTAAAATTTTAAGATAGTTGCTTAATATCTCCAACTTCTCATTTTCACTACTGCAAATTTGCAAAATAACATCATATTTAGTTGAGAATGTCCTAGATATATAAAATACTAATACTAATATAATAAGCACAAATAGTATCTATTTTATATTATCATATGGTATGAATTGAATGTATGTGCCCCCCCCCCTCGAATTCATATGTTAGAACCTAAGACCCAATGTGATAGTATTAAGAGATGTAGTCTTTTGGGGGAGTAATAAAATAATGAGAGTGGAGACCTCATGAATGACCTTAGTGGCCTGAGTCCTAGGACCTTTTGCCCTTCCATCTTTCTGCCATGTGAGGAGACATATTTGTCTCCTCTGGAGTGACATTTTGCAAGCAGAGGGCAGCCTTCATCAGCATCAAACTTTCCAGTGTCTTGATCTTTCTTGGACTTCCCAAGCTTCAGAAACAGGAGAAAGGAAAACAAGGGCATTTGTTGTCAATTAACCAGTCTCAAAAGATTTTGTTATAGAAATACAAATGAACTGAGAAGAAAACTGGTGCCAAAAGTGGGGTATTGCAAACAGCTAAAAATGCAGAACAGCTTTGAAACAAGGTAATGGGTTAAGGCTGGAAGAGTTTTGAGGTATGTGTAGCAAATGGTGAGACTAACATTAACTGAGCATTAAAGGCTATTCTAGTGAGGGCTCAGGCTCACAAGAGAAGAGTTGTAGAAAAATTCTGTCTTCTGAGAGATTATTCAAGTGGTTATGAATAGAATGGTGGTAGAAATATGAACAGTAAAGCCCATCCTGATGATGTGTCAGACAGAAATGAGAAATATATTATTGGAAACTGGAGCAAAGTCTATCCTTGTTGGAATATAACAAAGTGCTTGATTAAGTTTTGTCCTTATAATAGTATTTTGTGAAAGATAGAATTTAGGAGACTCAGACATCATATAAACCTTAATAATATTTTACTAAAATCTTATTTTAACAAATTTTAACAAATCTTAATGCGAACAATGCAGAACACTCGTATTTTATAAAATACCTTTATCTTAGTATTTCCAGAGATCTTGTGAGAAAGAATTTTCCTCATTTATTAAAAAAGAAAACTAACACCCAGAAAACAAGGAGCTTATCTGAGATTATGCAGGTAGTTATTAGTAGAATCAGATTCCAAACCCAATTGATTTTCTTTTTTTTAAATATTGTATTTATATATTTAAGGTACACAAAATTGTCATGGGTGAACAGGGACCCGAAGCTTCAAGTCTCATTTCCTGTGTTCCAACAACAACAACAAAAAAAAACATGTAAAGTCAGATACAAAAAGCCAAGCAAGAGAATTTTATTGCAAACAAAATTAAGTTTTCAGGCAAAAAAAAATAAAAAATAAAAAACTCTCAAGAGAGAATGGATTGTCTCCAAGAGGAGGAAACATAATGCTTCTTCCAAATTTATTACTGTTTGATATTTGCGAGGAGAACGGGGGTCTACCTTCTGCAATCTTCACCAGTCTGACCCTTAACTATTTTTTCACATTGAGCAGGGTAGTTTTTGTCCTTTCACTAACTATTATGGCAACCATCCCATTCAGGGGGACTTCATCCACAAGTCCAACCTAAGTAAATGTGGGTGCTGGAGTTAACCACTGGACAAACTTTCACTGGTGCTACTAATTAAATTTCCTTTCTTCTATACACTAAGAAACCCATAGCTATAAATCCTAACCTTACAATGATCCCAGTAGACCCTGTGAGAAGTTAGCCCTACAGACCTTTCCTTCTTGACATAATATTTAATTGGCCTTGTTTCCACCTGTTTATTTCCAGGGTTAGTACACCTGTTACTCTTCTACAAGTTACTTGATTATTCATTGGTCTTAGGATTGAGTTTTGAAAACTTTATTTTTTGCCATTTGATCTTCTATAAGATTTTTTGCCATTTGATCTATTTTAGATGTTGATCTTGGTATCTGATGGTGTACAGGCTAGTAATTCTATCACCTTATGATGATTAAGGTCAGGTATCATTATCATTGTGGTAACTCTTCTTTGCTGATATGCCATATGAATAGTAAAAGTGACTAGTTTTGGGGTTAGTGATAATATATTGTATCCCCTGGTGAAAGCATTGCTCTTTTTAGAAGAGAACCTCTGCTTTCATGAAACTTAACATTATGAGGCAGGAGGCACAAAGCACCCAAGAGAAGATAAATGATGATGTCATAGGCCACTTGTACTTTTCACACCTTCTTTTATTCTCGACTATGTAGCAGGAACAAAGTAGCTTAAAATTATATCTATTCATACAACATCTTAGAAGCTGTTGTGCTACATAACTGAACCAATGAATATGTAGTATGGTGAGTCCCTTGGTATGAAATGTTATTAAACCCATCAGACCTTCCATGAGCCATCAGAAATTGGGGTGACTCAAGCCCTGTAGGAAGAAGTCCAGGCTCATCAACTGCCATCTAGTGGCTGATGTGTCTCCTTGAAAGATATTTCCACATCAAAGCCTGGGCTTGTTCTCTACTGCTTGCAGTTCATATACTTGGGAGTAGTACCTAGATTAATCTTGCTGGGAGATTAATTGCTAGATTAGTCCTGCTTGTGCAAATAGGCCCGCATATAATCTCTTTCTTTGCCACCACAGCTATTCCATTTGTGAGCTATGGTTCAAGCACTTGGTGGGAAAGGTCAGCAGCTGTCCAAAGACCCAAACTTCATGTTGTCTTTCCTGGGACATGACATGGAATTTTTATCTATACAGATAATACTAATACTCTGAGATCTCCTAGATCATATCACTCTAAGCAATAGAGTCATTTGTGTGGAACCTGAATTTCCTGAAAATCCCTCTTTTATTCTGGACTCCACTCAATTTTGTCAGTCTTCTAAGCATCCAATAAAGGGGCCAAAAAGTATTCCTAAATATAACTTGTACTGCCTCCAGAACCCAAAAATTCCTCTAGGTTATAGAAGGTGCCAGATTCAATAACTCATTTTTTTCATTAAAGAGTATGAATAATATTCTCCAGATACCTGTATACCTTGAAACACTTCATCAGTTAGAAAGTCTATAAACTTTTGAGAGTTTACCCCTCTGCCTGTGGAACACATATTTTTTACAAAAGCATCCATCCTTTCTAGCTCAGTAGGTCCAGTTGGCATCATGTTATCAATATGGTAAGCCAGTAATGTTTTTGACTTGGTTTTCAGATGTTCACTATTCCATTGGATTATTCAGTGACTGAGTTAGAGAATTAATATGGCCTTGAGACAAGATTGTGAATGTGGACTATTTTTCATCTCAAGTGAGTACAAAGCACTTCTGATCCTTCTTACTAATAAGTGCTAAATATAATAATATATTCACCAAATCACTCACTGCAACTACCCAGCATAGGCAAGCAACACAGTTGTATGGTCAGAAACTTAGAAATTGCTAGTGGTGGTCCTGTGAAAATGGTGAACCCACTGTGAGGTGGACTTAGAAAAGTGATTTTTTTATCACCTGACCTTCATGCAGCAACACCCACTCCCTAGTCTAACATGAAAACAGTCTGTGTTGTCTGTGTTAGGGTAGCGGCCAGCCAGACATGGACACCTCTGAGCAGCCAGGAAAATCCTTTATTCAGGGGAGTGGGTGCCTGGACAAAGGAAAGAGGAAAAGAGAAAGAGGGGACACTCGGGAGGGATTTTATAGAGCCCACTACAAACCGCGTGGCGAGCCAGGGATTGGTCACTTTAAAATCCGAGGAACAGATAAGCAGTAGCAGTCTTCTTTTGATGTGCTAACCTGAGCAGTTAGGCTTTTTTTCCCAGGTGGAAGATTCAGGCGAGGAACCCCCTGGGGCAGGAACTGCCTTGGGCTTTTAGAGAGGGGATGCGAAAATTACAAAAGGGCTGTTTTTTAACTTACAGTCTGTTGCTATCTTTGTTAAGGCTATATAACCAAAGCTCCTAAAAGATCTGAATATTTCTCTTTCCAAAGTGTGCATTTATTCAGGTAAACAGCTATAGATCTCTTTTGGACAAAAACTAGGAAAAAATTTGTTACTATATATTCTTTGTGACATTGCGGGTCTTTCCTCATGAATATGCTGCGTCTCCATCAATTGACAAGCTCTGAGAACTGGCTCAGGACTGGAAAACTACATGAGGAATTGTGATTTTCCACTGAATTAGCTAATATCAACTTTGAGCTCATCCACTCCTTATACAGAGCAAGCAGTCAATATTCATACTGATTTACATAGAACTTTTCCCATGATCAGTTTGTCATTAACATAAACCATGTAAGTCAAAATTCCCTGATTGTCATTCCAATTTTGCTGCCTGCCTACAATAATTTCAACCATTTTTGTCTGTCAGATATTCTGCTAATTGTATCCCTAAGGAAATACAGTGTTTCTCTCCACCGACAAATGGGCCAGCATCAACACATTATCAGAATCACATATGGTTGAAAATTGTAGAAGAATTAGTTTAAAGATGTAGGGGAGTGCACACATGTGCACATAGGTGCATGTGTCTGTATAAGAGAGAAGAGTGACAGACTGTAATGACTTCTGATGCCAACTAATTGAAATTAATCCAAATTTCACAGGTTATAGGCACAGTCCTCCAAAAGACCATCCTCATTCCAGGTATTATCTGTAAGTTTCAGGGTCAGAAGTGGTCATCCTTACTCATGAACATCTGGCTACAAATCTGAAGGTCTCTAGCACATCATGAGGTGACTCATAGGACACAAGAAAGTGATATACTTATGATTACAGTTTTATCACAGAAAAGAATACACAGTCAAAGGGGAGGAGACACATCAGGCAAGTTCTGTGAGGGTCCCAAACACAATTTTTTCTTGTCTTGTCAAGGTGCATTACCCTTCTGGCACACTGGTGTTCAAAAATATGGACAATACCACCAACCAAGAAGCGTGCCTGAACTTTAGTGTCAAGTTTCTACTTAGGCTTTCATACATAGGCGTAATTGAATTATTGAGCATTATTAATTAATTATTAATTATTAAGCCAAATAAACAATCATTTATTATATAGCTAAACTCAGTCTCTAGCCTCCCTCTTCCCCTGGTGAAGGTCAACATACTATCACTATGATTCAAAGCCCAAATCTCCAACCACACTGTTAATCAGCCCCCATCCTGAAGCTATCCTGGGGCCCACCACAAATCACAACATGAACATAAACAAGTATGATCTAAGTGGCTCATGAATAACAAAGGCCTTTCTGCCACTTGGGAAATTCCTAGGGTTATAGAAGCTCCACACCAGGAAACTGGAACAAAGACCAGGCAAGTTCTCTATTATGCATCAGGTACCTACTCTCATCCTTCCCTATTCTACCTACTTTCTTTTAGTTCTCCATAGCTCTTAATGTATACTTACAGATTTGTTTTTTGTATGCCCCCTACCACATTTAAAGTTAACTTTTATGAGATGGTGGAATTTGGTTGGCTCATTCCTATATTTGTTGAACTTACTACACTGCCTGATATATACATGCTCAAAACTTTTAAGAGAAAAATAGAAGCCAAATAAACAATCATTTATTATAGTAAAGTCATGAAAGTCTTAATGTAAATCAGATATGAGTCTCATTAGTCCCCAAAGAGCTTCCTCTCAAAGATTTTCTTCAGAGCCAACATTACTTCTTTATTCCTAAGGGTGTATATCAGTGGATTCAGCACTGGGGTGACTGCACTGTATATGACAGCCACTATCCGGTCCTCGCTCATGGACGTGGCTGAAGTGGGTCGAATATACGTAAAGCCCACAGGTCCATAGAAGAGACACACCACCATAAAATGGGAGGCACAAGTGGAAAGGGCCTTATGGAGTATCCTGCAGGACCTGTTCTTCAACAGAAGGAAGGCAATAATGTAGAAGTAGGAAAGGAGAGTGAGGAAGAAAGCTCCCATAGATACGCTCCCTGTGACAACAGAAAGAAGCTTTTGGTTGAGTTCTGTGTTACTACAGGCCAGTTCCAGGAGGGGCTTCACATCGCAGAAGAAGTGATTGAGTTTCAGAGAACGGCAAAAGTCCAGGCGTGCAGTCATAATAGAATGTATCAGCCCATTGAAGAAACTAGTGAGCCAAACCACAGCGGCCAACAGGGCACACAGCTGGGGGTTCATGATGACAGTGTAGCGAAGTGGGTTGCAGATGGCCATGAAACGGTCAAAGGCCATCACTGCCAGCAAGACGGCTTCAGTACTTCCCAGAAAGTGGAAGAAGTGTAGCTGAATGATACAGCCTAGGAAAGATATGGCCCTGCGAGTGGAGAGGAGGTTCATAAGCACCTTGGGCAGTGTCACCGAAGAATAACAAATATCCAGACAAGAAAGATTTCCCAAAAAGAAATACATAGGTGAGTGGAGTTTGGGTTCCCAAATAACAATCATTAATATAGCTCCATTTCCAACCAAGTTTATCAGGTAAATAATTAAGAACATCACAAAGAAGACAGGCTGCAGCTCCTGAACACTGGTCAGGCTGAGTAAAAGAAACTCATCCACTGTAGTAACATTCTCCATCCCTTTGGGGAGCAAATGAAAAAATAATTAGTTATTTTTTTAATGCTTAATTTTAAACTGTGAGGTTTAAGTTAAGAAAGTTTACTATTTGGATTAATCCAGGGGTGAACTACATATCAGTAATATTTAAGAATAGTAGCCAGGCGCAGTGGTGCACCCTTGTAATCCCAGTGGCCCAGGTGGCTGAGACAGGAGAATCGCAAATTCAAAGCCAGCCTCAGCAAAAGCAAGGTACTAAGCAACTCAGTGAGACCCTATCTGTAAATAAAATACAAAATAGGGCTGAGGATATGCATCAGTGGTTGAGTGCCCCTGAGTTCAATCCCCAGTACCAAAAAAAAAAAAAAGTAAAGGACTGAGGATATAGCTCAGTGGTATAACACTTGCCTAGCATTCTAAAGACCCTGGGTTCCATCCTCAGCACTGGAAAAAAATAGTAAAACTAGTTTACATACAAGAGAATTAAGGAAGTTCAACATACCTAGTGTACCCATAAAAGGACATAAATAAATAATGCAGCATATTATGAATAGATCAGATATGGACAAAGGGAACTTTTTACAAATGCAGGACCTGACCATAACCTCATGTATAGCATTAGAATTAGAGTTTAGATAAATTTTAAACATACAAAGGAAATAGATGTTCAACTTGTGATTTTAGCAGTAATATAGATGTAGTTTAATGAGAATTTCTCCACTTCTAAGGTGCAAAATGTCACAGGTGATAGACACATCCTTCCTGACAACCTAACCCTTCAGTGAAACTAAGAGACATAAAAGCCCACAAAATTCAAATATTGCGTAAGTAGAGGGCAAAAACACAGCAGAGTTTGAATCATTAATCATAAGATTGCAGCATGGCAGTGGGGTCATGGGTGTAATAGAGAGAATTTCAAAACAATGAGAGCTTCTAGCAATAGGAAAATTTTGAAAATGCCCCCAGATTTTTAGCCCAGAAGGAATGAGCCCCACAATAAATGGAAATTTCTGTTGAGGTAGAGAGGCTGGCAAGAATAAGACAAAGAATAATGTAAATACTGAGGGAGGTGGACATAAAAGATACAGTAAATACAACACCAAAGGAAACTGCCATTTGTAAAAGAAAATAATCATTCCTGACTCAATGGAAAAAGAAACTCTTGAACTAAGGAATTGGAAAGCTACCTCATACCCTACCCCCACATAGTAAAATTCCTCTGCTAATAATTGGTCCAGAATAGCAGAGTTCATTGTAAACTTCCAACAAGATGCTTCAATATCTAACAACAGCAAAGAACTAGTCAAATCCACAATGATAATGAGAAGTTTTACCATATCTCTCTTTATACTTGATAAAAGAATCAGCCAAAAAAGTCAGTAAGGATGTAAAAGTCTGAACAACATAATTTTACAGATTTGACTAACACATGTACAAAACTGAATTCATCAAGAAAAGAATTCACAGCCGGGCGTGGTGGCATAAGCCTGTAATCCCAGCACTTAGGGAAGCTGAGACAAGAGAATCGCGAGATCAAAGCCAGCTTCAGCAAAGGCGAGGCGCTAAGGAACTCAGTGAGACCCTGTCTCTACATAACACACAAAATAGGGCTGGGGATGTGATTCAGTAGTCGAGTGCCCCTGAGTTCAATCTCCAGTACCAAAAAAAAAGAAAAGAAAAGAATTTACACATTGAACACTTACAAAATCAAACATATGCTGAGTCTTAAAAAAGAAAAATCTTCAAAAAGCTTCAGAAGATTCAACCATTCAAACAATGTTCTTTGAGTATGATGGAATTAGAAAACAATAACAAAAGGATATACATTTGATATGTATCTTTTTAATGTGAATGCTCACACAAAAAGAGAGGATGGAGAATAGAAGTTCAGTGCATTAGACAAAGGCGAATGAAGGGAAGGGATGGTGGATGGAAATAGGAAAGGCAGTAGAATGAATCAGACATAATTTTTCTATGTTATATATGAATACACCACAGTGAATCTCAACATCATGTTTATTCACAAGACTGAGATCCTAATTAGAATAAGATATACTCCATGTTTGTATAAATATGTCAAAATATACTCTACTGTTATGCTTATCTAAAAAAAAACAAATAAAATTTTAAAAAGAACAGATTTTTAAAAGATATATGTTTGAGGGCTGAAGATATAGCTCAGTTGGTAGAGTGCTGCCCCCATGCACAAAGCCCTGGGTTCAATCCCCAACACCACTATATATATATTTGAGGTGAATGATATGCTAATTACCCTGATTTGATCATTATACAATGTGTACATGTATCAAAATATCAGTGTACCCCATAAACACAATTATTATGTGCTAATTAAAAATAAAATGAAACTTTTTAAAAAGTCTAAAATTTCATTTCAAGAAGCTAAATAAATGAATACTAGAAACAAATGTAAAGGGAGTGGGATAAAAATAATGAAAATAATGATAGAAATCCTTAAAATAGAAAAAAGTACAACAGAGATAATTCAACAAAGCTAAAACAGTTATTTGAAAAATATTATGAAAGTGATAAACTCAGTAAGACGCACATTGCCATAATAAAAGATAACATTACACACACTATCAATGTCAAAATTATAAGCTGTCATTACAAATAACATTTTGCCAATGAATTTAACAATTTAGTTGAAATTTATGAATTACCTCAATCCAAAAATAATTTACAAAAACTTTGGGTAAAAGAAACATTTGAATAGTTTGATACCTGTATAGAAAATTGAAGTTGTTATTTAAAATTTTTCACAAAAAAGGAAACACTAAGTCCAGATTTTGCTGGTGAATTCTAACAAATAGGGAAGAAACAATCACATTTACACAAATTTCTTCAAAGAAAGAAAAAGGGAGCACTTCTTGATTTCATCTACAAGGAAAGAATAACTTTGACTAACACTTGAGAAAAAATGTACCAAGAAGGAAAATTGTAGACTACTCTGGTTCATGAATATAAATGCAAAAAATCTTAAAATACATGTATACATATACACATGAATAAAATCATCCTGAAATACATGTACATATGAACATATATACAAATATATATGTGAATATATACACAACATATATGAATAAAACAGAAAATGTATCACAACCAAGTGAAATGTATTTCAGGATGCAAGGCTAAATTAATATTCAAATATTAGGATAGCCATGGTTCAACCATCATGAAAAGTGTGTCAGTTTCTTATTACATTAAATATGAACCTATCATGTGACCCAACAATTGCACACCTGAGCATTTTTCTCAGACATATATTCCCACAAAACTTGTTTTATAGAATATTTATAATATTCAAAATCTGAAAATAGCCCAAATGTCTTTGAATGAATAAATTATTAAACAATCAATCTGTGATACATCAATACATAGAATACAATTCAGCAATAAAAAGGAATGAACAATTTCACTAAATCTCCAGGAATTTGCTTAATTTTTAAAAGTCACTCCCAAAAAGTTATATGCTGTATGGATCCTCTAATATAGCACTTTTGAAATAGCAAAATTTCAGAAATGGAGAATCCATTCGTAGCTACACAGGGTCAGAAAATGAAGTACAAGAAAGGACAAGAGAGAAATGCGCATAGGTATCAAAGGGTAACACAAGAGATCCTTGGGGTGGAGGAGCTATTCGCTATTTTGACTTCATAAAATAAAATATGAAGTAAAATTGTGAAGAAGTAAACACACATATAACACGTGTGTGCAAGAAAAATTGAGGAAATTATTCAATTGATAAACTGTATCAGTATCAATATCTATCAGTACCAATAGTTTGGTTGTAATATTGTGCTATAATGTGTTAACATTGGAAGGAACTGAGTAAAGCGAACACATCATCTTAAATATTTTTGCTTACAAATGCATGTCATAAATAATAATAATTTCTATTAAAATAGTAAATCATATTTTTACAAAGATCAAAATGTTTTAAAGCATATTACATTTTCTTGTAACAAGAATTTTCCAGTGATGACAGTTTGTACTCTTTATATAAAGGGTACTTGTAAGGGTAAAGCTATCATAATTGAAAATTTTGAATTACATTCTTTGGATCAAAATTTGCCTGCAGATATTCTTTAACATATTGAAAATTACAAATGTATCATAATATTTGAGTATTTTAATCATAAAATATCAAAAAGAATCAAAATATCCAAATTAGAAGAATAGTGAATTATTATGTCTATAAAAGGGAATAAAATGCATACACATACACATATACACACAAATAAAAGTATACAAACTATAACTGGCAGAAAACACAGAAAAGTGCACAAATCATATACATATATGTTCGATATATGTATCTAAATAGATGCATATGCAGGCACACATATTTTACATATTGTGACATATATGGCTACATATTGTGAATCCCAAGATGATTTGTTAAATGACAAAAGCAAGAGACAGTGTAATATTATGGATGTGCTAAAATTTTCATTTAAACCTTTCTTTTGTAGGCATATGTTACCTGAATATACGGAAAGAAACTGGTAACAATTGTCTGTGGGAAGAGAAACTATCTGGCAAGTGGAAAAAAAAAAGAAGGAATACTATACTCCCTTAGTATATTTTGAATACTAATATAATTAAAAGTATATATAAAATAAAATTCAAGGAAACAGTAAACTCAGTGTTGAAGCAATGGCAAATAGATCTTCATGTGACTTTGAACTAGTGACTTTGATAATATAATTACATATTCATCTTATTCTGAGTATTAAGTTAATCTTGACTATGCAGCTATTAAGAAAAAGAGATCTACCCAACCTTTACTCTGAGTTCTGAACTTGTTTATGTAATTTCATTTTTGTTTCTCCATTTGAATGATTCAGTGAATTATGCAAATCAACATGTCTAAACTAAACATTTTCTCTCCAAATGTGCTCCTCCCACAATGTTCCTCGATTTACCAAATAGAATAAGATCCTTCTAACTATTTAAACCAGAAATCTGAGGCTCACATTGATTTTTTCCCTTCACCTCTAGCCTCCACTTTAAATCAGAAACCAAATCCTGTATATCACTGAAATGTTACTCAAATTCATTTCTCTCTTCAACCACCCTTCCACAACCCTGGGCCAAGCTGTAATTGCCTTTCAACTTAATACTGTGAGGAATCCTTTACTTGATAACCCCACAGTTCCTTTTCTGTTCAACTTCCAAACCATCTTTGCAGTATAACAAGGCTCATTCTTTAATGCCTGTATTATAATATAACTTCTCTATTTGAAACACTTTAATATCTTCTAATTGTAAGCATATGCTTACAAACCCTCCAGGACCCATCTGTAGCTGAGCTCTGCAATTTGACCTTTCCTATTCCTTGGGTATTTTTCAATTCCACAAATGTGATTATCCTGGGTATTTTTCAATTCCACAAATGTGTCAAGGTGTTCTCCAGCAGGGGATTCATTTATGTTTGCCCCTTTTCCTCAATCAGATGTTACTTTCCCTACCCTTTGGTATAAGTAAAAACTCTATTTGTCCATATCTCAATCTGCTAGAACCTATTAGTATACTCTTCCACAAAATTCATTTGTCTTATAATCATTACCATCCACTGTAACCCTAGATTTTGTCATTATTGATCATTTCAACCATCCATAATCTCAATACCAAGTACCACCAGCTGACTTTATCACTTACCCCAATTCTTTAAGTTCTACAATCTTCAGCCCCTAAAATCCAGTAATCTTTTCTTTTCCCTCACTACTCTCATGAACTCACATTCCTCCTTATTCATCTGAAATTCCATGAGACATCTTTATAGTCACTGCCTTGCATACATTCTTACATCTCTTGACCAACCTGTGTTTCATGTCCTCACCTGGAAAGTTCTAAACTACTCTCAACTTATTCTGCATCTATACTTTTGCAGATGAGCATGACTGGAAGAAAACATGTATGTTCACTTGACCTGGATCTAAATCCATTAATAATCAACTGCACAGAAATCTTAAGAGATACTACAGACCCAGAAGCCTATGCCTCCTGCTACCTCTCGCACCTAATCAGCCAGTTTCAGCACATAAAATAGCGTCCAGCAACAATTCAGGGGATCTCTGTATGTCTACTGAATTAACTAATGGTTTATTGTTCCGTGTTTGTCAACCTTATGAGGTCAGATTGCCATTTTTAAGCATTCCAATCTACAATATATGCATTACATTGCCCTGAATATAATGCTAAACTCAAAAAAGACTTCCTCAATTTACCAGAATAAACCACAGCCTACAAAGCAAGCAATGTATATTTTCACATTAAGTGGACGGTTTTTAGCCACAAAGGACAGTTGTTTCAGCAATTCATTTTTGGCTTGCCTCCTGTCAATGACATCATCAATCATTAATGATGTATTAGCATCAGAAACAGTACTTGAAATTTAATTATGATTGGTGAATCAACACAGAAGACTGGGAGCTACATTCTGTGAACACGAACATAGAAGAAATATTCTAAATGGAATTGGAATATTTAATGTTTTTATTAGTGTGTTTTAGTTACACATAATAGTGGGGTTAATTTTGAGATAATCATACATTCATAGAATATAACTTGCTTCAGTCCTCAGTACTTCCTCTTTCTCTCCCCTCCTCCCTCCCCATTCCCCTTCCTCTTTTCTGCTGGTCTTCCTGTCTTCCATTTATGTATTGCTTTTTAAATTGGTGCTTTATAGATACACACAAAGGTGAAATTCTCTGTGGTATATTCATATGTGTAAGAACTTACTCATATAGCACAATTTGGTTAATTACATATATTTGGTCATATAGCATAATTTGGTCAATTTCATTCCACATTTCCTCTCTTTTCCTGTCCTTCCTCTCTCCCTCTCAATGCCCTTCTTCTGCTTCACTGATCTCCCTTTTACTGAATGGAGTTGTTATAGCAGAAGTAAGAGGATTAATTTAAGGAAACGAAATAACTGAAAGACATTATAACTGATACATACAATCAAGAATTTGGGATGTATACATGGAAAACTACATAAGGAAATATATTACTACAGCTCATAAATTATTTTGTTCCTAGGTACTATATCTCCTTTACTAAAAATAATGATAGTGCAAAATTACATAAGTATTTAACACTAAATGCAATATGACTTATTAACATAGCAGTACAATCTACTACTTTTATGAGTCTGACTTTGATGAATACGTAAAAATTACTTACCTAATTGTTTTCTCTCTCCCTTACTTCCTTCTTCCCTTTATCTACTGTCTTTGTAATACACGCACACACATACCATCACTTCCACCATCACATTCACTAAGCAGTTATACAGATTCTTTTAATTATGGCATACACCTACAATTAATCAACTCCAAACAATGAGTTAAAAAGATTAGGCAATTAAAACTTTTCCCAGTCAATGACTTGTGCCATGAACCCACTCAGTAATTTTCACAGCCTAAATTTAAAACAGGCTCCTCAGTTTTCACTCACCCATTCCTGTGATCCCAACCTCCTCCTGTGAGAAAATTTTTACTCCAATATTATTTTTGCTCTTTAGCCCATTTGGGCCTGCACTTCTCTCTGTGTGTGCCTTAGAATAAATATAACCTTTCCATTCAAAAGAGTTATCCAGAAATCAGAGATCAGATTATTTATTATCTCCCTGAATAAAATTATCAGATAGCTCAGAATGTTCAAAGCCTCTTATATTCAGTTATATTTTAAGTATAATATTAAATCTCATCTCTTATTCTAGACAGAGGAAAAACAGGCTGAATCCTCTTAAAACTTCCCAGTGGTACCTTGGGCATTAACATCTTGGGATTTTCTCTCCAGGGATTTATTTTCTCCACATTTCGCTTCAAATAGCTCTTATTCTCTTCAGTTTTTGTGCTTGTTAAAATCATTACATTAATTTTTTAAAATAATAATAAATTGGGGGCAGAGCCCTCTCAGTTATGAGGAAAAAAATAGTGATCATAAAAGAAAATGAAGACACAGCTCCTATTCTTGAAAAATCTAACATATAGTAAATGCAAAAATTGATATAACTTAGAGCAAGATTGTGAAAACTAAAAATGATGAATTATAAACTGAAATCTGTAGACATAGAAAAAGGAAAGATATGGAGAAATCTGTGATCCAACAGGAAAAAATGAATAATAGAGATGAATTCAGTTAACTTATATGTAGGAATTAGTGTTTATGTAGACTCTTGGCAAAAGCAATTTTAAATAATTAGTTCATTGAAATAGTCTAATAATCTAACTACTGTCATTATTTACAGTATTGATTAATATTGCCTTGGAAGGCAAATATAAAGATAATGTTTCCTGAACACTGTGTCAGCTCAACAACCAGTAAAATCAACTATATAATTTATTAGAATTACTATCAAAATTTTTATTTCAGCACTATCCTTCTTTTCTACCTTTCAAAGTTGTTTTTCTTTTTTTAAATTAATGTAGTTATTCTAATTAGATATATATGACAACAGAATGCATTTTGATTCATTGTACACAAATAGAACTTTTCATTTCTCTGGCTGTACATGATGTAGAGTCACGCCACATGTGCAGTAATACATGTACCTAGAACAATGATGTCCATCTCACTCTACCATCTTTCCTGATCCCATGCCTCCTCCCCTGCCCTCCCTCAGCTTTGACCAAAATGTCTCCATTCTTCCCATACTCCTTCCGCAATTATGGATTAGCATCCACTTATCAGAGAGAATATTCGGCATTTGGTTTTTTGTGATTGGCTTACTTCGCTTAGCATGACATTCTCCAAACTCCATTCATTTACCTGCAAATGCCATAATTTTACTCTCTTTTAATACTGAGTAATATTCCATTGTGTATATATACCACAGTTTCTTTATTCATTCATCTGTTGAAGGGCATCTGGGTTGGTTCACAGTTTGACTATTGTGAGTTGTGCTGCAATGAACATTGATGTGGCTGTGTCACTGTAGTATGCTATTTTTAAGTCCTTTGGGTATAGACCAAGGAGTGGGATAGCTGGGTCAAATGGTAGTTTCAACTTTTCTAAGGAATCTCCATGCTGCTTTCCAGATTGGTTGCACCAATTTGCAGTCCCACCAGCAATGTATGAGTGTGCCTTTTCCCCCACATCCATGCCAACACTCATTGTTGTTTGTATTCTTGATAACTACCATTCTGACTGGAGTGAGATGAAATCTTAGAGTAGTTTTGATTTGTATTTCTCTAATTACTAGAGATGTTGAACATTTTTTTCGTATATTTGTTGATCAATTGTATATCTTCTCCTGAGAATTGTTTGTTCAGCTCCTTAGCCCATTTATTTATTGGGTTGTTTGTTTTTTTGGTGGTAAGTTTCTAGGCACCAAAAACATACATTGGAGAAAAGATAGCCTCTTCAGCAAGTGGTACTGGTAAAACTGGAAATCCACATGCAGCAAAATGAAACTAAACCCCTATCTCTCACCATGCACAAAATTTAATTCAAAGTGGATCAAGGACCTAGGAATTAGACCAGGGATTCTGAGCCTAATTGAGGAAAAAGTAGGCCCTTCATCATATGGGATTAGCCCCCAATTTTCTTAACAAGACTCCTAAAGTGCAAGAAATAAAATTCAGAATCAACAAATGGGATGTATTCAAACTAAGAAGCTTCTTCTCAGCAAAAGAAACAATCAGTGAGGGGAAGAGACAGACTACATTTTGGGAGCAAATTTTTGCCACACTCACGTCGAAGCTGTTTTTCTTGACTAAATTTTCAAGTTCTCTTCTTTTCCACCCACTTTCTAAAATTTCATTGTGATATATCTTGATTTGGGTCTGTTTTCATTTATTGTGGTAAGCACTTGGTGATTGAAGAGTACATTTTTTTCCTTATATTAGCTAGGTTTAATTTTTCACAGTAAAATTAAGAATTCATAGATCATTACAAGTTTACAGAGTTTAGCAGTACTAGTATAAATCAAAGAATAGCCCTAAATCTCTTGTACATTTAGGGAACAGTGTTAATGATTAGAACTAGACTTAGTTAAAGCAGACAGATAACATTAGCCAGTTTCTCAAATAGCAGTGTGGCCTTTTTATGCCAGATGCAATATATAAAAGAGAGCACTAATTGGTTAAAACTATATGAACTTTCATTTTATAAACTTTTACAGAACATCTAGGTAAGTCTCAAACAAACATATTTAGTTTCGGATGTATACATATCTGAAGAGTAAACTTTGTCTATAAACTCAAATTTTCTTGTAATTTTTAAAATCGTTCTTCACTGTCAGTTCTTTTGGAACGTCTCAGAAGTTGTTGACATCCTTGATGAACAGCCAGGTGTTCTCACTCTTCTTTCATCTTGCTTGTCATTTCTACTCCTTTTGTTTTATTTTAGTATTTTGGTACACTTTTGTATGATTTTAATCTTCCAACTCATCTACTGAATTATTCATTTCCAAAATTAATTTTTATTTCCAAGAACTCTTTTTGTGTTGTCTTTAAATAGTTGTGTATAATTCTATTCCTGCTTCACAAATATCATGTCTTTTTACACATTTTAGGTATTATGAAGAATAGCAGTAGTGGACATTTTAGGTCTCCAGCTGTCAGTATTCATGATCCCATGAACTTGTCCTCACAGATCTCAGCTCAGTACGGACTTCCTGTTTATTTTTTGTAATTTCTGCTAAATTCGCATCTCTCTCAGAACACTTTCCAGGTATTCAAAAGCCAAATGAAGCTGGTGATTATCATACTGGAGAGTGCAGATAAAGAACAATTTGGTCATTACAGAATGTTCTCTTGAATAGCACTGCTGCTATAAACTGAAAGTTTATGTATCCCAAAATTCCTGTGTTGAAATTAATCCCCAATGAGATGGTATTTGGAAGAAGGACTTTTGAAAGGTGATTAGGTCATGAGAGCAGAGATCTTACAAAACTCTTATGAGGGTAGTAATCCTGTTCATGAAAAAGCTACCTTGCCACTTGTCTACCAAATAAGGACACATGAGAAAATAGTCGTCTATGAGGAAAATGGTCCTCACTACACAAGGAGTTGTCCAACACCTTGATCTTGGGTTTCCCAGCCTCCAGAACTATGTGAAACAAATTTCTGTTTATAACAGAAACACCCAGTCTATGGTGTTTTTGTTATAGCCACCTCATGGACCAATATAAGTAACTACTCTTGATGCCACATGGGCCTCAAGTTAAGTGCATTAGATCCATTTATTTAAATGAAAGGCCAATGGTATTTCTTGTACAAACTGCATCAGACTTCTGTCTGGATTATGGATACATACAGAAAAATGTGTCATGAATGAATCTATCTTGTGCCTTGGCACAAACTGTAGCTAATTCTAAAGGGAAACACATGTCTCTCTAGCTCTGTTTCTAGAATTATGACATTCTGTAGTATCAAATTTCCCAAGAGATGGGTAATCTTCTAGAGGATCCCAGGGGTAACGCACTAGCTAAGTTTTGGGAGACAGAGAGTACAGCTCAGGGGGAGGAAATTTGGAAATAAAGAAGAGACAAATTGGGAACAATTTGGGAATCAAATTGGGAACTCTCCAACTGGGAACAAATTGGGAAATCTCCATGGTTTACTCAGAGCAATAATTCCTAAAATGTGGTTTGTGAAATACTTAAAGGTGCTCAGACCCTTTCACAGGATCTACAAAGTTGAGAATGTTCTTATAATATTACTCAGACATTATTTGCACTAAATTAAAACATTTCAAGGCTGGAAGCTATGATACCAAACCACAATAGTAGTAGTTATTCTATATTTCATCTTGACTTGGTTTTAGAAGAGAAAAAATAAAATACTAGTTCAAGTATTAAAAATTATTAACTTTATTAAATGTACATTCCAAAGTCCACATTTTAAAAATATTTTGTATGATTAAATAGGAAGTACAAATGTGTTTCTACTACATTCCAAAATAGAATGCTTGCATCAATAAAAATTATTTGGTGAGCTACATCAGTCTGTTTTATGGAATGACATTTTTACATGAAAGAATAAATGACAGAGAAACTATGATTTTTAAATTGTGTTTGGCCAACAAATTCTCAAAATTGAACATAAGCCTGTATTTTAAAGATAATCCACTATCTATCAGTGTTTTGCCAATGATAAAATGTTATAAATACTTTTTTTTAACTATTTCAAAGATTTTGACATTCATTTTCTTTCTTTTTTTCATATTTAATTTATTTATTTGTTCTATTTAGGCTTACATAATAACAGAGTGCAATATGATTCATTGTACATAGATAGAGGATAACATATCAATACTCTAGTTGTAAGTTGTATAGAATCACAACATATATGCAGTCATACATAAAGTTAGGGCTATGATGACCATCATATTCCACCACCTTTACTGTATCCATGCCCCCTCCCCCCTTACACCCCTGTGAACAGAGTTCCACCATTGTTCCCATGACCTTCCCCACATTATGGATCAGCATCCACTTATCAATGAGTACATTCGACATTTGGTTTTCTGAGATT
>CM053406.1:106433173-106511881 GCA_028644305.1 Xerus rutilus | reverse complement strand
TGTCCTATTTCTTTATTGGATTGATCAATTTGTGCCTGTAATTGCTCCCTTATGTCAGTCTTTAGTTCACTGATCATTTCAATTATGTACATTCTGAATTCTTTCTCTGACATTTCATCAACTGTGTTGTCAATGGATTCTGTTACAGTGGTATCAAAGTTTATTTGGGGCACTTTCTTCCCTTGTTTTTTCATGTTGATTGTGTATCTTCCTTTCTTGAAATACCAATCTGAGGTATTGCAGCTTCTATCCTATAATCTTGTATTGACACTCCAGATTACCTGTGTCTCACCTTGGAGCTACTTCTGTTCCCCTAGTGTCCCCAGATGGGCACTAGTGCCACTAAAGTTGATGGTGGAGGTAGTGGATGTACCTCTAGAAGGCAGTGGGAGTGGCCTTGGCTGGGCTCCTGAGGCGGCCCCTGAGGGCTGTTTTGCCCCTCTCTTGGGCTCCTGCTGGTGAACAGGAACTCTGGAGCAGAACTGGAGGCGGGCCGAGGTCTCACTTAGGCAGGGTCAGAAGCAGAAGAGTCTGTGTGTGACCCGTACAGTGAGTGTGAGCTTCCCTGGGCCTGGAGGCTAGCAGGCTCTAGTCTGCCTTCAACTGGGCACCCCTGGAATTCCCTAAGAGCAGTTTTGGGCCTTCTGTCTCGCCTGACCACAGGAACTCTGGAGCAGAACTAAGGCGGGCCCAGAGCACACTTGGGTGGGGACTCTTCACGCTGGGATCTCTGGATGCCACTCTTACCCTGGGTATGCCTTCCTCCTCTAGCAGCCCCGGATCTTCCATTGGCTGGACATCCATGGAGTTTCCTGAGGGCAGATCTAGGCCCTTTGCAGCTCCTGCTGGTTCCAGGAACTCTTGAGTGGAACTGAGGTGGGCCCAGGCTTCCCTTGGGCAGGACTGCCACCGCTGGGGTCTCTGGAGCTACTCTTACCCTGAATTTGGGCTCCCCAGTGGCTAGAGGTAGCAGTCTCTAGTCTCCCATTGGCTGGACACCCGTGGAGTTTCCTGAGGGCAGATCTGAGCCCTCTGTCTGTAAATTCTTAAGGGAAATAGAATCTTGGAGGACTTGTATCAACCACTGTAAGCTTGACAGTTTCCCAAAATTTAATAATTGTTGCTGGTGGAGTCTGTGGTAATATTTTTAAAATGTAATTTTTTAATAATTAGTAACTAAATGTGTGAAAACTGAAAAATCTATATAACTTAGTGAAATAATGCATGACTTTTATTTTTTAATTTAATTTAATTTTATTTTATTTTATTTTATTTATTTATTTTGGTACCAGGGATAGATCCTAGGAGTGCTTAACACTGAACCACATCCCCAGCCCTTTTTACATTTTATTTTGAGAGAGGGTCTTGGCTAAGTTGCTTAGGGACTTTCTAAGATGCTAATAAGGCTGGCTTTGAACTTGTAATACTCCTCTCTCAGCCTCCTGAGCCACTGAGATTACAGGCATGGCCACTGTGCCCAGTCATATGGATTTTAATGCAACAAAATGTGAAATATTCCATGTACTGTTTCAGGTTCTACATTGCAAATAATCTTTATGAATCTAACACTTTTCATTTTGGTGCAATATCAAAATGCATATTGGTGTGAGCCTGGATTTTTTTTTTTCAATATACTTTAGCCAAAATATCAGGTTGAATGCAGAAGTCGATATGAAAATTCAGCGATCTCCTAGTAAAACAAAGAAAAGGACCTCCAAAATGTAAAATGCAAAAAGGTCCACAATTCTCACTCTACTGTTTTATTTTGGAAAATAGTACTCATAAAGCTATTATTTCTGTTAACACACAATAGGTTATTAATATTCTAAATAAATGTTAAAACGGTTCTGATTTCTAATATGATAAATATTGGTAGATACAACCCAGATAAACAAAATTACCTTTGGAATTCTCCCTAATTAGGAAAAGCATACTGAGATTCGGAAACGAAAACATTTGAGAACATCTTACATAGCTCCTGGACTAGGACTCCGGATGATTATGTGACAAAGTGTGCTCTGTGCAGGAGAGGGGTCAGGGCAAAGCCCCAGGTCCCAAGCTTGGCTCTCGGGGACTCAGGCTCTCTGATGTCTGGAGTGGGCAACCGCATCTCCCCGGAGTTCTCTTTTTGTTTTCTCAATCTGCGTGAGGTCCTTCTGCCTAGACACTCATGACGTGTCCCCAGGGCTAATGCCCATAGCGTGTCAGGTTCCAGGAAAGGCCAATCACTGTCACGTTAAAAAAAAAATCAACATGAGCAGACTGAAACTGATTCTCCCCGAAAACCCGGAGAGTCCGGGTCATGGCGTCCCGAGCCCTGCTCCTGCTGCTGTCGGAGGCCCTGGCCCTGACCGAGACCTGCGCGGGTGAGTGCAAACTCAGGAGAGAAACCACCTCTGCCAGGGAGAGCGAGGGGACCAACAAGCAGGGGCGCAGGATCCCAGGAGTCCTCCTCCATAACTCCTGTTCCCAGAGCCTCCTCTGACCCACTCCCTTCACCTCTTCCGACCCCTTCCCGTCCTCTGAAACAGTGGGTCTCGCAGCCAGAGGAGGGTGGTGCAGCTTCTGAGCCGCTCCCTGTCCCCAGCCTCCCACTCTTTGCGGTATATCCTCACTGCCGTGTCGCAGCCGGGCCGCGGGGAGCCCCGTTTCATTGAAGTCGGCTACGTGGACGACACGCAGTTCTTGCGGTTTGACAGCGATGCCTGGAACACTAAGTCGGAGCCCCAGACGCCCTGGATGAAGCAAGAAGGGTCGGAGTATTGGGACCAGGAAATATTGTACGCTAAAGACACTGCACAGCTTTACCGAGTGAACCTTCGGACTCTACTCGGCTACTACAACCAGAGCGAAGGCGGTAAGTGTCCACCGGCCGGGGCGGCGGGTCACAACCCCTTAATATCGCCCGTCAACGTGCCCTAGCCCTCGAATCTCCAGGTCCAGGGTTCACCCTGCAGCTGTGAGATCTACTCATCCTGACCTGAGAAGAGCTGGGGGTTGTTAGGTTTCGATTTCGGTTTCGGTGGTAAAGGGTCTGACCAATCACCACCAGTCAGCTGAGGAGGGAGCAGGGTTGGGTGGACCCAGCTGACCGCGGGGCGGGGCCAGACTCTCACACCATCCAGAGGATGTATGGTTGCGACGTGGGGCCGGATGGACGCCTCCTGCGTGGGTACTGGCAGCATGCCTACGATGGCGTCGATTACATTTCCCTGAATGAGGATTTGCGCTCCTGGACGGCGGCGGACACTGCGGCTCAGATCACCAAGCACAAGTGGGAGGCAACCGGTGAAGCGGAGTATCAGAGTGCCTACCTGGAGGGCACATGCGTGGAGCGGCTCAGCAAACATCTGGAGAATGGGAAGGAAATGCTGCAGCGCGCAGGTATGAGGGGCTCTGCAGGGTGCCTTCTGATAACAAGTAGATCTTTCCATTTCCCTCCTACAGGGAAGGGAGGAAGATGCCATCTACGCTACTATAACTTTCTCTTTGGAACCAGAAAAAGATGAGCCCTCCTGGATTTCCAGATACTGCATCAGAGAGTAACTCTGACAGCCCACCTTTCTCTTAATTGCAGTCAAGAAATGCAGTCTCTTCAAGTCTAAAGGGGGAAACAATCCTTAAAATAACTGATAAGCAATTTTCTTTGATTCTGGCAATCGCCTCAGACACCACAGGATAGCTTTCAGGCTTTGTTCTCTGCCCTGCCCAATGTCTTTGGATATCTGTCTCCAGCTTTTCCTCTCCTCTTAGTCTCTGTTCGGGTCAGAACCTGCAGCCTTTCTCAGAGACCTGAAAGCTTTGAACTTGAGCTGTCTCACGTTGTGATTCTAGAATTTACAAAGGAATAAGAATTCCTGAGTCTATTGTGGTGTCTGAGTTTTCCACTTCCTCCCCACCCTAACTGTACTGTCCACACTCAGGATGGTCACATGATGATTTCTTCAATCGGCCATGGGAGGTAATGCAAAAATCTCCAAATTTCCTGGATCTTCCCCTCAGAGCCCCCAAAGACACATGTCACCCACCACCCCATCTCTGACCATGAAGTCACCCTGAGATGCTGGGCCCTAAGCTTCTACCCTGCTGAGATCACTATGACCTGGCAACGGGATGGAGAGGACCAGACCCAGGACATGGAGCTTGTGGAGACCAGGCCTACAGGGGATGGAAACTTCCAGAAGTGGGCAGCTGTGGTGGTGCCTTCTGGAGAGGAGCAGAGATACAGTTGCCATGTGCAGCATGAAGGGCTGCCTGAGCCCCTCAACCTGAAATGGGGTAAGGAGGGGATGGGGACACAGAGCCTCCTGTCAGGGAGAGCAGGAGGCATCCTGGAGACCTTCATCATAATCGGGGCTGAAACTAGGACTTCAGGGACATCTTCCCCTCCTTTTCCAGAGACATCTTCCCAGTCTTCCATCACCATCATGGTAATTGTCACTGGCCTGGTTCTTCTTGGAGCTGTGTTCTCTGGTGTTGTAATGTGGAGAAAGAAGAGCTCAGGTAGGGAAAACTTGTGGCCTGAGCTTCTTTACCACTTGGGAACTTCAAGTTCCAGGTAGTTTCCCTTGCCTTTACTGAGAAGGAGTTTGGCCCACAGTCCCCAAAAACACAATTCTGAAGTCCATAATCTCAAATGTTTAAATTACAAAGCATCAAAATCCCCCAAAATTAAAATCACAAAAACATAATTCTAGAAAAACAATTCTAAAAATTTATTAAAAGACATTTATTAGAAGAAAGGAAGTTTGGTAAAATAGAGAAGGGAAAATAGGAGGAAAGAGGAGGGGAAGAAAGGAGGAAGGGGACTGAACTCAAATCCCTTGCATGTATGATTGTCAAAATGAATCCAAGTACTATGTGTAATTATAATAGTCTAATAAAAAAGATATTTATTCACATTTTAAAGGGGAATTTGAGAAAGATAAACACATGACAGAGCACTTCAGAAACCTCTATACACCACAAAGTAGGCAATAATATACATATTTTCACACACAAAACACTCAAATATACTAATGACAGTCAAAGGGATATAATAATTATAAGCAAATAAGTCATATTAGTAAAGAAGTAGGTCAACAATCAAAATGTATAACCATATATCACCATGGTTGGTCATTGGGTGCACCCAGCTTTATACCTAATCATCTGAAATACTATGACCAGACAATCTAAGTCTTTGACAAGATGGGTCAAAATTCACAATAGATTGCCACCAAATATGTAGTCACCAAGCTGGGCATGGTGGCACATGCATGTAATCCCATTGACTCTGGAGGCTGAGAGGAGGATCACAAGTTTGAGGCCAGCCTCAGAAATTTAGCACAGCCCTAAGCAACTTAGGGAGACCCTGTCTCAAAATTTGGAAAAGGGCTAGGGATATAGCTCAGTGGTAAGTGCCCTTGAGTTAAACCTCCAGTATAAAAAAAATCAAGGGCTGTGTTCAAGCACACATAACTAAATTTACAATTTGTCAGCACCTGTACATCCTAAACCAAATATACAGTTACCAAAAGAGCCAAGACCTTGAGAAATTTTACCTTTACCAGATGACGACATAAAAAAGGACATCTCTTCATTTATTGAGTTTCAGTGTTTTTACATACATACACAATGCTTACACACAAAGCACCAACATTCTGATGATGCACATTCATAGCCAAATTTGCCAAAAAATGCATAAAATGAATGAGAATTCTCTGGAAGTATTTACACAATTTCATCCCTTAGAAATGAAATGAAGATGAAATACAAAGCAGCAAATTTTTAAAATAATGCTGCCAATTCTAAATAGCTGGAAGAAAACTAAGAAGAAAAACTTCAAATATGAAAAAGTGTGGGAATTCATAGAGGTATGGAGGACTTTCATAATCCTTAAGTATATTCTGAAGTCTTACATCATAATCAATAGCCCATTTTTGTCTTTAAAGCATGAATCTCCCAGGAGAATATTCATTCATTTTTCTGTGTGGCCTTACTTTTTTTAAATGCCTCTGTGATTTTATGTACACTAACATGAGCTTTACCTATTAAGCATTCCTATCTGCCAGGCTTTGCTTCTATGCTATTTTGGGAGTGAAATCCATTCTGCATGCACTCATATATAGACCACATATTGGGCAGAAGTAATCCTGGTGATAGAATTGGCAACACCATTGCATAAGTGTTTTTTTATCCTACCATACACGTAGTTACTCTCAAATCAATCAGTAATTTCACTTGCTTCTTTGGACAAATGCAGTTTGGATTCATTAAAACCTCTATGAATTTCATCAACTGGAAGGAATGCTAATGCAGACAAATGATGCCTTTTTAAACAACTTTTCATAGTTGCTATATTATGTGGTCAGTGCTTTTCCCAAAATTCAACTTCCTACCCATCTTATGTAGCCTTTTTATTTTCACCTATGGAAATTGTGGTTGTTGGAATTTCAGCTTTCCAAATTTGGGATTTGAACCTTTTAGGATTGTGATTTTTGAAATTTAGACTTTAGAGATTTGTATCTTTCAGGATTTCAACATTCAAGCTTATGGCATTCAGGACTGTGACTTTTGGAATTGTGTCATAGACTGGGTAGCACCATCCATACACAGGTGCTTACCCAGCCGAGAGCTCTGTTTGCTCACATTGTTGTAAAGCATATGTGAACATGAAGGATAAATTTATCACCTTGGTGACCATCATGCTAGGAACTGATTTTTAGAAGTCAGAGTTTAGAAAGCAAGTTCCCTGTTGAGGACAAACCTCCAGGAGGGCAGTTGGTCCAGTTCCCACACATCTCCTCTCATGTTTCCTGATCCTACCTTTGGTCTGTGGTCACAGGTCTGGAAACTTTCCTTTTCAAGATTTGCAGGTTCCTTTAAACCCTCATGAGCCTGCTTCCTCTCTGGCGTCTTACAGCTTATTTTCTTTTTACAGGTAGACAAGGAGGGAGTTACACTCAGGCTGCCTGTAAATGCAGAGGTAATCCTTGATAAAGTGGGTATCAAGTGTAGCCCATGAAGGCGTTTGCCCACCCCATAATCCCTTCTTTATCATGTGCCTCATGTGGTATATGACCAGATCCTGCTTTGTTCTACCTCAGGCAGTGATCGTGTCCAAGAATTTGATGTGTCTCTCACAGCTTCTAAAGGTGAGACCCTGGACAGCCTGAAGTGGGAAAGGAGGTGGGATAAAAAAGGACTCCTGGGTTCTATGGGGAATTTCTGGATTTGGACATTTTAAGAATGTGATGAACTGTTCAGAGTGTCACCATTCACTGTGACTAATGTGAATTTATTCATGCTTGTTTTTGTTTGTAGTATGAAACAGGTGTCTTGCGTGGGACTGAGCATTATAGGATTGGTTCAGGTCTCTCCTCTCTCTTTATGTGACTTCAAGTTCTCCTGACTTTTCTTTCTACAACTGGCATCCGAGTATGTCTATGTATCTGTGTTTCTATCAGCAAAATGTGAAGAAATGAAGAGACAGACCCATTCCTGAGCACCAAAACCTACTGGCCACACTGGCCTGAGTTCTTCTCCCCACTCAACATTTCTGTTTCAACAGAGCAGGGCTGGGGGGTCTCCATCCTTGTCTTAACTTTATGTTCCCCTGAGCTGCAACTTCTTACCTCTCTATTCAAAATAAGAATCTGGATATATATTTGTATTTCAAATTATAGTGTGGTTTATGGATTCATTAAGGAAACAAAGATTTTTCTCAAATCAAAAATGTGAGAGAAAATAAAATGTGAAAACTTTTCAGGAACTGTGTGTTTGTTATACTCAGTTTGTTCAGGTGGGGACAGGAGAAGGCTGTGAAGAGTTAAGTGTGGACAGGGCTATAGCCAGTGAATACTTTAGTCTATTGTGGGCTTGGATATGGTTACTCCTGGCTGGATCCTGTCTCCACTCATTATCCTTACCTCTAATAATTTTAGTCCTTCACCAATCCAAACTCATAGATCTATAAAGCAGGGTCTAATTTAGATTTTATTTGGCTGGAATATAAGATCTATAAGTCAAAGATTGTCCTCTTTTGAAGAGAGAAGTGTAATCTTATGCTGTGGACTGCAGGTGAGGGAGGGAGGGAACTTCTGATAAGAAAAGCCCAGGCAGCCCAAACCTCTGTGTAAGAGAAGTTGTGCCACAGCTTCCATGGAGAAGCAGCAACATTTGTTCCAGACACTCTATAAATAAACATAGTGTCTCTGCAATAGGGAGAAACTCCATAGTAATCATTCATTCAGTTGACATTCATTGAGCACTGACTGTGAGGTACACTATTTTTCAATTTTCTATGTTGCTGCTGCAAAGTGAGAGAGACTGTGTTGATAAGACAGAGGAGTAGAGAATAAGAGGAGACATCAGAGAACAATTAGGCAGGAAATAGAAATAAAAGCATCCAAATCACAAAGGAATGAGTAAAACTATCTCTGTTTATAGATTATATAATCTTCTATATAGAAGACCCTAAAGACTTCACCAACAGTCTACTAGAACTAATAAAGAAATTTGAGAAATTTGCAGGATACAAATTCACCATAGCAAATTAACGAAAATCGATTGTTTCTACATACTAACAACAATCAAGAAAAAATTTTAAGAATATGATCCATCCTACAATACCATCAAAAGGATAACAAATTTAATGAAAGAGATCTGTACTCTGAAAACCATACAATTTTGTGTCCATGTATTGGAAAAATCAATATTTTTAAATGCTCATACTATCCAATGCAATATGCAGATTCCATATAATCCATATCAAAAATCCAATGGCATTCTTCACAGAAATAGAATAAATAATTCTAAAAGTCACATGGAACCATGAATAAACCTGAATAGCCAAGGCATTTGAGAAAGAAAAACGAAATTGGAGGTATCACACCTCCTGACTTCAGATTATGTTACAGATCCATCAAAACAGTATGTACATCCATAAAAATAGACACATAGAACAAGGGAACAGAATAGAGCACCCAGAAATAACCCAAGCAGTTATAGTCAATTAACTTTAGACAAGAGAACCAGACACATGGGGAAAAGATAGTCTCTTCAATAAATAGTGTAGGGGAAAGTAGATACACACAGGCAAACAAATGAAACAGGAATCCTATTTTGCACCATATATAAGAGAGAAAAGAAAACCTGAAACTAAAATTCCTAGAAGAAAATGTAGAGGAAAAGCTCCTTGACATTGGCCTTTGCAATGATTTTTGGATACCATACCAAAAGCTCAAGCAAGAAAATCAAATTACACAAGTGAGACTACATCAAAATAAAAAGCTTCTGTAGAGCAATGGAAATAATCAGCCAAGTTAAGAGGCAGTCAATGAGTTGAGAAAAATATCTGCAAACCATTTATCTGATCCAAGTTAAATTTAAAAATATATGCATATAAGGAATTCACATGATACCTACACACACACACACACACACACACACACAAACTCAGCCAAAATTTGGGCAAAGGACCTGGATAAATGTTTCTCAACAGACACAAAAATGGCAGAAAAGTATATGAAAAAGGGCATCTTCTCTGATAATAAATCAGGAAAATTTATATTTATCAAAACCACAATGAGGTTTCATTTCACACCTGTTAAGATGGCTGGTATCAAAGAAACAAGGGTTGGTGAGGATGCAGAAAAGAAGATAACATTTGTACACTATTGGGAATACAAATGGATGCAGCCACTATAGAAAACAGTAGCAAGATTCCTGAAAACAATTAAACATAAAGCTACCATATGCCATAGTAATTTAATTTCTGAGATTACTTATCAAACAAAATGAAATCAGTATGTTAAAGAGATATCTGCACTCTCATATTCATTGAAGCATTATTCCCAATGGACAAGATATCGAAACAACCTGAGTTCCATTGATGGATGAATGGATAAGAAATTGTGGTATTTGGGTAGAAAAGTTTTTTTTTTCTTTTTGAGCTTTGCCACACAACGTGGTAACTATAGTCAATAATTATTTCAAAATTGCTGAATAAATTTTGTTTCTCACCACTAGCAACATTTTAACTGCCTGTGGTGATATGTATGCTACTTGGCTTAATTTATTCATTCCACATGTCTACATATATAGAATCACTTTTTTCTCCTTAAATATATGCAATTATTATTTCCAATTACCAATAAAATAACACACAGAGATTCTCCAGACTTTACTTCTCTATCATGATCCAATCTCATAACTAAATGTTTATAGTATTTTTTGCCCACAAAATTTTTATGATTAGATTCTATGCATCTTTCTTAAAACTGGCTAAGTCGCCATTTCTATTAATGGCATCATCCACAGGATTAAAACCTTCTATTTTATTGACGTTTTCCTTTCCAGTTAGGATGTGATAACTGAGAGTTAAGGTAATGAGAGAATGATTCTGAGAAAAATTGTGCAGAAAGATGATACTGCAACATCCTCTCCAGGTATTTCAGACTTCCTTGCCTTTTTTTGCTTTGTCTCTTTCTCAGATGACTATAGGTGTCTTCTCCCACCAGATGCTTTTCCCTGTTCTTCATTCCTCATGCTCTCTTCTTTCCTGTTTTTCTTTCTCCCTCCTCACCCTTCTTTCTATCTTGTTCATTTGATCTTTTCCCCTCCTATTTGTATTCTTTGCTTAACAATGTTTTACCTGGAAATTACATAAAATTCAAAACTCTTGCACTTATTTATTTGTAAATGTGTGTTCTAAATTTTAATAGCATGTGAAATTACTATTTTATATCTCTAAAAATATGTTATTTCCACCTTATTTTCTGAATTTGACTTAATTTAATTTAAGTTCTTAAATTTAAGTTCTTAAATTAAATTAATTTCTGAATTAGTTCACCTTAATTAATTTCACCTTAATTTCTGAATATGTAAGCTTTCTGGAGTTTTAAGCTATCTTAAGCACAGAAGTATCATAACATGTGAGGTGAAGTTATTTATAAAACACTCCTCAAAATATGTGTCACATATTTAAAGAATGACAAATTATGAAGCCAACCTATGTGCCCATCAACAGACAAATGAATAAAGAAAACATGGCATACATAAACCATGGAGTTTTATTCAGTCATAAAGAGGAATGAAATTACGATATTTGCTGGTAAATGGATGGAAGTGCTAAGTGAAATAAGCTAAACTCAGAAAGTCACGGGACTAATATTTTCTCTCATATGTGGAAAGTAGAGAGGAAAAACAGATAGGGTGGAATGGTAGGGGATTTCATGAAAATAGAAGAGAGACCAGAAGAAAAGAGGAAAGACTCCAAGGGGAAGAGGAGAGGGAAAGTGAGGTACTAGGGAATGAAATTGACCAGATTATACTGTTGTATTGTGTGCATGTACATATATGTAACAACAAATCCCACTATTATGTATAACTATAATGTACCAATAAAAAGGATAAAAAGAATAGAAGAGTATAAAAAGACTATAGAGTATGACATACTACTTACCAAGAGATAATTAAATTAGACTGGTCTATGCAGCTAGTGAAACATTTGAAAAGTCCTCAGAGTTGAGAGAACCCATGCCATGGTGATGCATGCATTTTTTTAAAGCCCGTATTCCTCAGAGCATAATGTAGAATTTAGCACATTCATTATGATCTGTCCAAAATTAAAACGAAATAGTCATTTTATGAAAACTAAATTAAGGTAAACCAAAGCCAGCATTATTTGGGCTTTCTTAAAAGAAAACTGCATTGACTATGTGTAGAAATGAGAAGGATGTATGCCTTCCCTGAAAGAAAATGATATCAAGATTTTGAAAGCACAGCAAATGCAAAAAGGACAAAGGAAGGCAACTTTTAGACAAAAGTGGCAAGAAACAGAAGATGGATAGTTCACCATAATACAACAGCAAAACTTAAGAACAACAGATTGACAAATACATTTAACATGGTTATTAAACAAACAACCAGAAAATATAGACCATGTAGAGACAAGTATATCATATGGAGTTATGCTCATAAACTTCTGATTAAACTTTTAAAACTTTTATTTAGAAATATTTTCAAACACCAGGCACAATGTCACACACCTATAATTCCAACTACTTGGGAGACAGAGGCAAGAGGATCACAAGTTTGTGCACAGCCTTAGCAATTCAATGAAACCCAATCTCAAAATAAAATTTAACATTTTTTCCATACTTAGAGAAGTATTTCAAGAATAGAAATACAGAAAACATCTACTTACCCTTTACACAAATCCATCCTTGGTGAACATTTTGCCTGATTTGTTTTATCATTGAAATTAAATTTCAATTCTGAGTTTTATTACCAAAGCTGGTAAGAAGAAACCATAGTATTAGTAAACCAAATAATTTTCTAATATTATTTATCAAATATAGAAAAATGAATATTATATTTCAAGGGAAATTAAATTTTAAGGGAGATACTTTTACTCCCACACCTCTCAGGGACTTTCTGATATCATTATTTTTCAAAGTATAAATTATGGGATTTAAGTGTAGGAGTAACAATACTGTATAATACTGAGATCAGTCTGTCCTTTGCCAAGGAACAAGATGAAATAAGCTGATTATATGTGAAGATGGAGCTATAATAGAGAAAGACAATGACCAGTTGGGAGGCACATGTAGAAAATGTCTTGCCTCCCCTCTGAAGAGCAGAGCCTCAAGATGGTAGAGATCATGTAGAGGTAGGAAAAAAATCCGCCCAATGAAGACTCCAATGAAGGGTAAAACTAACTCATTGACAGATGTATCTCCACAAGCAAGACAAACAAAGGGGGAATGTCACAAAAGAAATAATTTGATTGTTGCCACAGAAGGGCAAACAGAATGTCAATACTCTCTGTAACACAGAATTGAGAAAACCATTAACCCAGCAAAAGGATTCTAACTGGCTATACAGGGCTCTGTTCATAGTAACTGAATGCCTTAAGAATACATAGATCACAAAGCAACCGTCATATGCCATTGCTGCCAGCAAAAGACGCTGCACCCACAAAGAAAAGGAATACAAAAAGTTGAGTTACATAGGCCCAAGGGGGTCAAGAAAGGCTAAATTCTTCAGGAAATAAATACATGGGGATATATAGTCGAGTATAAGCTAATGTTATCAAAATAATGACACAGGACGCAGAAATAGATCATAAGGAAAATGGTGAAAAGCAAAGATTGTAAATCATTTTGGTTGCAGATTCCCAAGAGGATGAATTCAAAAAGAGCTGTTTGGTTTTGTTCTTCCATGGTGTTTTCTCTTGGGAATTGAAGAAGAAAAAGGAGAAGAAGAAAGGAGAAGAAGAAATGTAAACTGCAGCATTTGTGTGCTGCATCAGTAATAACCTACACAAATATATATAGCTGTTAAAAGTAACACAATCACTATCTATATTAGGCTCAACAGTAGAGCTCTTATAATCCATGACAAATCACAGTGGTGCCCAACAATCATTACATTTAAAATAAAAACATTTTCAACATTTCCTATGGGATACAACTCTTACAGAATATTAGTATAACCTTTATGGAGAAAAGTAAATGTTCAGAACTCCACATGTAGTGTGTGACCTATACATATTGATGTGGAGTGGCAGGCACCTTCCCTCACACCACTCTATCTTGAAGATGGCTGGTGAGGATCACAATCAAGTAGTTTGTATACGAGTCCTGGAGTTATTTGAGTCTCTCCTTATGATGCCTCCTGGCACTTTTAAAGACTGCTATTTATAGTTTTAACATAATGCATTATATTTTTAAATGATGGAGGAGAGAGAAAGTGAAAAACAATGCAGTACCAAAGCATGATATCATACCCTTTGATAAAATTTTAAAAGTAAATATAGTGGCTATAAGTCACTTATAAATATGTCACATGTCCTGGAACAAACACTTGCAATCTGTGATTCTAAGACTTAGAAATGAAGATATTATCAATAGAAATATTTATTAAAACCACTCTTCAAGGAAAGAATGCTTGAGAATAAAAAAAGGCATTTTTACATCCAAGGTTTGATGGGTGGGGAAAATTAAATATTTTGTCTCACAATTGCCCCCAAAGAACATTCCACAGCCTATAGTCATTTTGTTATCTAATATAGATATAAATGTTTTCATATCTGATATATTTTGCCAAATTGCTGTTTTTCAGTATTATATTCTGAATAGGGAAGTTATCATGAAACAGACAACCTTAAACAAGCAGAGATAATATGATCAGCAGAACCTGTTACCTCTTGTAACAGATAATCAGAAGACCTGAGTCCTCTCCTCAGTTCTGCTAACCACTTACTGTTTGAACCTTGGGAAGGTCACTTAAATGTTCCAGTTCTCAATTGATTCATATGTAAAATTATAATTGACTATCTCCAAACTTTCAGATAATATTTCTGCTTTATGACATAAAAACATCTACTCAGTGTAGGTGTAGCAATCTAAACTGATTGCTTAGTGTGATGAAGAAATAAGCATTAAAAAATGTAATCAGTTTTGGAAAGTGGTATCACAGTTAATGGTCAAAGTAAATAAATACTCAAATAATAACCTTAGCTGTTGCAACTCAAGGAGAAAATATGAAATAAAAAAATTCTGTGAAGTAAATAATTTGGGCAATAGCATTGGCTCTAATGAGACCATATTGATCATTTTCATATCTAAATTTCTATATATCCATGAAGATTTTGAATTCTGATTCAGATATTTGGGGTAAAGGTCATAATTTATAAACATTCATATACAAATTAAAGGAAAATCATAAATCTGGATCTTTGGATATAAGATAAAATTCTACTTAATATAATTATTAACTTTTTTTAAAAAACAAAGAAACTAAGTAAGATACTTGTTTTCAAAGAAAATAGCAGAGTTACTAAGATGATAATTACTAATCCAAGTCAAATGATAAATTGTATTTGGTTTTTTATTTATAATTAGTTAAGTTTTTTCCCTAAGTAAACATACATGTTCATTTTTATATCACACATACAAAACCAGATATCCAGAAATGGTCAAAGGCAGAAAGAACAAATGTTGTAGAAAATAACACTGGAACTGAGATTAAACCTGAGAATCCTGGGGGGCTGGGGCTGTGGCTCAGTGCTTGCTTTGCATGCATGAGTCACTGGGTTCGATCCTCAGCACCACATAAAAATAAATAAATAACATAAAGACAAAAAAAAAAGAGAATCCTGTTTCTTAAAAATATGACAAATATTTAATCAACAAAAAGCATTTTATTTCTACTCAACTTCACAGAATCCACACATAAGCTTTTCATGAAGGAAAGCCCCCCAGAGTTAATCTGCGGGGTACAGTATTCAGCTGAATTCCATCTTAGAATTGAATGGAAGAAGAAAAAAAAAACAAGAAACTTAAAAGTTTAAGCCAAGAGCTAGGAAGAGATGTAAACAGTATTCATCATTTCAATAAATATTAAAGTTAGAAATTTATTTCCATTAATTTACACAATGAAGTTTCTTATTCATTATCTAAATGTTTTCACCTGTACACAAACATTGAAATCCCACTGTGGAAAGTGGTCTGACTTTTGTTGCTGCTTGACCCATGTTATGTGTTTTCACAGAGTATTCAGATTAATAAAGAAAAGGGAGGACTTCCTACTGGAGTGCTTCCAATTAATCAGTGAATTCTCTAGAATTGATAACATTGTACATATCAATTGAAATATCACAAATAAGGCAGAAATCCAGACAGACCCTTCCCTCTAAGTCTTCATCTGCTTCATCACCTGTCTCCATCTCCTCTCCAACATTTGAAGGCTATGGTAATGCTAACCATGGCTGTTAATATAATCAGTGAGCACGTACTGATTGCCAGGCATCGTGCCTAGACTGAAACAATAGTGTATCTTAGACATCTCTCATGGAACTTACAGAGTGGGAAGTCTATAGTTATAATTTCAAAGAAGCCTGGAAAAGTCATTAAGTCTGGCCCCTAAAGTACCTGTGTAGTTGTTGTGCTAATTAGTAATTCAGACTAATGATGAATGTTGATGGAAGATGCAAAAACTATAAAGGCACCTTATTCCATCTTTAGAAAAATTCAAAAGTTACAGTTACATTTTTTCTCATTGTGTTTTAATCTTTGTAATCAGCAGGATGGTTAAGTTCAGACTCTTCCACTAATAGCTGTGTGAGCAATTAATCATGTCAGCTTTTCCACCTATTTACTAGTATTAATAAGTGACTAAGTTATTAAACTCCTCCTCCCTAAATGAAAATAACAATATCTTACTCACTGGGAAATTGTGTCAAATGAAGTCATGTGTTTAGTGCTTAACATTGCAAGTAGGACACAATAAATAACAAAATGGTTGATATTATTATTATTTCATATATTTGGTCTTGTTCTGCCCTCTGAAACCATAAGTAAAATTTGCTCCCTCTTCTACATAAAAGATTTTACTACATGAAACTTTGACCTTCCAAACTAAATAGATCCATTTCATTTCTTTGGTTCTCATATAATGTGGATTTGATAACTATCATTTATGCCAAAGAATGTCAAAATATTCTACCATCCAATGGGACTTTTACCTTTCACTGTCAAAGACTGAAATATTTGTCCCTTATTTTTAAAATCTAAAAATCTGACAAAGCAGGTGAAGTAAATATTTTGGAAAGCCAAACATCTTTCCTATAGCTAAAAAGTAGCATACCAAGGAAAGCTACACAGTTATATATACGGCTGATCCACACACCCAGAACCAGGACAGACACCTTTAATACCTCCCATATGTAGCTCCATAACATCCTCAATTTCTTTTTTCCTTAACCATTCTGTACTGCTTTTCTAAGACTGTAGTTGAAGGAAATAATAAATCTAAATGACAAATCAGGAGAAGGAGAAGGAGGTGAACTCACTTGTAATAGAAAAGAGAACATAGGAAAGGAAGGGGTAGGAAAAGGAAAGACAGCAGAATGAATCCAACATAACTTTTCTATGTACATATATGAATGTACCACAGTGAATCTCACTATCATGTACATCCACAAAAAATTAATTAAAAAAATAACTACATGTAAATAGCAGAAAGATAAATAGAGGGAGGGGAGCAGAGGTGGGGAGAGGGAACAGGAAGAAGAGGTGCTGGGGACTGAATTAGAACAAGATATATTACATGCTTCTATAATTATGTCAAAATGGATTCTAAGTCTTGGTATCATATTTTAAGCCAAAGGAAGAGAAGAACCAAGAACAAACAAACAAAGAAAAGAAAAAAAAAAACAAAAGCTTTCATTCCTCTTGGATGAAGAAGGTTGGAGAATGGATTTTTAAAAGGCCTCCATCCAGGCACAGTAACACACTCTTGAAATCACAATGGTTTGGGAGGCTGAGGCAGGAGAATCACAAGCTCAAAGCTGGGCTCAGTAACTTAGTGA
This sequence comes from Xerus rutilus, assembly GCA_028644305.1. Classification (NCBI taxonomy): domain Eukaryota; kingdom Metazoa; phylum Chordata; class Mammalia; order Rodentia; family Sciuridae; genus Xerus; species Xerus rutilus. The sequence goes on along the minus strand of CM053406.1, from coordinate 106,494,522 downwards.
GGTCCTAAGAAACTTAATGAGACCTTGTCTCTAAATAAAAAACAAAAAGGACTGGAGATGTGGCTCCGTGGTTAAGCAACCCTGGATTCGATTTCTGGTAAAATAAATAAATAAATAAATAAGTCCATCCTCCATAGAGAAAGTTGATTTTGGCAAAGGAGTCCTATTTTGAGGTGATATCAGGACACAGAAAAAAAATGAAAAATCATATACAAGTACAGTTATTATCACAGAAAGAGTACAAAACAAATGTTAGGTCTTACTTTTTAGGAAGAAGCTGCAAAGAACATTTGAGTATATTAAAGTGATACAGTTCTGAAGCAATTTTCTCATGCCTATGTTTGAAATAAAGGTGATATCTGATCCATGGTACTAAAGATGATTATTGAGCATGAAATAAGAGCGACCCATAGATTCAGTACAACCTTTTTTCAAATGCCAACGCTCTTTTTCACAGTACTAGAAAAAAATCTTAAAATTCACTTGGAAGAACAAAACACCCAGAATAGCCAAAAGCCATCATGAGCAAACAGAGCAATGCTAGTGGCCTCACAATACCTGATTTCAAATTATACTACAGAGCCATAGTAACAAAAGCAGTTTGGTTCTGGCATAAAAGCAGACACATAGACCAATGGAATAGAATAGAAAACACAAAAATAAATCTGCACAGCTACAATTAACTGATTCTTCACAATTAACTGATTCTTCACAATTAACTGATTCTTCTCCAAAAGCATACACTGGAGAAAAGACAGCCTCTTTAACAATGGTTCTGGGAAAACTGGATATCCAGATGTAGAAAAATGAAATAGATCCTTATGCACAAAAATCAACTCCAAATGGATCAAAGACCTAAGTATAAGACCATACATTTTGTAAGAAAAAATAGGCTCTTCAACATATAGACTCAGGCAAAGCCTGCTTGAATAGGACCACTAAAGTGAAAGAAATAAAGAGAAAGAATCAGAAAATGGGATGACATCAAATTCAAAGTCTTTTGCACAGCAAAAGACACAATTAACCAAGTGAAGAGACAACTGACAACTGGAAGAAAATCTTTGCTAGCTAATCTTCTGACAGAGGATTAATATAAGCTGGGCATGGTGGCTCACGCTTGTAATCCCAGCACTTTGGGAGGCTGAGACAGGAGAATCGCGAGTTCAAAGCCAGCCTCAGCAAGGGCGAAGCACTAAGCAACTCAGTGAGACCCTGTCTCTACATAAAACACAAAATAGGGCTGAGGATGTGGCTCAGTGGTTGAGTTCCCCTGAGTTCAATCCCTGGTACAAAAAAAAAAAAAAAGAATATATAAAGAACTCAAAAGCCGGGCTTGGTGGCTCACGCTTGTAATCCCAGCACTTAGGGAGGCTGAGACAGGAGAATCGCGAGTTCAAAGCCAGCCTCAGCAAGGGCGAGGCGCTAAGCAACTCAGTGAGACCCTGTCTCTACATAAAACACAAAATGGGGCTGGGGATGTGGCTCAGTGGTTGAGTGCCCCTGAGTTCAATCCCTGGTACCAAAAAAAAAAAAAAAAGAACTCAAAAACTTCACCATAAAAAAAGAATTAATAAATGGGCAAATGAACTGAATAGACACTTCTCAAAAAAGAAGTACAAATGAGTCAGGCACGATGGTGCATGCCTATGATCTCAGCAACTCCGGAGGTTGAGGCAGGAGGATCACAAATTCAAAGCCAGCCTCAGCAACTTAGCGAGGCCCTGAGCAAGTTGGTGAGACCTTGTTTCAGAATAAAAAATAAAAAGATCACAGGGTGTGGCTCAGTGGTTAAGCACCCCTGGGTTCAATCCCTGGTACAGAAAAAAAATGAAGTACAAATGGCCATGAAAAAATGATCAACATCCTTAGCAATTAGGAAAAATAAAATCAAAACTACACTGAGATTCTATCTCAGTCCAGTTAGAATGGCAATCATCAAGAATATAAATAACAATAAATGATAGTGAGGATGTGAGGGTGGAGAGGGACTGTTGATGGGAATGTAAATCCCTAGTAACATTCACTGTGGAACTCAGTATGGGGGTTCCTCAAGAAGCTGAAAATACAACCACCACACCATCCAATTCTACCACTCCTTAGTATTTATCTAAAAGAACTGAAGTCAGCATACTTTATACACACACACACACACACACACACACACACACCCCTCCATGCTTATTGCAGCACAATTCACAACAGTCAAGTTGTAGAACTAGCCTGCGTGCCCATCACCAAATGAATGGATAAAGAAAATGTGGTATATATATATATACATGGAATTTTATTCAGCTATAAAGACAAAGAACATTATGTCATTTTCAGGACAATGTTTGGAAATAGAGAAGAAAATCTTGAGCAAAAATAAGCCAGGCTCAAAAAGCAAAGTATCAAGTTTTCTCTCATATCTGGAAGGAGGCGGAATGCTGAACATTGAAGAGTGACCAGGAGCGAGACCACTGGGAGCAGGAAGTTGAGATGAAGCTTATCAGCACATCTTGCACTTCTGGATATTATAATCTATTAGTCAGTAGACCAGAGGAAAAAAACAGATAATTACAACTTATATCATGGATAAGAAGACAACATTGGGATAATGTTCCTTTATTTTTTCTCAGTGTGGCTTTTCCCCACAGCCATACTATAAATACAAATTAGTTTGTGTTATTACTTGGCTTAAAACCTGACAATGATGTTCACTTTGTTGCTATAATATATATTTCTCTCTCCCTCTCTGTCTCTCATGCTCACATTCGCTCTCTCTCCTCTCTCTCTCGGAACATTACTGGATGATAAGGATGTATTTGTCAGTTTTATCAGACACTGTCATAGTTTCTCCACTAGCAATGGTGTAGTCTCTTTTTTTCATTTTAGCCACTATAGTGAGTGTGTAGTCAGAACACATAATAATAATTTTAATTTCTCTTACAATAAAGAACTTGTTTACTACATTCATTAACTACTTGTATATTCTTTTTCATAAATCATATGCTTGTGTTTTACCCATTTTTCTTTTGAGTAATATGCCTATTAATCAACTTGATATGATCTGAATCTAAATATAAATCCTTAGACAGTAGATGGAAAATATATTTCCCTATCCTGTGGTTGACCTTTTTATTCTGTTGATGATGTCTTTTGATGAAGATAAATTCATTTGTGTTCTTTGAATTTATTTAATATTAAAATTTGTCCAAATGATGTGTATAAAGGTTTAAGGATTGAAGATGAACAAACTTTAACAGAAGTTAACTAATTACAACAGGTATTTCAAATTTTCCCACTATAAGAACTATAAAATAATGAATTGATTTCAGTTCAGCAGAAACTGGTAAAAGTTTAAGCTCTGAAAATAGAAATTATTAATAGAAATTAATAGAATTTTATTAACAAATTATTTATTATGTCATTAACGACTATTAGTTTAATAGTAAAGTAATTTGTTACTCTTCCCTATGTCAAGTAGTGGAGTAAATAGAGCAGAATTTGTCTGGAAGTAGTCATAAGAAGCAAATGAGCACATGAGAAATTCTCTAAAGCCAACAAATTACTTGGAAATTATCAAAGCACCTTGAAGAATAACTAATGTCTAAAATTACTTCAATCAGAAAGTGGTTTTATAATACTGTACCATATTTATTTTTATTGAGTTTGAGATGCAAATGATACATATTAAATAAATATTTAACTACAGTGGAGGTTAAATATTCTTCATGACTTCCTAGAAATACATAATTTAAATATTCAGAAATATTTATTTTAGGCAAGTTATCCCAGGATATATAAACAGCCTGAGATCAGTGTTTGTGCTACATCTTATCTTGGGGGTTCCTAGTGGTATAAATCCACTCAATTGCACAGATTCAGTTGCACTGAATCAGAAAATATGGGGGTTTTTTTTGCTTTTTGTTTTGTTTTTTTAGTGAGAGTTTAGGTTCCAAGAGAGGAACTCTGAGTCTTCCTCCTTTTGTAGGTAGGCTTTTGTCTATTAGACCCCTTTCACTATACTATTATTTTCAAAAACCTTGGCTTCATCCACTGGCCTCAATTCTCATCCCCTACTTTGTACTGGGCTCAAGTCTTTCTTCTGTAAACAAAGTTTTCTATAATATCGAAATTGCTTGGCAGAAGAGCTGTCTTAACTCTTCAAGGCATTTTTACAAAAAAAGAGTAAAGGTTTGAACTTTAAGATATTAAGACACACAATAAAGTCACAGTAATTAAAATTCAGCTTGTTCAATGGAAAAAATAATAAGTGGAGTAACACAGGATACATTTGGGGGCCTTGGATATTATAAAGATGATATCACACATCTTTGAAGAAGGAAAAGCTGGTCTGTCTTCACAGAGACAAAGTAATGCCAATTCATATCTTACAGCATGTGACCTCTAAATGCCTAGAATCCTAAATGACAAATATAAAACTCTACATCTAATAAACATATCTGTGGAACTCAGTGCAAGACAAAAAAAAGATAAAATTGAGATGTTTTTAAAGAATGAAGACCATATTTCAGTGATTTCTAGAATTAAAGAGCCTCAGTTTTAGTTTTATAATTTATCACAAGAAAAAATGGAAGTTTACTTAAATCCTTTGAGACTTGATTTTCTTCTGGTAAAATAGTAATGGTTTTAGTACTTCTTTCATTGAGATTTTCTGAGAATTAATAAGCTACCTACCACATGTTAGGAACTCAGAACAATAACTTATATTTAAAAAGCATGCAGTGGATGTTATTTATTTGCATTATATTTGCACATATAAAATAACAAGGACCCATTAATGTGATTCATATAGAATGAACTCCTACAAAGCAACAAGAATAAAAACCCAATAAAAATATTTTAAAAAGTTAGCCAGGCACGGTGGCTCAAACCTGTAATCCCAGCACTTAGGGAGGCTGAGACAGGAGAATCGCGAGTTCAAAGCCAGCCTCAGCAATGACGAGGTGCTAAGCAATTCAGTGAGACCCTGTCTCTACATAAAACACAAAATAGTGTCGTTTATGTCGTGCCTCGCGTGGGTTCGCTCAACGAGTTGGGTGGGGTCCCGCGGGACGAGGGGACCGAGGAATGGGGTCCCACAGGACGAGCTCTGGGGTCCCGAAGGGCGAAGGACAACGGGGTCCCACAGGACGAGGTCTGGGGTCCCGAAGGACGAGGGCTGGGGTCCCGAAGGACGAAGGTCTGGGGTCCCGAAGGACGAGGGCTGGGGTCCCAAAGGACGAAGATCTGGGGTCCCGAAGGACGAGGTCTGGGGTCCCGAAGGACGAAGGACAACGGGGTCCCACGGGACTAGGTCTGGGGTCCCGAGCCCAACGTGGGCTGGGGATATGGCTCAGTAGTCGAGTACCCCTGAGTTTAATCCCCAGTACCAAAAAAAAAAGTGCATTATTCCTTTACAACTGCTATTAGGATCCTTCTATAGATGGAAGATCCACATAGTTAACCCTTGGATTAATCAAATAGAAACTTTTTACCTAAAGGATATATCAAGTAAATAGGAAAACCAATAGTATTCCCCAAGCAGAGAAAAATGTGAACTTTTGGATCCCTAAATTAGAGAGATTTACCTAGCGTTATTACCTACAGAGAGTCAGAAGAAACAAAAGCACTACTACTTCCCTTTACTCCTCTTTCTTTGGTATCCTTAAAGTCATAGTAATAAGTAAGTAGAATATTAAATATAACCATCTTTCTGTATTGATTAATGGGATATGTGACTCACTGATTAATTTTCTTTTTTTTTTAATTTTTTTTGGTTGTAGATGGACACAATATCTTTATTTTATTTATTTGTATGTGGTGCTGAGGATCGAACCCAGTGCCTCACACATGCGAGGCAAGCGCTCTACCGCTGAGCTACAATCCCAGCCCATCACTGATTAATTTTCTTTATCAATTTTCTTTCCACTTTAAATTCCAAGGAATGCCCAGGAAAATAAGTCTACACCTCTCTTAGGAAATGAAAGGAAATTTGACTAAGAAAACATATCAGGCTGTTGACACTTGTCCTGTCCATGGCTCTGAAATTAAGAATGAAATGTAGTAAGAAAAGAAAATAGGAAGAACAACAAAACAATAGAACTCCATAGAGGAATTTCATAACGCTACTCCCTCATCAATGCAAATGTGGAAAGGTACCTGTTTATTCCTACAAGAATTCCTTTCGGCACCAAGGGGGACACACACTCTCTCTCAGGATTCTTGTCTAGAGAGCCATGGCTCATTAAAAGACCAGCAGATTTTCTTTGCTTTGCTAAGAAAGCAAAGAAGAGGTTTTGGAAATACAACAGTATATCCTGAAATCTCATCATGAAATATCACTTTGAATATTTTTCTATCATGTATAATCACTAAGGCTATCAACCAGAGAAGTTTTCTTACCTGTTCAGTGATTCTGAACACTCAATCAGGTAAGAGAATGAAATAGGAGAAGGCTGAGAAGTTGCCCATATTTTCTCTCTATTAATGAGTGATCTGTCTACTCGTTGGCATTATAGCTAATTGTACAGGATTTAAAACTGTTTTCCTATCTTATGATTCTTCATCATATAGATTTTGAAAGCACTTACATTTTTAATGGCATACTTCTGGTAATTCAACATGCCTGGTTTTTAGACATTCCTCAAGGCAAACCTGTAATCTCTAAATATTGAAATTATAGAGAAAGAAACCATGTCATACAGAGGGTGAGATCTAATATTCTTTAAAAGTTAGGAAAAATTGATTTCTTGTTTGACTTCTTGTTTGCTTTGTTTTGTTCTGTTACCAAATAGATTTTTGATGTAATTTTATTTTATGGGTCAGAGAAGCAAGATTTATGTTTGGCAGATCACTTACAAGTGAAAGGGTGATAAAATTTTTGAAATATACATCCTATGCATAGCTATTAAGAAAGTTGTTCTGTGGCTGGGGTTGTGGCTCAGTGGTAGAGCACTTGCCTAGCATGTGTGAGGCACTGGGTTCGATTCTCAGCATCACATATAAATAAATAAATTAAATTAAAGTCCATTAACAACTAAAAAAATATTTAAAAAAAAAAAAGAAAGTTGTTCTGAATTATTTGAAGACAGCTCTTCCTGGAGGTGTAATAGAGGTTAATTTCCCAAAATCTTCTCCAAATATAAAGCTAAAAATCCCCGTGGGCTTCCAGGAAGGAGTCCCTAGTTTATTCACTTTTTTACTCAAATCAGTTGCTTCTTCTCTTTGTGACATGATTCTCCTCTTTTAGAAAACACCTCAATATCTGCATCTCTTTTCATATTTTCTTATTGTCCTTTTTCTTCTTTCAGTACCTCCCTCTTCTACAACTTCCCCACATTCCCTTTCTCCTCCCTTTCTAATTTGCATGTTAACTCACTATACCTGTTAAAGGAAGAACAAAGAGCTACTTGGATTTTTGTCTGCTTTTGTCAGTGTAGCTAAATGAGATAACACCAGGTACTATACAAACATTATAGGAGAAATGATTCAAGAGTTTTCTCAGTGAACAGCACAATTTAGTCAAATATCAAATCTCATAATGAATAATCACAATTCCTCAAGAGTCTTAGCATTCACAAAGTAAAATGCTATTATTTCAATTCTGTAAAAGAAATGAAAATTAATTCATTTCTTTAATAGAAGACAAGAATTTTATTTAATAGGAAGAAAGAACAAACAGAAAACACTTCTGCAATTGAGGAAAGCTGGAAATTTGTGACAACTTTGGAGAGACCTGATACAAACTGGACAGACTTCTGGTGTCATGAGAAACAGCATAACTGCTGGTGACACATTAAAGAAACCATAAGTCAAGGAGGTGATTTCCACTTGAGGTAGAATATTTTTTGACATTCTATTACTGAGGACTGAATTTATTTCAGGCAAAATAAAATAAGACTTAAAATGTATCAAAAAGAAGACAAGATTTTAAGGGATTAAAGGAATAGATACTTAAGAAGATAGCATTATCTAATGTAAGGGGAAAACTTTAACTCATAGGAGGAAGAAATTTTTATCCAGGGATTTGGGCATCTAAAAAAAGAAAGAATCTCAGGGCAACTAGACAACATAAAAACAATAACATTTGTCATAAAAGAAGTTATTTGAAATTCAACTTGAGAAAATATGAGGCTCAAATTATAGAAGAAACTAAGCCCATCATTGGATATAGCAGTGATAAAATTTCAAATATACCTTAGATTAATGATTCATGTGGTCTCATTTCCTATTGAAATAGGGATCTGTGACTTTTCCAAGAATGTAGATCAAAAAGAGATGAGCAAGAGAACAACCCTAGCCCCCTTTACTATAGAAAAGTTACTGCCTCTAGTTTAGGAATTGTTCATTTATTTAAGAACTTTATTATGCAATGATTCCATCCCTGACTATTTTTAAGGTGGTTTCCCACTCAGTAAGGAGATCACAGGAGTGGTAGAATACTTAAGAAATGACCACCTCATGTAGCTGACTTAGGAGATGAAAAGGAAGTTGTTCTAGAATGTAGATGTTCACAACCAGAGAAGATGGTAAGTTAAAAACCTGCTCTAAATCCCTAAGAGAAAGATAAATATTAATGACAAATCCAATTTTTTAAATGACTGATCCACAACACATGTAGCTTAAACATCCAAATACTACACAAGATCTGAGGCAGGGTTTCACTCTCCCTCAAAATTTTTTTTATCTTGGCAAGAAAATCCTCAGAAAGATTGATTCTTACTAGGAATAATGTTCCAAAAATCGCTTCTTCCTTTCTTTTAAGTGATGTTGAATCAAACCTCAGCCACTGAATTTCTTCTTCTGGGATTGACAGACATACAAGACCCACAACCTTTTCTCTTTGCTGTTTTCCTCACAATCTACCTTGTGAATGTGACTGGAAATGGAGCCATCCTGATGATTGTCATCTCTGATCCTCGACTCCACTCACCTATGTATTTCTTCCTGGGAAACCTGTCATGCCTAGATATCTGCTATTCCACAGTGACACTGCCAAAGATGCTGGAGAACTTCCTCTCCACACACAAAGCAATATCTTTCATGGGATGCATAAGCCAACTTCACTTCTTCCACTTCCTGGGTAGTACAGAGTCCCTATTGCTGGCAGTGATGGCATTTGACCGCTTTGTGGCTATCTGCAAACCACTTCATTACACTGTCATCATGAATCCCCAGCTCTGCACCCAGATGGCTGTCACCATCTGGGCCACTGGATTTTTCCATGCCCTGCTGCACTCCATAATGACATCTCGCTTGGATTTCTGCAGTTCCAACCACATTCACCATTTCTTCTGTGATGTTAAGCCATTGCTGGAGTTGGCCTGTGGGAACACTGAGCTCAACCAGAGGCTGCTCAATACTGTCACGGGAACCATAGCCACAGTCCCCTTCTTTCTGACCCTTCTCTCCTATTTCTACATTATCACCTATCTCTTCCTCAAGACCCATTCCTGCAGCACGATTCAGAGAGCACTGTCCACTTGTGCCTCCCACTTCATGGTGGTTATTCTTTTCTTTGCTCCTGTTATCTTCACCTACATTCGCCCTACCTCAAGGAGCTCCAGGGACCAGGACCACATCATTGCCATCATGTACAGTGTGGTCACTCCTGTTCTTAATCCACTGATCTATACTTTGAGGAACAAGGAAGTGAAGAGTGCCTTGTGCAGGGTGCTCAGAAAGAGACTCTGACTTAAAGGGATCTAAAGAACTCTTCTGAAGCATGTATTACCATGCAATGAGAAAGTTGAGATATATAAGTTTAATGTGTCTCAAATTGTTTGGAATATCTATAACAAAGAGAACTGAATAACAGAAAAATATATGAAATAATGTGCTCTAGTTGTATTAAACAATATATTCTTAGGTAACATAAGGCAAACTTGAATATATGGAACACTAGCCATGAAACCCTAATGTTGAATTTTATTTTTAAGAGTACCAGATAATATTGATTTACAATATATTATAATGTGTTCTTATACATAACCAGGTATAGAAACATGTGTATACTAACTACATTTGTTATAAAGGAATAGTATTTGGGTCTGTTTATCTGTGTGATCCCTCTAGGCCAACACATTTTAGGCTAATCAATACAATTATAATACTTTTATATTTTCAAGGTTTTAATTTAAAGCTATGTTTACTCTATTAGGAATATAAATATCAGCTCACATGTGTTATTGAAATTTTTAACAGGTATGTCATGATTTCTTTTGGGTTTTTTTTTTCTTGTAATAGATAATGATTCAAAACTCAAAATACTTAAAAGGTAACATGCCATGGCCCTCTCATCTCTGCTCTCAGCTACAGCCGTTAATTCAGGGAAGCCCAGACCATGGGTGATGGGAAATAAAGAGAAGACAAGCAGACACACGGAGAGAGAGAGAGAGAAAAAGCTGGGGCCAGGTGGTCAGTCAAACTCAGAGCTAGTTCAGCATGTTTATTGTATAGGTTTTGTCATCAAAAGTTTATTTGTGAGAAAGTTTCAGCAAAGCAGGCAATCTGAAGGATGCAGTGCTAGTGAGACATTAGGGTTATCTTGTTGTATTCAGAATTCTCTATTCCCAGGAGTTGGTGCCTGAGCTTAAGGTCAGGACTGATATAACTCTGCACCTTTGCACAGTTTCCTCTGGCAGTCATCACCATAGCAACTGGGCCATCTTGACCTGCACCTTGGAACAGGAAGTTCCCAGTGAAAATGCAGCCGTGAGGCAGTCAGACCATGATTCAAATCACAGCTCTCCACAGTAACGAGCCTCTCCCTTCCCCACCCCTGCTACACATGTAACCCTCATGGGCAACCAACATTAGCCTGTGCTTGTCTGTCCTTGCAGAGAGCCTTTATGCATACACCAACAAATACAAATATTTACTTTTAGAAAGAATGGAACCAAAATACATTGCTATGTGAATAAATCAGGGTACCAAATAATGTATATTTTAGGAACTTTCCCTGTCAGTACATAAAACTTCCCCTTTCTATTTTAACCTGCCTAATACATGCCACCTTCCAGATGTGTCACACTTGTTAGGTTAGTCACCTTACATTGCATATCTAGGTTAATTCAAGTCTTTTGCTACAACACGTAAACCTGTACATGGCATATGTACAAAGTCTATTTGTAGGATATATATACAAGTCTATTTCATATATTCAAGTCTTTTTAAGATAAATTCTTGGACATGGAAATGTTAGGTAAAGGGATATAGGTGTTATAATTCTGATTGACATTAACATAGTACTCTCCTCAGAGGTTATAAAAACTTTCACTCTCACCTGCCATAAAAAAGACTTTATATTTTACACTGCCCTGAATATGAACAATTCCAATGGCTTACCGTCTAGATGCTTCTTCATAAAATATTCTACTTTTACAGCTGGAGATGTAACAAATAGCGTTCTAAAGATTCCTCTGAACCACAGAAATCTTTATAATTTTATTATTGCTATGGGGATTTTCAGGTTATTTGAAACTAAGAAAGGAACTGAGAGAAGGGAGAAGCTGAGGTTAAGGCAATTCTTAGTGACATACACATGATATGAAATGTTTCTCCCTACTGCAACATAAAATCTTAAAACTTTCCACTTCCACACAAAGTGTATTCATGTGAAAAATTAGCCAAAAACAACTTAGAAAAGGAAATTTATTTTGGCTCACAGTTTCAGAGGCTCAATGCATGATAGGCCAACTCTACAACTCTGGACCATGATTTGGAGATAGATCATCATGACAGAAGGCCATGGTGGAGAAAAGTAGCTCAGGATGTAACAACCAGAAAGCAGAAAGGGGTGGTGCCACAGAGAAGATGTACCCTTCCAGGGCACATCCCAGCGATACCTCCTCTAGTTATACCCCACCTGCCTACATTTATCATCCAGTCAGTCCATTGAAACTAGGATATACTAATTAGGTTACAGCTCTCAGAATCTAATCATTTCACCAGCAACCAGACAGTATCCAAGCATGGAGAAGAGCCACCTGACTCTCAATGCCCTCTGGCCATGTAGGGGTTCACTACAGTTCTATGAACATCACAAGATTTCAGTCAGCAATACACAGTGCTCATCCTGGAACATCACTTACTTACATCATTTGCACCATCCCTTCAGATGCAATGGGCTACTTTGCTACTAGTGTGGATGGGATGTTTAAATGAAACAATAATTTGATAGAGCACAGAAAATTAATCAAAGAAGGAATGCAAACAAAATTTATAGAGCACTATGGTAGGAAAAAGAGCATTTAAAAAATAATTGAAAATATATACAAATATAATTTTTAGGGATTAAAATTAGAAACTCAAAAGATAGGTCAAACAGTAAAAAGATAAATAAGACAAATGTAGTGGACTGAAAGATCCAAAGATTTCACAAAGAAGGAGATAAAAGAAATATATGTCTTAAAAAAATCTGAAAAAAAGATTAGCAATTACAAGACTAAAAAAGAAGAATCAAAAGTTATCCAATCAAAAGCTCAAGAAAGATTTACTGCTCTATTTGCCCATGCTTTGAGGGACTGTGTTACAGCTGATATTTAAAGAAATAACTTCTAAGAGTTTTTCCAGAATTAAAAAAAAAAAAAGGCACAGATCATCAAGTTTGAAAAGCACAACAAAAATTGGTCAGTACAACTAAAATCAATACACATGTAATTTTATCATACTAAAACTACAGAATGATGAAAACAGAACTTTTGAAAATCAAATTAGAACAAGGTATTTTAAAAGTAATATGACTTTATAGTCTAGAAGTGTTATTATTTTACCATACACATTGAGATCTATAATCCATTAGGAAATAACAACTGTATCTCCTGTGAGGTAGATGTCGCTGTTCGTTTTTCTCAGTGATACCAAATTGAATTAATATCAATATAGAAACATCTTTTCCTCCAGTAAACTGGTGCAATGGTGCCTCGTCACAAATTAGATGACCATATATAAGTGAGTCTCCAATCTGTTCTGTGTTCATGTTTACAATATTGAGCTCTATTCTTTACTGTAGATATGTAGCAGTTTTTTTATATCTAGTAGTATAAATTTTCTAACTCTGTTTTACCGAGTTTTCTGGTATATTGTAGGTCTTCTGAATATCCTTCTAAGTTTTAAAATTATTTTTGTAATTTCTAAAAAATATCTACTAAAATTTTGACTGACATTCCAATGAATCTATGAGCTAAATAGTGGAGATTTGTCTTCTTTAATATATTTTACCTTCTAATCCACAAACAAGATACTTTTCTGTTTATTTGCATCTTTACAAATTCTCTCAGAAATTATATATAACTTTAGTGTAATTGTTTTATATCTTCTATTAGATTTATATGTATTTGATGTTATAATGCTTAAATTTAAATGTCTAATTTTGCAGCCAATATTTAAGGAGATAATTGATTTTTGTGTATTGACCTTATATTTGGTGATCTTATCAAATTTGTCTATAAATTATATTTTTATAGATTTTTTAAATTTTTTATTAAATATTACATGATTTGTGAATAAAGAATTTCATTTCATCTTTTCCATTTTCTAAAACTTGATTTCTCTTTCTTATTTTTGTGCTGGCCAGGAACTGTAAGTCAATATGAAAAGAAATGGTGATAGTGGGTATTTTCATATCTTCCCAAGCTCAAGGAAAACACATTCCAAACATGCTTCAGGGATGCTATCAAAGTAGTCCTCAGTCTTAGAGTATCTGCAATGGGCTCATGAAAGTGCCCAAGGAAAAAGTTGGCTTTAAATATCTAATACAAACAAAGGAAAAGATACAAAAGGATGTTTACTCTGCTATTTAAATATGACCATTATCACCTTTCACATGTCCTGTCTCCCAGTTTCAACTACAAAGGTACCAAAGGAAATCTAGAAATGTGAGAAATGACATAGAAGTTGGAAGCTGGTAAATACAGAAAACTTGGCAATGAGTCCTACACCTTCTAAAGACCACCAACCCAGAATAGGCCTTAGTTAGGTGAGGAAAGATGATTGACTTTCCATGAAGTTCAGGACTTTTGATTATAAAATTGGCTTTGTTATAATAACTGATATAATATTTTTAAATGTCTCAGTCAATTGTCAAAACAGCTAGGATTATTGGAGGCTAACAGCTGTTCATAGAACTGATAAAAACAGACTAGTGCAAAACCTAAAGAGGAAGATCTCAAAGAACATCCCACTAAAAGCAAAATAGTTTCAAAAGTCTCTGCAAAAAAAAGCTATACTCTCTAAGAAGTAACCAGAAAGAGAACTTGGAATTACTAGACACTGGCTGACTACAGAGCAAACACATGAACTCTCTGAACAGTGAAGGCAGTCTCCAAGACTCCTGCATATTCAACAATAAGAGGTGAACACTTTTTTTGTTCAGGACACTTAAACACAACCTCTGACCACTAAACAGCACTGATCATAAGTAAGAAAGATTTAAAGGTAAAAAGAAAAGCAAAATTTATCAAGAACATCAGAGATTTTACACCATGAGGTAGATAGAGTTTACAGAATTAGTCCAGGAAAGTTATTAAACAATTAAACAGAGAGCCCCTGCTGACCCACACTGGAACACAGACCCAAGCCCAGGACCGCCTCCCAGGATCCCTGAAGGAGCCAGGGCCTAAGTCAGGCCCAGGACCACCTCACTACTCCATGCCAGAGCCCATGTTGGCCCATGGAAGACCAGGCCCAGGCCTAGGACCACCTCTGGGGAACCCCCACAAGAGCCCAGGTTAAGGCCAGGCCCAAGGATGCCCCTCAGACCTGTGTGAAACCTCAGGCCCAGGACTGCCCCTGCACAGAGTGGAGGTCCATGCTGTAGCTCCCTTCCCTTGGTACACTGCAGCCATCATCATAGCCCTTCCCATGTAGTAGTCACCACCTTGGGATAACAGACAGAGCCAGGAGGAAACTGCCTGCCACAGCTCAGCATGCTACAGCACTGCATCTCCCATCAGTCAGCCAAAAGCCAATGTAAGTCCCACCCTTTTGGTTCCATCTCTGAAAGTGTTTGCATCCATCTTGGGCCACTCCAACTGCTATCTTGAGTTAGCTCTACTACTGCTGCCACCATCTTTAGTTGCAGTAGCATCCATCTGGAGACACCTGCTGAGGACTGGAAGTGAATTCCAAGGTGAGATATAGGTAATCTGTAGGGTTACTACAAGATTATAAAAGAGAAACCACAATACCTCAGATGAGCACTGCAAGAAAGGAAGACACATAGTCAATATTAAAAAAACAAGGGAATAAAATGCTCCAAACAAACCAAGATGCTTAAATAATAGAATCCATTGACAGCACAGTTGATGAAATGTCAGAGAAAGAATTCAGAATGTACATAAGTAAAATCATCTGCAAATCAAACAATGACATGATAGAGCAAATACAGGCAATAATTGATCATTCAAAAAAAAAGATAAGAGACCAAATAAAGGCAACTATTGATCCCACCAACAAAAAGATAAGGGAGCAAATACAGGTAGGAAAATACTACTTCAAGAAAGAGATAGAGATTGTGGGAGGAAAAAAAATCATAAATTCTTGAAATGAAGGAAACAATAAACCAAATAAAAAAACTCAATAGAAAGCATCACCAACAGACTAGATTACCTGGAAGACATAATCTCAGATAATGAAGACAAAATATACAGTCTTGAAAATAAAATTGACTACACAGTGAAGATGGTAAGAAACCATGGACAGAACATACAAGAATTATGGGATAGCATCAAAACACCAACTCTAAGATTTATCAGGAAAGAAGAAGGCACAGGGTTTCAAACCAAAGGAATGCACAATCTCTTCAATTAAATAATATCAGAAAATTTCCCAAACATGAAGAATGAATTAGATAACCAAATACAAGAGGCTTACAGGACATCAAATGTACAAAATTACAACAGATCTACACCAAGGCCCATTATAATTAAAATGCCTAGCATACACAATAAGGATAGAATTTTAAAGAGATAGGAATAAGATTACATATAGGGAAGACCAATTTGAATCTTAGCAGATTTCTCAAACCAGACCCTCAAAGCTAGGAGATTCTGGAACAACATATACCAAGCTCTGAAAGAAAATTAATGCCAACCAAGAATCCTATATCTACCAAAATTAAGCTTCAGATTTGATGATGAAATTAAAACTTTCCATGATAAACAAAAGTTAAAAGAATTTGCAGTAAGAAAGCCTGAACTACAGAGCATTCTTGACAAAATATTCCATGAAGAGGAAATGATAACCAACAATGAAACTTTGCAAAGAGAGAAACTATACTAAAGGAAAGGTCAATCAAAGGAGAAACCAAGTCAAGTTAAAAACTAAAAATAAACCTAAATGACTGGGATTAAAAATCATATTTCAATAATAATCCTGAATGTGAATGGCCTAAATTCATCAATTAAAAGACATAGATGGACAAGAGATTCATCTCACAAGAAAAGACATCCATAGACTAAAAATGAAAGGATGAGAAAAAAATGTATCACTCACATGGACCATGTAAACAAGCAGGGGTTTCCATCCTCATATCAGATAAAGTGGACTTCAAACCAAACTTATAAAAAAGGGATAAAGAAGGACATTTCATACTGGTTAAGAAAAATCACACATCAACAAGACATAACAATCATAAATATTTATGTGCCAAACAATGGGGCATTTATGTATATCAAACAAACCTGTCTCAACTACAAGAATCAAATAGACCACAACACAATAATACTGGGTGACTTTAACAATATATTACTAGCTTTTGTCTCTGCTTCATTCATTCAACACTGTCTTTGTGAGATTTAATCATTATGGTGCTTGTACAGTAAATCACAAATTTTATGGTTGCATTATTCTTCTTTGTGTGAATATGAAGCACCATATTTATCCATAGTAGTACTGATAGGTATTCATAGTAGTACTAATAGACATTTAAGTGTTTCTATGTTTATCTTTTATAAGCAATGCTTCTATGAATATTTTTGCATATATCCTTGGGCAGACAAAAATGTAAGTATTTCTTTTGAAAAATTGCTTAGTCATAAAATATGTACACATATATTCAGCTTTAGTAAATGCCATTAACTCTGGAAATTGGTGTAAACACCTATACACCACAGGTGGTACGAGAGTCCCAATAGCTCCACACCTATGCCCACACTCAATGTTCTGTGTTTTTTTATTTTTAGCCATCTGGTAGCATATAGTTGATATCTCATCACAATTTAAGCTTTGTACTCCACTGATAACTAGTAAAGTTGACCAGATTATTTTGTTTATAGATCATTGAGAGATTTTATGTATCATACCTGTTCAAGTATCCAGATTTTTTCAAATTGATTTCTAAAAAATCTTTATATATGTCATAGGTTTGAAAAATAAAAGGAAACATTCAAATACTTGTTTTAGTCAAATATAACTTTGGCAACAAAACCAGACAGGAAACTATAAGATAGTCTCACAAATTTTGTGAAGGTGATTATAAAATAAATCATACACATTGCCAAAATTGAATTTATTCCACATCCAAAAAATGAGTAAGTATACTTCACCAAAATAAAAATCAAAGTAAAAAATTACATAATCATGTAATTAAATCCAAAATCAATTCTTTGATAAAATTCAAGGTCCACAAAAATAATTAAAAATTTTTGTAAACTATGAATAGAATGAAACACCCTAGCCTTTTAGACAAATTTGGCATTTCAATAGAAAGAGTAAGTTTTTTTTCATTAGATGTTAACTGTAATGTTTAATCACTCATATGGAAAAGAAGAACTGTGACCACTGTCACACCCACCATCCACAGATATCTTTGCCAGATGATTGTACATCCAATGATGAAAGAAAAAAGCTATATATTCATGACATCATCACAGGAATGATTTATTAATTAATCAATAAATTCTTGTAATCTCAAACCATAAAGGAATAGTTTGATTAATTTGACTATACTGAAATTACTGAAAAGCTTTGTAATCTCCTTTGGGCTGAATTCCTAGGAAAGACCCTGCTGTTTCCTGGCACAGCATACTTCTTCCTTAGAAAGTCTTCCTACTGTATGCACAACTGTCCTCATACTGGTTTGCACCCCTTTCCTCTAGCGTCTTTCAATAATTCATATTCTCCCTCTCTTCCTCCCCTCCCCCTAGGTTTGCACACTCTCTTGTGTTTCTGTCAACCCACACACACATTCAACACCTGCCAGGCTAAAATCCTTCCTGCTCCAAATCAGTCCCAGAGTGTATGGAAATATGTTCCTGTTCTGAAGTATGCAGTGGTTCACAATACTCACTGCTTAATTTTATTCTATTTAGAATTTATAATAATACTGGCTATATTACTTTTACTACTGGCAATGGTTCCTTGGGCTTTCTTTTTTTATTTTTTCTTGAACTATCTTATCTGCAATTTACCACTTTTACTAAATTCTTTCAAAAGTGTACTTTTTGCCTTATCAATTTTCTCAATTATAAACTCTTTTCTATTTACTTTCTATCTTATATTTGTGACCTGAAAACAGGTCACAGACATTTCAATTATCAGTATTAGAATACTTTGTTGGAAAAGTGGCCTCTCTTACCATCTGAAAATGACCAGAAAAATCAGGTGGCATTCTAAAGCTGCTTGCTAGGAGCATGGAAAGAGCCACGCCCCTGGTATGGGCAGTAGATATAAAAGAATAATGTTTTTTCTGATTTAATAGTGCTTCTTGAGGAATCTCACCACTAATAGACAAATGGATGTTGAGCTTTGCCTACACGCCAGACACTTGTCAAGCCTGTTACATGTGTTGCCCTCACTCCTCACACTGGTACCATGAAATTGGCACTATTACTCCACTCTAGATTGGGAACTAATTCCAGGAGTTAAAACTAGGTTGATGTAACTCTGGTGCCTAAGACCTTATTCTTCTAGAACTCATAGTAATGTCCAGCCTCCTTCACATAATATACAAATCCCTCAGCAATTTGGTGCATTTCACTCTTCCAAGCATATCCCCTGTGATTTCTGATTATTTTCTTTTTCCCTAACTATAACAAATTATTTAAATAGAATGATCCCCTTTTTCTCATACATTTACGAATTAATACTATATGGCATGGCAATTCAGAGGAAAAAAGTTATTATCGAATGAGGACATCTTTGTGGAATAGATGAGATTTAAGTTTGGCTTTGAGAAGTTGACATGGTATAAGATGCTAAGATTAATAAAAAGAAAATGTCAGAAACTTCTGTTTAAATAATAGGGTAAATGAGAGCATAATGAAGAGATAAAAGACTGACTCAATCAAGATGGTAGAAAACCTGAGATATTGTGCTACTTTAGAATTCATTTTGTAGTGATTTAAGAGACATTTGATATTAGAGTGTCATAGTTATAAATAGAGTATAATGATTCTAGAATAATAAAAGCATTCATTGAAAAAAATAAGACATCAAGAGAGTAGTTTGAAAATTAAAAAATACAGTCACAAGTACCAACATTTTAAGTGCCTTAGAAGCTAGAAGTAGACCCACAAAGAGTCCATGGGCCAGATGTGGAAGGCTGTAAGGCAGAAAATACACTACACATCTGAGTGCATTCACAGTCATTAAATTACACTCTTCCTTTCAAACCAAAGATGCCCATAAACCCATTTCTGCTCAGAGCTATATATTTTTCAATATTTGTTAGGAGCAAGATAAAGGATTTTAACTTGGGCAGTGCCAATGTGAATGTTATGGATGAAATGGGTTAAGACAACACTAGGGATAGTTTGGAGAAGAGTTTCCTATGTCTGCAAGGGTAAGGGAAATCTAAATACAATGAAGGATCTGTATTCCAACTTTTGCTGAGTTAGAGGAGCTACCAAAAAGATAGGGAATGGATGGGCACAGTTAAAGGGTGTTGGAATACCCTAGAAAGTGACTGAAGATAAAAGGGAGATCATTACATGGGTAAGGTCAATCAAGCTATGAAATTTGGAATAGTATAGGTGATGTAGATGTAGCTAACAATAGATGAGTGGTTTTAATTAATATATAATAGATAATTCTAAACCAAACAGTAACCAAGTAAATTAGAAACTATTGTTACCACTCTTGTACAATTAAGGAAACTGCAAATTAGCATAGTATATGTAAATACTTTAAACACTATAGTTAATTAGCTTCATAGGACTGGGCTTTGAACCCAAGCACTCTGACTCAAAGTTTCAACAATATTCTTTAGAGCACAGATTCCAAAGTCAAAACTGGTACTGAAGTACAAATTGGTGCTGATACAAAAGGTGTAAAGAGAGATTTTGATTGGTTTTAGTGTTTCCAGTAAAAAACAAATGAAATACAAAATATAAAACAAACAAACATCAACCAATGAAGCACATGTTGAGAATGATAAAAGTTGTGTGTGAAGACTATGGAGATATCCGAGCACTATTCTGTTTTTGAAAAGTATGTTTAAAACTTGTTAAGACTTACTCAGCATTTACCAGTGCTGTGAATGACTTTTTGACACTTTACATGAGGTAGTTTATTTAATCCTCACTGTATATGCAAGAACTGACTGAACTGAGAAAAACAGGTAAAGAGCAGAGAGGGTCATGAATGGCAAATGTGTAAAACAAGGCTTTAAACCAAGGTAGTGCAGCTCCAGAGTCCACGTGTTTAACAACCATAAAGACACTGGGGAAAGCAAGAGACCGTTAAATATACTTGAATATAAGCTTTTGCCAAGAAGAACCTGAATCAAGCCAAAACTACATTACATTAATGTTTAGTATTTCATTAAATTATTCAATAATTACTTATAACAATTATCTTAATATTTGTTAAATAATAATGCATTCTCAGTAGCAGTTTAAGGAGATTCACAGATCTGGTCCTTTATGCCAAAAAATCCCCACTTTTTGAAGTTTTGTTTTGTTATATTTTTTTCTTGAAAGAACTGAGATAATATGTACAAAATGTTTGCATCAATATTATAAGAGAATACTTTTGCAAAGGAAATACTACAATAATTTCTTCATGCTAAAATATACTTTTCAACTTTTTGAACAGTAAATATTATTTTAATTCCCTAATCATGTTTTCAGGAATATATGTACTTATGCATAGGGAAAATCTTCCATTCCAAATATATACCTCAGCCTTTCAAATACATTTAACAAAGAAGTTTGTGAAAATATTTGTGACACACATGTGAGTTTCCACAAGCTACAGGAGTTGAATCTAAATGTTCTTTTTTGAGACAATGTGGGCCACACTGTATGTAAATGCAGCTAGAGAGGCAAGCCAGTCACACATGCGCTGCACATTAGGGAGTGGTTATTTAATATTATGTCTCTTTAATAAGTTTCCAGCACAGAAAGTCACTGCTCCGTGATTTTTCCATTAGAAATTTTGTTCCCTTCTCAGCAGTCTCCTCAGGGCTCCTTTCACATCTTTGTTCCTCAAGGTGTATATGAGGGGGTTGAGGGTGGGAGTCACAACAGTATAAAAGAGTGTGAGGAACATGCCCTGGCTGTGGCCATAGGATCTCTGCGGTTGGATGTATATGACTGAGCTGGTCCCAAAATAAAGGGACACCACTAGTAGATGAGAGCCACAGGTCCCTAGAGCCTTGCGCCAAGCTTGGGATGACTTAATTTTTATCACAGCATGAGTGATGAATCCGTAGGAGACAGATATCAATGTCATGGGAAGGAGGATGAGAACTAATGTACCCACAAAAAGCTGGACTTGGTTTGCATGGATGTCAACACACGCCAACTTGATCATGGCAGGCATCTCACACAAGAAGTGGTGGAGGCGACGGTGCCCACATCGAGGAATCCGCAGGGTGATGGTGCCTTGGATGAGAGTGTTTCCCACTCCACTTAGCCAGGCTATTCCTGCCAAGGTCTTGCAGAATGACGGGTTCATGACAGTAGTGTAGTTGAGAGGTCTGCAGACAGCTACGTAGCGGTCAAATGCCATGATGGTAAGGAGAACACACTCAGTGGAACCTAAGGAGAGGGACACGTACAGCTGTAGGGCACAGCCAGTGGATGTGATGGTCTTGGCTGGTCCCTTCAGGTTCCACAACAGCTGGGGCACAATGCTGGTAGTGAAGGCAAGGTCAAGAAAGGAGAGATTAGTGAGGAAGAAGTACATAGGTGTGTGGAGTTTGGAGTCCAGACGGGAGACCATAATGATGGCTGTGTTGCCCACAAGGGTCAGAAGATAGGATATCAAAACTACCACAAAAAGGATGATTTCCAGCTGAGGCTGGTCTGAGAATCCAAGCAAAATAAAACCTCTTTCAGAGGTTCCATTGTTTTCTTCCATCAGTCTTCTAAGGTTAAAGAGAAAAATGGAAATTCAGTCGAGGGAAATATTATTATTACTATTTACCTATAATATTTGAGATAAACTCTTAGATAAGGTTTTTAACCAGTGAAATTACACAAATAAGAGAAGATACAATTATTTTAAAAGATTAATAAATGCAAAGGCCTTTTGGGGCCTTTTTTGTCACAGTAAATATTTGACACCTCCTTTTCTTCATGAAACTGTCTCTTTCCCCTACTTGTCGAAGCTATTATTAAAGATAATCTACTTAAGAACAGCTTCCATTTGGTCAGAGTGACAAAAATCTGACTAACATACCACTCAAACTAACAATAACAACTTAGGAAAATTTTATCTTGGAGCTTACGTTTCAGAGGGTCAGTCCATGGTCAGTTGACTCCATTGTTCCTGGGCCTGAGGTGAGGTGGAGCATCATGCAAGCAGGAAATGGTGGAGGAAAGTTGCTCACCTCATGGTGACTGGGGTGCAGAGAGACAGAGAGAAGCCAGGGGGACAAGATATAATCCTCAAGAGCACATTCCCAGTAATCTACCTCCAGCCACACCCCACATGCCTACAATCGCCACCCACAGTAGACCTTTTAAATGTTTAATTCATCAAATAGATTAATCTACTCATTAGGCTATAACTCTCATAATCTAACCCTTTTACCTCTGAACATTCTTGCATTAACAAATTTTGGGAGACTTTTCACTTCCAAACCATAACAAGTGGCTATTTAAGTCTATTAGAAGTAAGAAGGAAGTAACAGACGAATGCTAACAGTAATTTAAAATGATCATTGAATAGGTTTTCAGTGATCATTGTTCATAATAATAGCAAATGTCATGCAAAAATAGTGAATTAAAGTGAAGATATTGATCAGGAACATAAACAGATCATATTTTGTGTCTTTTTTTGTTTTTTGTTTTGTCTCACAGACAAGGTGGATTATGATGATGCTTCTTACATTTAATTGTCTGATCAGCATGGTATAGAGTTAGACCTAGATAAGTTTTAATATAAAAGGAAACTAAATAGTGCTGTGCTTTCTTTAACAACATACTTCAGAGTACTTACATAAAATCTTTTATCTCTTAAAGGTAATGGGAAAAACAAAGGGTAATATGAACATCTGAAAACACAAAGGTACACAAACTCGGATGTGCACATTTGTTGAGGCAGATAACCCTGAGGTGTTTTTGATACAAATAAGAAGACTATAACCAATTCTTTTAAAGACTAGGTGTTAGCATTTTCAAAATCATGAAAAGGCAAAACATCTTTTTCAACTCACTTTATATTCTTCTGCTTAATAGATTAAATTAAATTGGGTCATAGTACAGTCTCCCATGCCTAGTCACTTGCTATTTTTTTTTATGATGTTGTCATCTGTGCTCCCAAATTTTCTGCTCTTATGATAGCATCTTCTTGAATCATTTTCTTTTAGTAATATTGAAGGATCAACTTTTTGTTTTATTTAAACATCTTTGTATTTCAAAGAGTAAAATTGTGTCTGGAATGGTAGGAATAATTTTTTTACACTTTAAATTCTGGAGCTAAATGTGCATTTCTAATAAAAAATTCTACTCAGAAAGACTGAATATTGTGCTATATAGATTCCCACATTCTCCATATTCCTAATGCTTCTTAACATAAAATGGCAATTTGTCTCAGACTAGTGTTTTTAAGTTTCAGTCACTAAAGTTAACTATTTCAGTAGTTTAAGCAAATACTTAGATCTAATGCAAGCATAAGTTATTCCCATTGCCTTAAGAAAATAACACAATATACATGCCTTTAAAACTTGAAAATCATCTTAAATTTGAATTTTTTTAGGATCTAATGTTTCTTAAATATGAATGTATTTGTAAATGGAAATTCAGGAATTACCCATTTTCTAATTTTGTACCAAATTTTAAAATCACATAACTTTTAGTTTGTTACATTTCAAAGAAACTTTAGAAATAATTTTTTAATTTGTTTCCCTTTGCAAGGGTTCAAATGCAAAATCTAGTAACATCTGTTGAAATTAGTACAGAAACTCAAATTGTACATATTCACATCTCACATTATTTACAGTAAGTTTTTACAGCTTTACAGAATTATAATTGACAAATAAAATTGAATGTATTTATCATGTACATGATGTTTGATATGTGTATATAATGTGGAATAATTGCACAAACAGCAATTTAATTTTATATATTTAATTTTATAACATTAGCATAAGTGCTTATGAGTCTACAGAAAAGTTAAATAAAATCAAAATCATCTAATTCATCTTATATCTTCCTGTTATAATACTCTACAATATTTGGATTATAAATATTTCAAGAAGACCTTTCCACTCTACCCATCACTTACTCTATTTCTTATTCTGATTATGCTGAAGAATAACTCCACTCCATCCAATCTGATAAGAACCAGCTCATACTTCGGAAGTGAGATGTATAGGAATTTGCTTTGTCCACAGTTCAAATCTGACTTGTGGTTTGAAGTCACTGAAGAGAACCTATGAAGGAGAGTGATCAGTGCAAGAGAGAGAGAGAGAGAGAGTTTTCAGAACAGAATAGTAAAAAGCTATTTTTTCAAATCTTAAATTTGAACAAAGACTTTGAGTGCTATTTGGAAAATTATCCAAAGGAGTGGAGCCCAAGGATAGCACCAATCTATGCAAACAATATATAGCATTAGACTAGGTACTTAGTTCTGATTTTGATATCTACAGTGTTAACCAGTACAGTATGCAGAAATATTATGATCAGCAATTTCCATCAGTAAAAACAGTAAATAATTATGAATTATGCCTGGCATAAAATCAAAGAACAGCTATTGTCTATGACCTATTGTATTACTTATAGGAAAATCTTTCACTTTTGACAAAAAGACCAAGAACTTTATTTCCCCCATGCCTTTTTCTGATTGTTCTTGTGATATGAACACAATTAATTTTAATGAATATGCAGAGGTCGAACCTCCAAAAGGACTCCTGAAGGGAGAGACAGTGAGTCAGGCAGCTCACTGTGAGTCAAGTAGCTGAATGAGTTGGTGCTGACTAGAATAATCGGAGAAAAACATGGCAATATTTAGACATTTAGAGGGTGACTTACATACTCTAGGTCATCCCTCTCTCCCTTTCACATTTGTTCTCATATAGAGAATATCACTGGTGACATGAGTTTCTCTCCTGGAATGAATATCACTGCCCAATACCCAGGTGAAAATAAATATGGCTCAAGCAATTTTCCCTGGAGAAAATCAGATTAGAATAAATGAGAAATATATAGAGACCTTGGGATCTGTATTTCCAAATTTCTAATTATCATGTTGTTGATTAGTGTCCAGAACTTCATTCTCTCAAGGGAGACACATAAAAGAAGGTTTTTCTCCATGGGACACTTGTTTTTTCCTGTCAAATTCTCTTACCCATATTCAGATTACTCAATTTTTGTATATGTTTTTCTGTTCATTGCTGTGGGTACTGTGGGTGAAGTCATTGTCATTGCTGTTGAAAATAAGCTACATAATTGGGTAAATAAGCTTTGTCTCTTTCGTAACCAGTTACTTTCACTAACAAGTATAAACTTTTTCAATGTCAGTAAATATTAATCATAACATCAATGCCTCAAAAATATTTCATTATAAGGATATACCAAATTATTTGAATATATTTCACATTTATATATGTTAGATTTGTTTATAATTTTACCATACATTATAAATTGCTGAAATAAAATGTTGTATAATTAGATGTTTTATAATTAAATATATAAATATATTATTATATACTTAATAAGAAACTTTACATATTATAAGCCATAAGTTTATATTTTAAGGATTTAAAAAATGTATTTCCTAGCCGGGCGTGGTGGCGCAAGCCTGTAATCCCAGCACTTAGGGAGGCTGAGACAGGAGGATCGCGAGTTCAAAGCCAGCCTCAGCAATGGCGAGGCACTAAGCAACTCAGTGAGACCCTGTCTCTACATAAAACACAAAATAGGGCTGGGGATGTGGCTTAGTGGTTGAGTGCCCCTGAGTTCAATCCCCAGTACCAAAAAAAAAAATGTATTTCCTATTATATGAACAAGCATCTCCTCAATCATTCCAATTCAGTGATTATTTTTGTTTTCTAATAAGCTGGGTAAAAAATTACACATCATTATGGCCTTTATAAAATCTGCCTTAAGAATACCTTCCAAATCCTAATTTTTTACAAGTACTTGTCTGTATTTTATCCCTATTCTGTGAGATTCATTGTTTGCAGTGAGATCCTCAAGTATTTAATCTTCACATGTATATTTTAGTTAAACTGGTAAATCAGAAATCTAATATTGTCATTATTTTGATAGATCATCATTTGATCCATTAAATAATGTATTTCCTCGCTAATTTGAAATACAGTTATATAACATGTTGAAATTTCTGATATTTATATTCTTTTTACAAAGCTTATGAATTTTTCAATAATATGTTCTCCAGGAATATATCCACTGATTACATATATTCATACAAATTTTATATTATTTTTGTTACTGTTGCCTTTTATGATTTAATTTCACTTGACTTTTAACATAGATGTAAGATACATGTTATGGGGGCTGGGGTTGTGGCTCAGTGGTAGAACATTTGCCTAGCACATGTGAGGCACTGGGTTCTATCCTCAGCACCATACAAAAATAAATAAAATAAAAGTATTATTTCCATCTACAACTAAAATTTTTTTAAATTTTAAAGGCATATGTTATAGAATTCTCATCCAATAACTGATTTCAAACTCTACTTGGAAGAATATCATTGGTATTTTGATGGATATTTCATTAAATCTGTGTAATGATAGTGGTAATATAACTGTTTTGATAATATTCATTCTCCCTATCCAAGAATATGGGAGGTCTTTCCATCTTCTAATAAATTCCTCAATTTCTTTCTTAAATTTTTTTTCCTTTTGAGGTTGTTGTGAATTTGATCATTTTCCTGATTTTTTTCCTTGCAGAATTATTATTGGTGTATAGGAAAGCAATCAATTTTTGTATGTTGATCTTGTATTCTGATACTTTGCTGTATTGGGAAGCTAGGTAAGAAAGGAGGATAAGAGGTTGATGAAGAATAAAAATAGGGTAACACAACATAAAATAAGAGAATATCTTTACATTGGTTATTGCTATATATCACACACATAAAAGTATGATTGATATTTCTACCTCTGAGATCATAAAACTTCTGAATGAAAATTAAGAATTCTATTTACATGTTTAAATTAACCTCACTATAATACATAACTACAATGAACTAATAAAAACATTGAAAAGGAATTTCATATACAATAGCAATTAAAAGACAAGTACAGGAGATCAGGGAAACTCAGGACAGCCCCACCAACCTGTGCAGAGATCAGGCAGGTCCGGGATAGTCCTGAAGATCCCTGCAGAGATCAGGTAAGCTCAGGACAGTCTTGCTGACCTCCATGGAGACCAGGCAAGCCCAAGACAGCCCCACCAACCAGTGCAAAGCCCAAGCCCTGGCCATGGACAATTCTGCCAACACTTGAGGAGCTGAGGCCCAGACACAGGACTGCTCACCACACTGAGGACCGTTCCCACATACCACAGCACACTGCATCTCCAAACAGGCCACCCAAAGCCATCATTTGGCTAGCCCATTCATTCCCATCTCTAAAAATGGTCACCATCCTCTTGGAACAACTGCAACACCATCTCAGTTTACCCCACTACTGCCACCACCATCTAAAGATGGTAACATCTTAGTTGTGACAGCTTCTATCTCGGGACACCCACCGGTGGTTGGAAGCTCAACATCCAGTTACTTACAGATTTGATGCTGCCCTGCAACCAACTACAGATGTGGCTGCTTCCATCTAAGGACAAGGGCCAGGACCTAGAAGACAATCACCAAGGTTCCCGCAGGCTTGGTTACACCAAAGGCTCCTTGCTAGGTGTGCTAATAGCCACCATATTGTTGCAGAAGCAAGAGAGAGCCTTCCACTGGGTTGCCTCTTTCTCTCTTTTTTCCTGTTAATAGCCAACTTCTTTTGATTCATCTTTCACTCTTTCTATGATCTAACACCTCTATATTCTTACCTCATAAACATCACACCCTGCACCTTCCCATTTCTCTCTTTGTCCACCAGTAGACTCTATAGACCCTTTTGCAAACCTACTATTTATTTTGCACATAATTCAACACATCATTTCTGCTTATTGTGATAAAACTGTAATCATTTAAATAGGAATTATTTGATTTAAGGCTATATATTATTTGCATTGGGTGCTATTAATACTGATGTCCCCCTTAAAGGTGAGACACTTGTAACCTGTAGGGACACTATAAGATTATATGGTAGAAACTATAATACCTCACATCAGCACAGCTAGAAGGGAAGACATACAAAAAGCATGAAGAGACAAGGGAAAACAATGTCCCAAACAAACCAAGATTATACAATAATGGAATCCATTGACAGTACAGTAGATGAAATGTCAGAGAAGGAGTTCAGAACTTACATAATTAAAATTATCTGAAAATCAAACAATGACATGAGAGAGTAAATACAGGCAATAATTGATCACTCCAAAAAAGAGAAAAGAGCAAATACAGGTAGTAAAAGATTACTTCAAGAAAGAGATAGAGATTCTAAAAAAAAGCAAACACAAATCTTTGAAATGAAGAAAACAATACACCAAATTAAAAAAATTCAATAGAAAGCATCACCAACAGACTAGACCACTTGGAAGATAGAAGCTCAGACAATAAAGATAAAATATACAGTCTTGAAAATAAAGTTGACCACACAGTGAAGATGGTAAGAAACCATGAATAGAACATACAAGAATTAGAGGATAGCATCAAAAGACCAAATCTAAGATTCATCAGGAGAGAAGAAGGCACAGAATTTCAAACCAAAGGAATGCACAATCTCTTCAATTAAATAATATCAGAAAATTTCCCAAACATGAAGGATGAATTGGAAAATCAAATATAAGAGGCTTATAGGACACCAAATGTACAAAATTTTAACAGATCTACACCAAGGCACATTATAATAAAAATGCCTAGCATACACAATAAGAATAGATTTTTAAAGGCCACAAGAGATAGGAATCAGATTACATGTAGGGGAGGCCAATTCAGATCTCTGAAGATTTCTCAAAACAACCCTCAAAGCCAAGAGATTTGGAGCAATATATATCAAGCTCTGAAAGAAAATCAATGTCAACCAAGAATCTTATATGCAGCAAAATTAAGCTTCAGATTTGATGACAAAATAAAAACCTTCCATGATAAACAAAACTTAAAAGAATTCACAGCAAAAAAGCCCATACTACAGAACATTCTTGGTAAAATATTCCATGAGGAGGAAATAAAAATAATAATAATAAAAATCAGCAAAGGGAAGAATTACACCAAAGGAAAAAAACAATCAAAGGAGAAACTAAGTCAAGTAAGAAACCAAAACACACCAAAATACTGGGAATACAAACCAATTTTAATATAATCATGAATGTGAATGGCCTAAACTCATCAATTAAAAGACATAGACTGGCAGATTGGATTAAAAAAAAAAGACCCAAGAATATGCTTCCTTCCAGAAATTCATCTTATTGGAAAAGACATCCACAGATAGTAGGTGAAAGGATAGAGAAAAATGTATCACTCACATGGACAGTTTTAAACAAGCAGGGGTTTCCATCTTCACATTAGATAAAGTGGACTTCAAACCAAAGTTAGTCAGAAGGGATAAAAAAGGATATTTCATACTGCTTAAGGGAATCATACATTAATAAGACATAACAATAATAAATATTTATGCCCCAAACATTGGAGCATTTACATACATCAAATAAACTCTTCTCAATTTCAAGAATCAAATAGAACACAACACAATAATACTGGGTGACTTTAACATATCTTTCTCACCACTGGACAGATCTTCTGGACAAAAACTAAAAAAAGAAGCTATAGAATGAAATAAAACAACCAATAATTTAGACTTAACAGACATATATAGAAAATTTCATCCATCAATGAGCAAATACACCTATTTTCTCAGCAGCACATAGATCCTTCTCTAGAATAGACCATTATGTTATGCCACAAAGCAACTCTTAGCAAATACAAAAAAATAGATAGTACCATGCATTCTATCAGATCATAATGAAATGAAATTAAAATCAATGATAAAATAAAAAATAGAAACTACTCCAAAACCTGGAGACTAAAATAATATGCTATTGAATAATGCATGAATAGCAGAAGACATCAGGGAGGAGATGAAAAAATTCTTACAGGTAAATGAGAATTCTGATACAATGTACCAAAATCTCTGGGACACTATGAAGACAATCTTAAGAGGAAAGTTCATTGTGTTGAGCTCATTCATTAAAAGAAGAAAAAGTCAACAAATAATTGACTTGACATTACATCTGAAAGCCCTAGAAAAAGAAGAACAAGTCAACACCAAAAGTAGTAAAAGACAGGAAATAATGAAAATCAGGGCTGAAATCAATGAAATCGAAACAAAAGAAACAATTCAAAAAATTGACAAAACAAAAAGCTGGTTCTTTGAAAAAATAAATAACATTGATAAACTCTTAGCCACCCTAATGAAGAGAAGGAGAGAGAGAAAAATAATTAAAATTCATGATGAAAAAGGAAATATCATGATGGATATCACTGAAATACAGAAGATAATTAGAAACTACTTTGAAAATTTATACTCCAATAAAACAGAAAATATCAAAGACACTGACAGATTTCTAGAAGCATATGACCTACCCAAACTGAACCAGGAGGACATACACAACTTAAACAGATCAACTTCAAACAAAGAAATAGAAGACATCATCAAAAGCCTACCAACCAAGAAAAGCCCGATGGATTCTCAGCCAAGTGCTACAAGACTTATGAAGGAGAATTA
The DNA here is from genome assembly GCA_028644305.1 of Xerus rutilus. Classification (NCBI taxonomy): domain Eukaryota; kingdom Metazoa; phylum Chordata; class Mammalia; order Rodentia; family Sciuridae; genus Xerus; species Xerus rutilus. Next base: position 106,463,291 of record CM053406.1, on the reverse strand, counting down.
ACAGCAATACTCCCCAAGTTATTCCATAAAATAGAAAAGGAAAAAACCCTTCCAAACTCAGTCTATGAGGCTAGTACCACCCTGATACCTAAGCAGGACAAAGACACATCAAGAAAAGAAAACTTCAGACCAATATCCCTGATGAACATAGATGCAAAAAATCCCAATAAAATTTTGGCAAATCACATACAAAATCGTATTTAAAAGATAGTGCACCATGATCAAATGAGAGTCATTCCAGGGATGCAAGTTTGGTTCAACATATGGAAATCAATAAACATAATTCATCACATTAATACACTTAAAGATAAAAATCATATGATCATCTCAATAGATGCAGAGGAAGCATTTGATAAAATACAACACCTTTTTATGTTCAGAACACTAGGAAAACTAGGGATAGTAGGAACATAGCTCAACATTGTAAAAGCTATCTATACTAAGATCAAGGCCAACATTATTCTCAATGGAGAAAAATTGGAGGCATTCCCTCTAAAAACTGGAACAAGACAGAGATTCCCTCTCTCACCATTCCTACTCAACATAGTCCTTGAAACTCTATCCAGTACAATTAGACAATAAAATAAATTAAAATTATACGAATATAAAAAGAAGAAATCAAACTATCACTATTTGCCAAAGACATGATTCTACATTTATAGGATCCAAAATACTCCACCAGCAAACTTCTAGAATTAATAAATGAGTTCAGCAAAGTAGCAAGATATAAAATCAATACCAATAAATCAAATGCATTTCTATATATCAGTGATGAACCCTCAGAAAGACAAATTAGGAAAATTACCTCATTCACAATAGCCCCAAAAATAATAAAATACTTGGAAATCAATCTAACAAATGAGGCAAAAGACCTATAAAATAAAACTAGAGAACACTAAAAAAGACTTTGAAGAAGACCTTAGAAGATGGAAAGTGCTCCCATGTTCTTGGATAGGCAGAATCAATATTATTAAAATGGCCACAATACCAAAAGCACTATACAGATTTAATGCAATTCCAATTAAAGTCCCAACAACATTCCTCATAGAAATAGAAAAAGCAATCATGAAATGTGTTTGGAAAACTAAGAGACCCAGAATAGCCAAAGCAACCCTTAGCAAGAAGAGTGAAGCAGAAGACATCAAAATTCCAGGCTCTAAACTACACTTCAGATCTATAGTAACAAAAACAGCATGGTATTGGCACCAAAATAGATAGTTAGACCAATGGTACAAAGTAGAAGACACACAGACAAACCTACATAAATATAGTTATCTCATACTAGACAAAGGTGCTAAAAACATACATTGGTAAAAATATAGCCTCTTGAACAAATGAAGCTGGGAAAACTGGAAATTCATATGCAGCAAAATAAAATTAAACCACTATCTCTCACCATGCATGAAGCTCAACTCAAAGTGGATCAAAGATCTAGGAATTAGACCAGAGATATTGCACCTAATAGAAGAAAAAGCGGGCCCAAATCTTCATCATGTCTGATTAGGTCCTCAATTTCTTAACCAGACTCATAAAGCACAAGAAATTAAATCAAGAATTAATGAATGGAATGGATTCAAACTAAAAAGCTTCTTCTCAGCAAAGAAAACAACCAATAACATGAAAAGAGTGCCCACAGAGCGGGAGAACATCTTTACTACAGAAACATTAGATAGAGCACTAATCTCCAAGATATATAAAGTACTCAAAAAACTTAATGCCAAAAAATAAATAACCCAATCAATAAGTGGGCTAAGAAACTGAGCAGGCACTTCTCAGAAGAAGATATACAGTCGATCAACAGATATATGCAAAAATGTTCAACTTCTCTAGTAATTAAAGAAATGCAAATCAAAATTACTCTAATATTTCATCTTACTCCAGTCAGAGTAACAAAAACAGCAAGAATACAAGCAATAATAAGTGGTTGGTGAAGATGTGGAGAAAAAGACACATTCATACATTGCTGGTGGCACTGAAAATTGGTGCAATCACTATGGAAAGCAGTATGGAGATCTCTCAGAAAACTTGAAATGGAACCACCATCTGATCCAGCAATTCTCCTCTTCAGTCTATACCCAAAGGACTTAAAATCAGCATATTATAGTGACACAGCCACATCAATGTTTACAGCAGCTCAATTCACAATAGCTAAACTGTGGAACCAACATAGATGCCCTCAACAGATGAATGGATAAAGAAACTGTGGTACATAAACATAGTGGAATATCACTCATCATTAAGAGAATAAAATTATGACATTTGCAGATAAATGGAGGCAGTTGGAGAATATCGTGCTAAGCAAAGTAAGCCAATCCCCAAAAAACCAAAGGCCAAATGTTCTCTCTGATCATTAGATGCTGATCCATAATAGGGGGGTAGTAAATGAAGAAACTTTGGTCAAAGGGGAGGGAGGGAAGAGGAGAGGGCATGGAGGCAGGAAAGATGGTGGAATGAGATGAACATCATTACCCTAGGTACATGTATGACTGCATATGTGGTGCTACTCTACATCATGTACAACCAGAGAAATGAAAAGTTGTGCTCCATTTGTGTACAATGAATTGAAATGCATTCTGCTATCATGTATAACCAATTATAACAAATAAAATTATTTTTACAAATTAAAAAAAAGACAAATACATAATTATAATAACATGTTTAGGTCACCAATGTAATAATTCAAGTCAATTTAATTGTTTAAAAACTTGAGTGGATAAAAAAGTTTTTATGTGAAGTTTTAAAATACCAATAAAATTTTTTGTAATTTGATATAATTCAATAATTCATCTGGAATAAAATGTCAGACAGAGAAAGGAGATTGCAAGGAGAGGAGTAGCACAGGAACAAATGTAGAAGTAAATGTCCATACCATAAAATCACAACTATTTTAAAGCTAGAATATTTTAAATAGTAAAGTGTTTTTATAATATTGATTTTTCTTCTTGAATAACAAGAAATTTCCTTCCATTTATTTGTCATTTTTATAGAGGTTTTTTTACAGAAAATTATGTAACATAACATAAAAGTAGGCAAATGCACAGTCTGTAAATCTCAATTTTCATTTCCCTAAATCAATCCTTTAAAAATAAGATTTCCAGAAAATATAATTATATTAAATGCTATATTAGAAATGCAATTTTAAAAACAACAGAAAATGATTGAATTAAAGTTCAAAACTGTTTCTAAGAGAAAGTCATAAAATATGAGAAAAGATTGTTTTTAAAAAGAAATAAATACCTAAAATAAATGACAAAACATTAGCAGTCTAACAAGCATCATCTTACCACCCTAATTTTTCTTGACTTAGCTCAGCAATTACACAAATTGTTTACTTGCATCATCTCATCTGATCCTACTTCAGACATTGAAGAAAATTATTATCTATATTTTAGAGATGGGAAATGAAGCTTAGGTACATGAGTTGACTCTTCTTTAAAAAGTAACAGGCAACTCTTTCAGGATTTGGTCTCAGGAATTCCTGACTTGGGATCCTGAAATGATTTAGAAATAATACCAACCAAATTGAAAAGGGATGAGGCTTAGTACAATGGCTACGGTTAAAAGTCATCAGTTTAATAAGCTGACTAAAAATTAAATGAAGAATATTATATATAAAACACCTGATTTCAAAATGAACATAAAAATATAAAATGGATTATAATATCTCATGTTCAGAATTCTAAAAGGGAAGAAAGAATAGAGACTGAAAGAGTGAAGACAGATCATCTATTTATTACTCTAACAGAAAAAACTTAAATTGCTTATATCTGTAGTATGTAATTAAGGATTTTGACCCAGTTTATTTTTCAGGTTTTTATACTGAGTATAAAATGAATACATATACATATATTTAGAGCTATCAGGTCTTATCATAGTTTATTACATGAGAATTTTGTCTGTGGATCATCATTCAGCAAAGTCCAGCAAAGTCAATATTAATATACACTTCTCAAACAACAAGAATTAATATGTATTTACTCAATATATAAGTACAAGTATTTGACATGTTCAAATCTATGTATGTTTAAAATTTTACTAGAAGATTTTCTTAAAAATAGAGCCTATATTTATCAATGTCTGGTTTAGATATTATATTTCATTTTACAATTTTTATTATATGCATAAATATAAAAATAGTTTTAAAATTATTCAATTTACTTTTGAATTCATATATTTTACAACTTCAATTGCCTCTGGGCATAACAGTATAAGCAAATTTGTTTCCTTTCTAAAATACAAATGTTTCCAAATTCTAAAATATATCTGGGCCAGGTGCAGCATCTCAGGCCTATAATCCCAGTGACTCAGGAGGTTGAAGCAAAGGATTGCAAATTTGAAACCAATCTCAACAATTTAGCAAGGCCCTAAGGACTTATCATGACCCTGTCTCAAAATACAACATAAAAAATGGACAGGGATGTGGCTTAGTGGTTAAGCAATATTGGGTTCAATACCCAGTACCAAAGAAATAAAACATTAAATATATTTGGCCCTAGAAGTCTTTGATAAAGAACTGGAGACTTAATAAGTAACATTCCCTTAAAGGTTATATCCACTAACTTTTTTAAAAAGTGTTTTCATTGGTTCATTATAGTTATACATATTAGTGGTGTTCATTTTAATATAATCATGTATATATGGGATATAATTTGCTCCCAATGCAATCCCTAGTACTTCCTCTTTCCCTACCTTTATTACTAGCCCTATTCTTCCTCTATTCTACTAGTCTTCCTAGTCTTCCAAGACAGCATGATACTGGCACCAAAACAGACACGAAGACCAATAGAATAAAATGGAAGATGCAGAGATAATATAACCCACATAAATACAGTTATCTGATGCTAGAAAAGGCTCCAAAAACATATCTTGGACAAAAGATAGCTTTCCAAAAATTGGTGGGGACAAAACTGGAAATCCAGATGTAGAAGAATGAAACTTGACCTCTATCTCTCATACTTCACAAAAGTCAACTCAAACTGTATCATAGCTCTAGGAAATAGACCAGAAACTGCAACTGCTAGAAGAAAATGTAGGTCCAACATGGTAACCTGTTTGCACAGGAAACAACTTTCTTAACAAGACTCCTAAAGCACAAGAAATAAAACCAAAAATAAATGTGGGTTAGCATCAAATGAAAAGCTTCTGCACATCAAAGAAAACAATTAAGACCATGAATAAAGAGCCTACAGAATGGGAGAAAATCTTTGCCACCTGCTCCTCAGATATATCCAGAATATATACAGAACTCAAAAACTCAACACCAAAGAACAAATAACCCAATTAATAAATAGGAAAAAGAGCTAAATAAACACTTCTCAAATGAAGAAATACAAGTGGCCAACAAATATATGAAAAAGTGTTTCAACATCTCTACAAATTAGGGACATGCAAATCAAAACTACATTGATATTTCATCTCACACCAGTCAGAATGGCAATTATCAAGAACACAAATTGTAAGGTGAAAACAGCCCTTTTGTAATTAATTTTCACCTCCCCTCTCTAGAAGCACAGGCAGTTCCTGCCCCAGGGGGTTCCTCTCCCAATCTTCCACCTGGAAAACAAATAGTTTTCACATCCCCTTTCTAAAGGCCTGAGGCAGTTCTGCCCCTGGGGGTTCCGCTCTGGAATCTTCCACCTGGGAAACAAAGCCTAAAACAAAACCTAACTGCCCAGGTTAGCACATCAAAAGAAGACCGCTACTGCTTATCTGCCCCTAATCTTAAAGTGACCAATCCCTAGCTCACCACGCGGTTTTGTAGTGGGCTCTATAAAATCCCTCCCACGCGTCCCCTCTTTCTCTTCTTTCCTCTTTCCTTCGCCCGGGCGCCCACTCCCCTGAATAAAGGATTTCCTGGCTGTATAGAGGTGTTTATGTCTGGCTGGCCGCTACCCTAACACAAATAAGTGTTGGCAAGGATGTGGGAAAGGAAAGGTATACACAAATTGTTGGTGGAACAGCAAATTAGTGCAAGCACTCTGGAGAGCAGTATGGAGATTTCTCAAAGAACTAAGAATGGAACCACAATATGGCCCCGCACTCTCACTCCTCAGTATATATCCCAAAGATCTAAAATCATCATATTATAAGGATGTAGCCACACCAGTATTTATAGCAGCACAATGTATAATAACCAAGCTATGGAACCAAACCATGTCCCCATCAACAGATGAATGGATTAAGAAAATGTGGTATACATGCACAATGGAGTTTTACTCAGCCAAAAAAGAATGAAATTATGGCATTTGTTGGTAAATGGATAGAACTGGAGACTATCATGCTAAGTGAAATAAGCAAGACCCAGAAAGTTAAGATTAATGCTTTCTCTAATATGCAGAATCTAGTTTTTAAAAAGTGGAGGGGGTAAAAGAAATGGAGAGAAAGGGAAGAGGGGGAGGGATTCCATCAAAATAAAAGAAAGTTGGTGAACTAGATGAAGAGAATTGAGGATGAGGGAGAAGGGACAGGATAAGAGAAAAGCAGCAGAATGAATCTGACCTAACTTTCCTATGTACACATATAAATATACCACAGTGAATCTCACAATCATGTACATCCACAAGACACTAACAAAACTTAAAGTAAATAACAGAAATATCAATAGAGTAGAGGGAAGGGAATCGGGAGGGAGGAGGAAAGACTACTGGGAACTGACTTAGAGCAAATTATATTCTACACTTTTTTTTTTTTGGTACTGGAGATTGAACTCAGGGGCACTCAACCACTGAGCCACATCCCCAGCCCTATTTTATGTTTTATGTTGAGACAGGGTCTCACTGAGTTGCTTAGCACCTTGCCATTGCTGAGGCTGGCTTTGAACTTGCGATTCTCCTGTCTCAGCCTCCCTAAGTGCTGGGATACGCTTTTACACTTATCTTGAAATTAATTCTAAAGTTATGTATAACTAAATAAATCATAATAATATAACTAAAGAGTGAATAAAAAGAAAAAATTTAAAAATAAATGAGATTATACCAGCAGAAACACCACCAACTTGGATTTAAAGCACAGAAATGGGTCAAAATGAAGGAGGACTGTCAGGCTTCTGGGATTCTCCAACATGGGAATAACAGAGCTATTTGACTGTAAACATGTGCTATCATTCAAGAAAAGTAGAGTGACCTCCAAAGATTATTCAAGAGTAGCAGGACTGTTGTTCCCACCACAGGCCTAGAGTACACAGACCTGCTGGACAAAGGCTGCCCTGGTCTTCACAAAGGGTGACTACATCCAGATTTAGATTTAGACAGGCCAGACTTCTAAGGCCCAGGCACTCAGGAACAGGGCACTGCCCAGAGCTGGGGAGACAGCACTTCAGCCTTGTTGGCCTAGAGGCCAGAGCATCAGGTTAAAGACAATGATTCTTGAACCTTAGAATCTAATCAAATTTGTCTTGTTAGCTTTTAGAATTGTTTGGTGTCCTACCATATCTTTTTCCTTCTAATTTCTCCATTGGTATAGGAATGTCTATCTTATGCTTGTTCCACATTTAATTTTGCAAGTACATAATCTGTTTGCTTTCACAGATTAACAACAAGTAAAGCTTTTGTCTCAGGATAATCATAACTTGAGTCTCGCTCATTTATAACTTAACCAGTACTTACATAAGAGTTTGGATTTAACGTTGATGCTGAAAAGAGTTAAGTATTAAGTGATAGCAATTCTATATAAAAAGCATTATTTATGGTGACATCAATACTGTATTTTGAACCATTACTTAAAAGAGTTCATGAATTTCCAATCTCTCCTTTCTTTTATGCTGGATGTCAGAGTCCATTTCCTCCCCTATTATTTCCTTTTTCCCAGAAATCTGTTGGAGCACTTCTTAGATCACAAATAATTATATTTCATTTGGTACTGGGGATTGAATCCAGGGATATTCTACCAGTGAACTACACCCCAATCATTTTTACTTTTTCTTTTAAGCCATGATCTCACCAAATTGTGGAAGCTGGGCTCAGACTTGCAGTCCTTCTGCCTCAGCCTCCAAAGTCACCAGGATTACAAGTGCATCCCACTCTGCCCAGTTAGAAAATGAATTTTAACTTTATGAATGTTTATACATACTGTAAGCCAAATGACCAGATGGAAGTGAAACAGGACCAAAACAGGCTTTTATTCTGAGAAATACGCTCCCGTACCAGTTCCCTGCCAGTCACCAGGCTCGAACAGGTCAGGAAAAAGGCCCCATCCCTCGTGTTAAAAGGGTTATAAGGCCTTTCCCCATCCGGAAACAGCAGTCTTGAGGCCAGGAAGAGGTGTTGGCTTAGAGTCCAGTGTCTTCTGAGATTGATTTGGTGCAGCTGGTGAGGTCAGATTTCTTCCATACAGGCCACTGGGGGCCGCCATTTTGGTGTGCTTGGCGCATGCGTGCTGCGTTCGGTGCATGTGTGCTACGTTTGTCGTGCGCGACAGTGGGCGGACTGGCTCCGGGTGGTGATGGAGAGAGAGAGAGATTCTAGAATTGTCTCCCAAGGAACTTTCTGGTGGAGTGCCCATGCGGCGTGGCACGGTGATGGGTGGGCTGGCCCAGGCGGTGAGGGGACAGGGAGAGAGAAACATTCCAAAATTGCCTCCCAAGCGAACTTTCTGGTGCAGTGCTGGTGCAGCGCAGCGCAGCGGGCGAGTCTGGCTTTCTGCGTCTGCCTCTGACCTAACACATACATACACATTTCTGCACACACATTTATAAAACAGAGATTCACTAACAAAAAAAGCTTTTAAGAAATTATCAAAATAATTTTTACACATTTAGTAGCATAGGTGATGGGAAGTATGTGAATGACCTTAACATGTTTTGCAAAGCTGATTATGAGTAGAACTAAAGGATGCCATCACTATGTGGAATTTTAATTACCCTCCCTCTCCATTTTGGATACTTTTATAGGTATGTGTATGCTTAGAAGGCAATGTACAATTGATTGTTTTCTAGAAGAAATAGAGACATAAGTCTCTATAGTTCTTCTCTCCAGAGATCTGTCTCCCTCTCCTGTCAGGTTTGGTCAGGGTCCAAGATGCCCAAATAAGGAAGCTGGTCAGTGGAGCTGCAAGCCAGATGTGACGTCACTAATGGACACACTTCCTGTCAATCAGCGAGTTTTCCTGACCCATCAGGAAGGACTGTGGCCTTCTCTTCCTGTACCCAACCCCTCCCCTTCCTGATCAGGCTTTCTTGAAATTCTCTATGCACGGAATCTCCGACGCCATTTCTCCCGACCCGCTCTGATGGACGGGGAAATGGTCCGAGGGCTCGCCTTCCAATAAAGCCTTGCCGAGTGGCTTAATTCATCTTCTCCTGGTCGTGTGAATTTTTTCCTAGAAGAAATAGAGACATAAGTCTCTGTAGTTCTTCTCTCCAGAGATCTGTCTCCCTCTCCAATATAGCAATTGGAAATTGCCTGCGAAGTTGAGCTCCAGAGAGGCTGGCTGAATAAACAAGCTAAACAACATCTACCTGAGGATAGTTTGAGCCAAGAGATTGCAGGAGAGAGTTGGTGCTAATAAGTTGCCCTCGCATGGTTCCTCCACCCCCTCTCCTGGAACTGTGTTCAAGGATGACCTTTTCATCAAAACCACAAAAGCCTCTACAGCTAGGTCATCACTCTTCCTGGAAGGTAGGGCTTTCTTACCATATTATGGAAAAAATAAATAAAGGTAAATTTATGTTAAAGGTTGAGGAAATCCTTTATCATTTTTAGCAAACATAATCATTTACTATTTTTTTAGTCATAAAAAATTGGCTAGTGTCTTCTCTTTCTCAAACAAAAATCTTCTTCTCCTCATCTTGACTAGCAGAAATGTGAAAGGGGGAGGAAGGAGTTTCATTGTGGAGTCTTTCTGGAAAATATCTATTCATGGATACATAAATAAATGCACAAGGAACAAATTGAGGCTATGTAGTGTTATGCAAATAAAATGGGGCTATTCATCTATTCTTTCTTCCAATAGACATCAAATGCTTCAACATAGCACAGTTCTAGTTATTCAATAGTAGAGAAGATTATGCCAACAAAATCAAGATCACTTTGGGCACATGAGAGCATTCAGCATTTTTATTTTACTATCGAAATACTTGGCCAGATAGATGCTAAACAATGTGACCACATTGTTTGTTTACAGTGTCAGTTTTCTTCTTGTTGTTGTAATTCTGGAAGAAGTACTAACTACTCAAAATGTGTAATAGTTTCATCTTGGCCAAATTTAAGCACACAATTATCACCATGGATGCCAAAGAAAATTAGGCATATAGTCTTCTTAAACTGGTCTATATAATTATCTGAATCTGAGCATAATGGCCAAGGGTTCTGGGATGTATTTTTTTTCTCATTAGGGTGTTTGAGAGCAAATCAGAAATTTTCACTAATGAGGGTTTTTTAAAGGAAACTTTTTATATTTAACTCTCATAGTTAATCAATCTGCTATAGTCTTTTTGGAAACTACAACTGGTCAATCAAAAATATAGATTTACATAACTATGTTTCTTAATCTTTGCAAGTTAATAGTTTAAATTATACTGTCTGTATAATCTATTTTATAAAAGGTGGTTGACTTTCTGTACTTTTATAATAAAAGCATCTTAAAGCTTGTGGACCTGAGAGTCAGCAAAGGAAATAGCTTATTTATCAAGAACTATGGAATTAGATTTTTCTAGGAGCAATATTTATAAAGCAGATCAATGTTTCCAATAGAGAGATCACAGAAGCTTTCCTTAATTCTAGTACTGGTTGGTTCTACCTTCAGTAATTGCTTGCTTCATAGAAAAGCAATGAATATGAATAATAGTCATATGTAACTGTTCCTGCTTAATATTCTAATTACTCTTACTGTATCTCAACTAGATATACCTTCTCTCTCAATGTCCTACCTACTCTATGTATTTTTCAATTTATGTATCTATTATATCTGTTGTATAACTATTAAATATCTATGTATATAGAAATCATTTTATTTTCAACTTCTTTACTTTTCCAGCTTGCACATTGATGGCCTGTGTTTTTCATTTTCAGATAGTTTGCATATGTCTCAAATCTGTTTTGCTATGACCCTAATGTTTATTCTGTTTTGTGTTTAGCATGTTCATGATATGCCTTTGTCTCTTATTCTATATAAAAAGCCAACTTCTCATTTGTTGCATTCTTATTTGTGTACAATTCTAGTACTGAAATGCTCATTAGTTTTCTATTGGTTACAGTATAGTATTTTTCTTCCCACAGGAATGAAATAGAAATTATCAAGAAAGATGACTCACAATTAAGGAACAATGAAGGGGTTCAATTTTAGTAACCCTGCAGGTTTTATTTTACTGGGATTTTCTGACCAGCCCCAGCTGGAGATGGTTCTTCTTCTGGTCATCTCTGTCACCTACATTTTGACACTGATGGGGAACACAGCAATCATACTTGTTTCATATTTGAACCCCAAACTCCACACACCCATGTATTTCTTCCTCTCCAACCTCTCCTTCCTGGACCTCTGTTTTACTACCAGTATTGTCCCACAGATGCTGTGGAATCTTAAGGGCCCTGAGAAGACCATCAGTTACACTGGTTGTATGACCCAGTTATACATTGCATTGGGATTGGGCTCCACAGAGTGTGTCCTCCTGACTGTTATGGCCTATGACCATTTCAATGCTATCTGTCGACCCCTCCACTACAGTGTTATCATGCACCCAAAGCTCCTCCAGCAACTAGCAGCCGTGGCCTGGGCCAGTGGTTTTGTGGAGTCCACAGTTCAAACCACCCTTGTTTTCCAGCTGCCTCTCTGCAGCCACCACAGGGTGGATGATTTTATGTGTGAGGAGCCTGCACTGATTAAAATTGCTTGTGTGGACACAACCTTCCTGGAAAATGAACTCTCCATAGCTACTGTCCTCTATGTGGTTATACCCCTGGGGCTTATCCTGGTCTCCTATGGCTGCATTGTTAGGAGTATACTGAGGATAAAATCCACTGAAGGCAGGAGGAAAGCATTTGGGACCTGTGGATCCCACCTGATTGTTGTAGTTTTGTTCTTTGGGAGTATAATTTCTGTGTATATACAACCCAAGAGCAAGTACACAAAGAATCACAGAAAATTCCTCACCCTTTTCTATACTGTGGTAACACCCTCACTTAATCCTTTGATCTATACCTTGAGAAACAAAGAATTTAAGTGGGCAATAAAAAGGTTACTGGCAAGAGACCCAAGTTAGAGAGAAATGTGAAACACACTCATGTAATGTCTCAGACTTTGGGGACTTGTAGGTATTCTCTAATTATAGTTTCTTTTTTCATCTATAAGAAGCATAGCTAAATTGCCTAAATAAAAGTAGATGAGAAATTTTCTTTAATGACATCCTGAACTTAAGTCCTTCTTATTCTCCTTTCTAGAAATGGTATGCATCTCCTTTTTCTGTACTTCATAAGAGTTTTATGAATAAGTAAATATTTATTTATAAATATTTGTGAATATTTATTCATAATAAATAATGTGAATAAAGAAGGTGAATCAATGTGTATGGCATGTGTATGTGTAAACAAATCTTATAGTTACTACTCTAATGACCTACAACATGACTGACATGATTATGAAAAGCAAATTTGCTTAACATAGAAGAAAATCCTCTACCTTGGGAAGGTATGATTTGGATCATAACTGCAGAAGTTTAAATTTATTGGAGAATGTTTCCTGTTGCTTTTTAAGGCTCACATTTGATAGTACTGTAGGCAGTGGATGTTTGTTTATAGTTTATTTGAAAGAGAGAATGCCTAATAGAAAACCATCATTATCTAACAGTTTGCCTTATTGGTGGAATGTTGATTCTTGTTCATTGAGCAGGGGCATCTAGGATTAAGTACAACCAGGAATTTTTCTGCTCTTTCTCACCCACAGAGGAAGCTATCAGAGATGAGACAGAAGACTCCATATTGATAGACAGAAAGGTATTGATAAGTTAACTTAGGTAACTCTCTTATGCATATCTTTTCAGCATAAAATGACAATCTCTTTTGATTAATACTTTAGATCTAAATCTGGACTCTACAAATATACAAAAACAATTTTAAGTATTATTACTAACTCTGAGTAAGTTTCACAAAAGTAAATGCAGTTTTACAAATAATGTTTTCCTCTGTCATTTATATACCATTTTTATTTAAATCATAAGTTTGTAGAACTTATGAGGTGATCTGTCTTCATATTTAGTACAAAGATTTTATCTGTTCTAATGAGATGCTTAAAATTTGATAATTTTAAAAACTTAACAATTCACCTTGTTTTCCAAATATTCACAATATTTTACTTATGAAATATTATTATGGTCCTTATTGACTTTAGATACTTGCAACATGTTATTATTGGATGTCAATAGTTATATTCTGATACCCACAAGAAGATGAAAACTCTTAATATTTTCCATATATTTATTATATTTTGACTAAACATTTTAGCTAACATTTTTTTTCAGCCCCAGTGTTTTTTTGATACCTATTATGGCAGAAATTAATTGGAACTTGGTTCTAGCAGCTCAGGCTCCTTCTGACTGGATATCACAAAGTGTAATTCTCTGAGCAGGGCAGGCTGGTTCTGCAGTTGAACCCAGGTAACTTTTTCTTTGGTTTCTTCCTTTTAATGATCATTTTTCTTCACACATTTCAGGAAGTTATCTTGACTCTCAGAGCACTTACTATGCTCAACAGTCATATTAATTCTCTTGGTAATAATCTTGCCCTTAGCTTGTTTGTTTACAACAGTACCAGCAACATGCTGGGTAACACTGTAGGCTCTTTAAATTTTGTGGTGGTAACATTTGGGGGGCATTCCCTTCTGAACAGTACACATTCCCTTGGCATCTACAATGTAACCCTTCTCGTAGATTCACATGTATGTAGCCAAAGGAACAGCTCCATGATTTATAAAAGGTCTAGAGAACATATATAAGGTGCCTCTCTTTCCCTCTGTGATTGTCATTTTGGTGAATTACTGGAAGATGGTGGATCCTTTAGTTAACTTTTTATTGCAACATAGCATACATATTGCACACCTATAATCCCAGTGACTTGGGAGACTGAGACAGGAAGACTGCAAGTTTGAGGCCAGCCTCTGAAACATGGTGAGACCTTGGCTCAAAATAAAAAATAAAAATGGCTGGGGAGAACCATAGCCTCTGAGATCAGAATCCCCTGTGATTCTCCTTTGCCAGTAAAGCAATAAACTTTTTTCCTTTTTCTAAAAACCATGTCCTCCTTATTAAATTAGTATTGAGGACAAGGACCAAGCTTTCAGTAACAAATTTGACACCCCAAAGTGGACAAAGAGCAGCCCCTACTCCAACTTTCTTGGGCAGGCCTGCCTCTCCAAGCAATCCCACTTACATGCTGAAGATGCAAGATGACTGTTGAACGTGTTGAGAGCCAACTGCTTGTGAGTTAGGAGGTGGGTGAGTTTGCCTCAGGTTGAACCAAAGGAGCTATTCCTGTGAGTAAAAGGAGGGACTGAGAGACCATCCCAGCAACTTCCAAGGCTCTTTTTGCTTCAGGGAATTCCTTCTCTCTCTGAAAGGTACAGGTTGCTGCATCTTGGTCTACTTTGAGAAAAAGGAAACTCAACTCAGTAAAGTCAAGACACCCTTGGCCATGTGGTAAGTTCCCCAGTGTGCACACTCAGACTCTTGATTCCACACATGTGGTTCCTCTTTGTGGAAACACCTGGTCCCTCCTTGTGAGAACATCTGTGGTGCCACTAGTGTAGGAGTCCTGGTTGAGCAGGACTCAAGACTTAGGGATTTTTACTCCCTTCTGGTATATTCTAGGTTTTCACTGCTTTGTTGTCCATAGGTTTAGGAATTCATTCTAGTTGTCTATATAAGTTTTTGTTTGTATTTGTTGCTGTCCCTTTTAAGACATGAGCAATACTGTATTGGTCCTATAGATAGTCTCTTGGGAAAGATCTTGTCTTTGATCTCTGTTTTAAAGGTTCCTGTCTGTTGGCTATGGTTTTTGAGATACTTTCTGGTTGCCTGTCTGTTTATTTTTGTACAATCTTGCAGTAGGAGTTGATCTTTCAGAGGTAAAGTAAGTGGAAGAAATTTGTATGTGCAGGTCTCTCTGTTTAACCATGTTCTTATTAACCATGGTTTCGGTGAGCCTCTTGTCTGTCTCTGTGATTTTTGTGTCTGTTACTGGCCCTTTAAGACCTGGGCCATGCTGCATTGATCTTACCAGTAGTCTCTTGAGAAGAGAGATCTTGGCTGAATAGGCCACCTATTGGGTATAATTGGTACTGTCTAGGGATGCTGGGTTTGTTGTCTCCTTTCATCAAAGAATTGAAAATCAGGACACAGAGATAGCAAGCAAGAAGTATATTTATTGCAAAAGTGATAGAGATAGACTTCTCTGGAGAGAAGGGGCCCCATAGCTTGGAATATGGTAGGGAAGCTTTGGCCTGTTCTTTGTATGGTCTCTGTAATTTTCTTCTTTATTTATCTCCTCACCATCCACATTCTTCTCAGTATTATTGATTGGTGCTCCCTCTGTCTGCACATCTATTTTCGTTTATCTATTGGATCTCCTGCTTAAGAGCAAGAGAACAAAAATTTCTGTCTGTTTGAGTCCACCTCTGGTGTCCATGACCTCATCAGAAGACCCTCTTTATGCTCCTCTGTTCTGGCCTTGCCCCCAACCTCTTCACCCACCATCTTGCCCTGGCTACCTAAGACCTTTTATCTCACCCTCATAATCCTGTCTAAGAGAAAGATGTGGCCTTTAAATGGTTTTCTGGATTATTATATGATCTTGCAGTTGGTCTATCAGGTGATGTATATGAAAAGAATTCACCATGTACAGGCATTTATGCAGTTGCATGATAAGGAGTCTGAACAATCAAGAATTAAGTTGAAGGCACAAAAAAGCACTGTCCCTGGTATGCAAAGGTAGCAGGACACCAGCCTAGGGCTAGAAGCAAAAATCCCAGGGAAGCTGCCTGGGCTAAAAAAAAAAAAAAAAAGGCAAAGAGAACTTGGCCTCTGCCCTGCCTTCCAGCCTCTTTTGCCCATGAAGAGTGGAAGCTGCTGACCACAAAGGACATGGCAGTATCTTCCAGCACTATTAGTTTATGACCTGGGGACAGGAATAGTCTCACCTTTTAAGATCTTACAGGACACCCCATTGGCCAGGGGACATCTATCACTGGAGCAGAGGAATTCAGGCTATGACAGTATCCCATGAAAGTAAGTGCATGTGGAGACTGGCAAGATAAACAACTGCACCAAGAAAAGAAAAAAACAGAAACTAAGGTCAACCTCTGTTTTATGGTAGCCTCTGCCAATGAACAGATATAAATAAATAAATACATATATGCATATAAATAAAAAGGGCTCTGTCTTATATCTGTTTGCTTTGACTAAGTCTATTTCTGATCATTAACACTGTTTCCTAAATATATAAGAGACTTGAGGCTATCCTTTGATTTTTGCTAGTACTGCTAATCCATGCAGACCTGTAATTATTGTTACCATATACTATGGATTCTAAATTTTACTTTAAAGTTTAAACTTAGTTAAACATAAGCTTAGGTGAGCACTTTACCAAGTTGGCATTCTCCAAAATAAAATTGTCTATAACAATATTCTCCTTCAGATTTATACAGAAATAACAAATTTGGCTGCTATTTGTTTTGTCACTTAAGGTTTTAGAACTGAATAAAGGAAACCTGTTGTCAATAAGTTATATATAAAATTTTGTGTTTCTTTTTGCACTGAGATGGAAATTTAAAAGAATTTTTGGAAGGCAATAAGGACTGATTTGTTCAAAGGTAAACAATGTGGAACATGAAAAAATTCTGCCATCTTTTCCACAAAAGGGACATTAAGAGCTCTCATAGCCTTTCTGTTTGATTGTTTCAGATGTAATGTTTATTATGTTAACTGATGTTCAGATAGACTCAGGAAATAATGCATAAGAACTTTGTATGATGATACAGGGCAAAGGCCAAAGATCAAATCCAGAAATAAAATACTTTTTAAGATTTATCAAGAGATCAGCCTCACCTGAGTTAATGCTTTGCCTCTTGTCCTTCTCTATGTTAAGATGGCTCTGAAGTAAGCTAGAATTAAGCTTATTTAAAGTTGTGTTCAAAAGATATTTTGTTGTAAAGATTAGTGTGATCTCAAAGTAAACAGAAATAGAAAATAGAATCAGAAATAGAAAAGTTATGTAAAGGTGTAGATAAGTTGTAAAGGTATTTAGGCTTATAAATGAATTTTAAAAGAAAATAAAACTTGTATGTAATTGAGTTGATAAATATGAGTTTTGAAAAGGCTAAATAGACATCAAAGATACATTAGTGGGGATTTTTTTGTATCTTCCTTGCAAAGCTTTATAACTGTTGCTTGTTTGTGTTTTGTAGAAGTACTACTTCTAACAGTACAACTCAAATTACTTTGATACAACAAGCCATATAATACTGACTTCCAGTTATAATATTGACCCCAGTTAAATGGAAGGGATAACTGTAAAACTATAGATATTGAAGTTATAATCCATTACTCTTATGTTAAGACTGAAACTGGTCTGCTGAGTGTTTAAAACCAAAAACTTGGGGCCCAAAGTCAAGGAAGTAAAAGGACCAAGGAAAAAGCAGCCAATATGTTAGTCCTTGCTCTCTAAGATCAGCCAGAATGCAGAGAACAATGGAACTTCTCTAAGGGCCCTGCAAAACCAGTGAGTCACCCAATCTGCCAATCAGGGAGATCAAGTGGACCCTAGAGAACAGAAAGCCAACCAGTACAAAAAGCCAAATGTCCCTCACACTTCTACGAGAAGACACATAGAGTCAACAAGATGCTGACTTTGCTGGCAGGTGGCACCACTGGTAAAGGAAAGCAGGAGGATTCAAGAGGCTTCAAACCTATCCCCCAGAGTGATCTCTGAGGAATCTCAGCTGACTCTTAAGAGTAGATAGGAACAAGGTCAGTTTTGTCCAACATGGTCTTAAACACTTGGCAGGAGAGTATAGCCTAAGCACAGTCCTACATGGACATTTAAAAGAAAAAACAATTTTTAATGTAACTTAAGATGTACACTTGTGCCAATCCTACCAAAAATAAGTAAAGGTGGAGGATATAAAGAAAGGGTTCTTGTGTGGGAGTGCCTAATAATAATGATCACAAAGGACTCTAGAGTCACAAGTTTGTCCTGAGTCAATTTGAGCCTGATTTCATAGACCTACAAATCTTTCTAACTGTCTACATAGATAAACTCAATCTGTTTTTCACTGATATGATCATAATTTTCAAAGACTGGTTGAAATACTAATTACTTTTGTGTTACTTGTTTACAAAAAAAGTAATGCTTTGCTATCTTGTTTATTGTTGTCTTAGCATAATCCTTGCCCTATGAATGCCTCATCCAGTCACCTGCCATCAGCCACTGTGGACCTCTGGATAGCCCTGATGCTGAAATACTCTTAACTGTCCACATCCAACTTGATAGAGAACAAAAGCTTCTAATCACTTCCCCTGTAACCTCACTCTCTCTCAACAGGAAGCAGCTGGGAGATGTCGTCAAGTATTTGCCATAGAATTGGAATATAGAAATTGACAGTGGGGAAATGTGACAGTGGTCTCCTTTATGTTTTGAATTAGCCTTTGCTGCTCTGCTACTAAAATTTATTTTTAAAAGGACATGTTTCTTTCTCTTCCTCTCTCCCTGCTTCTCCCTAATCTCTCCCCCTCCCTAATCTCGGGGGAAACAGGATTACCTTTCTTCCCCATCCTAGGCAGATTTATCTGTCTTTAGGCACACATCCATCACAAGAACAAGGTAATTCAGACTTTGGGAATGGCACCAGAAGATCTCAGAAATTCCTATCTCCTAAATTAACAAGGGAATTAACACCAGACAGAGAACACATGGAATGCAGCCTTTGAATCACCTCTTTAAAAAACCCCTATTCCCCTAGATGGGCAAAACCACAGCCTCTGTGACTGGAGTCCCTGAACTTCTCCTTTGCTACCAAACCAATAAACTTTCCTTTTCCTTTTTCTCAAAACAGAGGAGGGGGACACCTTTGAATGTGACTCAGTGGTAAAGCACCTCTGGGTTAAATCCCCAATACCAAAATAATTTTAAATTTTATTAAAAATTAAAAGGGCTATGGGTGTTGCTCAATGGTAGATCAGCCCTGGGTTCAAAAGAAATACATTTTTTATGCTCTAAGAACTGCCCCAACAAATTTCTGAGGAAGAAGGAGTAATGAAGGAGGAAATGGACTCTGACATCCAGCATAAAAGAAGAGAGAGAATTGGAAATTCATTAACTCTTTTAAGAAATGATTCAAATTAAAGTCTTCATGTCAACAAAAATAATGCTGTAGATACAGAACTATCACTTAATACTTTTAAGCATTAATTTTAAGTCCAAAATCTCATTAAGTAAAGAATAAGTGAGCCCCAAGTTATAATTCATCCTGAAATAAAATTTCTCTTTGTTGTTAAACTGTGAAAACAAACAGATTACCAAAATGTCATGGTACTGGAATTAAAACTGACACATAGACCAAAGATATGGAATAGATAGTCCAAAAACAAATCCACACATTTACAGTCAATTGATTTTTGACAAAGAATACACAATGGAAAAAAAGAGCAGTCTCATCAATAAATGGTGTAGGAAAAACTAGAAATATACATACGCAACAAAGATATTAAACTCTTTTTTCTCATCATATGTGAAAATGAGCTAAAATGATTGGGTACTTGAAAGTAAGACATGAACCTATAAAACAATTAGAAGAAAATAGGAAGGGAAATAACACTGATTTGGGCAATATTTTTTTTAATTTGGTCCCAAAACACAGGCAACAAAAACAAAAAATAAAAAGACAATGAGACTATATCAAAATAAAAACTTGTGCACATCAAAGGAAAAAATAAACCAAGTGAAGAGAAAACCTGTATAACAGGAGGAAATGTCTAAATCAAACATTTGATAAAAGGTTAATATACAAATCATAGAAGGAACACAATAGCAAGAAAATAAATAATATGCTTTAAAAATGATCAAAGCACCAGAATAAACATTTCTCCAAGAAGACAAAAACTGGTTTAATGTCACTAATCATCAAAAAATTGCAACTTGAAACCACATGAGTAAAATCAAGAATCAACAAATGGTATCATATCAAACAAACAACTTCTTCACAGAAAGGAAACAATCAAGAATGTAAAGAGAAAATTTTCTCCCCTACAGAATGGAAGAAAATCTTTACACACACACCTCAGGTAGAGCATTAATCTCTAGGATATAAAAAGAACTCAAAAAGCACCAGAAAAAAACCCAATCAATAAATAGAAAAAGAACTGAACAGACATTTCACAGAAGAAGAAATATGAATGGTCAATCAATATATAAAAAAATGTTCAACATCTCTAGCAACTAGAAAAATGCAAATTAAAACTACACTGAGATTTCATCTATTGCAGTCAGAATGGCAATTATCAAGAATACAAATAATAATAAATGTTGAGGAGACTGTTGGGGGAAAAGGTACACTCATACATTGCTGGTAGAACTGCAAATTGGTGCAAGCACTATGGAAATCAGTATGGAGATGACTCAGAAAACTTGGAATGGAACCACCATTTGACCCAGCTATCCCATTCTTTGGCATATACCCAAAGGACTTAAAATCAGCATACTACAGTGATATGGCCACATCAATGTTTATAGCAACTCAATTCACAATAACTAAGCTATGGAACCAACTTAGGTGTCTTTCAACAGATGAATGGATAAAGAAAATGTTGTACATACACACAATGGAACATTACTCAGCCTTAAAGAAGAATGAAATTATGCATTTGCTGGTAAGTCGATGGAACTAGAGGCCATCATGCTAAGTAAAATAAACCAATCCCCAAAAACCAAAGGCCAAATGTTCTTTCTGATATGCAGATGGCTGACTCACAATGGTAGGGGAGGGGTTTCACAAGATTGAACAGGGTAGTGGGGAATGGGGGGAAAAGAAGGGAGAATGAGAATGGGAAAGACAGTAAAATGAATCAGACATAACTTTCCTATGTTCATTTGTGAACACACAACTAGTGTAACTCCACATCATATACAACTGCAAGAATGAGAAGTTATACTCCATGTATGTATAATATGTTAAAATACATCTACTATCATATATAACTAAAAAGAATAAATAAGGAGCTGGAGTTGTGGCTTGGTGGTAGAGTGCTTGCCTAGCATGTGTGAGGCCCTGGGTTTGATCTTTAGCACCACATAAAAATAAATAAAATTATTGTGTCCATCAACACCTAAAAAATATACATTTAAAAAAAGAACAAATAAAAAAGTTTTTAAAAGAGTAAGGCCTACTGTAAGAGATATTGAGTAAAATTTAGAAGAAGATTAGAAGAAAAAACTGATTCTTATGCTTGGAAACACTTGGTGATGCAGGACAAAAAATCAGTACAACACACCCAAATACAGGATGATAATTCATGTAACTAACACAGATATCATTTGTCAGATTTCTAATGCCCATAAAGAAGGAGATATGATAGTCTGTGCAGCATATGCTCATGAACTACCAAAATACGGTGTGAAAGTAGGTCCAACAAATTATGCTGCATCATATTGTATTGGCTTGCTGCTGGCCCACAGGCTTCTCAATAGGTTTGTCATGGACGAGGTCTATGAAGGCCAAGTGGAGGTGACTGGAGATGCATACAATGTGAAAAACATTCATGGTCAACCTGGTGCCCTCACCTACTATTTGGATCCAGGCCTTTCCAGAACTACAACTGGCAGTAAAGTTGTAGGGCCCTGAGGGAGCTGTGGATGGAGGTTTGTCTATCCCAAACAGTTCCCTGGTTGATTCCAAAAGCAAGGAGTTCAATGCAGAAGTACATTGGAAGCACATCATGGGTCAGAATGTTGCATTATCTAATGGAAGAAGGTAAAGATACTTACAAGAAACAATTTTCTCAGTATATAAAGAATAATGTTACCCTTGACATGATAGAGGAGATGTATAAGAAAGCTCATTCTGCAATAGGAGAGATCTATTCTATAAAAAGAAGCTCAAAAAAGAAGTTAAAAAGAAGAGGTGGAACCTTTCCAAACTGCCCCTTGCCCAGAAGAAAGATCAGGTAGCTCAAAAGAAGGCAAGCTTCCTCAGAGCTCAGGAACTGGCTGCTGAGAGCTATACAAAACAACAGCTTTTCTATGAAGATTTTTCAGATAAAGACAATAAATAAACATATTGAGAAAGCAAAAAAAATGTAGAGATGGCATCAAAAATCTGTGGCAAAAATTGCCACACAAAATAAAGCCAGTTCTGGCTGATCAACTCACAGCACATGCAAATGTAACTTCTCCAAGGTAGCAAGTATAGAACTGTATGTCTAGTAAATGAGACCAGTTGCATATCAGTGGGGCTCACTGCTAATAAAAATGTGAATTAAGAATTTACATTTTAAGTAAGAATTAAGAATTTCGAGACAGTGATCACAAAACACTATACCAAGCATGGGATAATTCTGAGGGGGCTGTCCTGAGGAACCGCATAGCGCATAAGCCCACAGAGCTTGCTGTGTAATAAAAAAAATGTTAAGATAAATTCACTTTGACTTGAGAAGGAGTATATAAACGAGACCCCAAAAAGATAAAATTTAAAGAAAAATTGCTTGTTGTGAACTTCATCAAAATGGTGGATTTCTAGCCAACTCATAGGTAAAACTAAGCTTGGTCACAACTTGAAAAGATGGAGATGACATGGCAACAGTCTAGAATTAGAGAGCCTCGGTTTCAATACTACCTTCACAATTATTGCAAGAAATGGGGTTATTAACCTTTTTTTTTAATGGTAAAAGATAAATTATTTTAGTACTTCTTGCACTGGATGTTTTTGAGAATTCAATAAGCAAATGCATCTAAAGAACACAGAACAATAACTTTATTGAGCACAAAATAAATGTTATTTATCTGCATTCCACTTGTAATACATAAAATAATGAATGGTTAATGTGATTAATATGTAATAAACTCCTACACAGAAACAAGAATAAAAATTTAATAAGATGGGCAAAGTACATGGCAGAAATAACAGTTAATAAAATCTCTGGATAGATGGAAGATCAAATATAGATTTATCCTTTGGATAACTCAGAGAGATGTAGGGGGTTTTTTTTAACCTAAAAGATGCCATAAG
Organism: Xerus rutilus; assembly: GCA_028644305.1. NCBI lineage: Eukaryota > Metazoa > Chordata > Mammalia > Rodentia > Sciuridae > Xerus > Xerus rutilus. The sequence continues at coordinate 106,440,092 of CM053406.1, read as the reverse complement.
TAGTGAAGAATTCACATTGCAAAGACCAGGAGTTATTCCCCCTGACACATGCACTTTTTGAAAAAAATAGAAAAAATAATTTAGTGTTGTCAGCAACTGTGAAGAGTCAGATTTAAGAAGAGTAAAATCAAGTTACTTCTTTCCATTCCTCTTTCTTTGCTATCCATAGAACCACAATAATAAATGAGTAGAATATTAGATATAATCACCTTTCTGTACTCATCTAAAGGGCATATCTGCCACCAATTTCTTAATTTTTATTGACAACTTTCTTTCCAATTTATAAACCAGAATATTTTCTAGGGAAGTTACCAAAATAAGAAAGTGAATTCATATTTCTTCTTAGAAAATGAAAGGAACTTTATGAAAACATATTAGGCCCTCAAGACTTGTGCTGTCCCTGGTTCTGAAATGAAGGAATAAACCTAAGGAAAGAAAATACGAAGATTAAAAAAAAAAATAAGCACCATGTAGAAATTCCCCAAGGCTGCTCCCTCAAATTGTAGGTGTGGAGAGGTCTCCTGTTTATTAGAACAATACTGCTCAGCACCAGGGGACATGCTCTCTCAGGACATTTATGTCTAGAGATCTTTATCTCTTTAAAGTGTTGGCAGAATTCCTGAAAGACAGGGAGAGGTTTATGAAGATGAAGAGTTTCTGCCACAATCACATTATGAACCAACATTTCAAATATTTTTCAACTTTTATAATTTCTGGGAGTATAAATCTGAAAAGCTTTCTTATTTGTGCTTCTGAACATTAAATCAGGTAAGAGAAGACAAACTTGTTTTAACTGATCTGCTTGCTAATGCTCAGGATATAGAACTGATTTCCTCTCTTATGATGAACTCCTCATTGTGTCTGAAGGTTATGAGTATTTTTATTGCCATATCTCATCTCAATTCAACATATCCTGTTCTCTAAACATTCTCCAAAGCAAATCTTAAAGCTATTATTAAGATTGCCTTTTTTTCTTCAAAGTTTGGATAATGTATTTTCCTACATGGATTTTTAAAATAATTTTGTTTTCTGAGCCAGAGAGTCAAATATATTCTTTGACATATGATTTAAATTTTAAATAGGAGTGGTAATTTCTTTTGTAAAAATGCACAAATTAGGGCTGGGGATAGAGCTCAGTTGGTAGAATGCTTGCCTCACATGCACACAGCCCTGGGTTCAATCCCCAGCACTAAAAAAAATGCACAAATTATATATGGATATCAAAGAAATCTACTCAATTATTTGAAGGCAACCTTTCAGGGAAGTATAGTAAAGGACATATAATTTCTTAAAATGTCTTCCAGCTATAAAGTTTAGAATCTCAGTACTCTTGCCATTTTACCATGTTTATTACTTTTATTTACTCTAGTCACAATTATTTTCATCTCCCATCGGCAATTTCTGAAACTTTAAATGATTCCCCTTTTGTAGGAAGCACCGGAATGTCAGCAGCTCTGTTAAATTTCCCTATAGTTCTAATAGTCCTCTCAATGCCTCTCATTTCTACATTTTCCATGCATGCTGGCTTCTTTCTTTCTACTACTCAAGAGCTAATCCACTACATCTTTAAATGAAAAGAACAAAGAGAAATATACGTCACATACTTTGGCTACTCTTGCTCATGTACCTCAAAAAGATAACTGCAGGTACTTTGAAAATAATGTGGTCAAATTTCCTATTCCAGTAGGGTTCTGTGATGTTTTCAAGGATGTGGGTCAGAAAGAGATCTCTAAGAGGATGTCTCTAACCCTGTTTACACTAAGATGAATAAATACAACTATGATTTGTTAAAAAGCTTTCCTTCTTTAAAGAAGAAAACTTTTTAAAGATTTTGTGTTTATAATGAGTTCATCCATATCTATTTTTCTCAAGTTCACATCCTCAAGGTGACTTCTGACTACTCCAGAGATAGCAGCCTGATGAAATATTTAAAACATTGCTCCCTGTTAGTGCTGCTTAGAAGATGAGAGTTGTATCAGAATATAGATGTTCACAGCCAGAGAAGACACTAGGCTGAAAACCTGTCCTGAATCTCTAAGGGAAAAAAAAAATCAATGACAAATGTAATAAGTTTAAAAATGGTTGTGTCACAGTTAAAAATAAATATTTACCTTTAATATTTGACAGTCTAGTGGTCAAAAATTACAGTCTGAGGCACAACTAATTTTTGTCTTGGCAAGAAAATTCTGATCTAGAAAGACTGGTTTTCATTAGAGATAGTTTTCCAGAAATTACTTTGTATTTTCTTTTCCTTTTAAGTGATGCTGAATCAAACTTCAGTCACTGAATTCCTTCTTCTGGAACTGACAGACATCCAAGAATTAAAGCCTTTTCTCTTTGTTGTTTTCCTCACCATCTACTTTATGAATGTGGCTGGAAATGGAGTCATCCTGATGATTGTCATCTCTGATCCTCGACTCCACTCACCTATGTATTTCTTCCTGGGAAACCTGTCATGCCTAGATATCTGCTACTCCACAGTGACACTGCCAAAGATGCTGCAGAACTTCCTCTCCACACACAAAGCAATATCTTTCATGGGATGCATAAGCCAACTTCATTTCTTCCACTTCCTGGGTAGCACAGAGGCTATGTTGCTGGCAGTGATGGCATTTGACCGCTTTGTGGCTATCTGCAAACCACTTCATTACACTGTCATCATGAATCCCCAGCTCTGCACCCAGATGGCTGTCACCATCTGGGCCATTGGATTTTTCCATGCCCTGCTGCACTCCATAATGACATCTCGCTTGAATTTCTGTGGTTCCAACCACATTCATCACTACTTCTGTGATGTTAAGCCATTGCTGGAGTTGGCCTGTGGGAACACTGAGCTCAACCAGAGGCTGCTCAATACTGTCACGGGGACCATCGCTACAGTCCCCTTCTTTCTGACCCTTCTCTCCTATTTTTACATTATCACCTATCTCTTCCTCAAGACCCATTCCTGCAGCACGCTTCAGAGAGCACTGTCCACTTGTGCCTCCCACTTCATGGTGGTTATTCTTTTGTATGCCCCTGTTCTCTTCATCTACATTCGTCCTGCATCAGGGAGCTTCATGGACATGGACTGGCTTATTGCCATCATGTACACTGTTGTCACTCCTGCACTAAATCCATTGATCTATACTTTGAGGAATAAGGAAGTGAAGGGTGCCTTGAATAGGGCAATCAGAAGGAGGTTCTGGCTTGAAGAAATCTAGTGAACTCTTCTGAACTACACATCCAGGCAATAAGAAAATTGAAATGTGAAAATATATTGCTTCTCAAATTATTTAAAATATGTATAACAGGATATGTTAAAATGTGTATAACTGGATAAAGAGAAAATATATGAGAAAATATGGTCTAGTTGTATTTAACAATGAATTCCAGGCAGCATAAGGAGATTTAAACAAATGGGATACTAGTCATTTAGTCCTAATGCTGAATATTTGGAAGGATATCAGTTGATAAAATCAATTTGGTACATTTTCTTATATGTCTTGTGTGAAATTAAATAAACAAATATTCCTGTGTTACTCATGCATTGACTAGATGGATAATATTTCAGTGTGTTTAGCTATAGGGTCCCTACAGGTTAACACATCAAAAATGTGATGAATAAAATTATAATATTTCTATATTTTGAAGATTTTAATATAAGACCATGGCTTCTATTATTGGAAAAGTAAACACTAAGAGATATATGAGTTTAGGATAATTTTCAGGAAGTATGTCTTAATTTCTTATTCTTCAAATGGAAAGGGTAAATAAATAATTACATAAATGACATTGTAATCACTAACTAACAAAAATAAAATAACTGATAGTTAATCTGAAGAGTTCTGGAGTCTTTTTCTCCACAGATTTATTAGAAGTCATCTGGCCAACTGTCAAGTATTACTATAAAATGTTATTAAAATTTAAGGCAGATTGAAAAAAACAAACTCATTAATATGTCACTTTTCCCTCAGCCTTTGGTAGTGAAAAATTATGACTTTCAAAACCTTTTTCTTTTTAAATTTTATTTTCCTATTTCCATGCTTATTTTGACCAGATTTTAATATGATGCAATATGACATAATGTAGGTTAAATAGTAATAATTCGTCAAAATGTTTTCTTTTATTTACTTGGCACCAAACTTACACTAAGTAAAAGCATAGAAGTCATAAGTATAGAAGCATTTCTAGAGTTAATAGGCAAGAACAATTATTATATTACTCACTTTCTAGGTTCCTACAAGTGGCAGCTGGCCTTGGAAGAGTAGTAAATTCTAGGAATTTATAAATATTTGGAGGCATTCTAATTATGAAAAGATATTTTAAGCAGATATATTGACTTTTCAGTCTGCTTTCATTTTTTTGTAAATCCAAACAATTTGATTCTGACCTCTCTCCTATACTTAGGTTTTTTAACTCTACCTTTGGCTCCTCTAATCCCATTTAGTTCATGAAAGACTGTTTGTGTGCAGAAAGGAACCTTGCACTCTGAGCTGGCTCACACTAACAGTAATACATCATTTCTATTCTCACTTCTATTGGTGAAATTTGTAACATCATCAAATATGAATGAAGTTGAACTATGAAGTAGTGCGTAGGGTTCTGGTTAACTAGGACCTGAAATATTTAAAGATTTAAAACAATTAAATTTCTTATTTCTGAGGGTAATTTTTTACCTACAGAAAAGTTGTAGGAGTTGACTCTGCCCCAAACAATGTCTAGGGCTTAGTTGTAATTAATTCAACAGATGTCATGCAGTAGTTGGGAGCTGACAAGACCTCTTACTCTATTTATCTGTATCCTTCTCCAGTTGCTTCAGCAGGGAAGCTTCAGGTCAGACTTTTTTTCATGGAACCAACCAACAAACCAAGGTAAAACCTACCAGTTATCTTGAAGATAGAACCATGATCAGCATTTACAGAACATCTACCACACTCCATTTGCCAAAGCAATCACAACCCCACTGAACTTCGTGGGAAGAGAAAATTGTTAGCATCTCAAGGGAAAGGGCTTCAGAGATTTGTGGGCACCCTTAATCTACCACAGTTCCACTTCTGACTACCAATAATTTACATTGTCCCCATATGCAAACTACACTTTCTACCCCTACCTAAAAGCCTAAGTTCTCATCTCATTATAGTATCAGCTCAAAGTTCAGGGTTTGGTTTTAATTTGTTTTGGTTTGTTTTTATCTAAATTGAGCCTATAACAGTCCCATAGCAATTGTAAAATCTGGTTGTGGACATTTTTCTTGCTCTGTCTTTCATATTGCAAGATGATGCAATTGAAATTGATAACACCAATACAATTCTTTTTAACATAATTTAGGGACCTAGGATTCTTTTGGGGTTTTAGTCAGTTAGACAAATACCACATCCACAAGTGTTCTTAAGACAGCCTCTCTATGGCTTAGACTGAGAGTCAAAATATTATGGAACAACACCCTTAAAACTCCCAGCTATCTTTATGTCAGTACCATGCTGTTTTATTTACTGTAGTTTCATAATAAATTTTGAAATCAGCAAATGTGATGCCTCCAGCTTTGTTCTTCTTTCTAAAGATCTGGGTCGTTTAGGAACCACATAAATTTTAGGATTATTTTTTCTATTTCTGGAAAACAAATGCCACTGGGAATTTTATAGGGAGTTCCTTGAATCCGTAGATTGCTTTGAGTAGTGTAGACATTTTAACAATATTAATTATTCTAATCCATGAACATAGGATGTCTTTCCATTTGTTTGTGTCTGCTGTTTTTTCCATCAGTATTTTCTAGATGTCATTGTACAAGTCTTTCACTTCCTTGGTTAATTTTATTCCAAATTTTTATTCTTCCTGATTCTATCTTAAATAAAATTGACTCCTTAATTTCATTTTTGGATAATTCATTTTCATTTTATAGAAACTCATCTGATTTTTTTGTGTTGATATTGTATTTTAAAACTTTGCTGAATTTGTTTATTGGTTCTAAAAGCTTTTTGGAGTTTTTAAGTCTCTATATAATTTTTCTTTTCTGATTTAAATGCCTTTTACTTAATTATTATAGTACAGTATAAAGTCAGACATAGACCAATAGAACAAAAATAGTACAGAAATAAATCCACATATATATGATCAACTAATATATATGGGTGTCAAAAACACACACAGGGAAAACGACAATTTCTTCAATAAATGGTGTTGGAACAACAATATCCATGTGCAAAAAAAATAAAATTAGATCCTTATTGTAGGCCACACACACACACAGATCAGCTCAAAATGGATTAAAGATGTAAACTAAAGACCTGAAAAAATAAAACACCTAGAAAAATGGGAAAATTTGTTGGCACTGTTTTTGGCAATGATTTTTCAATTTGACATCAAAAATTTCAGACAACAAAAGCAAAAATAGACAAGTGGGACTACATCAAAGTGAAAAGTTTCTGCTCAGCAGAGAAAACAGTTAATAAAATGAAAAAGTCCATCTATGAAATTAGACAAAATATTTGCAGACTACTAATAGGGAGTTAATATTCAGAATACAAAAGAATCTCCTACAAGTCAATATCAAGAAAAAATTATCCATTTAAGAAATAGGCAGAGGATCAGAAAAGTTGATTTCCCAAAAAAACATATAACTAATATGTATATTAAAAAAATGTTCACATCACTTATCATGAGGGGAATCCAAGTTAAAAGCACAATGAGATATCATCTCACGTCTGTTAGAAAGGCTTTTAAAATTCTGTGCTTTCGCCGGGCGCGGTGGCTCACGCTTGTAATCCCAGCACTTAGGGAGGCTGAGACAGGAGAATCGCGAGTTCAAAGCCAGCCTCAGCAATGGCGAGGCGCTAAGCAACTCAGTGAGACCCTGTCTCTACATAAAACACAAAAAAATGGGGCTGGGGATGTGGCTCAGTGGTCGAGTGCCCCTGAGTTCAATCCCCAGTACCAAAAA
>CM053406.1:106362709-106432673 GCA_028644305.1 Xerus rutilus | reverse complement strand
GTAATCTGCTTATAATTTTGTGCAAAGTTAGAAAAATTATGATTGTAACAATTTCTTTCTATTTGCCTCAACAAATGTTTTCAGTGAATAGTGTGTACAGCTTCTGATAATTTGTTTTTTTCTGTTATGTTTGCTAACATGTATTAAAATGCAACTTTTGGGAAAAAAAATAAAATAATAAAAAAAAAAAAGTTTGAATTAAAGACCCTTTTGTGATTACATCGGAATCGGACTCCTGGTGGTCTCTGGTGGTCTCGAGTCTGGGCATTACAATACCTATTTTGCCTCATCCTCACCAGCATTTTTTATTATTTGTATTCTTTTAAAAATGTTTTTAGTTGTAGATGGAACAATACCTTATTTTATTTTATGTGGTGCTGAGGATCAAGCCCAGTTCCTCTCACGTGCTAGAAAAGCACTCTACAACTGAGCTACAGCCCCAGCCCTGATAATATTTGCATTCTTGATAACTGCCTTTTTTTTTTTTTTTGATGGTACTGGGGATTGAAACCCCGGCCTTGTGCATGCTAGCCAAGCAGTCTACCAGCTGAGCTACATCCCCAGCCCTGATAATTGCCTTTCTGACTGGAGTAATATTAAATCTCAGTATAGTTTTGATTTATATTTTCCTAATTGCTAGAGATGTTGAACATTTTTCATATATTTGTTGACCATTTGTATTCTTCTTTTGAGAAGGGTCTGTTTAGTTATTTTGCCCATTTGTTAATTGGTGTTTTGTTAAGTTTTTTAGTTCTTTACATATTCTGGACATTAATACCCTTTCTGAGGAGCAAGTGGCAACAATTTCTTCCCATTCTATAATCTCTTTTCATGCTTGTAATTGTTTCCTTTGTTGTGCAGAAGTTTTGAATTAATTCCATACCACTTTTTGGTTCTTGAGCTTTAAAGGTCTTAAGGAAATCAGTGTCTACACCCATATGCTGGAATGTTTAACCTACATTTTTTTCTATCAGTTGTAGAATTTCTAATCTAATTCCTAAGACTTTGGTCCATTTTGAGTTGACCTTTATATAGAGATAGGGATCTAGTTTTATTCTTCTAAAACATACATCCAGCTTTTCCAGCACCACTTGTTTAAAAGACTGTCTTTTCTGCAACAAATATTTTGGGTGCCTTTGTAGAGTATCAGATGACTATAACTCTGAGGGTTTGTCTTTTATTCTACTCAAAGTATATCTCTTTTTTTGATACTATTATGAGTGGTGTTGTTTTCTTGATTTTGTTCTCAGATATTTCTTTATTGGTGTGAAGAAAAGTTACTGATTATTATATGTTAATTTTCTATCTTCAATCTTATAAAATGATGTATTAGTTCTCACAGAGTTTTTTAATGGATATTTTTAGAGTTTTACATGTATATAATCATGTCATTTGCCAAAAGATAATTTTACTTCTTCATTTATCATTTCATTTGAATGCCTTTCTCAATTGTATTTCTTTGCCATGTCTAATTTCTTTGGCTAGGGCTTCCAGTACTACATTATATAGTATTATATAAGTAGCAAGTGTGGGCATCCTTGCCTTATAATACATCAATATAAACTCTGAAACTCCAAACACAAATAGATCAAAGACTGAAAAATAAGAACAGAATATCCAAGAACTCTGGGACAAATGTGAAATGTGTAATACATGTGAATGTGACTAAATGCACATCATAATGAATCTAAAAGAATGCAAATCATAAAATGTCTGCTCTCAGACCATAATGAAATTTAGCTACAAATCAATAACAATAAGATAACTGGAATATGTCTACATTTTGGGGTGAAATAAACAGCAATGTCACTTTAAAAAAGCAGAACACTTATTATGTATATATATATATATACATGCTAAATAACAAATGAAGTAATATGATGGCTTAAATTTGCTTTAAAATAATATAGGCAGCATAGGGAGTAGCAGGAGGAAATACAAATGAAAGAACATCTTGGGCATGTTTGAAATTTTCCATAACAAAAAGTAGAAAGAAATTAAAATTCATAGCCAACATTATCCTCCTACACCCTTCCTAGACTAGTGTATTAGGATTCTCAAGAGGAATCAACAGGAAGTATGACTATAAAAAGGGGATTTATTAGATTGCCTTATACGACCAGAAGCTGGATAGTACACAATGGCCATCTGCAGGCTGGAGTGCTGGAGGAACCAGTAGCTGTGCAGTCCAAGAGCCTCAAGCCTCAGAACAAGAGGGACCAACGGTGTTACCCCAGTCCGAGATGGAAGGCTTCTGGAAACTCCCTGAAGAATTGCTGGCAGTCTTTTTTGAAAGAATGAAGGAGCAAGATTTTGATATCCTCAAGTGATCACAGTAGCAATAAAGAACCCATTCAAGAAGAATCAAGCTTGCATCTGCTGCTGCTTCCTTGTTATTCCAACTTTCATTCCATCCAAGCCACCATCCTATTGGCCAGTGCTGCCCACGCTTAGAGAGGGTCTTCACTTCAGTTTGCTGTCCCACAAGCCAATCATTCCTAGACACACCCTCATTGACACACCCAGAAGCCTCTTAATCTTCAACATATCTTAATTCAATCAAGTTGATGATTCAAATTAACCATTACAACTAAACATTTATGAATTTTTTCTTATAACATCTATGAACACCCTCATTTCATTGTGATCGTTCCCTAGATTCCCTAACAGCTTAAAACAATTATGAGAGGTGCTGGAGTGTAATATTGGACAAATTATATTGTTATATTTAGTGCATGTGCAAATATGTTACAACAAATCCCATCAAAATTTATAAATATAATGCACCAATTTAAAAAATAAGGAAAAAAATCCAGGCATGAGCATTGGGTTCTGCCAATTAGCAATACCATGCATACCAACCAATTAGCAATACCATGCATGTGGAAATGTGAAAATGGGACAGTGAAATCTGGTTCTCCTGGAGCTTCAGTGACAAATCTAGAATTTAGTCACAAGTAGTCCAAAAGCTGTATTCAATGGCAGAGATATTTTCTCCAGACAGACTCTCTCAACATTCCTTGGTCTCACTTTTAGCAGAAAAATTCAGTCTGACTTTAATTATTTCCCAGGATAGTCTGTGAGCTGCCGATTATGGTTAAATAAGTAATGATCGGCTTACCTTAAGCAAAATGAACTATGTCGTTTGCAACTACAAGCACACCAAGAAAATTCACACTCCTTCTCAACAACTCACTCTTCATTTTAGCCACAGTAGATGGAGCCTTGTTGATTTTTAGCATAAACGTCTGGTTCATTGAACTTGAAATATCTAATAATAATAGCTGTCTTATCTGAGAAATTGTATCTCCAGAAGAATCTTTTGTTGAATCAGTGATTTGCTTCTTGGAGTACCCTCGTGATGAGTGAGTGATTGCCTTTGTCTTAAAAGTGGTGAAATGAGCCGGGCACGGTGGCGCACACCTGTAATCCCAGCACTTTGGGAGGCTGAGGCAGGAGAATTGCGAGTTCAAAGCCAGCCTCAGCAAAGGTGAGGTGCTAAGCAACTCAGTGAGACCCTGTCTCTACATAAAAATAAAAAAAAAAAAATAGGGCTGGGGATGTGGCTCAGTGGTCGACGACATACCTCTGAATTCAATCCCTGGTACCAAAAAAATAAATAAATAAAAGTGGTCAAATGAAGGTATGAACCTGGCTGGTGAAGGAGACGAGTCCTACAGCTAAAATCTCTAGCCATGTCCTGTTAGCTTTATCCTTGCCACTGTGACTTCTTTTCTTATCTTTGTGCCTCATATATTGAAAAGAAGCCCTTGATTATACAGATGGTCCCTCACTTGCAATGGCCTGACTTGATTTTTTTAACTTTATGAAGGTGCAAAAATGCACCCAGACAACCATGCTGTTTCTCAGTTTCAGTGCAGTACTTAATAAATTACATGCTATATTCAGCACTTCATTATAAAATAAGGTTTGTGTTACATGGCTTTGCCCAGCTGTAAGCAATATAAGGGTTCTGGGTACATTTAAAATATGCTAGGCTAAGCTGTGATTTCTGACATCACAGCTGTGTATTAAATGTATTTTCAACTTACATCGTTTTCAACTTAGTATAAGTCTATCAAGATGTAACCCCATCATTGGTCAAGGAGCATTTGTATTTGCTCATGTTAGGTGGAATATCACTAGATGCCTGCTATGTAACACGCCATATTCTTTTAAAGGAATTAAAAATATACCACCTTCACAGACTGACTATTTTAAATTAAAGTCACTTGAAAAACAGTAGATATAAAAAGATAATTCTTACCCTTGGAATCCACTACATCCTATCTATTACTACCAACTTCTGCACTTCCTTTTTGTGAGAAAAAAAAATAAGTTTTTACTTATTTAAAAGTCTAATAGTCCCTAACAGCTAAATATGGTTTCTAGCTGACTTCAACAAATTATATACTATAGAGCCATTAATTAAAATGCTGAATATTGGCAAGAAAGAAGGAAGATGAAAGAAGTTCAAACAAAAATTTTCATTTTGATAGAATTAAGATTGAGATGCATCAGATGTCTAAGCATGGATGACAAAATAGGCAACATGAATATTTGAATGTATATATTTGGAAGAGGGCAACCCAAAATATGTGCATTAAGTAGAGCAGTTCTATTAAAGGCTATAAAATGTTATGGCCATATGTCTACTATTTAAGTTTTTCTCACTTAAGGAGCCAGGGCTATGACCAGAGATAGACTGTGAGTTTTAAGTAATTGTTCTAATTTCACTCCCAAATCATTTTCAAGGTTATACTTCTGTTTAATTTGAGATTTTACTCCTCAACACCATCCACAGGCAATTTTCTCAATGAAAATTTTTCCAGATTTGCCACTAATTAGTAACTCTGGGAACTGGGTCTCAAAGGCTAAGAAAGATTTATTCTAAAGCCAAAACTTTTCTGATCCCAAGAGAGACAAAGACTGGTAAAGCTCAGTTTTCAAACTGCATCATCTCCCTCATACATGGTCTCAGCAATGAAGACAAAGGGCCTGGCTTCTCTCTGTCCCACCTGTCCACCAGCAGCACTGGATAAAGTGGATATTTCTAAGGTCATCACTCATGAGGTAGAGATTAGAGAAGCCAGTAGGTAAGTATCAAATGTGGTAGTTGACAGAATAATGGGCTCATAATTCATAATAGAACATAGAAAGTACATATAAAAGGACATTTCATTTGTGTATCTGTTTCCAAAGTAGTATGTAAACCAGTCCTGCTTTTTAAAAATAAAACTATTTTACATGGTACAATTGCTTCTGTAGAAATATCTACTAGAAAGTTTTATATGTAGATACACATATACATATGTACATATATATGCACATCTAGAGTTAAGGAAAGAGGTTGGAATTGAAAATATAATGGGAGTTATTTGTTTATAGATATTTAAAGCATGAAACTAGATGACAGAAATAAAGTACTACAGTAATTAAAAATAGGAAGAGAAACCAGCCAAGGAGATTGAGAAGCAATCATCAGTGATATCACTGGAAATCCATGAGAGTATTGTGTATGTTCTGAAAACAAGACAAATAAAGCATTTGAAATGGGCTGGGGGTGAAGCTCAGTGGCAGAGCACTTATCTAGCATGTATGAGGTGAATGATCAATTCTCAGCATCACATAAATATACACACACAAAAAAAAAAAGTTAAGGAGAGAAGGATCAACCGCAGTAAGTCTTATTAAGAGACCAAATAAACTTAAAGACTGATCATAAAATCTTGACATTAACAAGAGTGATTTCAGAGGAATGATAAGATCAAAAGTTTAAGAGAGTTCAAGAAAACATGGAAGATAAAACAATTAGATTGGAAAGCAATGAGTGCAGGAAATAATTCTATCTTTGATGTTTTGCCATAAATTATAGAAAAGTATGACAACAGCTGTAAAAGTCTAGGGATACCACAAGGTATTCAGATTGGTCCATCAGAGGATGAAATTTCAGAGGTGGATGCATAGGATCTTTTTTTTTTTCCTTTTTGTGGTGTTGGGGATTGAACCTACCACCTTGTACATGCAAGGCAAGCACTCTACCAACTGAGCTATATCACCATATACCACCAGGGTGATATATATCACCCTGGATACATAGCATCTCACAACACTTAGATGCTGAAATATTACTCAGCCAACTTCAGTACTGAACCACACCTGCCCTGAGAGCTAATGTGAACAATATATGTTCTCTATGAATTATATAAAGGTGGATACAGAATTAGAGTATTCAAGCAAAATCAATCAAGAAGATCCAACCTGGGGAAATGTGAAAGCATAAAAGGCACAGCATTGTCTGGGCTGAAAGAAGTATTGTTCTTAAGAAATCAAAGATTAAGAATAGCCAGGCGCAGTGACGCACACCTGTAATCCAATCCCAGCACTTTGGGAGGCTGAGACAGAAGAACCCAGAGTTCAAAGCCAGCCTCAGCAACAGCAAGGTGCTAAGCAACTCAGTGAGACCCCTGTCACTACATAAACCACTGAGGATGTGGCTCAGTGGTTGAGTACTGCTGAGTTCAATCCCTGGGACCAAAAAAAAAAAAAAAGATTAAGTGTAGATTTCATCTTGCATGAGAAAAAGAAATCTTCCAATTCTCAATAAAATGGGGAGAAAAATAAAAATAGATGGAAAAAAGTGATAAAGCTATAGTTGATAGAATATCTTACATTTTTATTGGTGCATAATAGTTGTACAAAGGATAGGACTTGTTGTTACATATTTATGCATACACACAATATAACAATATAATTTGGCCAATATCAGGATGCCCTACATTTTTAATTTAGCTCAGCCAACTAACCCCATCAGCATCACTGGATATTTAAGCATGTTAGAAACACAAATTCTCATATCTCACCTCAGACCTACTAAACCACAGTCTCTAAGATGGAGCCATATATACGTGACTTAACTAGATTTCTATGTGATTCTTAAAAACGTGAAAGTTTGGGATGCTTTCCTCTTAAATAGTCAAAAATGCCCTGCATAAAGAGAGGAAAGGCAACGTCCCTTTATCCAAAAGCCCTTATCCACTGGAACATCTAAAGATTGCTAGAAACAAGAAGGTAATGAATATATAAATGGAAAAAGAAAACTATGCCTGTCATGAGATCCACCATAAACCTTCAATCACAGTTGCTTCATTTTGAAAAGAATACTATAGTCATATCTTTTTTTTAATTTTTAGTTGTAGATGGACATAATACCTTTACTTTATTTATGTGGTGCTGAGGATCAAACCCAGTACCTCATGCATGCGAGGCAAGCACACTACCACTGAGCCACAACCCCAGCCCTATAGTCATATCTTAATGAATCTTGTCTCTAGTTATAATTATTTCCAATTGTCATAACATTACCTATTTCTTTATCAAATATGAGCCAAAGGACACTTTCTCTTTCACCTTTACACGTGAATTAGACAATCTCATTGTTAGAGAACAATGAACAATAATCCTTAGGAAAAACTAGGTGTTTAAGTCTTTGCTACTATGCAGAACATTTAAAAATAAAATATGGTTCTGACTCTCAAGGAATTTATAGTTTAATTGAGAAGAGAAAATTTATGTCAGAGAAATTAGAAAGCGTATTTGGATAGTATCCATTTAAGGACTATGGCATTCTACCTATATATTTAAGAAGACACGAGATAATGAGGGATAGAATATTCAAGGACAGTTTTATGATGGGGAGGGAAGTAAAATTATAACTAGCCATGAAGGCCTGGTAATATTGGGTGAGGAAGGAAGACACTGAGAAAACTGGGATTAAAGTCAACAAGAGTAAGTGCAAAAGGTCAGAAAATGAGCATATTAGTGGAAATATAGGTGATCAGCCAAAGAGAGAGGAAATTGGTGAAAGGTGTGAAGTCTTGTTTGATAGGTAGGTGAACCATATGTAGAAGTTCTTGATAACCAGGCACAGATAGGCACATGTGATCAATAGAAAATAAGGAGGTTAGAAGTGTTTAAGAAATGAAAAATCAGGCCAAAGGCAGAAAGTTTTATAATTTCTGCAAAATGTTTGCAGCATGAATCATAGTAACTAGAGAATATGGAGTCAATGGAGCCAGTTAAACATCTAATGAAATAATCTGGGAGTAAGTTTATGAAACAAAGAAGGTTTACAAAAGATGATAAAAGACTGAAGTGAAAAACATTTTTTAGGAAAAATATGTAAAAGCACTCAACTTGGACTTGAGAGAAATAAAAGAAATATATAAACCCATGTTTCCAACTCATGTTACTGGGACAATACCTGGAGGAAAGGAGTTTTATTCTTGAAATATTGAAATAGAAAGGAACTACTTGTTCAGTACAATGTACTGTCCTCTCCTGCCTTTAATCTCCCTCAATTAATTTATATATTTTGTGACAAATACTTCCTGTCTTTTATACCTAAAGCACAGGGGATACATTAGGAGGAAAACTAAATGCACTTTCTGCCATAGTGTACCCCAGTGCCTTGTGAAGGAGACCAATGTTAACTAAAAATTATAAATGTTTTAAGAAAATAAATATGACAGCATCCATCATATTACAACTATGGTAATCTATAAAGGTATTATGTCAGGATATAAAATGTAGATGTGACAATCAAAAGAGCAAAATTCTGAGAGAAAGACACCAATTGAACTGAGATTGCAAGGATAAGTACTACAGTTTGAATATGATTTGTTATCTCTGAAAGTCACATTACAATTTAATATTCATTATGAGATATTAGGAGGGTAAAAATTAGTCTAAAT
Organism: Xerus rutilus; assembly: GCA_028644305.1. NCBI lineage: Eukaryota > Metazoa > Chordata > Mammalia > Rodentia > Sciuridae > Xerus > Xerus rutilus. The sequence goes on along the minus strand of CM053406.1, from coordinate 106,423,920 downwards.
GTGATATTTAGAAGTGGGCCTTTGGGAAGGTATTTAGGACAAGATAAGGTCATTAAGATGCAGCTCCCATAACTGAATAATGGTGGCTTTATAAGAAAAGAAGTCACACACTCTGTCTCTTGCTATGTCATGCTCTGTACTGCCTTGGAACTCCACCAGCAAGAAGGCTATCAATAGATTTGGACTCTCAACCAGAACTATAAGCCCAAATAAACCCCTTTTTTATAACTTTGTGGAGTTGTTATTAGAAACATAAACCCGACTAATACAAAAAATTGGTGCTGATATGGAAGGATGTTGGTAGTAAAGAATACTTTAAAATGTGGAAGTGGCTTTGGAAATGGGTAATAGGCACAGGTTGGAAGAATTTGGAAGAGCAGGCTAGAAAATGCCTAAATTCTGGTGAGGGTTTAGAAGAAGACACAAAGACTAAGAAAGAGCTTGAACATCTTACAGTTGGGATAGGTGGTTATGATCAAAACACTGATACAAACGAGTGATTTTCTACTGGAATTAAAGTAAAGGCTACATTAGCCACACCATTGCAAAGAACTTGGCTGAACTATGTCTGTGCCACAGAGGTTTATGAAAGGCCATGTTTAAAAGTAATGATGAGATATCTGGTGAAGAAAATATCTAAACAACATTTAAAAATGCAGTCATGGTTTTTCTTGATAATATTTATTTGTTTACAACAGGATTCAGGAGCAATAGTATGACCTAAAGGTAGACTCAAGTACAAATTAAATGGAGAGGAAAGCCAAAAAGCTATGAAAAATTCAAAACCTGACCATGGAAAGAAAGAAGAAAAAGCACAAAAGAGGGCCAAGTGATAAAATCTTCAGGATAAGAGGAAAAGGCCTACAGGGCATCACATCACAGGCCCATCACTAGCAGAGGCCTAGAAGGGCAGGATTGTTTCTGGGAGCAGAGGTGGAGTGCTTGCTCTTCATAGGCTCACTACCCAGGGCCAACTTGGGATTTGGCTCCCTGCTCTCTGGTAAAGCACATCATAGCCACTCCAACCATGGTTCAAGCAAGCTTAGTACAACTATGAGGTCATAGCCACTTCCACTGAGAGCTCAAAAGAAACCCTGGGAGGCCAGACAGGCCTGACCTGGGGCAGAGCTTCACAGAGCCCCCTGGGACAATGCCTAATAAAGCTGTGGGGGCAGAAACACAAAGACCCCAGAACTGTAGCCTGGGAGAACTGCAATCATGAGGTTCCAAACCAAGTAAGGTGAAGTGTGGGATAAGTCCATCAAAGCCATAGGGGTGAAGCTTCTTGAGGCCTTGTGGGGCCCAGCCCTAGTTGCAAAGTGTGCAAGACACTAGAAATGGCACTTTAAGACTGAATGTCTATCTTTCTGGGTTTTGAACACACTTTGGGTTGGTTACTCTTTATACTTGCCTATTCCTCCCTCTTGGAATGGAAATGTTTGCCCTGTGCCCACTACTGAATATTGGAAGAGGTAACATTTTGATTTTATAGGCTCATAGTTGGAAGAAGTTATCCACAGTATCAGACGAGACCCTAAACTTTGAAGATTTGAATTAATTCTGGAAGGTGTTAAGACTCTGGGACTGTTTGGATGAAATCATTGTATTCTGTATGTGAGAAACGGGGGGACAGGAGTTGAATACTATGGTTTGAATATGGTTTTCCACCACCCAAAGTCCAAAGAACAATTCATTTTAGATATGAATCTTCAGTGTGAGGTAATAAGAGAGTGGAAACTTGATGGGCCTTTGGGGGATCCTTAGGATTAGAAAAGGTCTTTAAGGTAGACCCCCCCATGATTGAATACTGTTGGCTTTATAAGAAGAAAAAGACTAGAACACATTCACACACACACCTTTATCTATGAAAGGCTCTGCACAAACTTGGGGCACTGCCAGAAAATCCACCTCAAACTTGGACCAAAACTGTGAGCCAAAATAAACCTTTTTTAAATAACTTAGTCAGTCTATGGTATGTGTTATTAGGAACAGAAGACTAATATAATAACAGAAGACTAATATAATGAGTAGAAGCTAAGAGTGAGGGAAGCAAGATGGTATGTACAGCACAGCCACTGTGGCTACAGAACAGAAATTAGTGGACTATGGTGCAATATGAGGCTGGGGAGGTACCCCAAAATCAGATGCACTGAGAGGGACTGGGAATAAAGCTCAAAGGTAGAGTCCTTGTTTAGCATATGCAAGGCCTTGGATTTGATCCTCAGTATTACAAAAATAAAAATAAAAATTATTGAGATTTGTAAGACATGATAAAGATTGTGCATTTTTCATACAAAAGAAATGGTTCTGTGCTTGCCTACAGATAAATATTGTGCATTTTTCATATAAAAGAAATGGTTCTGTGGTTGCCTACCTAAACAAAATAACATAATTCTATTTTCTTATTTGGAAAGATGATTCTGGCTGCACTGTGAACATCATAATAGATGGGGCAAGAGTAGGCATGGTAAACCAGATGGAAAGCTAGTAATATTTTAGTCAGCCAACCAAAACATGAACCAGAATAGTTACCATGTAAATAGGAACATTTATTGAGCTCCTACTATTTGCAAGCACTAAGCTAAATGCTAAGATGCAGCCTCTGCCATCAAAGAAATCATGGTCAAAAACAGATTCACAAACAAGTAGTTATACCATCGCATAATACAAAGTTTAGTCCACACAGAAACTTGAACACTTACAGAATTGTAGGGAACCTCTGTTCCCCTCACTACATCATCTTTTTGCCTCTCCAGTTGGCTGTCTTTTATGAATTCCAACTCTTGTCCTTCCCATTGATATTTTAGTTTCCAACTCTCAGTTGGTTTAAGAGAGATCCATTGACAAATAACAGAATCCAAGTTGCTGCCCACCTGTGTCTGCAAGGAGTGAATCCTCTACACAAAGGTTCCTTATTGAAGCACAACAAGTACCAGAATGAACTGCAGCAAGACTCCTGACTTTGTTCTCTCAGGGATCTCTAGTGATCCAGAAAAGCAGCAGTTCCTCTTTGGTCTCTTTCTGGCTCTCTACTTGTTGGGCCTCCTTGGGAACTCACTCCTTCTGCTGGCTATTGGCAGTGACATTCACCTCCACACTCCCATGTACTTCTTCCTCAGCCAGCTCTCCCTGGTGGATCTCTGCTTCACTACTACCACAGCCCCTAAAATGCTGGAAGATTTGTGGACTCACAATGGATCCATCTCTTTCTCTGGGTGTCTGACTCAATTATACTTCTTTGCTGTTTTTGCTGACATGGACAACCTACTTTTGGCAATCATGGCCATTGACCGCTATGCTGCCATTTGCTATCCACTACATTACCCACTCTTAATGAGACCTTGCAGATATGGGGTGCTTGTCGTTATGTCATGGGGAGTGGCCCACTTGATCTCTCTGGTCCATATCTTGTTGCTATCCCAGCTATCTTTCCATGCTAATCAAGAGATTCCTCACTTTTTTTGTGATTTTGGTCCTCTCTTATGGCTTTCCTGCTCTGATACCCACCTCAATGAGGATCTGATAATGGCTCTGGCTGGGGTTTTAGGAATCAGTGCTCTCTTCTGCATTATAAGTTCCTATGCCCACATTTTTCATGCTGTGGCCAGAGTTCCATCAGCACAGGGGAAAAGGAAAGCCCTGGCCACATGCAGCTCCCACCTCTCCATGGTCATCCTCTTCTACAGCACAGTATTTGCTACATACCTGAAGCCCCCATCAACTTCTCACTCCTCTGGGGAGCTGGTTGCTGCTGTTATGTATACCCTGGTAACTCCCACTCTAAACCCTTTCATTTATAGTCTGAGAAATAAGGATGTGAAGAGTTCATTGAAAAGGATCCTGGGCATGGAGAGTTATCAGGATTATGGACCATCCCCATAATCATGTACTTTCAGAAAAATTACTCCCTAGTTCACCACCACATTAACAAAGAGAGTCAGTCAATATCATGGTCATCCTAGAGCGTTACATGATCTACTGAAAAGAACACTGGTTTGGATTGGCTGTTCTTTAAATAGCCTTTTAATGCTAATATCACTGAAACTTGATTATGCATTCACATCACTACAACACGTTTGATAACCATAAGCACTTCTATCTGGGGTTTACTACTGAAGATCCTCCCCATCACCTTCACTATAGTCAAAGCCATCTTTACTATCATCAACAAAGGTAATCGATGTCATCAGTACCATCATCACTAATAAGAAAAAGGAAACTGGGCCAATGGAGTTTTCCCCCTTTAGTCCCTCTCTTTTCAGAATATTTTATATATCCATGTGTTTGTGCTATGTTTAGGCTTTCTGACTAGTTTCTAATTCTATGACTGAAATGGGATGATAGCTAAAAGCAGGAGGGCTTTTTTAAAAGACTCCTTCTTTTGTAATAGAATAAATAAATATTTCCTACATATGTTTATGTATTCATTAAGTTTTAAGTGAAAAAAGTAAAATGGTTCATCACTCTATGAATGAATTGATCTTTCAAATACAGACTGACAAAGGGTGATGTGGGTGATCTTTTTGCATTATAAAAAGAATACACACTAAATAGCTTAATCACTATGATGTGTTTGGCTTGTCTTCCTATATATACCATGTATTATATCAAAACAGAGACTATGTGTTGTGTTAATTTGTATCATCCACTAAATTTTATGTTATTGTACATTGTGAATTATAGGGTCAGTTGAAACTCTTAATGATTAATTTTATTTGTGTGAATAACTTGATACATGGATTAGATATAACTTTGCCTTAGGAATAATACTTCAGAAGTTCTCAGACTGGAATCTCTTTTCCACTTTCACATCTCAGTCTACACTTTCTTCCTGGGTCATCTAGAAAATGCCTTATTTTCAATTCTAATATCTAACGACTTGCCAGAGCAGATGTTCAGAAATTATTTTCAAATGAATAATGACTGAATGGATAATCCAAGCTGACATCTCCTCTGGCTTTATAAACCATCTCTCCTATTTCCCAGGATTTGGTAAAAACAAACATTTTTCTCTTTCTCTGTATATCTAACCTTCAGCTGAATATGATTGCCACTGGACAACAATGTTAGGAAAACCAGTCTCCAGATACTCTAGAGGTAACAGAGTTAAAAAATCCAAAGAGGAGTCAGGAAGCCAGTAAGGAAAATAATAAGTCAGGGCACCAACAGCAGGATAAGATGTAATACCAATTTAATTCTGCACTGCATAGAAAGATACATTATAGGACTTGGGAGAACAGGAACCAAAGCCCAAATTGAGCTGGCTAGACAAGAACAAGTCGAGAAAAGAAAGGACAACCGATGGAATAGAAAAGAAGACACACAGAGACAAACCCACATAAATACAATTATCCCATACTAAAAAAGCCACCAAAAACACACTGGAGAAATGATAGCCTCTTTAACAAATGGTACTGGAAAAACTGGAAATCCATATGTAATAGAATGAAATTTAACCCCTTTATCACTCTGCCCAAAACTCAACTCAAAGTGGATCAAGGACCTAGGAATTAGACCAGAAACCCTGCCTCTACTAGAAGAAAATGAAGGTCCAACCCTCCAACATATCAGGTCAGGACCTGACTTCTTTAACACGACTCCTGAAGTGTAAGAAGTAAAAGCAATAATCAATAAAAGGGATAGCATCAAACTAAAAAGTTTACAGCAAAGGAAACAATCAAGAACATGAAAAGAGAGACTTCAAAGAGAGAAAATCTTTGCCCCCTGCACCTCAGATAGAGCATTACTCTCCAGGATATATAAAGAACTCAAAAAACTTAACACCAAAAAATCAAATAACTCAATCAATAAGTGAGCCAAGGAACTAAACAGAAGAAGAAATATGAATGGTCAACAAGTATATGAAAAAAATGTCCAACATCTCAAGAAATTAGGGAAATGCAAATTAAAACTACACTGAGGCCAGGCTTGGTGGCACACACCTGTAGTCCCAGCAGCTCCCAAGACTGAGACAGGATGATAGTGAGTTCAACGGCACCCTCAGCAAAAGGGAGGCACTAACTCAGTAAGATCCTGTCTCCAAATAAAATACAAAATAGGGCTGAGGATATGTGGCTTAGTGGTCAAGTGCCCCTGGGTTCAATCCCTGGTACAAAAAGAAAAAGAAAAAAAAAACTACACTGAGATTTTATTTTATTCCACCCAGTCAGAATGGCAACAATCCAGAATACAAGTCACAATAAATGTTGGCAAGGATGTGGGGAAAAGGTGCACTCACACATTGCTAACAGAGCTGCTAATTAGTGCAACCACTCTGGGAAACAATATGGAAATTCCTCAGAAAAATTAGAACGGAACCAATATTTGACCCAGTTCAACTCTTCAGTATATACCCAAAGGACTTAAAATTAGCATACTGCAGTGATGCAACTACATCAATGTTTATATGAGCTCAATTCACAATAGCTAAGCTATGGAACCATCAACAGATAAATGGATAAAGAAAATGTGGTATATATACACAATGGAATATTGCTCAGCCATAAAAAATAATGACTTTATGACATTCACCAGTAAATGGATGGACCTAGAGACTGTCATGCTAAGTGAAATAAGCCAATCTATCTGATATGTGTACGCTATTACACAACAAGTGGGGGATTAAAGAAAAAAAGTTCAGTGGATAAAACAAAGAGAAATAAAGGGAAGTAAGGGGAGATAGAAATAAGAAAGACAGTGGAATGAATATGACATAACTTTCATATTACATATATGAATACACCACAGTGAACCTCAACATCATGTTCATTCACAAGATTGGGATCCTAATTAAAATAAGATATACTCCATATTTGTAAAAAATATGTCAAAATAGATTGTACTGTCATGTATAACTAAAAAGAACAAATAAAAATTTAAAAAGAAAGAAAGATATGGATACAGAGAAATTTCCTCCCTTTAAGAACTGGTGATTAAGTAGTGCAAGAACCTCCTTTCTGAAAGGTAGCTAGACCAAGATCTTACAAAAATACACATTGTTAGCTGATATTAATAATTTGTAATACCTCTGGTCCTAAGCACATAGAACAAAAGAATATATCTTCAGAATAGAACACAAAAAATATGATTTGTATATCTTGCTGCTTTGGGCTTATGTATTTCTAAAATGCATTTTTATGTGACTTGGACTTTTTGAAACAAGGACTCAACAATAACTACCACTAAGCACTCTTCATACCTGTCTACTCTCACCAACAACAACACAGTTCTACACATCCCGCCACATCATTTTCCTCATCATCATTCAGTAAAATTTAATCCAGTTCTGCAAGCATATTTTGAGTGCCTAACATATGAAGACATTGTGAGATACACTAAAAATGATGATCCACCTTCAACATTGAAGGTTTTAGATTCAGACACATAGTTTATTATTATAAGATATTTGCCTAACAAAGTATTTGCTATAACAAAACCATTTATTGAAATATTATGGGAGCGTTCTGCTTCTGGCCATGATGGAGTAATGAGTACTGAACTAGTCCTCTCAGAATAGTTATTATAATACAAAACAAAGTGAATGAAGAAATTTTTGTCAGGAAGTAGAGAGCAGCCAATATGTGATTGTGATCCCTAAAGCAAAGGAAGCTCATGAGGTGAGCCTCACAATCACACAGCCCTCTCCCTGGAGATAATTTTGTTACCATGGCCCAAAGAAATTAATTCCAAGCAGAAGATCATGGGCAGTCTCAGTGACCTGGCAAAAGAGAAACCAGAGTGATTTTGGGGCAACTATAGCCAGATGGAGGGTAGGGCATCAGAAAGAAAGGAACTGTTTATAGAGGACACCTTGGAGGCTTATTCGGTTGTACATGTGAAGGACAAGACTATTTGAGACTTATCAGAGAGAAATTGTTACAGAATTGAAAGAAAACAGATACTAGAGATAGATCAGGCTTAAGGTAGAACAATACAAAAAGTATGTGCTCTGTTCTGCTGAAGTGGAAAAACCGCATTAACATCTCATTAATACCCCTGTCTCATTCAGCTGAGACACTGGGCAGTCAAGCCTTAGGAGTGAGGACCATATGCTTGAGTGAGAGCTACTCTAAATTTGCCCTAGGAGCCTAAACCAAAGTCTATAAAGAAGAAGTAAATTAGAGACTGAATCACACCAAGGTAAAGAAGCTCTCCAAACATCTTGAGCTTTCCACAGATTTGCACTACAAAAGAACAAAATCACCCCTACCCAAGTTCAAGATGATCCTCCTTGAATTGAAATGGCTTGCTAGGGGAAAAAAAAAACATTCTTCATTATAAGTTAACAGAATCCAGAATCTTAACAATGACCTGTATTCCATCAAAAAATTGCTAGTCATACAAAGACTTGTGGAAAATCCAATCAATATTCTAGAAAAAAGAAGTCAGAAATAACTAAACCTAATAAGGACTAGATGTAAAACTCTTCAAAGAGTTCTTACAAATATATTTAAAACATTAAAGCAAAATATATTGAAAGAACTAAATCACTCTATGTATCGATCATCAACTTTCATCAATGGATGATAAAAATATTAGGTGAAAGAAGTTAATTGGGAACTGAGTAATCAACGGATAAGGCTAATGTCATCTGAATTCACTGACCAATAATAAAAATTGCTTCTCTATAAATAATGTAACCAAACATTGTGTCTCATGGTGTGATGCCATAAAAACAGCATAGCAAGCCAGGCACAGTGACTCACACTTGTCATCCCAGCCCTTTGGGAGACCAAGACAGTTCAAAGCCAGCCTCAGCAACAGCGAGGTGCTAGGAACTCAGTGAGACCCTGTCTCTACATAAAACACAAAATAGGGCTGGGGATGTAGCTTAGTGGTTGATTACCCCTGAGTTCAATCCCCAGTACCAAAAAAAAAAAAAAAAACAGCATAGCAAAGTTGGGATATTCTTGCTGAGGGGGGAAGGGGGGATGCAATCAAGGTCCAATCAAGTTTCTACCTCACTACAAATTTATGTAAAAAGGAGAGGATGGAGAGAGAGAGGGAGGGAGGGAGGGAGGGAAGGGAAGGAAGGAAGACAAAAGTTGAACCAAATCACAAGTAAGAAATAAGCTAGGTCTGGGAACACGGTTTAGTAGTAGAGCATTTGCTTAACATGCGCAAGGACCTGAACTCAATCCCCAATACTGGGGGGGACCTCAATTTAGAATATAAAACATTCTACCAGACTGACAAAACAATTTCTCCAATAAGTCAAAGTTTTGAAATAAAAAGGGGGAGATGTTACTTGTGATAAAGGGACAAAAAAACTTAACAATAAATGCATTGTGTAAACTTGTTTAAGTCCTAATTCTAAGAAATTGCTTAAAGATCAATGGAGAAATTTGAACACATCTTGTGTATTAGATGATATTAAGGAAATATTCATAATTGTGTTAAGTACTCTAATGGCCTAGTGGGCATGGTTTTTTCATGTCACTATCAGTAAGAGACATACTAAATACATGAGGAACATGTACGTACACAACATATTTATCCAGCATCTGGAATTTGTTTTTTCCTTTCCATTGATAAGTGCTTTTTATTAAAAGATAGAATGCATTTTTTTTTTGATACCAGTGATTGAACTTAGGGGCACTCAACCACTGAGCCACATCCCCAGCCCTATTTTGTGTTTTTTATGTAGAGACAGGGTCTCACTGAGTTCTTAGTACCTCACCGTTGCTGAGGCTGGCTTTTTTTTTTTTTTTTTTTGGTACTGGGGATTGAACTCAGGGGCACTCGACCACTGAGCCACATCACCAGCCCTATTTTGTGTTTTATGTAGAGACAGGGTCTCACTGAGTTGCTTCGTGCCTCGCCATTGCTGAGGCTGACTTTGAACTCGCGATTCTCCTGTCTCAGCCTCCCTAAGTGCTGGGATTACAAGCGTGAGCCACTGCGCCCGGCTCTGAGGCTGGCTTTGAACTTCGGATTCTCCAGTCTTGGCCTTCCAAAGTACTGGGATTACAGGCGTGAGCCACCATAGCAGACCACAATGCATTTTTTACATCTATTTTTATTTGTTGCAGTGCAAAACAAACAAGCAAAAAGGAGTTATGGGTAATTAAAACAAGATTAGCCAAATGTTGATGTTGAAGGTAGAAAATGGCATATTGGGATTTACTGTGCCATTCTACTTTTGTGTACATTTGAAATCTTCCACAATAAAAAGTTTAAAAATAAGTAAGTAAAAATGAATTCACCTACAAATATTTTTAAACATACATATTTTCAGACCTAGAAATTTAAGTCCAAAAAATTTATTATAGGGAAACCTGAATGTTCACAATGCACACATAATAGCAGAACTAATTACAACTAAAAAATTTCCAACAATAGATTATCTAAACAAATTGTGTTTAGCCATACTATGAAGACCAGAAGAATAAAGAAGTAGATATTTTAATATAGGAAGTTGCTCATGACATAGTGTTCAATGGAAAATCAGATTACAAGCTCTATGATACATAAATAAGAAGAAAGAAATTTTGAAATATCATCTAGCAATAATGTAAATAGGTAATACTTCTAAATTTGTTTTGATATTACTGTATTGCTTCTCTATTTTCATTTTTCTTAATTATTATTATTTTACTTACATATATTTATGGAGTACAATGTGATAATTCAATTCATGTGTTCATATTCAATACATATATAGCATATAATATGGGTAATGATCAAATCAGGGTAATATTTATGGCATATTTAATAAAGAATTAAAAGAAGTTTAAATAAGTTTTTTAACTAGCATTTGAAAAGTACTGCTCTACTGTCTTCATTTTTGGTATATTTTGATTTAACTACAGGAGAGCTAAAGGGGAATGTTGGAATAGAACAAAGTTATTCCTCTCCACCCAATTCTGGAGATTTCTCAATGGAGGTGTCCAAAGTCCAAAATAAAATCTTCATTTCTCTCTTTCTTCAACAAAATGTTTCCATCTGTTTAGTTTGAAGAAGCCTCTGTAGTGCCTGATGAACCTCCTTGTTCCTGAGGGTGTAGATGACAGGATTGAAGATGGGAGTGACCACAGTATAGAGTAAGGCAAAGACCTTGGAGAGGAGCTGGGAGTGGACAGCCGAGGGTGCAATGTACAAGACCATGAGAGTTCCATAGAAGGTGGACACTACAGCGAGGTGGGAGGAGCATGTGGAAAAAGCCTTTCTCCTGCTGGCCCCAGCAGGAATTCTCAGCATAGCCACCACGATGCGAGCATAAGATGTCAGAATCAGACCAAATGGAACAGTGAGGAAGACTACAGAGAGAACAAATGTTGTCACCTGGGCCACTCTGGGATCTGAGCAAGCCAGGACCACCAAAGGCATGAAGTCACAGTAAAAGTGATCAATGCGGTTGGGGCCACAAAACCTCAGCTGAGCCATCAGGACCACAACCAATCCATCTACCATGAAGCCAGAGAGCCAGGCTGTGACCACCAGCCCCATGCACCATCTAGGCCCCATCAGGAGTGGATAGCGGAGTGGGTAGCAGATTGCCAGGTAGCGATCATATGCCATAACAGCCAGTAGGAAGCATTCTGCTGTGGCTAGAGAACCAAAAATGAAAAACTGGAGCAAGCAGCCAGTCACAGAGATGGCTGCCTCCTGCAGGAAACCCTCCAGCATTTTTGGAACCACTGTGGAGGTATAGAGGATCTCCAGGAAGGACAGATTAGCCAGAAAGAAATACATGGGTGTGTGCAGCCTCTGAGAGCTAACCACTACCACAATGATCAGCATATTCCCTATGACGATGAAGGCGTATACAATAGTGAACACAATAAAGAAAAGGAAATGCAGATCAGGGATGTCATAGAAGCCAAGGAGAATAAATTCAGCAATAGTTTGGTTTTCTAAGGAGACAAGTTCCATGTGGATCATCCAAGTTTCTATTTGGCAGTAATTGGACAAATTTTAGTGTGTCTCTATATCTTCTGTAGCAAATGTAAGACTGATAGGGCCAAAACAAAAAGGATGAAAATGAGTCTTCAAATGAGAATTACTTTAAAAGTCTATCCCATCCCCTCTTCAGCTGTCACTCCTTCCCCAGCTCTCTTCCTTCTCTGCCTTCCTTAATTGTACATATTCAAAGCTCAAGAGATTTTAACCAAATTCACAATTTTAGTCTTTCAAAACCCTTTAACCTATTAATTCTATCTGCTACTTCTGCTATACAATGAATTCTAGCAGCCTAATCTGTTCAATCAGTCAGTTTCCTGCATATGCACTAATATAATTTCCCTGAAATTTATATATATTTATAAAATATATATAAATTTATAAAATTTATATAAATTTCTCCCTCTCTATCCCACTCCTACATGAGCATGAGGATCTACTGTATAGTCTTCTAATCTCTATTTATTACTCTCTTATCAAAATGACCTCCTTGAAATACTAGCTTTATTTTTACAGTACTATGCAAGAGTTAATCATTAAAATATGGTAAATGATTATGAGGGGAAAGTATGGGTGCAGAGAGAAAACAAACCCAGACCAAGACTGTGGGGCAGAGGGTATAGAAATCAAGCTCAGGAAGGATTCCTGAGGAAGGTAGCTGGTAGGCTGTTTTGAAGGGCAAAGTAAGAGAGGACCAGGCAAAAAGTAGGGACTGGGCAAGGTACTCCTGGCAAGACAGCCTATGTGGAAACATGAAAGCATAATTGAGTATGGAATTTTTTAAGATCTTAAAAAGGAGTGGTGGGCCATCAGGGAGGATTTTGTATATGTTTTTTACTAAAGAAAATGAGAATATATGGCATGATTCAGAGCAGAGGAGAATGATAGAGAAAAAATAGAGATAATCATATGTATTCACATATATAAAAATTTATTGTTTTCTACATATAAGATTCATAAATATATATTACATTTATCATTGCTTAAAATGTAAGTTCTATAATATAAACAGCAGAGAGTGACAGTTACCTAAGAGGTGGAAAAATGAATGACTCAGGGCCAAAGGCACTGGGAGACTTCACTGCATGATATTTTATCGTTTTACCTAAGCAAATCTGTCTTTTGTATTTTTCACTCCCTCTGCTCATTGTCAAATCCTCAAAACCAGCTGAAGTTTCATCTCCCCAGGAAGGCTCCTTGACTAATGGATCCTTTTATTTCTTAAGTAATCAAATACTAAGTATCTGGTATTTAAAAGACATTACACTAGTTGCTGAGGATACTAGGTCAAATGAAACTAGTCCAGGACCTTAAGCAGCTTATATTCTTGTGTAACAGGTAGACATATCATCACATATTTTCAATACACTGAAAGAAAGTTAAGGAATTCAACCTGAAAGAAATCATTCTGGGAGGAAGTGAGGCTAGACTAACCTACCCTTGCTATGGAAAATGGAAAGAGTGGAGCTGAGGACTTCTGGGGTAAAAAGAAAACCACCAGTAGATACTGAGGTAAAAATAGCAGAATGTGAGAAAGAAAAGAGGTAGCAGGGGGAAAGTATCAATGTTAATTAAACATTAGAATGTAGGTGAGGAACAAGGAAAGAGAGAGGTAGGCCAGCACCAGAGTGTGGGGGCCTTTTTGTGCCATGATTGGGGTCTAGACCTTTATCCTAAAGGCAATAAGGCACATCTGAAGGCTTTTAAACAGTAGAGTGGAATGGTACAATCTAGACTTAGATAGCATTATGGACAAGAATGAACGAAAGGATGTCCCCACTCAACTGATACCTGGTATGCAAAGGCATGCTGCCTTGAATTGATCATTCATTATTTTATTGTATGCACTTTTTCTTTCCCAAAAGACATTTAGGATAAATTTTATGTCTACTACAGTATGAAACATATATAAAATTCTGTACTTTATAGACCATAAAATCCCACAGATACTGTTAATATTCTCCAACTCCTGCCTCTAGAAGCTATTCCCTTACCCTCTGTTCCCATTTGCATTTCCTTGTGATGTGAATTAAGCACCCCCTCTGTGACTTCCTTTAACTCCTACATTATTTTATCTGGTCCATGTCCAATCTGCAGTTTGGAGTATTTATATAATATCCTTCACAGAACAGAAGTGAGTATACAAATCAGGCTAGAACACCTCCAGCGGTAAAGAGCTCACCACCACCACATCCCCAGGACATCATTGCCATCATTGGTCACACCTACCCTTGGCAATTTGTTTCTCAAGTGAGCCAGGATTTACTTTCCTATAGTTTCCTCATTTATGCTCCAGTTCATAAATAAAGAAAAATCCTTTTTTGTGATAGCCCTGTAGCTCCATGAGATCCAGAAGAGGTGGGATAGAGAGAGGGTAGTAAGAACAAACGTAAATTTTACAATTTTTTTTCTAAATCTGACATGTGCTTGTTTCAATCTACTTGACGATTTTGTTCAAAAAAAAAAACATTTATCATCCTTCTCATTACAATCATTCTGGACAGTCTATTTCAAGGAATGCAGAACTAGGACAAAACAAGTCAGGAAATCAAAAGAAGAAATTTCATTAACTTCTAAATGCAAAAGTAAAGAGAGTTGGCCATCGGAGTCATCTGTCCAGGTGACAATCCATAGAACACCACAAAGGCTACAATCTTGAAGATCTCAGCCTTCCACCCAATACGGAAAGAGAAAAGCATGCAATATTTCCAGACACCACTTACCTTCATATGCCACTGAACGAAGGCTAAACAATAATGATTTGTCCAGGGATGTGGTTAGAAAACAAGAGCTTAAAGAAATAAAAGCAAAGAAAAGAGTATGAAATACAAATATTATGGAGAGTGCATTAGTCGTGGCTGTAATCAAAAGACCTGAAAAGAACAACTTAGAGAGTGAAAAGTTTACTGGGGGCTCATGCTTCCAGCGGTTCAGACCATGGTCAACTGGTCCCGTTGCTCTGCGCAGAACATCATGGTGGAAGAGCATAGCAGAGGAAAGCTACCCAGCTAATGGCAGAGAGAGAGAAGGAGAGAGAGTAGAGGTGCCAGGGACAAAATATAAGCCCCAAAGGCATGCCCTCAGCAACTTTCTTCCTCTAGCCACCCCACTTGCCTACAGTTACCACCCAGTACAGTAGTCTTTTCAAATGAATTAATCCATTGATTGGGTTAGAGCTTTCATAATCTCATAATTTCACTTCTGAACATTCCTGCATTGTCTCACACATAAGCTTTCAGAGCACACCTCATATCCAAACCATTACAGACAACTTAGGGTATTTGAAGCAATTTTTCAAATAAGGCCAAGATAGTATAACCTACATGTACAAGAGCTAGTCATCACCAAACAAAAGAAAACTTGCACTTTTTACCTCCAAATTGGACTCCTAATTTAAATGTGTGTGTGTGTGTTTGTATGTGTGTGTTCATACATTCTGTAAACAACTTGTATGGAAATAATGTCTATATTCATCTCCATAGCCAGACTGTTCTTTGAAGTGTGTAAAAGTTCCCTCATATGAAAATTATTCTTGTGTAAGAAAGGAACATCACCCTGAATTTTCAGAACACCATATTTCCAGTCCTGTTGTTAAAGGTGTGGGGAGGAACAGGAAGTAAAAGGTAGTGAGATGTGAGGATTATAGAGAAACAGGAAATACATAGCAACAACAGGATGGTGAAAGGCTACTATAGTTCCTTAGAAACAGAGAGGGATCATGGAATAGCAGAAGCTGCTGAATTTAGAGCTGTGAAACTTCAAGAAATGTAGCTGAATTTGAAAAATCCAGAACATGCAGGAAGAGTTGAAATCAAGATGATTGGTGGTATGGTGGCACACACCTGTAATCCCAGCAACTCGAGAAGCTACAGCAGGAGGATAACAAATTCAAGATCAGCCTTAGCAATTTAACGAGGCCCTAAGCAATTTAGCAAGACTGACTCAAACTAAAAAATAAAAAAGGCTGGGGTTGTGACTTGGGTTCAATCCCCACTACCAAAAAAAATAAAAAGATGAATTTCATCACAGTAACTGGTAAGGAAGTGAGAATGGTACAAAATACCTGTCTATTCCAATCACAAACCATCCTAGATAAAAGCCACAGCCCTTATCCAACCCAGAGTTCAAGAGCCTTCAGTTAAACTATCACCATTTCTGGAAAAGCAATTTAAAGAATATTCCAGGAAAACATATACGAAGAAACATATACCAAACTGTACATTTCAATTTATCTTCAGGAAATTTTTTTTAAAACTTATTCTCTTATATATTTTTTCAATGTCTGTTAAACATGTTGTTTTCATAAACAGAAATAATAAATAAATTTAGTTTGATTTTTTAATCTTTTGATTCTTTAGTTCTCTTTGGCAATTACTACATAATATAACAAAAATACATGTTGATGGCTTTAAGAGAAAATTTTATCACTTTAAGCATAACCCAATTTTTTCATGCCATGAAGAGGGCAAATTTCCACCATGAAAAAAAAAATTTGGTGTGAGAATGTCCTGCCTCTTTCTACACCACAGCACACCATTGGAGAACATGCATCGCTACAATTTCCCTCTCCAGGAAAAAGAAGAGAAAGTAAATAAGCTAGTATACAGCAGGAAGGATTACAAATCAACTTTTGAGCTTCAGTGAAGGAAATATCAACATTAGGATTCTGAAGAAAAACTGTGGGATTTCCTGAAATGCTTCTTTAAAAAAAGATATTGGGACACTCTAAATTAATTGATAATCTGTTACTAATCAGAAGAGAAATGTCTATAAAGACCAACCCGTTAGCTTTTTTGAAGGATCTATGAACTAAAAATGTGTACAAAAATAGGATGCTCACCTAAAATAGCAGCCCTGCTCTCTAAAGACAAGACTGTGAAGAGGAGACTATCTGCCAAAATTGGCGGAAGACTACAGAATGGTGGAGTTACCTACTTTCAGCTCCCTAGCTTCTTGAGTTCAAACTGAAATAATACAGGATATGGATTACCCTTGTCACCCTCCACCCCTGAGCCATTCTCTTCTCCAGCCTCCATCTGCTTTTCTAGCTCCCAAACCACTTTGTCCTTTGGAAGCCCTTCCTTTTATCACAAGGGAGGGCTGACAGTTGCCAAGAAGGGAGAAGCCCCTGAGAACCAATTACAGCTTTATTAGACAGTAGCCGTAAGTGAAGGCATAACAGCCCCCTAAGGTACTTGTCCTTTTTTTTTTTTTTTTAAGGTTCCTAAACTATGGACTTGACCCAAAATGGAGCAGAAACCAAAAGAGCCACGTGGAAATCTGTCTTTCCATCCCCTTGGGAATAAATGCTGTCAACTTCACCAGGCATCTTACCCCCTGATTCCCAATCTGTTCCCCACATCTCACCACTGAATACCTCTCAGTTCTCTGCAGCATCCCTAAATCCTCACCACCAGTAGCAGTCTTCCCAGAAGCCTGCTTTCAACTCTCATCACCAGGCCCTCAGCACCTCAGGCAATTATTCCAATAGAGTAACCTTTGGGGAGGGTGTTCTATATAGATCATTAAAACCTTGCCAATGCCCATTTTAAGGAGAAGGAGCTGGCCTGATGTTTCAAAGTCAAGTCCAATAGTTACGTGGTGTTTCAGTGTCCTCCAGGCCCTGACGTTTGCTGACAGCTTCATCTTCCCCTGCTCCCTTCTTTGAACCTTCCACAGAAATTAGCTCATCTCTTCACTCGCCATCAGCAGCAGTATTTTCCGGGCATTTTGGGGTCACTTATAAAACCCAGACTCTTACTCAGCCCTGCTTTTCCTGGCCAACAGACCAATAGAGAAACTTTGCAACTTGAAACTACAAGGTCTACAATCTGTTAGCCCACAGTAAATGCCACCCAACTTCATTTTGGGCCTCCTCTTGATCATTTATTCATTAAACTATATGATAAATGGATACATTAAATTCATGTGTCCTGAAAACAAAACTTATGAATATGAAATAGATCTCTTTTAGTCATCCTAATTTATTATAATTTAATTGACAAATAAAAATTGTATACATTTATGGTGTATAGCATGATTTTTGATATATGTATATAATGTGAAGTGCTTAAATCAAGCTAATTAACATATGCATTAATTCACATACTTATTATTTTTGATAACACTTAAAATCTCTTTTAGAAATTTTCAAATATATAACACATTCTTATCAAATATAATCACCCTATTGTACATTAGATTTTTTTTCACTTATTCCCCCCAACTAACTTTATACCCTCTTACTAGTATCTCCAACTTGTCCCTTTTCCTGCTCATAGCCCCTCATAACCATCGTTCTGCTCCCAGCTTCTATGAGTTCAAACTTTTTTGATTCCACATATAAGTGAGATCATGTGGTGTTTGTCTCCCTCTGCCTGTATTATTTCAATGAACATAATTTATTCCAGATTCATCCATGTTGCCACAAATGACAGGATCTTCTTCTTCAAGGCTGAGTAGTATTTCATTGTGTATGCATACCACATTTTCTTTGTCCATTCATCTGTTGATGGGCACATACATTGATCTCGTATCTTGGCTATTGCAAAAAGTGCTGCAATGAACATAGGCGTTCAGATATCTGTTCAAGATATTAATTTCATTTTCTTTGAATACATACAGACAAGGGATTTCTGAATCACATGATAGTTCTACTTTAATTTTTTTCAGGGATCACTATGCTGTTTTCCATAATGACTGATACCATGGTATACAAGGGTTTCCTTTTCTCCACATCCCCATCAGCACTTGTTACCTTTCCTCTTTTTGATAACAGCCATTCTAACAAGTGTGAGGTGATTATCTCATTGTGGCTTCAATTTGCATTTCTCTGATGATTAATGGTGTTGACCATTCTTTCATATACCTGATAGCCATTTTTTATATATTCTTTTAAGAAATGTCTATTGAGGTCCTGTGCCCATTTTTTAATTTATTTTTTCTTGCTATTGATTTATTTGAGTTCCTTATATATTTTGAATATCAGTCCCTTAACATATGTACAGGTTTGCAAGAATTTACTCTCAAACCATGGGCTGTCTCTTCATTCTATAAATTACTTCCTTTGCTGTGTAGAAGCTTTGTGTTTGATACAGTTCTGTTTATTTTTGCTTTTGTTCCTGTGCTTTTGGATCATATCCAAGAAATGTCGCCCAGACAAATGTTATGGACTTTTATGTTTTCTTCTATAATTTTGCAGTTTTGGTCTCACATTTAAGTCTTTAATCCATTTAAAGTTGATTTTTGTATAAGGTGTGTAATAAGGGTACAAGGTCATTCCTCAACATGTGGACATGGAATCAAATTTTCCCAATACCAAAGAGACTGTCCTTTCTCTATTGTGTACTCCATTGAAATAATCATTTAATTTTGATCATTCTGCTTATGTTAAATGTCAGATTTAGTGATTTGTGTATGTTAAACCATTCTTATATTCCAAAGATCATTTCAACATGCTGTTGAATTCAGTTTGCTAGTGTTTTTTGAGGATTTTTGCATTTGTGTTCATCATAGATGTTAGCCTATGAACCATCATGTTTTTTAATTCAATAGTTTAAATAATAAATATAATGTATCTTTATTGCAACAATCAAAATAAATAAATACTATTTTCTTTTTCCATATTTTATTGGTACATTATAGTTGTACATAAATGGTGGGATTTGTTGTTACATATTCATGCACACACACAACATAACAACATAATTTGGCCAATATTACTCCCTAGTACTTCCCCCTAAAATACTATTTTCTAAGGAAAAATTATATTTACTGCCCCCCCAGACACTTCAACTGATTGATGAAAACTGTTAAGATATTGGTGTCTGTCTTTCATATTTTTCCTTTATTTTTATTTCCCTAAGTGTCAAAGAGTTCAATGATTTTTTAAATGAAAAAGAAAAGATGCAAAGCAGCATGCTTTGGTGTGTTCCCATTTGCGTTAAAAAAAAAATGTACTGCTCACATATGTTTGTATATGCATGGTCAAGAAACTACTATCTCTAGCTTTGCCTAGATTCCAGTTAAGGCTAGAAGGGATCTGGGGTATCAAAAACATAAAATTACTATTGCATGCATTTTTAACTTTTTACCATGTAAAAAATGTTTCTATATTTATTTTTTACATGTTAACTACAAGTAAACTAGCTGTTTACTTTTTAAATATTTTTTAAATTATTAAAGTAATAAATACATATTGTAACAAATGAAAAAATAGATGAAATAAAAGTGTTGTGACCTCTCCCAATCATTGCATTTCTAATTATCTCCTTTCCAGCCACTGGAAAAGTCTCGTGTGAATCTTTGCATATTTGTACTTTAAACAAAGATAGATAGTGGTCAATAGGTAGGTAGGAGAGTACAGATAGACATTTCAAATAAAATAGTCCTAAAATAAGCTGATTATTACCTCATTCTTCCTTACAAACATTTCACCAAATTGATAGTCTGATGATACACGTACACACACACACACACACACACACACAGAGGCATCAGTTCTTCTAGCTGGTGAGTTAGTGGTTGACTTCAGTGTTCATGTGTTTCTTTTCAACAAAGTAGATTCACAATATACATGCTATAATAAAGTTTACTTCTTGCACTAAACAATGTGTATGTACCTCGACATATCATGGGTGTCCTTACAAAGTAGTAAAAATTTCCTTGTTGAAAAGATTTTCTTATTGAAATATATGATTATGTGTGTCATATAATGGTACCATATAATGTATGCATGGGGACATTTAGAGCTGTTTGTTGAGTCTTCCTTTTTGTGGTTTTCTACTGCTTTTTATCCTTTCATATGAATTTCCTTCATAAAACCTCCACTCAAATCCTCCTCATGTAACCCATGCTCAGAATCAGTTGTGTATCTTTCTACACATTTCTCCATAAATATAAAAATGCCTATAAATACATCCTCATACACATATGCAGTGCTGATATAATTGCTACATTGGTTTTAATACCTATATTGAATCCTTAACTTGAATATATCATATTGAACTCAACCATTTTTCTAAGACTAGATATTTAGATCATTATCAGTATATTTTATTACAAAGAGTGATGCACTTGAATTCCTATTCTATAAATCTTTACCTACCAATCTCACAATTTTGTAAATTGTGCTGCTATAAACTTTAGAATGCATGTATTGCTGAAGTATGCTGATTTTAGTTTTTTGCATGAATGTCAAGGAGTGGGATACCTAGGTGCATATGGTAGTTCCATTTCCAGTTTTTTGAGGAATTTCTGTACTGCCTTACAGAGAGTGGCTGTCATAATTTGCACCAACAATGTATGAGTGTACCTCTTCCTCCACATCTCACTAGTATTTGTTTTTATTTGTATTCTTGATAATTGCTATTCTGGCTGGAGTGAGATGAAATATAAATGTAGTTTTTTTTTGTTTTTTTTTTTTGCCTATTTGATCTCATTTTATTTTTTTTTTAATTATTTTATTTTTTTTCCCATAAGTTGCATTTTAATACATGTTGGCAAACATAACAGAAAAAAACAAATTATCAGAAGCTGTACACACACTATTCACTGAAAACATTTGTTGAGGCAAATAGAAAAAAATTGTTACAATCATAATTTTTCTAACTTTGCACAAAATTATAAGCAGATTACATTCTTCATATTAAACATCTTTATATGCACTTTCAATGAACAGTATATATATATATATATATTTTTTTATATATATTTTTATCAACCATCTTTATAAATGTAGTTTTGATATGCATTTTCCTGGTTTCTAGAGATGTTGAACATTTTGTCATATATTTGTTAGCCATTGTATTTCTTCTTTTGAAATGTATCAGTTTATTTTGTCCATTAATTAATTGGGCTATTTGGAGGTTTGGGGGTATTCATTGTTTTGAGTTCTTTATATATTCTGGTGTGTGTGTGTGTATGTGTGTGTGTGTGTGTGTATGAGAGAGCAAGAGAGAATATAGACATAATCCACATATATTCTGGACATACTATCTGAGGAGCAGGTAGCAAAATTTTTCCCCCATTCTGTAGGCTGTTAGAGAAACTTAGGTATGAGTGATAATGCCATTGGCTATGGGTTCAGTGCTAGTCAACAATATATATTAAATAAGATATTTTTAAGCAGAAATATAAACAAAGTTATTTATTTAATTCATTGATGAAAATGTGACCATAGGCCCACAGGAATTTAACCCTGCATTTTCCCTGCAGCAAGGCAGGATTCAATATTGGCTATGTCCATGTTCGAGGCAACTATGTAAAATATAACTGCAGCAAATAATGGGAATCAGTTCTATTTTCATTTTAAAGAGGAGAATCTAACCTCGAGAGAGTGAAGTGAACTGCACAACCTTATAGAATGTCATACAGCTAGGATTTGAACTCTGACCTAGTTCAGAGCTCTCTGCTTTATCTATAGACTCTGCTATATCTTAGGATGCAATAAGAAAAAAGGAAACAGAACAAGGCAGAGGAGAAAGAGCATACATCAGATGAGTTTTTGTGGACTTTCTAATTTCAAAAAGGGTTGACTTTAAAGCCTTCTAAGTAGTACATTGGAAGTATTATCTTAGATATTCCATGCTTGTATAATTATGTCAAAATGGATTCTACTCTCGTGTATAACAAAAAAGAACTAATTTTAAAAAAGAAAAGCCATACAGTGGTTGTAGTTGAAGAACATGCCATCTTAAAGATTATAGAACCTGTCATTTCAGTGCTGACATTTTGTAGAGCAGGAGGGAAGAACTTGGCTTCATCAGCCTGCTCCCCACATGGACATGTAGACATGGTCTCTCTCCAGAGAGCAGCCTGCCCTAGAAAGGCTCTTTCCCCCTGAGGAAATTGTGTATCTGCTGAGTTTCTGACAATCATCTCTGTGTGTCACCTCTGTGTGCCTGGGTCTTGGGAGGGACAGTCCCCTGAGAAGAGTCTCACACCAATAACAATCCACACCCAGGGCAACCATCCCAGAGCCTGAAGACTTGATAAATAAAAAATAAACTGGAAGAATTTTCTGAAGATTCATAGTCTCAAGGACCCCCTGACATCTAGACTGAATATAGTTCCAAAAGAGGGGCTAAGAGAAAAGGGCATTGGGAACTTCTCTCCTGAACTTTCTTCCTCGGTTGATTTTTCTCACTGTTTCTCCTAAGGCAAAAGCTTTGCCTTTTCTCTTTAAACCAGCTGAGCATCATTCCAGACTCATTCTCATCATTGGTGAGTATTAACCTCTCCACTCCTGACCTCTGCCTAAAGTCTGTCCTTGATCATACAAAGCAGATTAGAAATGTAAAGATGGAGTGTAATTAATGATGGTGAGCCAGATAGTCCCTCCGATAGCTCAGAACAGAATTCAGCTATTCCTGTTTTAGAAGGAAAGGAGGAGAGAGAGGGCCAACTGAAGCCCAGAAAAGTCAGCATAGGATGCTCCAAAGGTAATCTGGAGCTTCACTGAACTAAAGAAGAGTTTGAAGTACTTTCCCTATTTAGAAAAAAATGTGAGGCAATTAATGAGAAAAAAATCCTCCATCAGTTGCTGAGGTGAGAGAGAGGGCTGGGAAAGGTAGAAGCACTTAAAGTTATTTGTTTCTGAATTATACTCAGAAAGTTCTTTTGCCCCACCCTATTCATTCTCCAACGGGAAGTTGTGCTTATAGTCGCTTGTTCTGTAATAGTTATGCCTAGAATCTGAGCTAGTAATTAAGGAATTGCATTTTCAACTCTCTCACATTAGAGGATTCACTTTTTCTCTCACTGAAGTTTCCCTCTAAAACTTTGGACACTCATCTCTAATCCTTGCTATAAGCTCTCTTGAGAAATATCAAAATAGTATAAATACTTTTTATTTTATATTTGCACTTACTATTTAATTTTAAACCAGGTAAACATACAATTTTATTAAAAATAAACTAAGATATCACTGAGAAAGCAATTGATTGTGTCACTTTCCTTTGCAAAACTATGAAGAAAGTCAAATTAAGAGAGATACACATGGAACAACCACAGTTTAACAATATAAGGTAAAGATTAAACCATGGTTTGGTGGGAAAGAAATGAACAATGTAACTTTTTACATTTTCTCTCCATCCATAGAATTCTCTGAGTTAACTCAATAGGTAGAGCTGAATTTGGGGTTCTTCCTCATAAAAACACCTGGCTTCACCCATTCCATTACCATGCCAATCACTGACCAGAAATGTCATTAAAAAGGTGGAAAAAATACATGGAAGTGAGAAAGTATAAATGGGGAAAAAAGTAAAAATAGCAGGTGCAAATCTATTCCTCCCATCCAGAATTTGGCAGCACACTGAGAACATATCCTTGGAAAGAGAAGGATCTTATAAGACATGGATGCTGAGAAAATTTCCCAGTCTCATGGGAAAGAAAAAATCATTCACAAGAGAATTAAAGATATGATTTAAAATGTAAGCCAACAAGTGGACCTGGAGATCAGAAGACCAGAAGGCTCCAGTTCTCGTGTTACTCCACACCACTTGGATGACTCAAAAAGCCACCTCCTTATTTCATCTCTGGGCTTCAAGCCACTCATTATAGATGAAGTATTTGGATTAGAACTTGTAGGTCCAATTGCCTCTCTAAAAAACTCCATGGCCCTCTCTGAACACCAGAATGTAAAGGTCAGTGGACTAGAACAGTTGGCTAAGTCTTCTTAAACAAATCAAGAAGGATGGTTGCTATTTTACAAACCAAAGGCACTGAGGCAGGAAGGATCCTGTTGGTTCTATGAAAAACAAGAAATGCTGCCTAAAACGTGTGTCAGGAAAAAATATATTTTTTTATATTTTTATATTTTTATTTTCTATTTTTATATTTTTTTTACCTAAGACATCTCAAAGTATGAGGTGTAAATGTGAAACAGTTTTACATTTATGGTAACTAGCATAAACTACACTCTGCAGCCTCCCTCTCTTTCCGTTGTATAGCTGGCTTCCTTAATGACCCTCAGTCAGATTCCCTAATTTGTGAGTCACTTTTACTTTAAAAGTATTAAAACATGTTAATAAAGCTGTCCTTTTCCTCTTTTTGTTGAGGTGCAATTTTGCACACAAAGACCTATTTAAGTTTCAATCATATTTTTACTTCAAAGATCCTTTTTTTATAACCCAAGTCTACAGCCAGCAGTAGCAGCTGGAGTAGATAAGAGAGCGTTGTACCCTCATACCGACTCCCCATGCCCCTCATGGTGTTGGGGAGTGAGGAGGAACAGGACAACACACTGTTAAAGCTGCATCCTTTCTCGGCTGGTGGCAGCTGATGCTCTAGCCCTTGGAGTGATTCACTTAGACAGTGGTAACCAGCTCCCATGGTCTTGGCCACCTATTCATCTTGATCTTCCAGTTAAGTCTCAGCTAGAAGCTTCATATCAAATGCTTGTACTCTTTGTTCTAAAATCTCGCATAGCTCTGAAGTCCCTGACCCTAATTCTGCCCTGTACCCATGGATGGAAACCATCCATCTTCCTTAACCGTTCATATCCTCAGAAAGCAGTAATTCAAGGAAGCAGGGCCTATCTCCTTCTTCTCTGCCTTAAAGCCCAATGACATCATTTTCCATATGGCTCTTTCCTTGTTAGATGCTGCTGGTCAGCAAGCCCAATGGCTGAATGAGCATCCAGGTAAGAAACCACAAATCAGTCCTCCTCTCTCCATAGACACCGCTTTTCCCCTGGCTATCGAGAAAAAAAATTGAAAATTCATCCTCTTATCCCTTTGGAAGGCCAGAAGAAAGGATAGCCTTTCTTCACAAAGAAAGGAAGGCCAGAAGAAAGGATAGCCTTCACAAACCTTGCCTTCCTCATAAGCATGACCAACTCCCCTCCTTCCAACTCTCCTCTTAAACACCTGGGGTCTGGAGAAGGTGGAGGCTGGGGGTCTGGATTTCTGTTTCTACTAACATGACACTTAGCAACCAATGCTAGAAGGGGGCAAACTCCTCAGGAAGTGTGAATCTAGAATGAGCTTTGGGAAAATGAGAAAAAAAATCCCACTAGTAAACCTAAAATTACATCTTTGTGTACATACAGGGTGAGGCCAGATTTGCAGAGTCTACAAAGGAATACTAAACAAAGAGGATAAGCTGAAGTCCTAACCAAATTGGTGAAGAGAGAATTGAAAAAAAAAAATGAGCAATTAAGGTGATGTCTTTTTATGACTTCAAGTGTACATTTCTGTGAGTATAAACATGTTTAAATGCATGCATGCAAATTATGTAGCCTGTAAATGAACACTACAAATATAAACATTGTCTATCACCGAATGTGAAAACTTCAAGTGATACTTGTTTTCTTTTTATCAAATTTATTTTTAAAACAAAAGAATGCATTTCAAGTCATAGTAAACAAATGGAGTACAATTTTCCATTTCTCTGGTGGTAAACAAGATAAAGTCACACCATTCATGTCTTCATACATGTACCTAGGGTAGTGATGTCTATCTCATTTCACCATTTTTGCTGCCCGCTTACCCCTTCCTTTCCCCTACTTCTTAGTACTTGTCAATTTCTCTAGTCTTTTCTCAATTAACAACAAATCTCTGATATCAAAATAAACACTTTAATAGAAAAATTAAACAGTCTCTGATGATTTTATAATGTCTTTATTATAAGATGTTTAGAAACAGAAACCTACATTTTAGGGCTGAGACTGTAGCTCAGTGGTAGAGCACTTGCCTAGCATGCATGAGGCACTGGCTTTGATCCTCAGCACCACATATAAATAATAAATGAATAAAATAAAGATCCATCAACAACTAAAAAAAAATTTTAAAAAAGAAAGAAACCTACATTTTAAGTGACTAGTAATCTTACAATAACCTGACATCTTGAGAATATGTATCAGATATTAGGTTTTGCATTATATCACTTTTTCTCTTTACATTGATTCAGAACAATCACCCATGTTTTTTAATGTGTAGCAGATTAGCCTAACTCCTAATAACGAATATTTTTGATGTTTCCATTTTTAGAGGCAGTTTGAAGGAAGAAAGTCAAGAATTGGAAATCTGTTAAATTCATGCTTTAAAGAGTCAATACTATTATATTTATCCTTCCCAATGTAAATTTTAACCCAGAAAGCCTAAATTTCCTCTGAGCGTTGCCCTTCTGGTCCCTTTGAGTTTACTCACATATCAATAATAGTTATTTTGCCTTTAAAGACCCTATCCATCCCAAAATTCCACCTGAGAATCCTGGCCTGAATTTACTCTCTCCTCTGAAACATGTTCCTCTTCTTACCCTTAACCAAGTAAGATCTCTCCTATTCTTCCTGAGAGATCCAAATCCAGAAGTCTTTGCAAAGAGCCTCTATTCCATCCATAATGAAACCTGTACAAAGGGCAGCACACTGTCCGTCTTTACCTTCTGAGATCCAATGACCCTTGATGGAACAGGTGAATAAAAGGAACAGGAAGAATCCACATTCTCTGCAAGCTTGATGGTTAAAGATTCTTAGGGTCAGAGAGGGCTCAAGTGTGTACAGTAAGCAATATATAGAGATATAAGGTTAATTCATAAATTGCTAGGGATTTTACACCAAATAAGTTGACATCAACATATCAACGTATGATTTAATCTGTATATGGAAGTGAAGCATGTTACATGCTCAGTCTAAACTGATCCATAGGTGCAGAGCTTTCTCCTCAAATTCCTAGGAAATATGGGAATTCCTGGGAAATATGGCATGTCTATTTCAATAAGGGAAGAAAGATGGCCTTGAATAGTCAGTATTCTACTTTTTAAGAAGTATAGTACTTTCCACTGTTTAGAAAGTGAGAGGCAGCCAAAGAGTAAACTAAAGGGAATATTGAGAGATTGGGTGTCCATAGTGATCAACCAGAGATAACTAGATAACTACATAACCAAGGACACCTAAGAATCTTCAGATATTCCCTCCTTGCCTTGCCCAGTTGACTCACCTGGATGAATGGAGAAAGTCAACCGCACATTGGTAACTGAATTTGTTTTCCTGAGATTTTCCAACTCCCCACATCTCCAAGTGCTCTTCTTCTCCCTCTTCCTCCTGGTCTACCTCTTGTCCTTGGTAGGCAATGCACTCATTGTGCTCCTTGTGGCCCTGGATGGGCGCCTCCACACTCCCATGTACTTCTTCATCTGCAATCTCTCCTTGGTAGAGCTCTGGTACACTACAGTCACTGTGCCCAAGATGCTGGCCAACTTTCTAAGTTCCCCAGGGGTCATCTCAGTTCCCAGCTGCATCACTCAGTACTACTTCTTCTTCTCCTTGGCCGCCACTGAACTCTTCATCCTCACCACAATGGCCTTTGACCGCTATGCTGCCATTTGTCGCCCACTCCACTACCCACTGTTGTTCAGTCCCCAAACTTGTGTGACCCTAGCAGGGATCTGCTGGTCTGTGGGATTCCTCTGTCCCATGTTCCCCTCCTTCCTCCTTGCACAAATCTCTTTCTGCACACCAAACCAGATCAACCACTTCTTCTGTGATGCGGATCAGATTTTCCGCCTTTCCTGCACAGACACATACGTCATCCAAGCGGTGGGCTATGCTTTTAGCACTGTCATTATCCTAGGAGCCCTGGCCTTTACCATGGTTTCCTATTTCCAAATCCTGGCCACAATCTTTGCCATGGCCTCCGCTGCAGCCCGACGCAAAGCCTTCTCTACCTGCACAGCCCACCTCTCTGTGGTAACCATCTACTTTGGCACCCTCATCTTCATGTATGTCCGCCCAGCAGTAAAATATGAGTCAAATATCAATAAGATCGTGGCTATCTTCTACTCAGTCATCACCCCACTTCTCAATCCTCTCATCTATACACTCCGCAACAAGGATGTCAAGGAATCTCTGAAGGTATTGGTGTCCCGGATCCAAAGAGTCTGCCAGTCAAGCAAGGAGATTCGGTGATGATGCCACATAAGTAACCAGAAGAAAGCAAAGTTGGAGAATTATTCAGAATAAAATCTTCTTTACTCATTTCCTGTTGCCTTTGTCATGCAGCTTCTTTTTAAAAACATTAAATTCATTTATTTGTCTTGTATGAGTTATCAGTGGCCTATTTTAAGTGAAAAAAAAAATGTCTTCTCCTACTAAGCAGTAATTCTCCATATGCTGCCTGCTCCTTCAATTGCTCAGCTGTTCTTAAGGGGAAAGGAATGGATAATTCCACACTAATATTAGCATAAGGAAATGGAAAGGGTTTTGTAGTCCTCTCTCAGTTGCTGGCATCAGTTAGCAATTCACTAATCTGATGAGAGTTCTGGGGGAGTAATCAGGAACAATAAAACCTTTGAAATTCCCTTAGAAGACTATTGTATTGACTCAATAACACGTAAAGCAATGAACAAGTGTTGATTCATTTGATTACATTAGTCTCCATCCAGCATAATTACAAAGATCAGCCAGAATACTCATTCTTTAACAAAATGCAATTTTTTCTGAATATAAAGATAAAAGATGATCAATACCAAGAACTGCATGATAGAGAAAGTAAGAGACCATCTTCTGATTTAATCAAGAAAGCCTTTAATTTTACAATTGCATCTATAATGGTGACTGCAGGACTTTCAACTATTCACGGTAGCCAAGATATAGAATTAACCTAAGGGTCTATCAATAGATAAAGAAAATGTGTGGTGTGTGTGTGTTAATAATATATGGTATATATACATATATATACAAATACTATTCAGCCCTTTAAAATCAGGAAGTCCTATCATTTGGAACAATATCAAAGATGAACCTAGATGATCTTATGCTAAGTGAAATATGCCAGGCACAGAAAGATAAATACTGTATGATCTCATTTATATGAATATAAAAGTAAAATTCACAAAAGCAGATAGTAGAATGGCAGTAGCCAGGGCATGGGGTTGGATGTATAGAAATGGGAAGGTGTTGGTAAAAGGACACAAAGTTTTAGTTAGGCAAAATGATTATATTCTGAAGATCTATTATATACATGTTGACTATAATGAATAAAAATGTATTGTATAATTAAAAGTTGCCAAGAGAATAGATCTTAAGTGGTCTTATCACAAAAACGTTGTAAAATGATAAATGTTAATTAGCTTCATTTCATTATATATCAAAAATTGTACATACATGTATCAAAATATAATGTTCTATATCATAAATATATATAATTTTTGTCAATTCTACCTTAATAAAGCTGAAAAAAGAAATTTAAGAGATTTTTAATTTGCAAGTCTTGGTTAGGAATTACTTATAGCCATTTCAGTCAAAAAGAAAATCTGACTAAACAGTTTGAAATTTTTTAAAACTTACAAATAAAAGACTTCTGTATTCTTAAGCATAGTTACAAATATCAGTCACAAAAGCCAGAACTATTGAAAGATCTCTGTTTCCAAGTATTCCAAACATGAGCTTTCATTAAAATACTAAACTTCTGAAACCAGACTATATCACAGTAAGCACTTAATGTTATATCCTTATTTCTTGACAAAATCTTTTTCTTAATTCAGTGATACAGAGCTCTGCTTATGCTAGCTTTTGATTGGCTTCCAGTACTGTGGGAAACACCTGCATTGCCAGAGCATGGTGGTATAAAGTGCAGTGAGTGACAATATGGGAGCCTCCTTCCTCACTAATTAAAATCAAATGTATTGTCAAACATCATCGAACTTCCTCCCAGCAGTGTGAAGCTTTCCTTTTCAACCTTTGTTTAGGGGAGAAAAAAAAAACTTACCATTTTTAAAATATCAATAGCCATCATTGTTTAAAAGAAAAGAATCAGAATTCTCTGATAGCATCAGCATGAGCAAGACAAAAAGAAAAGAATTAGTACTCTGAGAGATGGCTGCAGTTTCACCCAGTTGTATACAGAAGAGAAATAGTGAGACTGCTGCATGATCTACTTTCAAATGTTTAAAGAAAAATGGTCTATGCCAGGATAAATCTCATTTTTAACAACTGAATAGATTCCAGTTGATATTCAGTTTTTATGGACAACCTGCCTCCCCATACCCAAGACAGACAGCTTCACTAAAGTACCTCCAAGTCAGGCTTTTTAATTTAGAGATCTAGAACAATACGTGTGCAGTAAGAAAAGGTTTCAATAAAAGCTGGGTGTGTGGATCACTGGTTGAACACTGGCCTAGCATGCTTGAAGCTCTGGGTTGCATCTCTAGCCCTGGAAAAAAGTAAGTAAATAAATGATTTTAGTGGATGAGCAAATCCGTGATTTTAAGTGTTCCAGTTTTTTTCAGTTTGAGTGATCATCACACACACACAAAAAAAACATATACCAAACTTCATTTTTATGTGTTTTCAAAATAAACAGAACTGAGATGCTCTTTCAATTTGTCTGGCTTCATGTTTCTATTTAAAAGAATTTTTCCACACTACAAACACTGTGGCATTTGTATGTCATTACATTTTTATTAATACAAGTGAAATTCTAAAATGCAAAGTTTCCATCAAGCTTTCTTTGACATTTCAATTTAATTACATCTATAAAATATAAAATACAGCTAAAGGAAAATATTCAATTCACTTTTGGACTAAATTTTCACATGGTTTTGTTTACGTAGAATAAGAAATTGCATAGCATGTAAAAATGCAAAATATTTTAAGTATCTTCTTAGAATAGTTAAATTTAAACATTATCTTTCAATAAGATATTTTAAAAATTATGATAGATATACAAAATAAAACTAGTTTTATAATTTGTTCGAAGTTTAAACTTTTTTATGGCTTAAGTGGGAGTTAAAATTGGGTTATATTATTTACAGTAGTTTAGAAGCAGTGCCCTGACTGAATTTCAGCTACTGCTGCACATGCTTCTAAGTCTCTCTAAAAGTAATGATCTTTATTTCTGGTATAGTTCTCCATCTGTTTGTGAATTTATTTTTCAAATACAGACTTTTTATAAATAATAATGTAAGAACACAACTTGTAACAGTGGAGCACCAAAGATAAGACCATGGGAGCAAGTTTGCTCAGGTGTGGGCAATGAGGGAGTGCTTTTTAAAATAACAACAAAACCAGTTGGAATCAGTCTGCTACGTCTTATATCCATGCAATGACAAAGATGTCAGTAACAAAACACTCCTCCCACCTGCAAGTGCTGGCATGTGCGCGCGTGCGCCACACACACACACACACACACACACACACACTCACACACATCTTTTGTTGGACCAACTTAAAATTGCTGCAGCTTCTATTGAGTTTTTTTCTCTTATTAAAATTTTTTGCTAGAGCATTATAATTTTGCATAGTATTTGAATTCTTTTCTTTTTTTCAGAAATTCTTCTTTTTTTTTTTGTGGTGCTAGGGATTGAACCCAGGTTCCTGTGTGCACAAGGCAAGCACTCTACCAACTAAGCTATAGCCTCAGCCCCCTGAATTCATAATGACATAATTATACACGCAAGGAATTTGACTTCAATCCCCATTCTTCCACTTTTCCTCCTCTTCCCCCTCCCCTTTTTCTCGTTCCTCTATGCTGATCTTCCTTTCTCTCCTTTTTCTTTTATAGTTATACATGGTAGTTGGGTTCATCCTGACAAACCTATACATGTATGGAATTTGGTTTCAGTTCATGTTCCCTCTTTTTTCCTCCAGTCCTCTCTCCTCTCCCCTGTTCTCCTTCCTCTCTACTCTACTAGACTTCCTTTTGCTCATCTATTTATTATATTTTATTGGTTCTTTTTACTTCCTTGTGATATTTTATATATACACTTAACATGATTTTTTAAGAATTCATTCTGCCTCCCCTTTCCCATCCCTCCACTCTATCTCCTTCTTCTATAGTACTGATCTGCCCGTTTATCTTCCCTTTATGATATTATATTTTTCTCTCCCCTTTTCCTTTATTTTACTCTAGTTTCTATGTATGACAGAAAACTTTGATCTTTGAGTTTCTGAATGTGGCTTATTTCACTTAGCCTGATATTCTCCTTTTCCATGCATTTACTGGCAAATGCTATAATTTCATTCTTCTTTATTGCTTAGTAGAACTCCATTGTGTGTGTGTGTCTGTGACAACTACTTAATCCATTCATCTATTGATGAGCACCTAGGTTGAGTTCATAATTTAGTTATTGTGAATTGTGCTGCTATAAACACTGAGGTGGCTGTATAGCTATAGTATACTGATTTTAGATCTTTGGGGGAAATAACAAGGACTGGGATAGCTGGGTCATGTGATGGTTCCATCCCTAGTTTTTGGAGGAGTCTCCATACTGCTTCCCAGAGTGGTTATATGAGTCTGCAGTCCCATCAACAACAGAAAAGTGTACATTTCTCCTCACAACCTCGCCAGCATTTATTATTGTTTGTATTCTTCATCCTTGACATTCTGACTAGAGTAAGATGAAATCTCTAGGGTAATTTTGAGTTGTATTTCCCTGTTAGAAACATTTTTTCATATATTTGTTGGCCATTTGTGTTTCTTCTTTTAAGAATTTTCTATTTAGTTCTTTTGCCCACTTATTCATTGGATTATTTGGCTTTTTGAGTTCTTTGTATCTTCTGAATGTTAATCCCCTATCAGAGGAATAAATGGCCATGATTTTCTCCCATTCTGTAGGCTCTTTCTTCACACTCTTAATTGTTCCTTTTCCTGGACAGAAGCTTTTTAGTTTGATGGTGTCCCATTTATTGATTCTTGAGGTCTTACTGAGGAAGTTGGTGCCAGCACCAATATGATAGAATGTTGGCCCAATGTTTACTTATAGCAGTTTAAAGGTTTCTGGTCTAATTCCTAAGTCTTTGATTCATTTTGATTTTGATTTTTGTGCAAGGTGAGAGACAGAGGTCTATTTTCATTGTTCTACATATAGTTATCCAGTTTTCCCAGCACCATTTGTTTAAAAGGCTGTCTTTTCTCCAAAATAAATTTTTGGCACCTTTGTTAAGTATCAGATGACTTTAAGTATGTGGATTTGTCTCTGTGTCTTCTATTCTGTTCTATTGGTCTTCATGTCTATATTGATGCTAATACCATGCTGTTTTCATTACTACAGCTCTGTAGTATAATTTCAGATCAGGTATTGTGATACCTCCTGCTTCACTTTTCTTGCTTAATACTACTTTGGTTATTCTGGGTCTCTTATCCTTCCAAATAAATTTCTAAAATTTTTTTCTAATTCTGTGGAGAATTTCATTGGTATTTTGATGAGGATTGCATTGAATCCATATATTGTTTTTGGTAGTATAAGCTACTTTGACAAATATTAATTCTGCCTATTCAAGAACATGGGATGTCTTTCCATCTTCTAGGCTCTTCTTCAATTTCT
Source organism: Xerus rutilus (assembly GCA_028644305.1). Classification (NCBI taxonomy): domain Eukaryota; kingdom Metazoa; phylum Chordata; class Mammalia; order Rodentia; family Sciuridae; genus Xerus; species Xerus rutilus. The sequence continues at coordinate 106,389,756 of CM053406.1, read as the reverse complement.
TTCTTCAGTGTTCTAAAATTTTTATTGTACAACTCGTTTCCCCCCTTGGTCAGATTAATTCCCAAGGTTTTTTGTTTTTGTTTTTTGTTTGTTTGTTATTGAAGTTATTGTGAATGAGATGGTTTTCTGGATTTCTTCCTCAACTGAATCACTGTTGGTGTACAGGAAGCTATTGATTTATGGGTGTTAATCTTATATCCTGCTACTTTTCTGAGCTCATTTATAAGCTCTAGAAGTCTTATAGTGGAGTTTTTTGTGTCTTCCAGAAATAGGATTGTGTCACAGGTAAACAGAGATAGTTTGACCTCTTCTTTTCCTATTTCTATCCCTTTGATTTCCTTTTCTTGCCTTTTATACTGGCTAATCTTTCAAGGAATATATTGAATAGGAATGGTAAGAGTAGATAGCTTGTCTTGTTCCTAATTTTAGAGAATATGTTTCAGTTTTTCTCCATGCATTGTAACATTGACTTTGAGTGTGTCATGAATGACCTTTATAATGTTGTGGTAAGTTCCTCCAATCCCTAGCTTCTCCAGAATTTTTAACATGAATGAGTGTTAGATTCTATCCAAGACCTTTTCTGCATCTATTGAGGTGATTGTGTGATTCTTGTCCTTAATTCTGGTGATCCTTAAAAGTGGTAAATTACATTTATTGATTTTCATATATTGAACCAATCTTGCTTCCCTAGAATGAAACCTACTTGATCATGGTGTATTACCTTTTTAATATGCTTTTTAATGCAGTTTGCTAGTATTTTATTAAGAACGTTCACATCTATGTTCATCAGGAATATTGGTCTGTAGTTCTCTTACCTTGAGGCATCTTTGTCTGGCTTTAGTATCAGGGTTATACTGGCTTCCTAGAATGCATTTGGGAGTGTTCCCTCCTTTTCAGTTTCATGGGATAATTTGAGAGACTAGTATTAGTTCTTCTGTAAAGGTCTGGTAGAAGTCAGCTGAGAATCCATCAGGTCCCGGGCTTTTTTTTTTTTTTTTTTTTTTTTGGAAGCCTTTTCATTGCTGTTTCAATTTCATTACTTGATATTGATTTGTTTGGGGGGTTTTTTTGTGTCTTCCTAATTCACTTTGGGCAGGTCAAATGTGTCTAGAAATTTGTCAGTGTCTTGTAGGTTTTCCAGTTTATTGGAGTATAAATTTTCAAAATAGGTTCTGAGAATTCTCTGGGTTTCCAAAGGGTCTTTTTCATCTCTAATCTTGTTGATCTGAGCCTTCTCTTTTAGTTAGTTTGGCTAAGGGTTTATCAATCTTATTTATCTTTTTGAAAAAGCAATTCTTTGTTGCATTGTTTTGTATTCTTATTCTCAATTTAATTAATTGTGATTTTATTTTTAATGATTTCCTTTCTTTTACTGGTTTTGGAATTAGTTTGTTCTTTTTCTAAGGCATAGAGGTGGAGTATGAGCTTATTAATTTGGGATCTCTCCATGTTTTTTGTTTTTTGTTTTGTTTTGTTTTTGTTTTTTGTGCTGGGGTTTGAACCCATGTCCTTGTGCCAGTGAGGCAAGCATTCTACCAACTGAGCTATATCCCCAGCCCCCTCCATGTTTTTAATGCTACTATTGAGTTTTAATAACATCTGTAAGCTTCAAATTAGTACATTGTTTTTACTTAAACTTTAGTAAACATTATATGCTACTTGGCAGCTAATTCAAATAATTCCCTATTAAATAGTTAACACTGCATTTCAAACTCAGCTACCAGCTACAGGCATTAATTTAGAGTAAGTCTGAAATGATTTGGAATCTTCAGTTCATTTCAGAACTGAGTTCATTTCTCTAATCCCTGCAGTAGCATCTTCCTACTTTGAAACATAGATTCTAAATAAAGAGAGTATAGTAACTTAAAGACAAGGGGGAGAGAGCAGAATTTGACTTCAATTCATTCTCTGATGCCATTTGGACTTTTTATTTGTGGTTAAAACTTAAATTAGTGAAACGATGTGAACCGTGAGGTGTGATTTTTGTGTTTCTTAAGTACAAATTCATATGTGAAATAAGTATTTGCATTGAATAAATTTTACTAACTAATCTTTTAAATTGAAATGTATTGTTTTTAATTGTTATTTTGGAATATTTATTAAGCTGAGATATTATTACTAGTTACTACAATAGATCAACATGTATGTACAAATTTTTCCTTTTTCCCCCCAAAAAATACATTAATATAATTTTTATATCATTACTTTCTTTTTCCCTCTTTATTGTTTTTATTCCATTCTGAGTGTCAAATAAGCTGGGTACATTATCAATTTGCTCAATCAAAATCAACTCTATATCAAAAACAATATCAAAAAAGGAATCTAAATAAAAAAACAAATAAACCTCCATTACCTTTAAAACTTAAAACATTTTAGATAACCTGCATAAGATCTGTGTTTCATCAGTTAACAAAAGTACAATGTTTCAAGCTGGGGTCATGACTCAGTGGTAGAGTGCTTGCCTAGCACATGTAAGGTACCATATTAAAAATAAATAAATAAAGGTATTATGTCCATCTACAACTAAAAACATTAAAAAAAAAGTGCAATGTCCCTTTCAACAGTTTTCTCCACCATCAAAGTGTTGGAATTAGACTGGCACACTGTGACCCAGGAATAAATCACACAAGCTTATACGACCTTAACAAAAAGTTAGGAATTCTCATTTAAACTATCTCATTGGGCAAAGTTCTTCTCACACTTTGTACTGTTTTTTAATTTCATATTATTTTTAAGGTAAAATGTGTCCACATTAAGTCTGCCATCTTAAACATTTTTAAGCGTATAATCCCAAAGCACTAATTGCATTGAAAATGTTGTGCCACTGTCATCACTATCTACTCCAATATTTTTCATCACCCCAAACAAAAACTCTGTACTCATTAAATCATAGCTTCTCATTCCTTCCTCCTTCTTGCCCACAGTAACATATAATCTACTTTTTGTGTCTATGAATATGCTCATCCTAGATATTTCACATAAGCAGAATCGTATCATATGTGGTGTTGTTGTTTTCTGGCTCACTTGTTTTACTTTGCTTGATATCTTGAAGGTTCATCCATGTTGCAGCACATTTCAGAACTTCATTCATTTTTATGGCTGCCTGTTTTGCTATTTTTATATTAGTACACAAAACTTTACCAAACCAAAAAGTTTACTTCTGTCCACATATTGATCAATAAATGATACTCAATGCAGAACATTATAAAATAATGTAACTATCTCAGTCACTAACAATGTAGTATCACTCTGAAACCACTTGCAAACTTGCCTGACAGCTAGCCAGCTTTGTACCTATCAGCAGCAAGTCTAATAACTGCTAAAATTTTGAATTAATAATGACTATAAAGAATATTTTGAGATAGCTAAAGTAAGTTTGATGGGATAAAAAGATTGTACTTTTTTTTACTGGTAACAAAGTTACAGGTACTAATACTAATGTGGTTTTTTGCCAAATTCATAAAGAATCATTAAGTTTAAATCAATTTTAATAAGAAATAAAGATGTGATTTTACCCATTCAAGTTCATGAATCCTTACACCCAGTTTAATTGCTGTTGTTTTTACCATGCTAGGGACTGAACCCAGGGCCTCACACATGCTAGTCAAGCACTCTACCACTAAGCTACATGCCCAAAGGGAGAAAGGAAGGGAAAAGGGAAATACTGGGGAGTGATATTGGTAAATTATATTGTTATATTGTGTGCATGTACAAATATGTAACAATGAAGCCCACCATTATGTGCAACTATAATGCACTAGTTAAGAAATAAAAACAAAAACTACACCCTCGGCCCTGGAATAAGTTTTAAGAGGAAAGAGAAGCATTCATGGTAATCTAACAAAACTGTCTTCAAATTTCTAATTTTCCAATTAGATAAAGTTTATAAAACCACAACACATTCAGGCACATAGAAACATTCCAATACTCACTACAGTATCCCTTTCAGTTTGTAATTAGTGGGTGAAATACGGCAGAACAAGCTTCCAAAGAGGCCCATAGTAAAATTATTTAATACAAAGACATGTTCACGGAAACACAGAAAGCAAAATGCTGGCGGCAGGGAAACTAAGGTCCGAGAGGGCTACAGATTGCAGCTCACTATCGCCATCGTGTGGCAGCATCCACACTGTTAAAGCCTCCTGATGGAACGTACAAGCGTGATCTGTTACTTTTAGCTTGTAGCACTTTCTGCAAGGGGATTAAAAACAAATTTTCTAGTGAAAATAGAATTTGTTTTAATTTAGACTAACAAGTATGCTTCAGCTAATGTGAATATAACATCCGAGCCTGAAAAGAAAAAAGACAGAATCAGAGTTCACTGTGAATACACGTGTTTATGAGTCTTTAAAATATGAGTAAAGATATATGTCTTAGTTTATATTACAGATGGATAATATCACAAATAAAACACAGACATCCTAGAATAAATAGAGATAGAGAGAGAGAATGTTAACTGATATTTGCTGTGTGTCATTCTTAAGTCTTCACTTTTACTCACTTTTTCTCATCTTTAAAATACTCTTTAATCTCCTAAAGTCTTAGGTTTCACCCTAAGAGTCACTGATAAGCAAGATATATTTCCAAATTTCTTTGTCTCTTTCCCACAGATTTCTTTCTCTCTGAAGCATACTTGTTAGGCTAAATTAAAGTAAATTCTACTTTCACTAGAAAATTTGTTTTTAATCCCCCTTACAAAAGGTCCTACTATAGAGGCTAGACATATATACATAAATGATAAATAAAACAAACTCACCTATATGAAGCAAAGGATTTTATATAGAATCACAAAACAAAATGCAGTTCTGTTTAAGAGAAACAAATCTAAAACAAAGTGATTCAACCAGATGGAAAATTTAGGAATGATCAAATATGCATCAAGCGGATGAAATAACAAAAATTACAGGTACCACATTTCTATTGTTGGATAAGTTACTTCATATCATGGCAGAAGAGCACTTTATAATGCTAATGGATAAAATTTACAATGAAGATATGGCAGAGATGAGTCCCAAATCAAAAATATCAATGCTTATAATGCAAAAAGTACAAAAAAATATGAGAAGTAAATATAAATTTATTCAGCTCCTAAGTTTTTTAAAGCTGTAGAAGAAACAAAATAGAATTAACATAAATTTATTCATATAATTAACCATAACATATTTATAATTTTTCATAGAGATTTGACCTAGTGTGGATAGAAAATAGTCCTCCTCCCCCAAAATATTTGCATCTACACTGAACATGTAGAGGCCTTTTTTCTTATCATTATTCACTAAACAATACAGTATAACAGTTATTTACATGGTATGTAAATTTATATTATATTTATACTATTACAACTATTATATTGCATTAGGGATTATCTGTAATCCAGAGATTATTTAAACATATAGAGAATATATGCACAAGTTTTTTGGTTTTTTTGGATTGGCTTACTTCACTTAGCATGATATTCTCCAACTCCATCCATTTACCTGCAAATGCCATGATTTTATTCTCTTTTAATGCTAAGTCATATTCCACAGTTTCTTTATCCATTCATATATTGAAAGGCATCTAGGTTGGTTCCACAGTTTAGTAATTGTGAATTGTGCTGTTATAAACATTGAAGTGGCTACATTATTGTAGTATGCTGTTTTTAAGTCTTTAGGGTACAGACTCAGGAGTGGGATAACTGGATCAAATGGTGGTTCCATTCCAAGTTTTCTAAGGAATATCCATATTGCTTTCCAGACTGGTTGCACCAATTTGTAGTCCCACCAGCAATGTATGAGTGTGCCTTTTCCCACACATCTTCACCAACACTTATTGTTGCTTGTATTCTTGATAACTGCCATTCTGATTGGTGTGAGATGAAATCTTAGGGTAGTTTTGATTTGCATTTCTCTAATTGCTAGAGATATTGAACATTTTTTCATATATTTGTTGATCAATTGTATATCTTCTTCTGAGAAGTGTCTGTTCAGCTCCTTAGCCCATTTATTGATTGGTTTGGGTTTTGGGGGTTTTTTCTTATTTGTTTTTTTCTTTGGTGTTAAGTTTTTTGAGTTCTTTATATATCCTAGAGATCAGTGCTCTATCTGATGTGTATGTGGCAAAAATTTGCTTCCATTCTGTAGGCTCTCTCTTCACCTCATTGATTGTTTCTTTTGCTGAGAAGAAGTTTTTTAGTTTGAATCCATCCCATTTATTGATTCTTGATTTTAATTCTTGCCCTTTAGGAGTCTTGTTAAGGAAGTTGGGTCCAAATCCAACTTGATGAAAATTTGAGCCCACTTTTTCTTCTATTAAGTTTAGGATCTCTGGTCTCATTCCTAGGTTCTTGATCCACTTTGAGTTGAGTTTTGTGCATGGAGAGATAGGGATTTAGTTTCATTTTGCTGCATATGGATATCCAGTTTTCCCAGAACCATTTGTTGAAGAGGCTATCTTTTCACCAATGTATATTTTTGGCACCTTTGTCTAGTATGAGATAACTGTATTTATGTGGGTTTGTCTCTGTGTCATTTATTCTATATCATTGATCTACATGTCTGCTTTGGTGCCAATACCATGCTGGTTTTGTTACCATAGCTTTGTAGTATAGTTTAATTTCTGGTATTATGATGTCTCCTGCTTCACTCTTTTTGCTAAGGATTGCTTTGGCTATTCTGAGTCTCTTATTTTTCCAAATAAATTTCATGATTGCTTATTCTATTTCTATAAGGAATGATATTGGGATCTTAATTGGAATCACATTGAATCTATATAGCACTTTGGGTAGTAAGGCCATTTTGACAATATTGATTCTGCCTATCCAAGAGCATGGGAGATATTTCCATCTTCTAAGGTCTTCTTCAATTTCTTTCTTTAGTGTTCTGTAGTTTTCATTGTAGAGGTCTTTCACCTCTCTTGTTAGATTGATTCCCAAGGTTTTTGTTTGTTTGTTTGTTTGTTTTTTGAGGCTATTGTGAATAGGGTAGATTTCCTAATTTCTCTTTCAGAGAATTCATTACTGATGTATAGAAATGCATTTAATTTATGAGTATTGATTTTATATCCTGCTACTTTGCTGAATTCATTTAATAATTCTAGAAGTTTTCTGGTGAAATTTTTTGGATTCTGTAAGTATAGTATCATGTCATTGGCAAATGATAGTTTGAGTTCTTCTTTTCCTATTTGTATCCCTTTAATTTCTTTCATCTGTCTAATTTCTCTGGCTAGAGTTTCAAGGACTATGTTGAATAAAAGTGGTGAAAGAGGACATCCCTGTCTTGCTTCCATTTTTAGAGGAAATGCTTCCAATTTTTTTCCATTTAGGATGATGTTGGCCTTTGGTTTAGCATAGATAGCTTTTACAGTGTTTGAGGTATGTTCCTACTATCCCTAGTTTTTCTAGTGTTTTGAATATGAAAGGGTGCTGTATTTTGTCAAATGCTTTCTCTGTATCAATTGATAAAATCATATTATTCTTATCTTTAAGTCTATTGATATGATGGATTATGTTTATTGATCTCTGTATATTGAACCAACTTGTATGTTATTCATCCCTGGAATGAACCCCATTTGATCATGTTGCACTAGTTTTTTAATATATTTTTGTATGCAATTGAGGATTTTTGCATCTATGTTCATCCAGGATATTGGTCTGAAGTTTTCTTTCCTTGATGTGTCTCTGCCTGGTTTGGGTATCAGGGTGATACTAGCCTTGTAGAATGACTTTGGAAGGGGTCCCTCCTTTCATATTTTATGGAATAATTTGAGGAGTATTGGTTTTAATTCTTCTTTGTAGGCCTTGTAGAACTTGACTGAAAATCTGCCTGATCCTGGGCTTTGTTTGACTGATAGGCTTTTGATGGCATCTTCTATTTCCTTGCTTGAAACTGATCTGTTTAAGTGGTGTATGTTCTCCTGGTTCAGTTTGGGTAGGTCATATGCCTCTAGAAATTTGTAAGTGTCTTTGATATTTTCTATTTTATAGGAGTATAAATTTTCAAAAGTTTCTAATTATCCTCTGTATTTCAGTAGTGTCTGTCATGATATTTCCTTTTTCATCACTAATCTTAGTAATTTGAATTTTCTCTCTCCTTTTTATTAGGGTGGCTAAAAGTTTGTCAATTTTATTTTTTTTTTCAAAGAATCAGCTTTTTGTTTTGTCAATTTTTTGATTTATTTATTTTGTTTCAATTTCATTGATTTCAGCCTTAATTTTAATTATTTCCTGTCTTCTGCTTCTATTAGTATTGGTTTATTTCTCTTTTTCTAGGGCTTTGAGTTGTAATGTCAGGTCATTTATTTGTTGACTTTTTCTTCTTTGAATAAATGAGCTTAATGCAATAAACTTTCCTCTTAATACTACCTTCAGAGTGTCCCAGAGATTTTGATTTATTGTATCAGAGTTCTCATTTACCTGTAAGAATTTTTTTATCTCTTCCCTGATGTCTTCTGTTACCTATGCATCATTCAATGGTGTATTATTTAGTCTCCAGGTGTTGGAGTAGCTTCTATTTTTTAATTTGTTATTTATATGTAATTTCATTCCATAATGATCAGATAGAATGCAGGGTAGTATCTCTGTATTTTTTGTATTTGCTAAGACTTGCTTTATGGAATAGCATATAATCCATTTTGGAAAAGGATCTAAAATTGCTGCTGAGAAAAAAGTTTATTCACTGTTGATGGATGGAATATTCTATATATGTTTGTTAAGTCTAGATTATTGATTGCTTTATTGAGTTCTGTAGTTTCTTTGTTTAGTTTTTGTTTGGAAGATCTATCCAGTGGTGAGAGAGCTGTGTTAAAATCACCCAGTATTATTGTGTTGTGGGCTATTTGATTCTTGAAGTTGAGAAAGGTTTGCTTGATATACATAAATGCCCCATTGTTTGGGGCATAGATATGTAATATTGTTATGTCTTGTTGATGTACGATTACCTTAAGCAGCATGAAATGTCCTTCTTTATCTCTTTTCACTAACTTTGGTTTGAAGTCTACTTTATCTGATATGAGGATGGAAATCCCTGCTTGTTTACGCAGTCCATGTGAGTGATATGTTTTTTCCCATCCTTTCACCTTTAATCTGTGAGTATCTCTTTCTATGAGATGAGTCTCTTGGAGGCAACATGTTGTTAGGCCTTTTTTTTTTTTAATCTAATCTTCCAGTCTATGTGTTTTAATTGAGGAGTTTAGGCCATTGACATTCAGGGTTATTATTAAGACATGGTTTGTATTCCCGGTCATTTTGATTTCATTTCTGGTGTTTAATTTGACTTGGCTTCTCCTTTGACTGGCCTTTCCTGTAGTATAGTTCCTCCCTTTGCAGGTTTTCATTGTTGTTTTGCACTTCCTCTTCATGGAATATTTTGCCAAGAATGTTTTGTAGTGCATGCTTTCTCACTGTAAATTCTTTTAACTTTTGTTTATCATGGAGTGTTTTGATTTCATCATCAAATATGAAGCTTAATTTTGCTGGATGTAAGATTCTTAGTTGGCATCCATTTTCTTTCAGAGCTTGGTATATGTTGTTCCAGATTCTCCTGGCTTTGAGGGTCTGGGTTGTAAAATCTGCTGAGATCCTAAATGGTTTCCCCCTATATGTAATCTGATTCCTTTCTCTTGCAGCCTTTAAAATTCTATCCTTATTCTGTATGTTCACTGAATGTTCAGTGAAAGTTTGTTCACTGGAGTGCCTCCTGTGGCCTCCCCATGTGGCTTGGCTTCTCACAGCATAGTAGTATCAGAGTAGCTGGACTTCTTACATGGTAGGAAGACACAAAGCAGAAATGGCATCACCTTTTATGATCCAACCTCAGAAATCACCTAGCATCCTATCCCCCTTGCTCTATGGGTTGAAATGATCAAAGCCCAAGTAGATTTAAATAAGTTGGGGGAAGTAAGCTTCACTTTTTGATGGATAAGAAGCGAGGTGATGTTGTAGAACAGAATGTGGGTAAGAAAGAATTCTTAGGGGTAACTTTGGAAAGTACAATCTACCACAATCCCTTTGAAGTTAGGCATAGCTATGTGACATGCTCTGCTCAATAAACTGTAGATAATGTAATTTAATTGATGATGATTTATTCTCCAGCTCATTCCTTCCTGCTGTAGCAAATACAAAAGCAAGTATTAGCATGGTGAAGTCATAAGATCAAAGCTACATGGAGCTTTTCATGGAGCACAGCTATGTTAGTTGGTCATCTGAACCCACAAGATTCTGCATGGTTAAGAAATAATTGTTTTGTATTAAGCCACTACAATTTTGGGTTGCTTGCTCTTGCAGCAACATGCTACACTATCATGTAACTATTGCCTGCTATTATACTCCACAGCCAAAGTAATAGGAGAAAAAGTATGAAATCTATACAGACAAGGACAAGAATAATTATTGACAAAGACAAACATTCCCTTCACCCACGCACATACATATACTTTGTGGATGAACCACTTAAAATAAACTTGCAGTAAGCATAACCCTTTGCCCTTAAATATGTTATTCTCCAACTTTCTAAAGTCAAGGGTTCCACAAAAATATTATTACACCCAAGAAATTTAATAGTGGTATAATAAAATAAAGTCCACATTCAATTGCTTGTCTCAAAAGTCTTTTCTACTTGTTTTGTTTTTCTTATAATCTGGATCCAGCCATGGGCCATAACATTTTATTGTCATTTTTTTTTTGGTCCTCTTCCATTAAGAATAATATCATCCCCCACTTTTGTTTTGAAGATAAAACAAAAGCCATTAATGTTCTTGAAGAGTCTGGGTTAGTTGTCTGCAGAATGTGCCATTAATGATTATTTCCTTACAATTCTACTCAAGCTAAACATCTTTGGCAAGAATTCTACATAGTTTACACTAATAGAATGTTTACCTGGCACAAAGCATCCCAGAGTGTTCTACTGCATTCTGTTACCTGAAATAGGGATGCCCCCATAAGAGGGCCATACACCAGGAGCAGAAAATTCAAACTGATGGGAAACAAGATTTCTGATGACTTCTGAGATCAAAGCATCCATATTACTTTGAACTGCAAAGATCCAGACAATAAAGTGCGACAAAAATTTTCATCCTCTTTTTTATTTTTAGTGCATTATAGTGCATGTAACTATAATATGTAGTGGGTTCTTTTTTATAGTGATATATGTATTTGTGTGTGTGTGTGTGTGTGTGTGTGTGTGAGGCTGCTTCCCCAGCCCTAATTATCATCTGTGTGTGTGTGTGTGTGTGTGTGTGTGTGGTGCTGAGGATTGAACCCAGGGCCTTGAGCATGTTTGGCAGGCTCTCTACCAACTGAGCTATATCCTCTGCCCAATTATCATCCTGTGCTTGTGAGCCACTGGTATTTCTATTACTTTCAGGCAAACCTAATAAAACAGATGATGTAAAGAAAACAAAGCGGGAGATCTGATATAAGCAAATCCTGAAGTTATAGTTACAGGAACCTATAAATTAGTTTATTTTTAAACCAATTTGAGTTTGGGGCTTATTGTTGTTAACAATTATTACATGTCTTAAAAACATCTTTTCTGACATGGGGAATTTATCAAATCTATGAAAATGTGTAAGAACACAGAAGAAAAAAATCAAAAAATAAGTCCAAATTGTAATAATTTAAAGAAGACACTTGTATAATAAGTGAAAAAATAAAAGCAAGAAAAATTCAGGACAAATTTCCAAGAAAATAACAATTATCAGCTCACTAAAGTCAATATGTTTATTTTATTTCTCTTTTATATTCTTAATTCTATGTAAAATAACTCAAATATATAAGAGACTCTATGAATAGCTAAAAATAAATTTATTATTAAACTACATCAATATCAATAAGAAGGGTAAAATGACATTATTACTTTTTGACAGTGATAGAAGAAAATTTTGAGAAAGGGAAAGAACATAAAAAAGGTTGACCCAGGAATATTATGGAAGAGTTAAAAGAAACCAATAGCCCTTAACATTGTCTCTGAAATATTCTTGACAGGTCATCCTATACTTTTTGTGATCTAAGAAATTAACTCCAAAATAACAGATTAATTAGTTATTTCCCATTGGAAAGTCAAACATACTTAGAGACTTGGGTCCTCAGAGACCTTAGGGAGACATCAAACCTACGGGCACCTTCCTCATGAGAATCCACTATGTAGAGAGAAGAGAAAATAAGCAAGTCATCCAATGCCACCTGCCTTTATCACTGGTTATTTCTCCAAACAGAGAAACGCCATTCCCATAATACCCTGGAAAACACTGAACAACATGGAATGAACCAGGGATTCTCAACTGCAAAAGGATAACAATGTGTGCACTTGTATTTCTAATATACTTTCTTAAATATGATTTTTTGCACATAATTTTGGATTTATGTATCATTTATGTTTATCTTACGTTTTCGTGTTAAATAAGTTTTGACTTTCATTGTTTTCTGTAATGAAGTTTGTATATGTGATTTATTTGTGACCTTAAATGAATCTAGCATGAGGATATTACGTTATTCTTCTGTGCTTGTATTTAGAAACGTAATATGTTAGTATATGCATCTGTGGAGTTTATATGAGTGGTTTGGGGATTTGTATATGTGGTATGATACAAAGGGATAAAGTTTGAGAGGCTATAAGATGCAGAAATAAGCAACTGAAAAAGGTCTTGTTATCTCCTTCCAGAGCATTCTTTAAAACTAGGAAGAGTCCTCTGGAAATTTAAACTACTTAACTTCCTTCAGGACCTTGAAAGAAACGATCTATCCAATTCCTTCTCTCCCCACTGGAAGCCATGAAATTCATCTCATGGTAAAATGATAGAAAACAAAGAGTGGATCTGGTAACTGGAATAACAGCTAAAAAGAAAGAAAGAAAAAATAGAGAGGAAGAGGTAAACATTAGGCGGGGGGGGGGGGAGTTGAGAAAAAAGAAAAACGTGAAAGAAGGAAAAGAAACAGAAAAAGATTCAAGAGGGAGAAGAACAGGAAAGGAAATCCCCTTTATTTGGAGTGGGGTTTTTCATGTCCCTGAACACAGAACAAGGTCTGGCATTCAGCAGAAAAACATCTGCTGGGAGGGAAAATTCAGTCCCCAGCCCTAGAGCAAGGGTGAGATAGGGAGAAAAGAGTGAAAGGGGGCTAGAATGATCCAACACTCCAACCAGGAGAAACTAAACCAAATTCAAAGCTTCATCTGAAGATAGGCACGTCAGGAAGAGATCAAGACAGTCAGGCTCGGAGAGGCAAATAATTTGCCTCGGGGCGGGAAGGCGCAGCTGGGCTGCTTCATTTCAAAAGCCCTGAAAGTTCCAGCGCTTTGATCCAATGCAGAGAGAGGTCACAATTCCATGGTGGCGATTCTTCTTTGCCATTTCTTTTTCCTCCTGTCAAAAGGGATGTGAGCAGGATGAGCACAAACGCTTCCATGGTAACTGAGTTCGTCCTTGTGGGCTTCTCCCGCCTGGCCCACCTCCAGGGCTTGCTCTTCTCTCTCTTTCTCACGGTCTACCTGCTCACCGTCACAGGCAACCTCCTCATCGTGGTGTTGGTCTCAGCGGACCCTGCCCTCCAGTCCCCCATGTACTTCTTCCTCCGAATCCTCTCGGCCCTGGAGATTGGGTACACGTCGGTCACGGTCCCCCTGCTGCTTCACCACCTCCTCACTGGTCAGCGCCACATCCCCCGCTGGGGCTGTGCCCTCCAGATGTTCTTCTTCCTCTTTTTTGGTGCCACCGAGTGTTGCCTCCTGGCGGCCATGGCCTACGACCGCTACGCAGCCATCTGCGAACCCCTTCGCTACCCGCTTCTGTTGAGCCGCCGGGTGTGTCTGCAGCTAGCTTGCTCCGCTTGGGCCTGCGGAGCCATGGTGGGGCTGGGCCACACCTCATTCATCTTCTCCCTACCCTTCTGCGGCCCCAACGCCATCCCTCACTTCTTTTGTGAGATCCAGCCGGTCCTGCAGCTGGTGTGTGGAGACACCTCGCTCAATGAATTGCAGATTATCCTGGCTGCTGCCCTCATCATCCTCTGCCCCTTTGGCCTCATCCTGAGCTCCTATGGGCGTATCCTGGCTACTATCTTCCGGATCCCGTCTGCAGCTGGCCGCCACAAGGCCTTCTCCACTTGCTCCTCCCACCTGATCGTGGTCTCGCTCTTCTACGGCACTGCCATCTTTATCTATATTCGCCCGAAGGCCAGCTATGATCCAGCCACTGACCCTCTGCTGTCCCTCTTCTATGCTGTGATCACCCCCATCCTCAACCCCATCATCTATAGCCTGCGGAACACTGATGTCAAGGCTGCCCTAAAGAGAACCATCCAGAAAATGGGACCTGCAGAGATTTGACAAGGAGAGTAACAATGATGACTGCAGCACAGTGAAGTGCCTCCAGTCAACCCCAAACTGTCAAAGGTCAAAGGGAGAGGAGGCATAGGTCTCACCTATGGGAGGACCACCCTGTCAAGAAGACAGCCCCACCTTTGCAGATCTACTTGGAGTCAAGCCCCTTCAAACCCCCTTGATACTCACATAATCTAAACAAACACAAAACTCAAGATAGAGGATCAATTTTATAAGCAGAACAACTTAACAACTAAGAGAAAAGTTACAAAATGTCAACCTCACCAGACTGTCAAGGTAACACAATTTCAGCCACAGCAATGATCCTTAAAATCATTTAACATTTGTACATCCTAGGGAAGGCATTTTTTTCTGGGTAGTATGGTAGCAACACAAAATAATCTTTAATAAAATCTATCACAAGCAAAAGCCAAATCTCTTTTTTTTTAAATTTTTATTGATGCATTATAATTATATTAGCAAGCTCTGTTGTTACATATTTAGACATACACACAATATAATTTGGTCTATTTTATTCCCCTGTACCTTCCCTTTCCCTCCTTTCCTCCCTCCCCCATCCCCTTCCTCTACTTTTTTGGCTTCCCTTCTATTTTCATGAAATTCCACCAATCCTCTTCCTTTTTATTTTCCTTTTTCTCTCTAGCTTACACATATGAGAGAAAGCATAAGACCCTTGACTTTCTGAGTCTGGCTTATTCCACTTAACATGATATTCTCAAGTTCCATCAATTTTCCTTCAGAAGACATAATTTTGTTCTTCTTTATGGCTTAGTAAAACTCATTGTGTATGCATACCACATTTTCTTTATTCATTCACCCATTGACAAACACCTAGACTGGTTTAATATTTTGGCTATTGTGAATTGTACTGCTATAAACATAGGTATGTATGCATGTATCACTATAGTATGCTGATTTTAATTCGTTTGGATAAATACCATATAGTGATATAGCTGGGTCATATGAAGGTTCTGTTCCTACTCAAAAAGCAAAGCTCCTAAGATATGAAGAAAAGCCAGAATTTCAATGAAGGTAAGTTTCTTATGAAAATCAGTATGACACAATGATTAAGAGAATAAATTTTGATGTCAGATAGATTTGAATTCAAGTCTTATTTCTTCCAACAAGCAAATGATGAAATCTGTCTGAGTCTTAATCTCTTTATGCATAAAGTTGAAATAACGATGGAGTATATTTCTTTGGGGTTTTGTGAGGATTTTTAGACTTACAAGCACCAAGCTTAGTATCTAGCATAAAACAGTTATCTCAAAAACTGTCTCAACAGTGAGTCAGACAGATCATCACAGAGGATAATATCCAGCTCATATTTATGTCTTTGCTGGAGAAAGAAGGGTATATTCCTAGAATGTCAATGGCATTGGGACCCAAAAGACCCAAAAAAAAAGGTAGAGAAAGAGGCTCCACACAACAGAACTATAGGAAACTGCCACATAGCACAGAGGTAAGCCAGAAACAACCAGGATACTGGGAGCAAATATAACAGCAATGAAATGCAGGAGTCAAAGACCCTCAGAACAAATAAATGAGATAAGCTGAAAGAGTTAATAAAACAACATGCCTTCAAGATTAAAGAATTCATTTATAATTTAAAATACAACCCACATACTTTTTAGTATCTCCAACACCTTAATTTTGTGTCATTGCTCTGCTTGACACTGTGGTGAATACCAATTAAATACAGGGGGTGATTTTGCCCAGAAAGTCTTCTCTGATTGGAGAGAACATACTGATTCCTGTGAAAACTGTCAGAGAGCCACAAAAAGTGAGGAGATACTGTATTCAAAACACTAAAGTGAAGAGACATAAGTGGTTACTCCTCCCCTTCCCAGAGAAACAACAGGGCCTTCTCCACACTTATTTTATCAGAGTAAAGCCTCAATGCTATTGCTCTTCAGTACTTATCAAAACTCCCATAGATAGGAACAGCATTTAGGAAGAGTTGCCTATAGGACTGGTAAAACTACGAGCTTTTCCCCTAATCACTGGAAGTCTAATCTCCAGGCTGAAGCAGACCATGGGAGAGCTGTATGTTTAAAATGCATCATTTTTCACCTCCACCTACCCAGCCTTCGTAGAAGTGTTCTTGCTAATAGGTGCTTTGGTATTCTGTCATTGGTTTCCATTAGGTAAGATTACAAGACGCAATACTATGAAACTCTCAGAGGAAAAATTTATCCCACATCTCCATGGTAAGAATACTTGCACTTTTCCTGTCATATAAGCAATAACTATTTTTCTTACTATTTTATAGAGGCATCATTGATATGTATAAATTGCACATATTTAAATGTAAATTTCATGTTGACTACGTATGCACAATGAAACCATCAAAACTATCATGAAAGAACATACTAGCCTCCCCAAAGCTTTCCTTATGGCCTACTGCAATAGCTTACTTCCACCCTATCCTGCATTCCTCATTCCCAACCAAACTTTGATCTGATTTCCATCACTATAGCCTGCATTTTCTAAAGTTTTATAAAAGAATCTTTTGGTCTATGTGTTACTGGACCAATTGATTGAATTCAGGACCTCACACATGTTAGACAAATACTCTAATGCTTCAGCCCTTTCATTTATTTGGGGGGAGAGGGTACCAGAGATTGAACTCAGGGGTACTCGACCATTGAGCCACATCCCCAGCCCTATTTTGTATTTTATTTAGAGACAGGGTCTCACTGAGTTGTTTAGCACCTCGCTTTTGCTGAGGCTGGCTTTGAACTTGCAATCCTTCTGTCTCAGCCTCTCCAGCCACTGGGATTACAGGCATATGCCACCACACCTGGCAGCCCTTTCATTTTGAGACAGGGTCTTGCTGAGGCTGGCCTTGAATATGCTATCCTCCTGCTGCAACCTCCCAAGTAGCTGGGATTATAGGTGCATTCCACTGAGCCCAGCACTCTGACTTCTTTCACTCAACATAATTTTTTGAGATTTATCCACGCTGTGGTGTATAACAGCTCATTTCCTTTCATTTCTAAGTGATATCTTTTTGTATAGGTATATCGCCATTTGTCCATTCACTTATTAATGGAAATTTGCATTGTTTCCAGTTTTTTATTCTTATATATAAAACTTCTGTAAACATTCATGCACAAGTTCTGTATGCTTTCTTTGCTCAAATGAATATACAGATGTAGAGTGGCTGCATCCATGGAGGAAGTATATGTTTAATCTTTTTAAAAACAAAGTAATCAATTTTTCCTCTTTGTGTGACAGCTAGTAAGTTTGTATCAGAATTTGCAACTCGTGTCCTGGAAATGTGCAGAACTCCTCACACTACACTTTGAAATACTCATCTGGTTTCTGGCTCCACGTTATTTTGTCTATTCTTTTTTCTTTCTCTAGTCTCCCTCATTCTTTTCTCTGCATATTTATGTAAGTCATATTAAAGTCTTTCTGGGACATGGCTTAGATCCATCAGGCAAAAGAAAAAAATGTTTTTAAAGTAGGAGTTATTATCGAATGGAGCAAGACCTGGGTTAAGACTGAAGACCTGGATTGCATGCTCCACTGTTAACTAAAATTTTATTTGACCTAGGAGTAAATGCCATTAATTGCCTTTCTGGTTTTCAGCTTCATCATTAACAGAAGGGCTGAGTTAAATGACCTGTGTTGGGTTATAGCTCCACTGTTTTATGCTTACTTCCCCTAGGAATCCTCTGCTTTTTGCACTCGATTCTCTCACAGAGAACCAAAAAGAAGACTGTGGTGAGTGCTCCTCTACCATCACTACCAAGGGATCTTGAACTACATTAATCCTAATATGTAATTCACTTGGTGGCCATGCAAACACCATTAGTAAGTTTCTAAATTCTTAACTCTGATCCCAGATCTAAAAGTGAAGCAGACAAGTTTCTGTTTCTTTTATTCGCAGAGATTTCAGCAGAGAGCAGATGTGCATGTGCTCATGTAAAGACAAGGACACAAGGAGGAACCACTTATTGGAGGGATCTTTGGGTGACCAAGATCCACCTCCCCCCAAGTTGAGATACCAAGAGATTAGATGGAGCCTGTTTCCAATATCCAGTGTGCTTTTTGCTCCATCTCTGGTGAATGTTCATCGTATCTATGAGCTACATCTAAGCAGCCAGCATCTAATCCAGAAAATATCATCTGATGCTATAGTGTCTCAGATAGGGCCATCATCTCAGGGCCTAGGTAAGAGCTCCCAAAAGGGGTTGAGGGTTCATCAGTAGCATAGTGTTAGAATGCAGTCTCCTAAGGACATGGTGTGCTTGCAAATCAGGCACAGGTACCAGAAACATTAACACAGCAGCCTGACTAGTTGCCTAAATTTTACTCTTAAAGATTATAAAAGCTCCTCCCTATAGATCATTTTTTGTTTGATTGCTTGTTTGTTTTTTACTTTAGTAATTTCTGGAAAAGTGTGTTAACTGAGCCATTTATCATTTACAGCTCAGTAGGAGAGGTCTAGAGATGAAGCATCACAAGACTTGGACCCCAGACTGGCAGGAGGGGAATGGTGAGATGTATACCCAGGGTCAAAAGAGTCTCAAAAGATGGGAAGGTAGCTAAGTCTGACTCTGCCCTGCCCCCATGAATAACACAACTCCTTGTGTGTGGGGGAATGGGGGGTGTCTCTTCTCCTTTCCTAAGACTTCTCTGAGTTTTCCCTGACAACCTACTGGACATTAGACAATTTTACAGATGACCTCCTACAACTAGACAGCATGTGAGATACACCACTCTACCTCTCCAACAAAGTTTTCAGACTCCAACACTGTGATCACCTTTTACCTAGAATGGGATGGGAACCGTGGTGGTAGAGCTTGGTGCTCAAAACTATTGACCTGACATTATGCTATGCCTGTGGTCATCAAAAGTGATCCCTGACCAGCAGCAACAGCATCACCAGGGAACTTAGAGGTGCTTCTCAGGTACTACCCCAGACCTGCTGAATCAGAAATTCTGTGGATAAGATCCAGTTTAAAAATCTCAGAACTGCCCTAGGCCTTAGCTCAAGGTAATGTTGCTATAATGCCCGCCAGTACTATACAGCATGCAGTTTCCCAGTTTGACCACATGGTGGCACCAAAACTACAATAATCCTGGCATTTAGCAGTAAGGAGCAGTGTATTAGCAGTGGTAGGGCCTCTGCCCAGAATTTGGTAGGTTTCTTAAAAGTTCAGAAACAGAAAGCCAACATGAAATTTTATTAAACAATAGTCTTAAACCCTACCTGAAGACAGCACAGGAAAAGTGTGATCCAGACAACTAATTGACAGCAATGACAAGTTTAATAATGACTTTCTACTTCCAGTGGCAAGACAGCTGTAGCCCCACCCTCCAGGATTTGGGTCCAGTGAAATGTGGAAATATCTTTTCCTCCAGAAAGTCCAATTTTCCAGGTGAGAGACTGAGAGAAAGATGATGTTTGCACTTGCAGTTTATCACCCCTAAAAACCTTCCCATGAGAAACATCAAGTGCAGAAAGGAAGTTGAGGCCATTACAGCCCCCACTACCATCACCCTTCCTTGATTGACTTCTACTCTGAGCCCCCAAGAAAGATAAAAAGTGCATTTTTCCTTGCTTTATTTTTGTTTCTAAACACCCTGACTCCCCACTACCTCCCAGTAGAAAATCTGGACAGGTAGTTCTTTCAGTGAGGGAAGGGCAGAGTGCGAATATAATGAATGTTCCATCCCATAGATCCCTTAAGTTCAGAATGCCCCAACTTCTTAAGTGAATGCTAAAGGTTTGCAGAGAGAGAAGAGAGAGTAAATTGATAGGCTGATGCAAATGAGAACCTCTGAGCTGTGCAGAGGTGGGAACATAAGAGGCAGAATGGGGACCATGACATTCATCTTTAACATCACTCATGAGGTAGACCAGAGGTTCCAATAAGCCAATATGGAATAGGAGATCTAGACTCTAGAAAAGAGGGAAAGATAAATTTAGGGTAATGTTAAAAACTATAAAACAGGAGGCTTTTCCCCAGAACCGCACCACTTGCTACACTTTTACGCTGTATCTTTGGCTCCCAGATAACTCCTTGGGGAATCAATCCTTCTGGGAGCAAAAGGAGAGACCCTCAGGGGAGGCAAGAAGAGAAAAGGCCTGAGTGCCAGAAACCCCAGTTACTCAGCTTCTACCCCTGGAAAGGGTATCTATAGAAAATCAACTTGAGCTCCCCTACTCCACTCGCATTCTACTGTGATCCCGTCTTCTTTTGACCAATACCACAAAGGAAAAGTGAAGCCCAGGAGGAGTCTGGAGATGGTCGCCCCTATTCAGTCCCAGCTGAGAGTCTCCTGACTTGTCTCCAGGAGACAAGCCAGCCCTCCAGGTGTCACCCCAGGATGCTTGTCCACTCCATGCAGCTTCTGTTGCAAGATGATGCTTTTCTTCTGACTGAAGCTTTTGCCTTACACCGCGCAGCCCATATGGTTTCTCACTAGTATGGAATCTGCGGTGCCAGAAGACGTTGGAGCTGTTGCTTAAATCCTCACCACAGTAACCGCAGCAGTAGAGATGCTCACCTCTGTGCTGCTTCTGCTGGAATGTCAAGTATCATTGCTGGTTGAAGTTTCCCGCGCCAACCCAGCATTTGTAGGGTTTTTCCCTGGTGTGGATGGATGCCAGTGGTTGACCAGGATATGTCTGAGGGGAAAGCACTTGCCGCACTGCATTAGTTGCACCGGTAGGGACCGCTCCCCGTGTATACCCTCAGGTGCGTGAGTACTGCACAGTGGACGCAGCGGAGTGGCACTCACTCATGCTGGTGCCTGGCCAGGTCAACACTGTGGCAGAAGCTACAGCTACATTGCGGGCACAGAAAGGGCCGCTCACGTGCATGAGTTGGTGGTGTGTGAGGTCCGAGCTCCAGCTCAGATGCTGATGGCACTGCACACATTGAAATGGCTTCTCCACATTGTGACAGCGCCAGTGGCATTTGAAGTTGGAGTTATAATTGAAGGTCTTGCCATTCTGAGGGGTCTGGTAAGGTTTGGGCAGGTCTGGGGACGAAAAGAGTTGCCTGGAACAGTCAGTGGCAACACAGGGAATGGGCTCCTCACCCTCTGAGGCGCACTAGCATCAGGATGCTTCCTGGAGGCCTCATGCCTCATGGGCAGGGCTGAAGAAAGGTCTCTAGCCTCCTTTGGCGGGGTTGAGGTTTCAGTTTTGTCACCTGCTGGGGGAAAGCAGAAGCAAGGGTTAGAGATGGGTAGGAAGGGCCTGGAGTGCATATCAGATTTGTGCCCTAATGTCTTGGCTACCAGCAACCCATTGGCAAAAATTATTCAGTATCGTTAGCCTTTTCCTTTATCTATAAAAGAAAAGAAAAAAGGACATATTAGATCTGTTAGGATGACTAAGTAGCTACTTAACAAATATTTGCTGAATGGAATGCCTGAAAAGTAGAAGAATACACAAATTCAAGATGTCCACAATTACTTCAAATTTAATGATCTGGTTCTCACCAGAAACTCATATAATCCAAAAACAAAATAAACATGACGTTATTTCTACTTGGTTTCAGTAGGTTTAAATTCCCAACTCAATTTTTTTAATAATTATATTCAGAGGTTGGGGTAACGGGGACTTCAGAATGGCTAAGGTACTTAAGAAATACTTCTAGCAAAAGAACAATATAAAGCTACAAAGATTTGTCAAGAACAACTACGCAAGGACCCTGGAAATTGTCCAGAGGCATCCCACAAACTAGGAAGTATTCATTCCAGAATATTTCTGGAACCTCAGCAAGAACAATGAGAAGCTGTAGCATTTTAACCTGGAACTTCTCCCATTGTCCATCTACCAAACTCTCTGTCCCCAAAGTTCTGCCAGGAAAGGACAGGCCATGAAGATCAGCTGACTTTAATTGGAACAGAACTGAGAAAATTCCAAGCCCAAGGAATTGTCAAAAACAATAGCAATCTCAGTGATGAAAAATCAGGAAAGTCTTGCATGTCAGCTAGCCTGAAACCTACACACTGACTGAAGAGCAACAAACCTGCAGCCCAAGCAGAAATGTACCAGGAAGATCTGGATAATAAGATATCCAAAGTAGGTCTGGATAAGATCCCACATGTCCTTCCTGATCTAAAAGGCTGTGCTCCTTTGAAAGGCTATAGATACTACCCAGCTACTCAACTCAGGCTGAACACAAGGCCCAGCGAACACAGAGAGTAAGAGCCAAAACAAACTTGCAAACTGATCCAACTTTGAATGCATTCTCCAAGTCACACAGATCCACCAATTGGATGGCAATAAAGGGTAGAAGACTCACTAGTTCAAGATGTTTAAGCATAGCCTCTAATTAATCAACTGTTTTGACCAGTGAATAACCTCTAGGAAGGTTAAAAATGAAAAGAAGAATTTAAAAATTGTATGGCCAATACTGAAGGTTAAAGAGACCCCCACAAAATTAGTCCAAGCAAGTTTTTGAACAAATAAACAAACAGCAGCAGCCATCACTGTTGGAGGGAATCAGAATTCAGATTTGCTACTTTATCTAAAATGTCCATTAAGTAACAAAAAATTATGAGAAAGGCAAAGAAGTAGGAAAGTGTGACCCATATACAAGAAAATAACAATCAATAGAAACTGCCTCTGAGGGTGCCCAAAATGCTAGCTATAAGAGTCAAAGACCTCAAAAAAATATAAATATATTCAAAAAAGTAAAGGTAGAAGAATTAAAATACAATGTCTTATCAGATAGAGAATATAAACAAGGAAATAAATCACCAAAAAAGAATCAAGTGGAGATTCTGGAATTGAAAAGTATAGCTAAAATGAAAAATTACTAGAAGAGTTCAACAGCAAAGAAAAGACAAAAGAAAAGATAAGCATAGCTTAAAACAGATCAATAGAAATTATCCAACTGGAACAGTAAGAAAATGAAAAATGAACAAGGCCTCAAACAGAAAAGTGGGACAGCGTCGAGCATACAACAAAACACAGTGGGAAGATTAGGAAAAGAGGAAGAGAAAGAAAAAAATGCTGAAGAAGTAATGGCTACAAATGCAAATGTTTGGTGAAAAAGAATCAATTCATGCATCCAAGAAACCCAATGAACTCCACTAGGATAAGCACAAATGAAAACCAAATCTAGCCAGGCACCGTGGTGTATACCAGTAATCCTAGCAACTTGGTAGGCTGAGACAGGAGGACTGCAGTTCCAGGTCAGCCTGGGCAACTCAGTGAAACCCTGTCTCAAAATAAAAAATAAAAAGGGTTGAGGATGTAGCTCAGCAGTAGAGTAGCCCCTGGGTTCAATTTCCAGTACTGAAAAAATAAAAAGTCAATTCATCAGGATGAATAATTATTATTATATAAAATATATACAAGCATAACAAGAGAGTCTCAAAATACGTGAAATAAAATTTGATAAAATAGAAGGGAAAAATAAACAATTCAATAACAATGTTTGGTGAGTCCAGCGTACCACTATCGACACTGATTAAAACAACAAGATGAAAAACAGCAAGGATTTAGAATGAGTGAACAGCACTTTTATACAACTTGATCTGACAAAGAATACGCCTTAAATGAATGGATAAAGAAACTGTGGGATACAAACACACACACACACACACACACACAATGGAATATTACTCAGCAATAAAAGAGAATAAAATTATGGCATTTGCAGGTAAATGGATGGATTGGAGAACATCATGTTAAGTGAAGTAAGCCAATCCCAAAAAACCAAATGCTGAATGTTCTCTCTGATTAGTGGATGCTGATCCATAATGAGGGAAAGGACACGGGAAGAATGGAGGAATTTGGTCACAAGAGTGGGAGGGGGGAGGGAGGCATGAGGACAGTAAAGATGGTGGAATAAGATGGATATCATAGCCCTAGCTTCATGTGTGACTGCATATATGTTGTGATTCTACATCTCGTACAACCAAAGAAATGAAAAGTTGTGCTCCATCTGTGTACAATGAATCAAAATGCATTCTGCTATCATGTATACCTAAGTAGAATAAATAAATGAATAAATTCATAAAATAAAATAGCAATATATATTTTTTTATATTTTTATAAATAAATGAAATTTTAAAAATAAAATAAAATAGCAATATATATATTTTTCCAAAGGGCACTTAGAACTATAACTAAAACTTTTACAAGAAAATATAAGAGAAAAAATTTCAGGACCTAGTTGGGACAAAGATTTCTCAGATTTGACATTAAAAGCAAGAAATGAAAAAAGAAATTGATAAATTTGATCTTCATCCAATTGAAAATCTTTCCCAAAAACATTAAAAAACGAAAAGACAAGCTACAGACTAGAGTAAATGTCTACAAATCATATGTTGACTGAAGGGCTTATATTCAGAATATAAAGGACCTCTTACAACTTAATATGAATACAAATGACTCAATTATAAAATGGGCCAAAGATTTGAATAGACATTTCTCTGAAGAAAATATGCAGATGACTAAAAAGCACACAGAAAAATGCTCAGCATCGTTAGTCACTAGGAAAATAAAAACTAAAACCACAATGAGAAATTAAAGATTTCTAAGTAAAACTAAAGCCATCAAACCACTTAACAAGTGTTGGCAAGGGTGTAGAGAAACTGGAATACTCACGTATTACTGGCAAAAATATAAAATGATGCAGCCACTTTGGAAACAGTTTGGCTGTTTCTTAAAAGGTATTACTCCACTTTTGAAGAAGTGCCAAGAAAAAGCAAATTCATAGAGGCAGAAAGTATGATAGTAGTTGCCCTGGGCCTTGGGTAAAAACGAAGAGCAAATGCAAATGGTCAAAAGATCTTTTGAGCATGATGGAAATACTCTAATATTAGATTGTTCTGATGATTTGCAACTCTTAAGTTTACTAAAAATCACTAAACTGTATGCTTAAAATGGGTGAGTTTCATGATATATAGGTTATATACTGCAATAAAATTATTTGTTATGGTTTAGATACGAAGTGTCCCCCAAAAAGCTCCTGTTAATAAAGGAATATTCGATGGTGAAATGATTCAGTTATGGAAGCTATAACCTAATCAGTCCATCCTAGTTTGAATGCACTGACTGGGTGGTATCTGGAGATGGGGGAGGGAGGGTTACATAGCTAGAGGATGTGGGACCCTGGGGAAGTGCTCTGAAGGGTAAATCTTCCCTATTGTCCCCTCTCCGCCCCCCCCCCCAACACACACACCCTGCTTCCAGACCACACCATGAGCTGAGCAGCTTTCCTCCTCTGGGCCTTCTTCCTCCTCTGCTGCCTCACCTTGGATCCAAAGCAATGAGCTTCAAATAAACTTTTCATCCTCTAAGTTGTTCTTGTAGAGTGTTTTGATCACATTGACATTTTAGTTAAAATGCTATGTTAAAAAATCATTTTTAAGGTCCATTTTTGTTCTAAATTTTCATGACTTCAGGCAGTAGAATGAGTTTCCAGGACACAAGGAGTCCTTGTGTGGGTGGACTGACCTAGGATACGGAATGGTAAGGAGATGTCAGCTAATGATTTAGACAACCACATATAATCCAGGAATTGATGGGTGCACACATAAATATTAAAAGTTGAGGCAATCTTCCAAATCACCACAGTTAAAAGCAGTAATGAAGGTATCTAAAGCCAGAACCTAAAGCAAATTGTTTTCTCTCATACAAAGTAGGAGATAAATTCAATTCTAACTTGGAAGAAAGATTGTTCACGGCATACTCTTTCCTAAAAGTTACACCACAGGCAGCTGTAGTTCATGTTTAATAAGGGGAAAGGTAATACGGCTTCAAAGATGAGAGCACAGCTTCTAAAGTTAGACTCTCAACTCTACCACAAACTAGTTCTGTGATCTCCAGCAAGTATTTTACCCCTTTTACTCCTCCTTGCCGTACCTGAAAAATAGGGTTAAGGTGATATCTAACTTAGAAACTTACAAAATGGTTCCAAGTTTAAAATGAATTAATATGCTTAAATGATCAAGAACAATTCTTCACAGATAGTAAATACTATACCATGTTGGTTGTTACTTTGTGTTGGGAGCAAAAAGCCCTGAGTCATCTCCTGATCGGCTCCACTTCCTGGTTAAGCAGGAGCGCCAAAAAACCCCGCGCACGCCAAAGTTACCCGCGCGCACCAAAGCAATGAGCCTCCCCTTTTCGATACCACCTGACCAATCGTCCTGCGACAGCTCCTTCTCCTCCCCTCCCCTCCTGAGCATACATATATACCCCTGTTCTTAAATAAAATTTGGAGGTTTGATCAGAATCCTGTCTTGCCTCCGTTCTTTCGCGCCCCTTGTTTGTTTCATTCTCTTAGGTGGTTCCCGAGTGTCCCCGTTGTTGCCCCGCGGGTCGGGGCAGGTTGGCACCCAACGTCGGGCATTTGGGAGCCCCCAACGAGAACGTCCGCCGAGGAAGCCCTGGCCAGGCACCCCCAAGAGTCGCTGCGAGGACATGCGGATGATGGCTCGGCATTAGATTGCCACGGTCCTGCCCGCCGTGAGACAGATCTGAGTAAAGGTAGGTGGACGAATTTTTTACAAACAAGATTTCAGAACATTTCACCCCTTGCTCACTCGATTGTTGTTGGCCCTCTTGACCCCTTCCCTCCTGAGTAATAGACATCCGTTTCTGGTGAGAAAAACTCTAAATCGCTTGAATTAGTAAAAGATTCAAGACGACAAAAAACAGAGTTTTACGTCCCAGAGACTTTCATAAGGGAGGGATTCGCTCAGAGAGCCGTCCAGTCGATGGAGAATAGGGAATGCCTTAAGTAC
>CM053406.1:106344258-106356615 GCA_028644305.1 Xerus rutilus | reverse complement strand
CCCTTCTTACATAATACAGATATAATTTACATAATAAAATGTGCATATTTTAATGTTCAGTTTACTGAGATTTGACAAATGTGTATATATAGGCAATTACCACCTTAGCAAAGATGTAGAATGTTTGCACTACTCCAGATAATTCTTCATTTCAATTTATATTAATTCTGTCCATCTGTTTTCTAGGCAACCACGCATTTGATTTCTATCACTTTAAGTTGTTGTTCTCATTCTAGAACTTCAGAGAAAAATCCATTCAATACATACATGCTCCTCTGTTTGGTTTCTTACACTCTGCATGACATTGTCGACATTCATCCATATTGCTTTGTGAATCAGTAGTCCATTCCTTTTTGTTTTTATTCCTGAGAAGTATTCTGTTGGTTAATTATATCACAATTTGTTAATTTGTTCTCCTGCTGATGGATAATTGAGTCTGTGGTCTTAAAATATGTCCCCCAATTTTCTGATATTCTTCCCTGAACAAGGTAGAGCCTGCTTCCCTTCACTTTGAGTGTGAGCTGTACCTAGTGATTTGCCTTAACAAAATGTGGCAGAAATTATGGTGTGTGACATCCAAAAGTAGGTCATAAGTAACGTTGTGATTTGCACAGAAACTGTGAGATCATTTCCCCAAAGGCCCACTGAAATTTTGGGCCAACAAATATGTGTTGTTTGAAGCCACTAAATTTTGGAGGGAATTTGTTATGCAGAAATAGATGGTTAGATGGTTTCCAACATATGCTGTTATGGATAAATCTGCTGTGCATTTTCATATACAAGTTATTGGTGAACATATATTCTTGTTTCTTTTTGGTAAACGAGTGAAATGTTTGCATCATCTGTTAGCCATTCTGGTGAGTGTGAAGTGATATTTCATTATTCAAAAATTTATTGTGTGAATTTGTTATATACAAATATGTGTGTGTGTGTCTGTGTGTATTTGTTTGTGTTATGGTTAAGAACCCTTTGCAGATAAATGCATTGTAAAGTTTTCTTTTCTATCTATGATTTCATGTTTCCTTTAAAACAATATCTTTCAAAGAGAAGAAGCTTTCAAATTTGATTAATTTAAAATTCTACCAATTATCTTTTTTTGTTAATACATTTTAAGTTCTAAGAAATCTACCTATTCTAAAGTAAAAAATATTTTCTTTTATGTTTTCCTTCAGAAGCTCTTAAGTTTTAGATAGTGTGTTTATTTATATGACCCATATTAAGGTAATTTTTGTGTTTATTGTGATATAAGAATCTGTTTGTATGTGTGTGTATTACTGGGGATTGAACCTAGGAGCACTGTACTTCTGAGCTACATCCTTAGCCCCTTTTAATTTTTTTCCTTCTTATTTTGAAAGACAGTCTTGCTAAATTGCTCAGAATATTCTCTAACTTGTGATCCTCCTGCTTTAGCTTCCTAAGTAGGTAGGATTATAGGAGTGAGCCATAGTTAATTTTTTCAAAATGCAATGAAGTTTCACAGATTGTACTGAGATAATTTTTAAATTTAAATATGTTTTCTCCAACACCATGTGTTGAGAAGAGTGTTATTTCCCTCTTTGAATTATCTTGCTGTCTTTGGGTAGAATATTAGATCTTATATGTGTCTCTACTTTTGAACTTTGTATTCAGTTTCACTTGTCTCACCAGTGGATGGACATTTGTATTGTTTCCTCTTTTTGTCTATTATGACTAATGTTGCTATGAGCAGGGGTTTCCATCCCCACGTCAGATAAAGTGGCCTTCAAGCCAAAGTTAATCAGAAGGGACAAAGAAGGACATTTCATACTGCTTAAGGGAATCATACATCAACAAGACATAACAATCATAAATACTTATGCCCCAAACAATGGAGCATCTACATACATCAAACAAACTCTCCTCAACTTCAAGAATCAAATAGACCACAACACAATAATACTGGGTGACTTTAACACAACTCTCTCACTGCTGAATAGATCTTCCAAACAAAAACTAAGCAAAGAAACTATAGGACTAAATAATACAATCAATAATTTAGACAATGACATATATAGAATACTTTCATCCATCAATGACTGAATACACTTCCTTCTCAAAATTACATGGATCCTTCTCTAATATAGACCATGTTATGTAAGCTATCACATATGTTGGCATACAGTTGTAGTATTATATTAATATATTTTTAGCATCTATAGGGTTATTTTGATAGCTCCTTTTCCATTGATATTAATTTTTGTGTTCTTGCTTTTTTATTGATTAGACTTGTTTGATTTTTATCAAAGTTTAGCTGTATTATCTCTTCTATTTCATAAATTTATTTTACTACTCTTATTTTTTCTTCCTACTGTTAATTTGAAAATAATTTATTATTCTAGCTTCTTTCTGATACAAGTACTTTAAGTTATAAATGTTCATCTGAGTACTATTTCATCCCAGAGATCCTAATATTTTAAGCTTTTATTATCACTTAGTTCAAAGCACTTTTTATTTAGCGTTTTTTGGTGCTTTCTTCCTTGACTTCAGAGATATTTATAAGGCCACCATTTAATTTTGAAATAGTTGATGTGGGCATAGCATTCTGCATATCTTTTTTTTTTTTTTTTGGTACTGGGGATTGAACTCAGGGGCACTCGACCACTGAGCCACATCCCCAGCCCTGTTTTGTGTTTTATGTAGAGACAGGGTCTCACTGAGTTGCTTACCGCCTTGCCATTGCTGAGGCTGGCTTTGAACTCGCAATTTTCCTGTTTCAGCCTCCCTAAGTGCTGGGATTACAGGTTTGAGCCACCGTGCCGGCTGGCATTCCGCATATCTTAAGGTGATTGATTTCTAGTGTAATAAATCATGCAGGAAATACCATGTGCGTGATTTCAAATTGTAAAAGAAAGTAAAGGAAAAAAAATTACTGAAATGACTGTCTCCCAAATTGACAAGTGAATTACAACTCCAACAGAGAACACATGGAATGGAGACTTTGAATCACCTCTTTAAAAGCCCCCTGTTCCTGCTGATGGGCAGAATCACAGCCTTTGAGACATAAGGACAGCTTTTTTTGGGATAGCCTTTGCTATCAAAGCAATAAACTTTCTTTTTTCTCAAAACCATGTCCTCATTATTGGATTGGCAAGGGACAAGGACTGAGCTTTTGGTAACAAATTTGGTACACCAGGTGGGATCTGAGAGCAGCCTCTGCTCCAACTTTCTTGGGAAGGAAGGCCTCTCCAAGGAGCCCCACTTCCATGCTGAGAATGCAAGGTAGGTGGCAAACTTATTGAGAGCCAACTGCAGGAGATTTAGGAGACAAGTGAATTTGCCTCAGGTCCAATCAGAAGAGTTATTCCTGTGAGTAAATGGAGGGACCAAGGGACGATCCCAGCAGCTGCCAAAGTGCCTTTTGCTTCGAGGAACACCCACTTTCTCTCCTTGAACAGTACATGTTGCTCCCTCATGGTCCACATGGAGAAAAAGGAAAGTGAACTCAGTAAAGCCATGACACCCTTGGCCATTTGGTAAGTCCCCCAGTGTTCACACTGAGTCTCTTGATTTCACACATCTGGTTCCTCTTTGTGGGAACATCTAGCCCCTCTTTCTGGGGACATCTGTGATGCCAATGGTGTAGGAGTTATGGTTAATTAGGACTCCAGAATCTAGGGATATTCACTCCTTTCTGATCTGTTCTAATTTCTCATCTGTTTGTTGGCCTTGGGCTTGAGTATTCCCTCTGGTTTTCTGTTTTGTTTGAATCTGTTACTGCCCCTTTTAAGACATGGGCAGTGCTGCATTGATCCTATAGGTAGTCTCTTGGGAAAGATCTTGGCTGCTCAATTTAAAGCTTCCTGTCTGCCAGCCAGGTTTTGGGGGCTCCTCTCTGGTTGTCTCTCTGTGTTTCTTTTTTGTATAATCTTGCAATTGGAGTTGGGCTCTCAGGGGTAAAGTAAGTTGAAGAAGGGCCACCTATAAGCCTGTCTAAGATAATGTTTTACTGTAATGATCTGGCTTTTGAATAGCTTGCTGGATTATTATACATTCTTGCAGTTGGAGTTGGTCTCTCAAAGGTAAAGTAAGTGAAAAAAATTTGTACGTGTATGTCTGTCTGTTTAAAGGTTCCCATCTGTCAGCCCTGATTTCAGTGATCCTCTCATCTGTGGTATTTTTTTTTGTATCTGTTACTAACCCCTTAAGACATGGGCCTTGCTGTGTTGATCTTACCAGTAGTCTCTTGAGCAGAGAGATCTTGGCTGCATGAGACACCTATAGATATAAACCTGTCTAAGAGAAAGATGGTTTACTGTAACACAATCTGTCCTTTGAATGGTTTTTCTGGATTATTATACAATGTTGACATTGGAATTGGTTTGTCAGGGGTAAAATATATGAAAGAGATTCTGTATGTATAGGCATTTATACAATTGCATGATAAGGGGTCTGAACCATCAGGAACTAATTTGAAGGTGCCAGAAAGTGTGCCTTTGGTGTTCAAGCTAGCAGGACAACAGAAGAAAGGGTTAAAAATATTTAAATCTTTTAAACCCAGTGCTGGCACTCCCAGCCTGGACCCAGGCAGCTGCAGATTATCTCACTGTGGTCAAGGAAACTAACCCTAAATTGGAGAAAAAAAAATCCCAGGAAAGTTGCCTGGGCTGTAGAAAAATGGGCAGAGAACCCAGCCTCTGCCCTGCCTTCCAGTCCCTTTTGCCCATGGATGGTGGAGCCTGCTGGCAACAAAGGATGTGACAGTAGGTTCCAGTTTATCAGTTTATGACCTGGGGACATGAATAGTCTCTCCTTTAAAGATCTTATAGGAAATCCCATTTAGCCAGAGGATATTAATCACTGGGGCAAAGCAATTCTTGCTATAATAGTATCCTATTAAATGCCTGGAGATACTGGCAGAACAAATAACTGCACCCAGAGAAGAAATAGACAGAAAAGAGATAGACAGAAACTAAGGCCAACCTGTGTTTTGTAGGCAGCCTCTGCAAGAGAATCTTCAAAGCTGAAAGCAAAGGATAGAAAGGGCTTCTTCCATTACATACCAATATGCCTAGTGTAAGAAAAAGGACCAAAAGGAGACCCTGGGTGCAATTGACAGTGGGAAATTGACTTGATGGCATTGTGATAATGATAAGGGAGACAGGTCAGGCTCAAAAATGTCCTTTGTGCCAACCCCTTGAATGAAACCTGGGAGAAAAAAGATTAGGGCATATTTTTTTGTATGTGGCAGATTTTTCCAACCCTCTCTTGAGGTGAGACTTTTTGTGTAAATTAAATACACAGATAACATTCATAAGGATTGTTTCAGAATATGAATTTAAGAAAAGGTCCAAAACTAGAAAAGATAAAAGAAAGTTATAGGTATGGAAATATATTTTAGTATGGAAAATTAGAAAGTAAAAGAAATGTCTCAACATGAGGAAGTATTTTGTCTGGTAGAGTAATATTCTTGTGCCAAAGTCCAAGATGAAAGAGGACAAAACCAAGGATGTAACAAGTTGTGACTGTCTAATTAAGTTGCAGAAGGTTTGTGGGAGGTAAATCTCAAAAAGTTTGTGTTTGTGATTAAATTGGCTATAATTTAGCACACTCAAAGTTATTTGAACTTTAATGTACTAACATGAAACAAAGTCTGAAATGTTGATATACTCTTATCTATCAAGATAATTCAAGGTTTTATTACTTAGAGAAACTAAGTCTAAAGGAATTAGGGTTTATACATATTTTAAAGTCATAAATGATTACTTTGTAACTGGTTAAACAAACAACTGTTACTTAAATTATAACAATATAGCTGACAGCCTAAATATATGTGACTAAGTATATATATGCACTTGAGAACTGTATCTAAGTTTTTTCTAAGTGTTATGTGAAAGTTTATAAAATGAAAATCTATGTAAGTTTACCAGCAAAATAACCAACAAATGCTCTTTTCTATACATTATGCCTGACATAGAAGGGCCACACTATCATTTGAATACCTCTCTTATATCTGTTTGCTTTGACTAAATCCATTTCTGATTATTAACACTATTTCCCAAATGTATAAGAAATTTAAGGCTTTCTATTGACTTTTGCTAGTACTGCTAACTCATGCAGACCTGTGATTATTGTTACCATACTCTTTGGGTTCTAAAGTGTACTTTAAAAGTTAAACTTAGTTAAATGTAAAGCTTAGGATAGTACTTTGCCAAATTGGTGTTCTCCAAACTAAAATTATCTGTAGCAAAAGTGTCAGATTTGTATAGAAATAACAAATTTGGCTGGTATTTATTTATATCATTTAATGTTTTATAGCTGAATAAAATAACTTGTTGGCAATAAGCTATATATATAATTTTGTGTTACTCTTCACACTGGATTTGGAATTTAAATGCATTTTTGGAAGATAATGAGAGCCTGATCTGTTTAAAGGTGACACTGTAAAACATGGGAGCATCCTGCCACTTTTTCCACAAAAAGAAACTTAAAAGCTCTCTTAGACTTTGATTCATGTTTCAGATGTAATGTTGTACTGTGTTATTTGGGAAGATCTCTGCCTTACCTGAGATAAGGCTCCGCCTCCCACCTTACTCCATGTTAGAATGGTTCCAAAATTGGCTAGACTTCAGCTCATTAAAGTTGTGTTCAAAAGGTTGATTATTGTTAAGATTACTGTGATCTCAAGCAGGGTATATAATATATAACTAAGCAAAGGTTCAATAACATAAAAGTCATTTGTCTTGGTTCATAGCTATTACACAAATTGAATATGTTTTTGATTTGTTAATTTCATTTTGTATTTTCCTTGTAAACTTTTAAACTGTTGCCTGTTAATGTTTTGCAGAGGTGCTGCTTCTAAACAAACATACAAACAACAACCACCACCACCATCTGGGTTAATTTCAGATAATAAGCCATCATAACAGGACAGATAGTATATAATGCTGATTTCTAGTACTAACACCAATTAAATAGAAGAGGTAACTGTAAAATTATAGAAATTAAAGTTATAATCTGTTATTCCCTCTTTAAGACTGGTGAAACTGGATTGCTGAGGGTTTAAAACCAAAAACTTGGAGATCAAAGTCAAGAAAGTAAAAAGGCCAAGGAAAAAGCAGCCAACATTTTGGCCCTTGCTCTCTAAGGTCATCCAGGACCTAGAGAATGATAAGATCGCTCTCAGGGCTCTGCAACTCTGGTGAGTCACCAGATCAGTGAGATTGAGAGGACCCTAGGGAACAGGAAGCCAACCAGTGCATATTCTGGAAAAAGGAGAATTCATTGGAGAGGGAAACATCCCTCATGCTTTCAAGAGAAGACACATGTGGTCAACAAGACTGTGACAAGACTGGCACCACTGATAGAGGAAAGCTAAAGAAACCAAAGTTTTGCACACATCCCCCAGAGTGATATCTGAGGAATCTCAACTGATGCTTGAGAGTAGATAGGGACAAGGTCAGTTTTGACCAACTTGGTCTTGAATACCTAGCAGGAGAGTATAGCCTATGCACAGTCCTGCATGGACATTTAAAAGGAAAGACAAGTTTTTTTTTTTTTTCTAATCTAACTTAAAATGTACACTTGTGTCAGCTCTACCAAAAGTAAGTAAAGCTGGATGTTATAAAGGAAAATTCTTGTGTGGGAGTGCCTAATAATAATGACTGCAAAAGACTTTAGAGTTGCAAGTTTGTCCTGAGTTAATTTAAGCCTGATCTCATAGGCCCACAAACTTTCCTAACTTCCTACATTGATAACTTTGATCTGTTTTTCACTGATAAAATTGAGTTACTGTCTTCATGATTTTCAGAGACTGGCTGAAATACTAATTGCTTTTGTGCTAATTGTTTACAAAAAAGTAATGCTTTGCTGTCTTATTTATTGTTGGCTTAGCATGGTCCCTTCCCTATGTATGCCTTGTCCAGTCACCTGCTATCTGCCACTGTAGACCTCTGGACTGCTCTGATGCTGAATACCCTTAACTTTTCAGGCCCCACCTGATAAGGAACAAGGACTTGTGGTCAATTCCCCCAACTTCACCCCTTCCAGCAAGAAGCGGCTGAGAGATATTGTCACCCATTTTTCCATAGAAATGGAAGGTAGAAATTGACAGTGGAAAATGTAACAGTGGTCTACTTTATGGTTTGAATATAGCCCTTGTTGCTCTGTCACTGCAACTTATTTTTAAAATGGACATGTTTCTTTCTCTTCCTCTCTCCCTTCTCCTCCCTAATCTCTCTCACTCCCTAATCTCAGGGGAAACAGGATCACCTTTCTTTCCCATTTTAGGTGGATTTATCTGTCATTGAGCACACACTCACCATAGAAACTAAGTAATCCAGACTTTGGGGATGGTACCAGAAGATCTCAGAAATGACTGTCTCCCAAATTAACAAGTGAATTACCACTCCAACAGAGAACACATGGAATTTAGCCTTTGAATCACCTCTATAAAAGAACCCAGTTCCTGATAATGGGCAGAATCAAAGCCTTTGGGACATGAGTCCCCTGTGTTTCTCCTTTGCTATCAAAGCAATAAAATTTCTTTTTCCTTTTTCTCAAAACCATGTCCTTGTTATTGGATTGGCATTAGGGACAAGGACTGAGCTTTCAGCAACACATCTTCATATATTTGATATTGTGCTACTACATGTCTGCGTCTCCGTTCATTTTTTGCCAGTCTTTTTTTCTTCTTCAGATTGGATAATTTCTATTTATCAATATTCAAGTTCATGAATTCTTTCTTGTCACTTCAGCTCTATTTCTGAGCCTATATACTTAATTTTCTTTTGCTTCAGTTTTAATATTTTCAATTCTGGCATTTCTATTTGGTTCTTTTTATAGACCATATCTCTTTGCTGATACTATTTGGATTTTTTTTTGAGAGTTTTGCTTTGTTGCCCAGGCTAGGTTCAAACTTGGAATCCTTCAGCCTCAGCCTCTTGAGTAGTTGGGATGGCAGGCATGCACCACTGCATTATTTATTATAATTCTGTCCATCTATGCTCTAGGGAACCACAGATTTGATTTCTATTTTCTATTAAGTGGTTGTTCTCATTCTAGAACTTTATAGAAAGATCCATTCAATGCATGCATGCTCCTTGTGTTTAGTTTCTTACACTCTGCACTACATTGTCTACATTCATCCATGCAGCTTTGTGAATCAATAGTCCATTCCTTTCTTTCATTCCTGAGAGCTGTTCTGTTGGTTAAGTATACACAGTTTGTTCATTTGTCTTCTGTTGATGAATATTTGAATCTGTGATCCTAAAATATGTCCTCCAATTTTCTGGTATTACTTTGTGAACAAGGTGGAGCCTGCTTCCCTTCCTTTTGAGTGTGCATTGTACCTCGTGAATCACTTGTAACAAACAGAATGTGGCAGAAATGATGGTGTGTGACATCCAAGACTAGGTCATAAGTACCATTGTGACTTGCACCTGTCCTTTCTCTTGGATTTTCAGTCAGGGGAAACTATCCAAGCAGTCACTATAGAGGGGCATTTGTGGGGAAACTAAGGTTCTCCCATGAAAATAAGCAACAAGTGACTGGGACATATGTAAATAAACTTTTAGTCTCACTCAAATCATGTATGGAGGGCAATTGGCTGATATCTTGACTATAGACTCCAGAAAGACCCTAAGCTAGAATCACTAACTGTTCAGCTGCTTCTGAATGCCCGTCCCACAGAAACTGGGAGGTCATCTCCTAAGAAACCTACAGAAATTGGGAGGCAATAATATGTGTTGTTAAAAGCCATCAAGTTTTGTAGAGAATTTGTTATGTAGCAATATATGGTTAGATGGTTTCCTGCTTTTGCTGTTATGAATAAATCTATGAATTTTCATGTACAAGTATTTTGTGATCATATATTCTCATTTCTTTTTGGTAAATACCTATGAGTAGACTTTATGGGTCATATGGTAGCCATTTTTGTGAGTATGAAGTGATACTTCATTTTTAATTTTTTAATTTTAAAAAATTTTATTGTTAATTTCAAGTGTACAACATTACATATATATATATATGATTACTATTGAAAACAACATATCTGGTTATCTGATAGGAACAAAAGCCTCACTGAAGCATCCTATTAAGCATTGTATAGCCAACATGATGATTTCCTTATCTTTCTGGGCCCCTAGTTGGAGAAGGGAGGAAATATTGTAATTACAATACAATAATATGTTGTTAAACAATGACAATATGTTTGGAAAAATGAATCATTAGGTATTTTCATCATTGTGTTAACATCATAGAGTTTATTTATACAAAGTTGATGACTACCATATATCTACCATATGAATCTGTGAGATCACTATCATATATGTGGTCCATTGATGACTCAAACATCATTATGCAGCACATTACTGTGGCAAGCTTTCCTCCTAATATTCTAGTTTTATTATAATCTGGTGAAAACGATTTTTGGTGATTATAGTATGGCAGTAACTGTATGTATTAGATTGATAGAATGCCAATCACAGGGCTCTATTTTTTTTTTTTTTTGGTACCAGGGATTGAACTCAGGGGCACTCGAGCACTGAGCCACAATCCCCAGCCCTATTTTGTAATTTATTTACAGACAGGGTCTCACTGAGTTGCTCAGAGCCTCACTATTGCTGAGGCTGGCTTTAAACTCAAAATCCTCCTGCTTCAGCCTCTTGAGCTGGTGGGATTACAGGTGTGCGTCACGGCACCTGGCTTCTGTTTTGGTTTTAATAAAAACCATTGCATGTATTCGTATGAGGTGATGGATTTGGTTGAGTTTCAGTTCCTCTTCTCTGTGACTATTACTTGAAGGATAAAAGAAGAAAAGGAATGTGTGAAGAGGATCAACAAAAGAAGGGGAGAGTAGAGACAAATGATCTTGAAGAGTAAGGAAAGAAGACATATAATGAATTGGATGCTCATGTCCCCTCACAACTCATATGTTGAGGCCAAGTGTGGTGACGCATGCCTTCATCCCAACATTTAGGGAGGCTGAGGCAGGAGGACTGCAAATTCAAAGCTGGGCTGAGCAATTCAGCGAGGCCCAAGGCAACTTAGTAAGACCCTGTCTCAAATTAAAAAAATAAAAAGATGTAACTCAGTTGTGGAGCAGTGTGAGTTCAATCTTT
The DNA here is from genome assembly GCA_028644305.1 of Xerus rutilus. Taxonomy (NCBI): domain Eukaryota; kingdom Metazoa; phylum Chordata; class Mammalia; order Rodentia; family Sciuridae; genus Xerus; species Xerus rutilus. The sequence continues at coordinate 106,345,540 of CM053406.1, read as the reverse complement.
AGTATCAAAATAAAATAAAGAAATAAAATAAAATAAAATAAAATAAAGAAAGGATGTCATTGAAACAAAAGCAGACGAGGTGACTGCAGCAGTGTTGTGGGATACTCTATTGGTGAGGAAACAATTCTGGAATTCTGGAATGCAGCCAGGTCTCATGAAATTCTGCAGCCATATCTTAAATGCACAGGGAAGGCTGCCTCAAGGTCCATTTCAGCCTGGGAGGCACTAGGAAATGTCTCATGAAAGCCTCCCACGGGGGTTAGGAGGAGAGTGAGAGATGGTCTTGAGGCAACTCCTAGCAATCCTCCCACTTTTCATACTCTGTGGGAACTAGAAAGCATGTTTCTAAGTCTCAGATTAGCTGTGACTCAAGCATTTGCTTGCATGACCCATGTAGATATGTGCAAGGTCCTAGAATGCCATGATGAATTGGTTCTTCTACAGTGATGTGATAAATGCAGAGAGACGATAGAGAGAAAAATGGGCATGATAGAGTTAGGGAATCTGTAGAAGGGAAGGCAGTACCGACAGGATGGAAAAGAGGGGAAATATTAAGCATTGACAAGAATGATGATGTCTGAATTTAAGATGTCTTATGGAGATATCTGTCTTCTCTTAACTGGACATCTGTCTCTCCCAGATACCACACGGTCATGCTTACCCTCTTCATTGGCTCCGGTATGTGGCTTGGGGAACTCAACATTTTTACAAATCATGAAGAAACTGGTCTTGATTTGGAAAGTACTTTAAGCAGCTCTTCCTCAGCTCTCCCTGGAAGTACCTTCTTTCCCCAGCAACCTTCCGAATGCTCTCTTTACTTCCTTGTTCCTCAGGGTGTATATGAGTGGATTAAGTGAAGGAGTGCCCACTGCATAGAAAAGGCCAAAGAACTTGCCCCTCTTTTGGGAATAGGGATTTTTGGGCTGGAGGTAGACAGCAATGACTGAGCTGTAGAAGATAGTGACAACCATGAGATGGGAGGAACAGGTTCCTAAAGCTTTTTTCCATGCTTGCACAGAGTTAATCCTCAGCACTGCCCAGGCGATAGCACTGTAAGAGACAAGGATGAGGCCGAGAGGAACCACCACAAAGATGACACTGGACACAGCTAACTGGATTTCGTTGTAAGTGGTGTCTCCACAGGATAGTCTAATTAGAGAAGGAACTTCACACAAAAAATCATCTATCTGCCGGTGAGGACAGAAGGGCAGGTGGAGAGTGGGTGGTGTCTGGACTATGGATTGGGCCAGACCCAAAATCCAGGCCACAGCTGCCAGCTGCC
>CM053406.1:106326288-106343758 GCA_028644305.1 Xerus rutilus | reverse complement strand
ATCATCCACCCCCGCCTGTGCCGGCAGCTGGCAGCTGTGGCCTGGATTTTGGGTCTGGCCCAATCCATAGTCCAGACACCACCCACTCTCCACCTGCCCTTCTGTCCCCACCGGCAGATAGATGACTTTTTATGTGAAGTTCCTTCTCTAATTAGACTATCCTGTGGAGATACCACTTACAATGAAATCCAGTTAGTGGTGTCCAGTTTCTTCATCCTGGTTATTCCTCTCAGCCTTGTTCTTGTCTCTTATGGTGCCATTGCTCGGGCAGTGCTGAGGATTAACTCTGCCCAAGCATGGAAAAAGGCTTTAGGGACCTGTTCCTCCCATCTCATTGTGGTTACCCTCTTCTACAGCTCAGTCATTGCTGTCTACCTCCAGCCCAAAAATCCCTATTCCCAAAAGAGGGGCAAGTTCTTTGGCCTTTTCTATGCAGTGGGCACTCCTTCACTTAACCCACTCATATATACCCTGAGAAATGAAGAAGTAAAGAGAGCATTCAGGAGGTTGCTGGGGAAAGATAGGGAATCCAGGGAAAGCTGAGGGAAAAATGGTTAATGTACTTTCTACATTAAAAAGAGTTTCTTCGTGATTTGTAAAAATGTTGAGTTCCCCAAGCCACACAACTGAGCCTCTATAGTATGTCAGTGTGACTGTGTAGTATCCAAGAGAAATAGAGATCCTGTTAAGAAAAGGTATCACTGAGTGTTATGACACACACCTGTAATCCCAGCAACTCAGGAGGCTGCAGAAGGAGGATCACAAGATCAAAGCCAGCCTCAGTAACTTAGCAAAACCTGTCTCAAAATAAAAAGGTCTGGTGGTGTTTCTCAGTGGTTAAGCACCCTGGGTCAATCCTCATTACCGAAAAATGAAAAAAGAAAAGTTTGATATCTCCATAAAACATGTTCAATTTTAACATTAACATTTCTGTCAACTAATATTTCCTCTCTTCTCCATTCTGTCTTTACTTCCATCACTTCTACAGATTTCCTAACCCTGTGGTGCTCATTTCTGGCTATATCATCTCTATTCATTTATCATGTCAGTGTTGGAGAACTAGTTCATCACCGCATTTCAAAGTCTTTGCACCTATCTACATGGGCCAGGCAAGCAAAGGCCTGAGCCACAGTTGTTATGACACTTGAAAGGATACCTACTGATCCTCACAGAATATTGGAAGGATTGTTAGGATTTGCCTCAAGATCATTTCTCACTCTCCTCCTTGTATACCCTCAGAGGCATTATTATTGCCTCCCAAGTTGTGATGGAGCATGAGGCATCCTGCCCTATACCATGAAGATATAGGTGCATAAGTTCATGAGATTTAGCTGTAGTCTAGACTTGTTTCCTCATCAAGGGGGTATCCCACAAAACTGTTGCAGCTACTGGCCACTTTGGTTTCAATGTCATCCTTTTTGGTGTGTGGAACAAGGACCTAGGGAGCTGGTACCTTTGGATTTTCCTCCTTTTCATTTGTAGGTAAATAACAAACTATCAATTTTAAAGTGGTTCCTTATGTCTTTATTGGCCAGATCAATCAGGTCTTAGCCTTGACTATATGGGAGTGTCTGACAGTCATCAATGCCACTGTCCTTATTTCTGGTTCCTACCATGTTGTCTTAGTCCATTTGGTCTGCTATAACAAAATACCACAAACTTGGTAGCTTATAGACAACAGAAATTAATTTCTCAAAGTTCTAGAGGCTGTGAAGTCCAAGATCAATTTTCATGCCTAGTGAAGGCATCTATCTGACTCATAGATGGTGACTTCTTGCTGTGTCTTCACACAATGAAAGGGGCTAGCTATCTCTCTGGGGATTCTATGATAAGGTTGCTTGCTAAGATACCAATTATGAAGGGTTTTCCTTCAAGACCTAATCACCACTGAAAGACTCCACGTGCTGCATAATGATGTATGGATCAACAGTGGACATATATGCATATCACAACATATATGCTAGTGATTCTACAGATTATATCTCCGAGTGACGTGGTAATCATCTTACTTTGTGGAAGTAACTCTATGATATTCACACAATGATGAAATCATCTAATGATGCATTTCTCTGAACATATTCTCATTGTTTAGCAACATATTACTGGTTGGATTTTTGTGTGTATTTTGTTTTGTTTTTTGGTACTGGGATTGAATTAAGGGGCACGTAAACACTGGCACTGGGCCATATTCCCAGCCCATTTTACTTTTTATTTTGCAACAAGGTCTTACTAAGTTACTTAGGGCCTCACTAAGTTGCTGAGGCTAGCTTTGAACTTGATATCCTCCTGCCTTAGCCTTCTGAGCCACTGGGATTATAGGCATGCGCCACAACATCCAGCATATTACTGTATTTTTAATTACAGTATTTCCTCCCTGTAAAAAATTACAGTATTTCCACCAAGGAACACAGAGCAACAAGGAAATCATCACATCATCTTAGAGTTCTAACAAGATGTTGCAATGAGAACTTTGTTACTATCAGATGACCACACAATAGAGACGATGGGGAAATCCTGTCTCCTCAGTAAAGACTCTCTGTGATCAAAGTATCTAGGTGTACAGAGCCCAGTGCTGTGGTGCATGCCTGTAATCCCAGCACTTTGAGAGGCTGAGACAGGGGGATCACAAGTTCAAAGCCAGCCTCAGCAAAGGCGAAGTGCTAAGCAACTCAGTGAAACCCTGTCTCTACATAAAACACAAAATAGGGCTGGGAATGTGGTTCAGTGGTCAAGTACCCCTGAGTTCAATCCCCAGTACCAAAAAAAAAAAAAAAAAGTATCTGGGTGTGCAAGTTACAGAGCATAAGCCAGAAGAAAGTGACCACTTTTTCCTCCACTGTCACTCTACTCTCCACTGTCAATGTAGTGGTATATCAAGAAAAGCTAATTGTCCTTTTTTTATTCTGTAATCAATCATAATTTCTGTCAATTATGCCACAGCTAGAGGAGGTGTCTCTGTCCCCTATCACCTGACTCCACCAGAAACATGGGCAGCTACACATCATGAGCTTCACACCTTCATGTGGTGATCCACCTTCATTCAGGTGGATGGTCTCCTCCTTGTCATGACATTGTCACGGTATTAGGGTCTTGGAACCCAGCATAATGTCCTGATCCTCCAGACACACTCACTGCTCTTCTCTCCAAGTTGGCAGCAAAATTCATTACCTCTCATTCCTCAGAATCAGCATTCATCTTGGCAATTTTATATACAGTTGAAATATTCTTGAGAAATTAAGGTGAAATTAAGATATTCTCAGTGAAAGAAGATGAAGAGAATTTCTCACCAGCAGACCTACTCTAAGAGAAATGGTAAAGGAAATTCTTAAGACAAAGAGGAATAAAAACCAGAGAGAAACTTTGAACAAATATCACAAATGAAAGGAAAGCAACTGAAATTAATAATTATCTGGTAAAATAAATTAATTTACTATTCTTTTTTTTGAGTTCTTTAAAATAAGCATCACTTCTGAAACCAAAAAGTACAACCCTGATAGGGGGGTGTCAATGTAAATAAAGGTGATATATGTGACAATTATGGAATAAAGTAACGACAATAAAGGCATCTATTTGGTAGTGAGATTTCATACTCCACATGAAGTGGTAGACTATTAATTCTAAGTAAACTAGGAAAAATTATTTATATTGAAACTCCAAAAGCATCTAATAAAATAAAAAATGCACAGTGACATCAGCAAAAATGACAGAAGAAAAGACCTCTAAAACTTATCTCCACTATAAAAGTAAAATTAACCCAAGAAAAACTGTAAGAATTAATATTTTCTAGAACCCCCAAAATTAACCAAAGACCTGTCACAACCTGGAGAGTTTTTAAGAATTATGGCTAATATCATTAACAACAGTGATTTCATTAGCATAATAGCTTGCCTTATCCCATTTCTCCTTCCTCAACTCCACAGTAAGTGAAAACCAACAGCCCACAATCTTGGGAAAAAGTAGCAAACAGAAAGTCACTGGAGGAGGCGCAAAAGGATTGGAGATCCTTCAAAATCCTGTTTCTAGAAAATCACTGTTTTAATTTGTCTGGTTGTTCCCTAGAACTCACAAAGCTGTTTTTACTTGACCTGACTGAATTAGCCTGGACCAAACAGACTTTTTCCTGTGGATAATTAGTGAAAAGAATCATAGGCAATTGTTGACCATAATGAATGCCTGTGGTGGTAGATAAAAGTTGATACAAACAGTATGCTAACCAAGAAGTTTAAACCAAGTATGGAAATAAAATGTCCACAGGGAGCCTTGAAAAACTCTAATATACTCTAGAAACTCCAAAAGGCCACATGTGTGATAGGACTATGGGCATGGTAAGGGCTGTGTGCATGCTCTGATCAGACATGAGAGGGCCTTAAACTCTTAAGTTTGAGGCACTGCACAGATAGGAAGTGAAATCCAAGACAGATGTGAACTGCCTCACTGAGTTTTTCAGTACAGGTCACAATATATGCACAGAGCAATGGAAGACTGCTTCCAGGAATCTAAGGAAATCTTTGTCCAATTATTAGCTGACTGCTAAGCTAACCAACCAGAGATTTCAATGACCATCTATAACCAAGAATATAGACTTTACTTTCAGAAAACCCACTAAACAAACAACAGTAAGTTAAAACAATAAAGTTAGAGAACAGGAAAAATATGACTTCTAGAGTTGCCACATGATATTATTTTAAATGTTGTTTTTAACAAAAACAAAATGGTACACAGAGAAACAATTAAGTTGGGCATGGTAGCACCTGCCTATAATTCCTGTGACTCAGGGGACTGAAGCAGGAGGATTGCAAGTTTGAGGTCAACATGAGTAACTTAGTGAGATCCTGTCTCAAAAAATATAAAGGGCTCGGGATGTAGCTCAGTGGTAGAGCCCCCTAGGTTCAATCTCCAGGACCATTAAAAGAAGGAGGAGGAGGAAGAGAAGGATAAGAAGAAGGAGGAGAAAGAAGAGTAATGACAACCAAGTAAAGCCCATACATAGAAAAATAATGAGTACAAACTACATCTAGGGAAGACTAGACATTGAAATTATTAGATGAAGTTTTAAATTAGCTATTTCAAAAAACTAAAAGAAACTAAAGAATGTGAGTATGATATCTCCCTAAATAGTGAATATTTGTAAGATAAAGCTTTTCAAAACAAACCAAATAGAAATTCAATAATTACATACACACACACATATAATCATGTAAACAAATACTTAAATGAGCTCAACAGCAGATTTGGACAGGGAATAAAACAAATCAGTAAACTTGAAGTTGGATCAAATCACATGATTCAGGAACAGAAATAAAGAATAATGAAAAAATAAACAGCTTCAGAGATCTGAAGTAAACCAAAATACACATAAGGGAATTTCCAAAAAAAATGAAGATAAAAGGGAAAGGACAAAGATTATTTAAAGAAATGGTGGCTTCAAGGAAAGAAAATTTTAGACCAATATGAATATAGGTGCAAAATTTCTGAATAAAATTCTGGCAAATGAACATATTAAAAAGTGTACCATGATCAAGTGAGGTTCATTGAAGGAATGCAAGGCTGGTTCAAAATATGGAAATCAATGCATGTAATTTATCATATCAATAGATTTAAAGATAAGAATCACATGATCTTTTCAATAGATGTGGAAAAGGCATTCAACAAAATACAGCACCCCTGCACAAGATACAACACTAGAAAAACTAGGAGTAATAGGAAAATGTCTCAATATTGTAAAAGCTATATATACTAAGCCCAATACCAATATCATTCTAAATGAAGAAAAATTGAAAGCATTCCACCTAAAAACTGGAACAAGACAGGAATGCCCTCTTTTACCATTTCTATTCAACATAGTTTTTGAAACTCTAGCCAGAGCAATTAGAGGAAAGAAATTAAAGGGATATGAATAGGAAAAGAAGGACTCAAACTATCATTACTTGCAGACAACATGATTCTATACATAGAAAATCCAAAAAAATTCCACCAGAAAACTTCTAGAATTAATAAATGAATTCAGCAAAGTAGAAGGATATAAAATCAACACCCATAAATCAATTGCATTTCTATACATCAGTGATAAATCCTCTGAAAGAGAAATTAGGAAAACTACCCCATTCACAATAGCCTCAAAAAAAATAAAATACATTTAACAAAAATAAATAATTTAACAAAAGAAGTGAAAGACCTCTAGAATGAAAACTACAGGACACTAAAGAAAGAAACTGTACAAGACCTTAGAAGATGGAAAAATCTACCATGCTCTTGGATAGGCAGGATCAATATTGTCAAAATGGCCATACTACCCAAAGTGCTACATAGATTCAATGTGATTCCAATTAAAATCCCATGTCATTCCTTATAGAAATAGAAAAGGCAATCATGAAATTCATTTGGAAGAATAAGAGACTCAGAATAGCCAAAGCAATCCTTAGCAAGAAGAGTGAAGCAGGAGGCATCTCAATATCAGACCTTAAACTATACTACAGTAACAAAAATGGCACTGGCACCAAAATAGACATGTAGACCAATGGTACAGAATAGAAGACACAGAGACAAACCCACTTAAATACAGTTATCTTATACTAGACAAAGGTGCCAAACACGTACATTGGAGAAAAGGTAGCCTCTTCAACAAATGGTGCTAGGAAAGCTGGAAATCCATATGCAGCAAAATGAAACTAAACCCCTATCTCTCACCATGCACAAAATTTAACTCAAAATGGATCAAGGACCTGGGAATTAGACCAGAGATCCTATGCCTAATAGAAGAAAAAGTAGGCCCAAATCTTCATATTGGATTAGGACCTTACTTCCTTAACAAGACTTCTATAGCACAAGAAGTAAAATCAAGAATCAATAAATGGGATGGATTCAAACTAAAAAGCTTCTCAGCAAAAGAAACAATCAAGTGAACAGAGAGCCGACATTCTGGGAACAAATTTTTGCGACATGCACATCTGATAGAGCACTAATCTCCAGGATATATAAAGAACTCAAAAAACTTAACACCAAAAAAGCAAACAACCCAATCAATAAATGGACCAAGGAGCCGAATAGATGCTTTTCAGAAGAAGATATACAATCGATCAACAGACATATGAAAAAATGTTCAACATCTCTAGCAATTGGAGATGCAAATCAAAACTACCTTAAGATTTCATCTCACGCCAGTCAGAAAGGCAATTATCAAGAATACAAAAAACAATAAGTGTTGGCAAGGTTGTGGAGAAAAAGACACACTCATACATTGCTTGTGGGACTGGAAATTGGTACAACCAATCTGGAAAGCAGTATGGAGATTCCTTAAAAAACTTGGAATGGAACCACCATTTGACCCAGCTATCCCACTCCTCAGTCTATACCCTGAAGACGTAAAAACAGCATACTACAGTGATGCAGCCACTTCAATGTTTTAGCAGCTCAATTCACAATAGCTAAACTGTGGAACCAACATAGATGCTTTCAATAGATGAATGGATAAATAAACTGTTGTATATATACACAATCAGCAATAAAAGAGAATAAAATTATGGCATTTACAGGTAAATGGATGGAGCTGGAGAATATCATGCTAAGCAAAGTAAGCCAATCCCCAAAAAACAAATGCCGAACGTTCTCTCTGATAAGTGGATGCTGATTCATAATGGAAGAGAGGACACCAGAAGAATGGAGGAAATTTGGTCAAAGAGGGCATGGGGACAGTAAAGATGGTGGAATGAGATGGACATCATAGCCCTAGCTTCATGTATGACTGCGTATATGATGTGATTCTACATCACGTACAACCAGAAAAATGAAAAGCTGTGCTCCATCTGTGTACAATGAATCAAAATGCATTCTGCTATCATGTATACCTAAGTAGGATAAATAAATAAATAAAATATAAAATAGATTGGAGGATGTGGCTCAGTGGCGGAGTGCCCCTGAGTTCAATCCCTGGTACCCAACATAAATAAATAAATAAACAAACAAACAAACAAATATATAAAGGCTGAAAGCTTCCCAAATTTGATGAAAAACAATCTACACTACACTTCCAAAAAGCTCAACAGAGTTCTAACAGGATAAATTCAAAGAGATTCTCACATAAAAACATCATAAACTGTCAAAGATAATCTTGTAGACAAAAGGAGGGAAGTGACTCATCATGCACAAGGGATTCTCAGAATAACAACTAATTTCTCATAAAAATCAAGGAGACAGTAGGCAGTAGAATGACATAAAGTACTAAGAGTCTCTGTCCTCACTTCCAAGATGAACAAAAGAGAACAACAGTAGTGCCAAAAAGGGCTGAGGCCTACTCACTGCTCAACCCGCACCTTAAGTGTATCCGAGGACAAACCTATAAAAGTTTGTCATTCAAAACATAGTAAAGACCATAGCCATAAGGGACATTTCCAAAGAAAATGTCTTTGATGCCTGTGTCTTCCCCAAGCTATATGTGAAGTAACATTACTACAAGAGCGGTGCCAGCAAAGGGGTCAAGAACCAATCTCTTAAATCAAGAAAGACCAAAGACCTCATCTCGATTCAGACCTGCTGGTGTTGCTCCATGACTTCCACTGAAACCCACGTAAGGAGCTAAATCCTTAACACCTAAAGAAAAGCTGTCCTCTGGGAAATGAAAAATAAAATGGAAATTATATTTTTATTTTAAGCACTAAAAGAAAAATACTATTAATGAATGAGTCTAAAGCCAGAAAAATTATCTTTCATAAATAAATTAGAAGCCAGGTGTAATGGCCCATGCCTATAATCCCAGGGGCTTGGGTGGCTGAGGCAGGAGGATATCAAGTTCAAAGCCAGCCTCAGCAACTCAGCAAGGACCTGAGCAATTTAGCAAGACCCTGCTCAAAATAAAAAGGGCTGGACATATGGATCAGTGATTAAGCACTGCTGAGTTCAATCCCTGGCACAAAAAGAAAAAGAAAAAGAACTATAGCTAGGCAGTGGCACACACCTATAATCCCAGCTACTCAGAAGGTTGAGGCAGAAGATTCCAAGTTCCAAGCCAGCCTCAACCATTTTTGGAGATCTTGTCTCAAAAACTAAAAGTGGCTAGGATATAGCTCAGTGGTAGAGTGCCCCTAGGTTCAATCCCCAGTACCATAAAAAAAAAAAAACTATATACACACCTAAAAAGAATACTTATAAAACTGCATGCTTTCCCATTAAAATGAGGTATAAGACAAAATGTCTGCACTCATCACATCTGTTCTAGGCAGAGCAAGTAGCCAAGAAAATGGAGAAAACATCCAAATTAGAAAAGAAGCCAAGCCATCTCTATTTGCAGATGACATAAACTCATGATATGGAAATGTTAAGCTATTACAACAACTGAATTTAGCAGGTTGCAGGACATAACACCAACATATAATAATCAATTATATTTCTACACACTTACAATGACCAATCAGAAAATAAAGAAAAAATCCATTCATAATAGCATCAAGTATAATAAAATACTTAGGAACAAATTTAACAAAACTGAAAAAATTATATTCTGAAAACCAGCAAACATTGTCAAAAAAATTAAAGACCACCTAAATAAATGGTTCATGTATACAAAGACAGCATTGTTAAGATGGCAGCATGCCCCAAATTGATCTTCCAATTCAACACAATCCTTATCAGGAAACTAGCTGATTTCTTTATACAATTTGACCTAATTTTAAACTTCATATGGAATTGCAAGGGAACCAGGATAGTCAAAACATTCCTTTAAAAAAAATCGTGTAGGATAATTCACATTTTTCTCTTTTAAAACCTTACCACAGAAAAACACTAAGATACTGGAATACTCCACAGGGATAGACATATGTAGGTCAGCAGAACACAACTGAGAGTGTAGAAATAAACCCATAAATCTATGGTTAATTGATTTTGACCAAGGTGCCTGGACCATTCAGTGAGAAAAGAAATGTATCTTCAACAAATGGTGCTAGGACAACCAGATAGTCACATATAAAAGAATTAAGTTAAGCCCTTTTCTCACACAATCTACTGAAATTTGCTCAAAATGGCTCAAAGACCTAGATATAAACACAAAAACTATTAAATTCAGAAGAAAGCATATGGGTATTTACCCAAGGCCTTGGATTTATCAAGTAATAATCCTGACAAATCATGGGCAACAAAAGAAAAAGAACTTAATCAAAATTTAAAATTTTTGTGCTTCACCATCAACAAAGTGAAAACACAACCTACAAAATAGAAGAAACTACTTACAAATTATGTGCTTGACAGAACTTGTATCTAAAACATATCAAATGTTAAATGATGCTCAGCATTACTGACTTAGGAAAATGCAAATTAAAACTATGATGAGATACTACAACATATATCTGTTAGAATAGCTAAAATGTTTTAAATATAAAAGTAATCATTGCCAAGTGCTAGCAAGAATGGAAAGCAACCAGAATTCTCATCTATTGCTGGTGAGAATGCAAAATGGTGCAGTCATTCTGAAAAATAATGTGGCAGCATCGTATGAGTGTAATTACAAACCTACCTGGTGATCTTTCAGTCCCACACACCAGAGGAATAAAATCCTATGTTAACACAAAAATCAGTACACAAATGTTTACAGTGGTTCTATTCATAATCACCAAAACCTAAAAACCCAAATGTCCTTCAACAGGTAAACAGATAAACGGTAGCATGTTCAATACAAGGAAACACTGTTCAGCAATAAAGAGGAACAAACTATTGATACATTCAACAACCTAGATGGATCTCAAAGGCATTGTGGCAAGTGATAATAGCCAGGCTCAAAAAGTTATATACTGTATGGTTCCATTTATATACCAGTCTATAAAAGGCATAATTAGAGACAACAGATTAGTTGGTGCCAGGAGTTAGTAGTGAGTTACCACAAAAAAGAGTGGGTAGAATGGAATGAATGAGTAAAGGATGGGAACAGACTGCTAGGGATGAAGGGGCAGGACATTTCCCTGCATGCCTAGTTTGTGCAGCTCTAACTCTTCAAAGGAGTACTTTCACATACCCCAAATCAAATTAATGAATTAGTTAGTAAATTAATTAAAACAAGCAGGCTGTGTAGAAAATCCAAAATGGAATACAAGAGACAAAAAATGAATCTAACCATGTTATTAATGAACACCATAAACACAACTAACCTAAGTAACTTTGGAAAACAGTATTTTGACCAGATACTATAAAAATGTGAAGAACTGTTCACAACTGTTGGCACTCTGATAAAATATTTTTAAAGAGGTATGGATTAGCAATTCTGAAATTACATTATATACATCTGAGGCTTGATTGAATAATTAAATATATTGTGAATAATGAGAACCAGAGCTACAGGTATGGAAAAGAGATGCAATATGAATGAAGCCTGTGGTGTTAAATAGGATTTGGAAGCACCGCATGCTCTCCTTATGTCTTATACACAGAGGCTAAATATAGACATACATATATATGGCTATAGAATATATACACACACACACACATATATATATTTATTCTAACCAAGAGGTCCTAGAAACAATGACACCACAGTAGCAATGAATACAGATCTTATTTTTCTAAATACCATTCTTCGATATAAAGAACCAGAAGTTCTTAAAGAGTAGTTGTTCTCAGAGATAGGAAAGAGAAAATACAAAATAAATCTGCAATATTAAATGCTGCCAGAAAGTAAGGAAGCACTCAGAAGTGATGAGGATAAATGAAAAAATTCACAGGAACCAAGTTAAAGGAGTTCCCAATATCCAAATCTGGGACAATTTAATCAACAAAATAAATAATGCCAATACTGGAGAGATACAAATAAATATTCAGAAGTCATTAGTGATATGAATAAAAACAAACAATAAATCAATAAATAGGAGAAAAAGAAGAGCTCTTCCCTTAAGCGCTCAAAATAATAAATATAGAAGGAATAATGAAAATTTTCACTAGGCAAACAGTCCAGCAAATAATCATTACAATAAAGAATCATTTTTAGGTGCTAAAATTAGGGGACAAATTGTGAAGAGAAGCAAGATATTTGCATGATCTCAAAGTATCTTCCAAAGGACATTTATATTTTTAGAAGTTATGACTACAACTTTGTGTGTGTATGTATGTGTGTGTGTGTGTGGTGCTGAGGATGGAACCTAGGGCCTCACGCATGCTAGGCAGGCACTATACCACTGAGTTACACCCCTCAGTCCAGGACTTCAACTTTTTTTTTTTTTAACACTTATTTTTTAGTTGTAGGCGGACAGAATATCTTTATTTTATTTTTATGTGGTGCTGAGGATCGAACCCAGTGCCTCACGCATGCCAGGTGAGCATGCTACCATTGCGCCATAACCCCAGCCCCAGGACTTCAACTTTTAATAAAACAAATAAGACAATAAAAGAGGGGGGAAGCTTGAATAAAAGGCAGGTACAGACCAATAAGTACACGATAAGATGCTAAGCACCATTAATCATCACAGAACAAATCAAGACTACTATGAGAGAGTACTTCATACTCAATAGAATGGCTAAAATCAAAAAGCTGACAATATCGAGTATTACCAAGGCTGTGAAGTATCTGGAATTCTATATTGCTGGAGGCAATGTAAACAGCATAACTTTGGAAAACAGTTTAGCAGTTCTTACAAAGATAGACAGATATTGGGCTAGGAGCATAGTTTGGTGTAAGAGCACAGAGACCCTGAGCTCAATGTCCAGCACCAAAAAGTTTTTAAATAGATAAACAGACATATGACATGGCCCCAAATATTTATTTCTAGGTATTTACCCAAGATAAAGAAAATACATGTCCACACAATGAACTGTATACAACTATTCATAGTGGCTGTTTCCATAATAGCTCAAAACTGAAAACAACCTGAAGGTCCATCAACAGGTGAATGGAGGTCTGGGCTGTGGCTCAGTGGTAGAGCACTTGCCTTCCACATATGAGGCACTGGGTTATCTCAGCACCAAATAAATAAATAAATAAATAAATAAAGGTATTGCGTCCATCTACAACTAAAAATATCTTTTTTAAAAAACAAGTGAATGGGGGCTGGGGTATGGCTCAGTGGTAGAGTGCTTGCCTAGCATGCATGAGGCACTGGGTTCGATTCTCAGCACAACATATAAATAAATAAATAAAAATATATAAAGGTCCATTGACAACTAAAAAATATTTAAAAAAAAACAAGTGAATGGATAAACAAATTGTGGCATAAGCCATATAATTAGATACCATTAGTGATACAAAGAAACCTATTGTATATGAGAATCTATCAATTAATGTTAATAACAAGCCGAGCAAAAAACAAATCAGGAACAAAGAATACATATTACCTGATTCTACTTACAGGAAGTTTCTTAAACAGAAAAAAACTAACCTAGCATGATAGAAATCAGATAATTGATAAGAATGTGAAGATAGAACCTACAAAATGGGAGAAAATCTTTGACACCAGCAGCGCCTCCGATAGAACTTAATCTCCAGGATTAATTAACTCAAAAAACTTAACACTATAAAAACAAATAGCCCAATTAATAAAGGGGCAAAGGAACTGAACAGATATTTCACAGAAGAAGATATACAGATAGTCAACAAATATATGAAAAAATGTTCAACGTCTCTAGCAGTTAGAGAAATGCAAATTAAACTACACTGAGATTTCATCTCACTCCAGTCAGAATGGTAATTGTCAAGAATACAAGTAACAATAAATGTTGGCGAGGATGTGGGGGAAAAGGCACACTCATATATTGCTCGTAGGACTGCAAATTGGTGCGACCAATCTGGAAAGCAATGTGGAGATTGCTCAGAAAACTTGGAATAGAACCACCATTTGATCCAGCTATCTCTTTCCTCAGCATATACCCAGAGGACTTAAAATTAGCATACTACAGTGATGCATCCATGTCAATGTTTATAGAAACTCAATTTACAGTAGCTAAACAATGGAACCAGCCTAGATGCCCTTCAATAGATGAATGGATAAAGAAAATGTGGTATATATACACAATGGAATATTATTCAGCTCTAAAGAGAAATGAAATTATGGCATTTGCCAGTAAGTGGATGGAACTGGAGATCAGCATGCTAAGAGAAATGAGCCAATACCCTAAAACCAAATGTTCTCTCTAATATGTAGATGCTAACTCACAATAAGGGGGGGGTGGGGTAGGGAAGAATAGAAGTACTATGGATTAGACAAAGAGGAATGAAGGGTAGGGAGGAGCGGGGGAAATGGGAATAGGAAAGTAGAATGAATCAGACATTACTAGCCTTTGTTCATATACGAATACCAACAAATGTAATTCCAAATTATGTACAACCAAAAGAAGGGGAAGTTATATTTCACATGTGTATAATATGTCAAGATATATTCTATTGTCATGTATAACTAATAACAAGTTTTTTTAAAAAAAAAATAACTCAACCTGCAACTTTTCCCTAAAGCTGTTCCCTCTTCTAGGAATTTTCCCTTCTTGCCTTATAAAAATGACAACCTACCCTTAAGTGGATTTCTGGAGGGAGGAAATGGTGCCCAAGTGAGGTTATAAAGAAAGGAAGGAAGGAAAAAAGAAAGGGAGAGAGAGACGGAGGGAGAGAGGGAGGGAGGGAGGAAGGAAGGAAGGAAGGAAGGAAGGAAGGAAGGAAGGAAGGAAGGAAGGAAGGAAGGAAGGAAGGAAGGAAGGAAGGAAGGATCGATCGATCAGATAATTGGTTGCCTGGGCCAGGGCATGTGAGAACTTTCCAGGGTAATGGAAATGTTCTATGTCCTAAATTGGAGGTGGTTCTGTTAGTCAAGTTTCTATCACTGTGACAAAATACCTGAGATAATTTCCTTAAAGAAGGAAAGGTTTATTTGGGCTCTCACAGTTTCAGAGGTTTCAGTCCATGATCACATGACCTATTGTTTTGGCCTGTGGTAATAGAGTACAACATGATGGCAGCACATGGCGGAGGAGCTGAGTTTTCCTCATGGCAGCTGGGAAACAAAGAGAGAAAGAAGGGACTGGGGCACCAATATGTTCTTCAAGGGCACACTCCCCGTGACTTAATTTCCTCCAAGCTCTTCCAGGTTCCACCACCTCCAAATAGTGCCAAGGGCTGGCAATCAAGCCTTTAATACATGGGCATACACTTCCAAAACAGCAACAGTTATCTAGGTAAATCTACTTGTCAGAATTTATTACACTTTATATTAAAATGTGTGCAATTTCTTCCATGTAAATTGTACCCCAATTAAGTTGATATTTAAAATAGAAATGAGCTACTGATACATGAAATTACATGGATAAATTGCACTGACTGTAAGAAGCCCGACCCAAAGGAGTACATATTGTATTACTCCATGTGTATGAAGTTCTAGAAGAGACAGAACTAAATTATGATGACAGAAATCATAATAGTGTTTGCCTCTAGATAAGAGTGGCAGGGCTGGATTGTGAAGAAAGAGGCAAAGGCAAGGTTGTAGGAAGGTTGTCAGGAGGAGGAAATGAATTACAGGTTTCTTTGAACACCCTTCTAAGAACACTCTCAGTGGAATGGCACTGATCAAGATTATTTAGTTGCTGGCAATGTCATGCTCAGAGGGAAGATTCTGTGCCTGCCACAGAATTTATTGGTTCAATATCCTTGAGTTCAAATGCCAGCTGTCTGGAGGTAGAAGAGATATGGGTGCAAGCTGATAAGTTTTTATTGGGTTGCTTTTGCTCAACTTTGTTGTGTTATCTTGAAGAAGCTTACAGTACATCCTTTTGATGTTTAGACTTATACAATAAACATGCAGAGCCTGCTCAGTGTCAGTCTTTCTACTGAAAGGAGTTTGGTTGATCCACCGGGGCTGCTTTCTGTATATTTCTGTTTGTCTTTTTTCCAGTCCTCTCACCACCCCATTCGGGAAACAGAAAACATTGCACGGGCTGTGAAAGAAGGCGGAAATATTCTCTATTTTAATTGAGGTCATCAAAATTTACCATACTATGCACTTAAAATCTGCTTTTATCTGGGCACAGCGGTGCACACTAACCTCAGCAACTCAGAAGGCTCAGGCAGGAGAATTGCAAGTTCAAGGACGATCTCAGCATCTTATCTAGGCCCTAAGCAACTTAGTGAGATCCTGACTCAAGATAAAAAATAAAAAGGGCTGGAGATGTGGCTCATTAGTTAGTTGCCCCTGGGTTCAATCCCTGATAAATAAATAAATAAAATGAAAATTTTTTTAACTTTAAATGTGGCCTATTTTTTTTTGTACCAGAGGTTACTCTACAACTGAGCTACATCTCCAGCCCTTTCTACTTTTTATTTTGAGACAGTCTCTTGCTACGTTGCCCAGGTTGTCTTCCAACTTGCAATCCTTCTGTCTCAGCCTCCTGAACCTCTGGGATTATAAACGTGCACAAGCGCACCCAGCTAAAATCTGTGCATTGTATTTTATATGAACTATATCTCAATTTTAACAATGAAATAAGAAAGAAAAAATAATACAGCTGGGCATGGTGGCACACATCCCAGTGACTCAGGAGGCAGAAGGATCCCAAGTTTGAGGCCAGCCTCCATAATTTAGTTACACTCTGTCTCAAAATAAAGACTGAGAAAAAAAAGCTGGGGATATAGCTCAGATGTAGAGTGGCTCTGGTTTAAATCCCTAGTACCACAAAATAATAACAGTAGAAGTAGTATTGAATGAGTTCAAATGAGGCTTGAGAGGAAAGGATGGAATACCCAAGAGGGTGGCACTGAGAAAAAAATTATCTTTGTACTCCCCAGTGACACAGAGGAACAAAGGGTGACCTTTTCATCTACCACAGGGAGCCCTATCGCTAGCACATTTTCTCTGAATCTTCTCTTCGCTTCTTAACCATCATTAGTGCCAGGGGCTAATTAAGCTATCTATGGGCTTTGACGCCCAGGAGTCCTGGAAGAATAATGAGCTGTTTCTCTCCATGGGATGGGAATCCCAGGTTCTCTCCCTCCACCACTGTATCATGCCTTCCTTAATATCTCCAGTGCTACTAAAAGGGAAGTCAACTTACTAAAGTGGAGAAGGTGCTTGCAAAGAGCAAACTATGGCCTCATACATCCAACAGAATGATGGCTGGGGAATATGACTAACATATGAAGCCAAAGCTTCTTGGGTTCAAGTCTCAGCTCTGGTTGTATGATCCTGAGCAAAGTATTTAACCTGTAGGTGCTTCCATTTTTTCATCTGAAAACAAGAATAGAATACAGTAGTAGTATCCAGGTAATATGTTTGCTATAAAGTATTTTGAAAACTGTGACAGTAACATTAGGATCAATATCATCCCTGATCCTTGACCTCCAATTTCTTTGAAGGTGGCCAACCCTCCTCAATTTACTTTTAATTGTCATTGTGAGGACCCAGTGGAGGCAGCAACCAGTCCAGAAGTGCCTTATCATGAGATGCTCTGGCAGCAAGGAGATGAGGAGTTTCTGACCTGACTGGGTAAGTTATAATATTTTTCTTCACCTAATTAAAAAAAAAAA
>CM053406.1:106235650-106325788 GCA_028644305.1 Xerus rutilus | reverse complement strand
GCAATGGAATTCTACTGAGCCATAAAGAGAATGAAATTACGGCATTTACTGGTAAGTAGATGGACTGGAGAAAAACATGCTTTTAAAAAAAAGCAGTCCAGGGGCTGGGGCTATAGCTCAGTGGTAGAGCGCTTGCCTTGCAAGCGTGAGTCACTGGGTTCGATCCTTAGCACCACATATAAATAAATAAATAAAATAAAGATATTGTGTCCATCTACAACTAAAAAAATATTTTTAAAAAAAAGCAGTCCATTTTAAGCTCACACCAGTGTACTGAAGTGATTCACCCATGAACTAATATCAGCTGTTTTTTCCCTCTGTAAACTTGTCATAAGGTACCCCTCCTGCTAAGACAGATTAAAGATGGCTATAAACTCTTTGACAAGCCTCCCATCAGTAAGGGTATCTAATTCCCATCTTCTTGAACCTGGGACTGGTCTATGGCTATTTTGACTAAGATAATGTGACAGAAGTGACAGTAGGCCATTTCTGGGCCTTGACTGTAAGAGAACTGGCATGGCTCTTGGAGTCCCCAGTCAGCATGTATAACACTTGACTTTCATGCTGGAGAGACAATTTGTAAGGTCCTGAGATAACATAAAGACAGAAAGGTCAGATGAGTCCCAACTTGCAATAAATCCATCAAGGTGCCAGGCTGGAGCAGTCCATCTGTCAGCTGAATACCTCCAAGTGATCCCAGATGATGCAACATGAAACATAAGAACCACCTAGCCAAGACCTTCCTGGATTCTTGGCCAATTATACTGCGAGATACAATGAAGTTGTGATACGTTTGGTAGATTTTATAATATAACAATAGATAACTGGAACACCCCATGAGCCACTGATGAAAGCAAAGGCAGAGGTCCTAAGGCAACAGTGTGGACACCATGGGGATCTGGGCCACCTGCTTATGCACCTTACTTTTGCCCTCCAGTTCTGCTCAAGCTTTATCTAGAATGTACTACTTCTGTATTATAATGGATGATGTTGCGACCATGTGACTTTTTCACATTGGGATTGGTTTGACAATACCCATGTAATGATGGGCATTTAGAGCTTCAGTCATTTGATGTCCCACAGTCAGGAGTTCTGCCTCTAATAAGGCCTAGTAGCAGGCTGGGAGGGTTTCCTAATGGACACTTTTGTAACAGATAGCTAGACTTGTTGAAGAACACCAGAGGTCTATGATGTGATTCTCCTTTGGAGGCTTACCAGTAATGTCCCACTGCCTATTTTCCCATCGCTGATACCTCTAGTATCTAGTATTATAAAGTTTGTTAGGTCAGCTAGCCAAAGTAGCAGGGCTGTAGAGAACAGCCGAGAATAGCCACAGAACCCCTTCCTGCTCTGGGCTCCAGTCAGTCACTAGTGAATCATTCTATGCAGTAACCCTATGAATGTGGAATATGCTGCCCCTAGACCCAAAAGACTATCAAGCATCAGTGGTGTTACTATCAGTGGTGCAAAGTGCAATAACTTGTCCTTATTTCAAAGGAATGTCCTTGCTAGGAGTGGTGTCACACACCTGTAATCCATGCTACTCAGGAGACTGAGGCAGGAAGATCCAAAGTTCAAGACCAGCTTGGGCAACTTAATGAGACCCCGTGTCAAAATAAAAAATAAAAAGGGATAGCCAGGAGCAGTGGTGCACACCTGTAATCCCAGCAACTCTGGAGGCTAAGACAGGAGGATTTCAAGTTCAAGGCTAGCCCTGGCAAGATCTTTAAGAAAAAGCAAAAAGAAGCCGGGCACGGTGGCTCAAGCCTGTAATCCCAGCACTTAGGGAGGCTGAGACAGGAGAATCGCGAGTTCAAAGCCAGCCTCAGCAACAGCAAGGCAGTAAGCAACTCAGTGAGACCCTGTCTCTACATAAAAAAGAAAAAGAAAAAAGAAAAAAAAAAGAAAAAGAAAAAAGAAAGGCAGTGGGGGCCAGGAGCATGGGATGTAGCTCAGTGGTACAGCACCCCTGGGTTCGTCCTCAGTGCTGAATTAAAAAGAAAATGTCCCAACATGCTCCAGACTATTAAACCTCTAAAAATTTTAGAGATGGCCCTTGATAGGGTCATCTTTATAGGGTTTATCTTCCACCCTCTGGAGTGTTTTGTCTTACCAATGGCCCCAACATACTTTTCTAGCTCATTCCGTTTGATTAATTAATTCATCACATTTCACTATGTAATGTTTTGTGAAGTGTCCAGAAGTTCATGTCCAATTCATACTACCTCATGGAGCTGACTGTTAAATTTTCAGGAACTTTTCAAACCATTTGTTAAACAGCCAATACTAAAAATTGTTATGTAAACTTATATTCAAATAAATTATATTAAGACAAAGGTAATAAGTACTTAAACTCATAATTTCCTAGTTATTTTACAATAGTTCACTGTTACCTATGCTGTTGTGGTTATTCACATCTGTTATGTCTGTATAATAAAACTACTACACAATATACTGCATTGTAGTGTGTTACTATGTGTCTCTTTCCAACTTTTTTTTTGTCAATGTCACATTGACAGCTTAAAATTGGCTATAGTGAGAATATTTTAGACCATGGAAATCAGAAAGTGCTACAAATCAAAGCTTTTTATTTTCAACCTGGAGTAGCAGTACATCAGTGTCCCCTTGTCTCTTTGGACCACATCGTCCTGGAGCAAAATTGCAAAGGTGAACTTATATCCACATCCCGTCAATGTAAATTACCTCTGATTTTCTTTCCTGATAGTATTTGAACAGAACATTGATCAGATTGATGGCTTTGTAACATGAACAATGTTAATCAGGCACAATGACTGCAATTACTGCTATCTCTTGATTTAGTTTATGGTAGTCCAATCCTCTTCCAAGATCCATCTGGTTTTTATAGTGACTAGACTGGTGAATTAAATGGGGCATGAGAGGGACAACTAACCCTGAATCCTTTAAAGGTGGCATCAGGCAACAATTTACTTTTTATTATAAAATTGATCTTGATTTACTGCATTTGTGGAGATGGGAGTGCAGATTCAGGGCATCCATTTGGCTTTCCCCACTACTCTATACTCCATACACCAAAGAACCAATATGGAGATCCTGCCAACTACCAAGTACATGCTTCCCAATTATACCTTAAAAGGCTGCAGAAATGACTACCAGGTAGGCCAACAGGTATACTCACTTGATCTGGACCTGGGCCAGCTGAGCCCATAAGCCCCAGCTCTAATGGAAGAGAGGTATGATAATGACTCAGCTGAACCATATGAGGTTCTAAGTATTCTTACAGCCTTAGGGTTTTATAATTCTGTTACTACAGTGTAGTCCACCTCAAAGAGAAAGGGTGAATGGAAAAATAAGTAGTTCAGTGGATCCTAGGCTAGGCATGGTGGTAAATACTTGTAATCACAGATACTCAGGAGACTAAGGCTGGAGAATTGCAAATTTGAGGCCAGCCTCAAGCAACTTAGTAAGACCTTGTCTCAAACTAAAATTTGAAGGGCTGAGGATGTAGTGCAGTGGTAGAGCACTTGCCTAGCATACACAGGGTTGCCCTGGGTTCAACCCCCCGTACTGCATGGGGTCCTGAGTGGATAAATCAGAGGCTTGAGGGGGAGAGCTGGATGCTGGGAGTCACTGGAAGTGGAAAGGAGGAGATGCGTTGTCCTTATTCTTGCTATTGACGGAGAGAAGTGAGTGACCTTTTTACCTACCACTGTGGTGCGACTCTTGCTGGTATATTTTCTATAGATATTACCCTGCCCCCTTTACCATAATTAGTGGCTAATTAATTGTCTGTGGGCTGTGGAACCCTCGGGTCTTAACAGAATTAATGAGTTCTTTCTCTCCATGGGATAAGAGTCCTGGGATCTCTCCCTCCACCACCACGCAGCATCATCCTAACTCTAGTACCACTAAAGCAGAAGCTGGTAATGAGTCAGCTGAACCACTTCTCCCAGACTGAGAGAGATTATTGGTAGACTTTCTTAGCAAAGAGGTATCTCTGACCTCCCTTGGCTTCATCTTCCCTGCAGAGGTAGGGTGGGCTGTGGTTGGAGAACAGCCAACACACTTGGGTTCACACATCATCTCTGGTGCTTCCAAACTCTATGACCTTGGGCAAGTTACCTGAATTTTCTTTGTTTCAATTTCTTCATATTAAAGGAAAGATAATACTAACACATAGACTTGTGAGGGACAATCAGAGGTAGGCTGGAAATGTTTAACAACCAGCTTGGTTGGGGGAGGCAGAGCCAATTGTAGTGTTTTCCCACTTCCATAGTGTTAATACTCCTGTGGCTGATTCAACCTACCAATGGCTTAATAAGTACCTCACAATATGTCTGAAAATTTAATAATCAAAAGATAGCATGAGGCAGCTCTAGCACATCACATACAGATGTCCCTCAAAAGTGCTTGGTGGTAAACATTAGCAATCCTTGTTAGAACCAGAGCTCTAGTTGCCCAAAGATGCTTATTCTTCTTTATTTTTAGTTATTTTGTTTTGCAGGGCTAGGGATCTAATCCAGGGTCTAATGCAGGCTAGATAGGCACTTTACCACTGAGCTACATCATCAGCCCTTTAGTTTTCCTCTTGATGCCCAAGTGGAGACTGAGTGCCAGCTACAAGTTTTGTCATTGTTGATTGCTGAGAGCAAAGAGATTTTTCTTTGATAAAGGTAAGTAAAATGTTTGTTCTTCTGCTATGAGAAATCAGTTCCCACAACAGGGAGGCGTCAGATTTGGAGTTAAAGAGAAGGAGTTTTTATAAGGCACATTGAATCAACCAGCCTGACAGGCTCACCCTCCAGCTCTGGATTGGAACAGGCCATGGTCAACCACAGCTCCCCAGTGGGCTTCCTCTCTCTGGGCTTTTCTGAACACCCAAGACTGGAAAAGAGTCTCTAGAATCTTGGTCCTGGCACTTATTGACTAGGTGACCTTAGACAAGTTGCTTATATTTTCTGAAACTGTTCATTCTGGTAAATTGGATAATAATATCTTCTTTGCAGGTTGCTATGAAAACCAGAGGTTCAGGGAGCTGCTTATCTTGGCCCATAGGAAGCACTTAATATACAGTATTCACTAACAGCAATAGCAGGTAATGACCATGGAACCATCATAGACCCATTTAGAGAGGATCCCTAACCCGGCTCTTCTCACAGTGCTGGCACCTTGGGGCTCAAGAAACAAATAAAAGCACAAATGTGTATGTATATGAAGCAGAAGGAATGTATATGAAGGAGAAGAATGAAGAGAAAAGTAGTAAATGAAAGAGATCAAAAGAGGAAGAAAAGGACAAAGTCCCTTAAAAAGATGTAATCTAAACCAGGTACATTGGCAGATGCCTGTAATCCCAGCTACTCCAGAGGCTGAGGCAGGAGGATCACAAGTTCAAGGCCAGCCTCAGCAACTGAGAACCTGTCTCAAAATTAAAAGGACTGAGGATGTAGCCCAGTGGTAAAGCACTGCTGGGTTCTATCTCCAGTACCCCTACCCTCCACCCCAAAAATAAAATAAGAGGTAACCTATAGATATCCAGAAATAAGGTAGAGAAAGGTTATATCTAACCTATAGATATCCAAAAATAAAATAAGAGGTAACCTATAGATATCCAGAAATAAGGTAGAGAAAGAGAGTGAAGTGACAATAACCAATTTAAAAATGCAGAAAACTGATTAGGATCATAGTTGACCCAATGAATAAGAAATGGTTGGTTATTACTGAAGATTGCTTACAAAGAATTGTATATTACAAAGAAAAAAAGGAGGAGTGGCTGCTGACAAGCATGGAGTTTCTTTTGGGGTGATGTGAAGTGTTCTGGAGGTAGGTGGTGTTAATTACATAACTGGTGAATATACTTGAAAACTCTTAAGTTTGATATGTGAACTATATTTCAAATAAAAGGAAAAAAAAAGAGAAGGAAGGAGGGAGAGAGAGAAAGAATTAAAAATGCAAAGCCAAGCCAGGTGCAGTGGCACAAGCCTGTAATCCCAGCACTTAGGGAGGCTGAGACAGGAGAATCGCAAGTTCAAAGCCAGCCTCAGCAAAGGCGAGGCACTAAGCAACTCAGTGAGACCCTGTCTCTACATAAAACACAAAATAGGGCTGGGGATGTTGCTCAGTGGTCAAGTGCCCCTGAGTTTAATCTCCAGTACCAAAAAAAAAAAAAAAAATCAAAGCCAGGCACACCTGGAGTCCCAGCACTTGGTAGGCTGAGGCAAGAGGATGACTTGAGCCCAGGAATTCAAGACCAGCCTGGGCAATGTAGCAAGACCTTGTCTCAGCAAACAAGTGAACAAATTCAAAAAGGTAGTTCTATGCTGGAGGTGAAAAATTTAGAAGTCAGGGAAGGGAACAAAAGAGCTTCAAAGAGCTTGAAATGTTTGTTCAGTTTCTTAACCTGGGTAGTGGGCATCACACAGACTGACTTCATTATTTTTAAGACCAGGCACAGTGCTGCATACCAGTAATTCCAGCAACTCAGGTGACTGATCACAAATTCACCTAGGCAATTTAGCAAGACTGTCTCAAAATAAGAAATTTTAAAAGACTGGAGATGTAGCTCAGTGGTAAAGCCCCTCTGCGTTCAATTCCCAGCACCAAAAAAAAAAAAAAAGAGAGAGAGAGAGAGAGAGAAAAAGGTTATTCTTGTTTATAATGCTCCTATGAACTCAGTATTTTTTTTTTAACATGAATAGGGCCACCCACTCACCTCCTCCTGGTAAACTTCCCATGGCAGAAATAAGCAAGTGGACCAATTCTAACCAATTCAGCTGAGGGATTTAGGTTACTAAAAAGGTCAGGGCAACTGAACTGATCTTGCTATGAGTGTGGGTCTCTTAAAATGAAAGAAAATCTCTCTCATAGATCTCATTCTATCTCAGATAAGCTTCCTTGCAAATGATGTATAAAATAGAAGATGAAATTCTACAAACTCATTCAACCAACAAAGAAACAATCAAGCCTACAGAAATAATATATATTCAGAACATTCATTCAGAATATATTTACTTGCTATTTATTCTAACAAATAAATTAAGGACAACAGTTAGAAAAGCACTCAGAACAAAGGACACCCAATAAATCTCTGCTGAATGAATTAACTGATCCACATTTGACATCAGCCTCCTTTGCACCAGCATGAGGTCTCTGACACAATGTCCACCACACTCCACATACTGTCCACTCCCACTAGACATTTGACCAGGAGTGAGCATCCAGGGTGTTTTTACAAAACAAGCTGGAACACACTAAATTTGACACACTCACACCTCTAGCCCTGAACAGGAACAGGCCATGCTCAACCAAAGCTCCCCAGTGGGATTTCTTCTTATGGGCTTCTCCGAACACCCAGGACTGGAAAGGATTCTCTTTGTGGTTGTCTTAACTTCCTACCTCCTCACCCTGGTGGGCAACACACTCATCATCCTGCTGTCTGTGCTGGACCCCAGGCTCCACTCCCCAATGTACTTTTTCCTCTCCAACCTCTCCTTCCTGGACCTCTGCTTCACCACAAGTTCTGTCCCCCAGATGCTGGTCAACCTCTGGGGCCCCAAGACCATCAGCTTCCTGGGCTGCTTCATCCAGCTCTTCATCTTTCTGACCCTAGGAACCACTGAGTGTATCCTTCTGACAGTGATGGCCTTTGACCGCTATGTGGCTGTCTGCCAGCCCCTCCACTATGCCACCATCATCCACCCCCGCCTGTGCTGGCAGCTGGCAGCTGTGGCCTGGATCATCGGATTGGTAGAGTCAGTAATCCAGACACCAGCCACCGTCCACCTACCCTTCTGTCCCCACCATCAGGTGGATGATTTTGTGTGTGAGGTCCCAGCTTTAATTCGGCTCTCCTGTGGGGACACCACCTACAATGAGATCCAGATGGCTGTGGCCAGTGTCTTCATCTTGGTTGTGCCACTCGGCCTCATCCTTGTCTCTTATGGTGCCATTACCCGGGCAGTGTTGAAGATTAACTCTGCAGAGGGACGGAGGAAAGCTTTTGGGACCTGTTCCTCCCATCTCATTGTGGTTACCCTCTTCTACAGCTCAGTCATTGCTGTCTACCTCCAGCCCAAAAATCCATATGCCCAGAAGAGGGGCAAGTTCTTTGGCCTCTTCTATGCAGTAGGCACTCCTTCACTTAACCCGCTCATATACACCCTGAGGAACAAGGAGGTAAAGAGGGCGTTCAGGAGGTTGCTGGGGAAGGAAGTGGAGCCCAGACAAAACCGAGGGAGTGCTGCTCAGCATGCTTTAAAATTGAGAGGAGATTCTACATGCTTTCATCAGGAAGATTGAGTTTTGCAGCCCTCTGTCTTCTTCACATCCATCTTGTCACAGCAATAGATGATTGTGTGTGTATATGTGTGTGTGTGTGTGTGTGTGCATACACACCCATACAAATGAGAGAGAATATAGATAGGGAGATAAGTATCTCTATATAAAATACTTATCATGAATAAAATTTAATATTTGCTTTTTCTCTATTATATTTTCAACAATGCACCCTCACAATCATGTTCCTAATGTTATCATTTCCATTTCTAATTTCTTTCCCTTGTCATATTGTCACTATTTCTCCATCTCTAATTCTAATTTCTACCTTATTTTCTTTGCTTCTTTTTTGAGGTTTTTTCCACTTACTTATATGTTTGGTTTACATTCTCATTTTGATTTGCCCCCCAAATATCAGTAAGGGAGAAGGGGAGCTTGTAAGTTCAGAAACTCACCCAAAAACACTTAGCGTGAGAACTAAATAAATTCCAGGACCCCTGACATTCAGTCAGGCAATTCCCAAGTACACTGTTGTTTTCACACCCATAATCAGATACCCCATTATCCTTAGGCTTGAAACCAGAACAGAGCCTTGGGAAAAAACCTTAACTTCAGACCTGGCATTTCTTCTTTACAATGCCCAACAACGAGCTCAGAAAGGGAAAAGTCTTCATGTTTAGGCGGAGAGGACAACTTATACATTGGGGGCTTTGGTGCCATCTATTGGCCAAATGTGAAATTGCATGTGCCATCCCTGGCTCGTGACTTTAAACTTCATGGACATCAGCACACACTGTACTCTGCTCAGACTGGAACTATTATAAAGTATTTATATACTGATTATGAGATCCCAGATACTGTTCAATATAATTTCCACACATTGAGGCATTTAACCCTTGTAACAACACTATGAAGCAAATAATACATCTTTTTTTCAGAAGCAGAAACTAGGACACAGGATTTGGAACCAGGAGAACTGACCAGACTCCATGTTCTTAGCCCTGCCTTTAGGTACAATTATTGCCCTCCCAGTTCAGATGAGACGCCTCAATTTCTCAACAAACTTGAAGGCAATCATCCCAATCTAGCAACACACTTACTATGGTCACTCCATTTTGAATCCCTAGAATACATTGTAGCTTTTTGTATGTTTTTAGTACTAGCAATTGAACCCACCGTTTAGCCCTGAGCTACATCCCCAGTCCTTTTTATGTTTTTTGAGACAAGGTTTCACTAAATAAAAATTGCTCAGGCTGGCCTCCAACTTTTGATCTTCCTGCCTCAGTCTCCAGAGTCACTGGAATTATGTGAGTGTGCCACCACACTCAGTTGGAATAGTTCTTCAAATGCTTCAAAGTATCATCCCATGGCAATAAAAAACAAGAAAACCCTTGTAAGTTTTTCTACAACTCTGTGCCTTAGGTCTTCCACTAGATTTCAGGCTCCCACAGGCAGAGAATTAGCACCAGATTCTATGAATAAATGAGTGAGTGAGTGAATGAATTTTACTCTCCAGAGAATATGTAAATGGTAATGGAGTCCTAATCCTACAGATGCTACTTCCTAGCTTTTCATGGCACTGACAGCAGTACCAAATTCTATTTCTAAGCTGGACTTGATGGTGCACAACTGCAGTGCCCAAAACTCAGGAGGCTGAGGCAGAAGGGTCACAAGTTCAAGATCAGCCTAGTCAATTGAATGAGACCTTGTCTCAAAGTAAAAAGGGCTGAGGATGTAGTGTCCCTGGGTTGGATCCCCAGTACCACCACCACCAAAAACAAAAACAAAAACAAACTATGTATACACACACACACACACACACACACACACACACACACACACACTATATATATATATAAAATCCAGGGCCTCAGGCTTGCTAGGCAACCATCTTTTAAAATTTTATTCGTGTCAAGGTCTTCCTATGTTTTCCAGGCTAGACAAATGCTCTTTGAGTACATGCCAACAAAGTAAGAAAAATGAAAATTCTAGCTTCATTTCTAGTCCTTACATAAAATGGCTTTGATCCAACATTTACCCTGTTATCAGCCTAGAACAGCAGTATTAACTCTATTCTAATCCTAATCTTCATCCTAGCCATTCATGTGTTAATCTTATTTTCTCCTCAGCCTAATTATTAATCTTAAAGTAAGGCCCTCATTTTATGTTTAATAATTCTAATCTCAGCCCCATAAGCAACACTAATGTTAATTCTACTTTTCAAGTATCTTATGTAATACTGTTTCTCATGACCTGCTCCATCTTCTCTCACTGGCACCTAGAGACCTCTACTTTCTCCTTCTGTTTATCAGCTCCCTAAGCCCAGAGGCCCTAATGTGTGGGAATAGTACAATTGTTTCTAGATGTACTCTAGGGAAAATACAACAGAGAATTAAGTGAAGCAGTTTACAGGAATCTGTTTTAATGAAACCTGCTTTGTTAAATAAATGGTTTAACTCAGGCATTAGGACTAACATTTCTTATTCCCAGTTCATTCAGGATCCATGTGGAAAGTTATCTATTTGCTACTCTAGGAGAAATATGCTTATTTAATCACAACTCTAAACAGTAGGGACAGTCAAAGACATATCTCCAGCACAGGTAGCAGTAACACAACTGAGTTGGGAGCATATAAAAGGTCAAAAGAATGCACAATAAAAGCATATGGTGTGAGTACTTGGAAAGGAGGGGTGGTTGATCAGAGAAGTCTTTGTAGAGGTTTGAACCATGGTGGAGAAAACAAAATTAATTTGAAATATTTGCTGGTTTACTGTGTAGAAAGAGGTAAAGACAGGACTTATGCATGTCACACATTAAGATGGGGAGGTGTGGGTTGGGGATGTGGCTCAGTGGTAGAGCACTTGCCTAGTATGCCTGAGGCCCTGGCTTTGCTCCTCAGCACCAAAATAAGATGGGGAAGTATGCCGGCCCTATACACTGGGCCCCTTGTGCTGACAACTCCCCTCCCCCCAATTTTTAATAAGCAATTTACCTATAGCCCTGCCTGGCTTAAGTGAATAGAATATGTTATATTCCTCAGAAAACAACCAGTTATTTGCAGGAGTAAGGTAGGCCTGAAATTCTAATAACACAATTTACCCTGAAGGGGGAGACTTGTGACCTTTATGCAGACTGAATTCCAGAACTCAGGGAAATGAGAATTTCCCCTAACTATTAAATCTGTAAGAACAAGTTCCAAGTAGAACCGGTCGGCATGGGCCAAAGTGACCTAGAGTTGTCATGCTCAGTGGAAAGTCTGAAGTCATCCTGCTGCCAGTCAAAAGTTAGGAGGTAGACTCAGAGCAGCAGTCTCTGGAAACTTCCCTGGGACCTCAGTAAAACTGGAGGGCAGGAGGGGCACACCATCCTTGTCTTCTCTAAGACCCACTCTCGCCCTTGAGAGGGCCCACTTTTCCCTTTCCCTATTCTTCAGTAAACTCATGCCTGGTACTCTGAGCGACATGTCTGAAAGCTTTACAGCATTATCACAAGAACTGGAGTGAGAGAGGGCTGCCATGGCTGACTCAGCTTGGTGGCATGGAATCCACCATGTTATACATGGTTGGTAGCTACTCAGCCAATGAAAGACAATGAAGGGTAACAAAGCCACAGGGAGGCATATCTGACAGATAAGTACCTGGAAGATGGAGGCTTGATATGTTAAAACCTCACCCATCCTTAATTAACAAAATCTACCACTTCTGTTGCCATTACCTATTGTAACCAAGTAGCCAGAACCTTTTTTATCACCAATACTGTCACAACTCCCAGTCTTCCCAATAGCCAAACCATCAAGACCTTCACAAAGAAAGCTTGATGGGAGCTATTCAAAAGACTATAAACTGATTAAGGACATTGAGGCAAAAAGAGGGGAACTTGCTAACAACCCCATTAAGAGGACAGGAAATTGAGGCAAAAACAGGGGGGCTCAATTTCCTTAAAAATTCCAACTCTGAGCACCATGCATCTCTTTTAGAGATAGTTCATATACTGTCAAAAAAGAAAAAAAGTCTAATGGTGGACTTGAGCAGGACTCTGGAAATGTCCCTGGCTCCCAATAAAACTGAAGCACAAGATGAGTGCACTTTCTTCTCTGAGAAGACCCACTCTCTTCCTTGAGTCCCCTTTACCCATTACCATTCTTTCTAATAAACTCATGCTTGCAACTCTGAGCAGCATGTCTGAAATCTTACCAACCTAATCACAAGAACCTGGGGTTGAGAAGCCTTCGTGCTGCTTCAGTTTCAAGAAGGGCCCAGCTATTTGGGAGGTTGAGGCAGAAGGATCTCAAGTTCAAGGCCAACCAGTGCAACTTGGTGAGACCCTGTCTCAAAAAATTTAGGACTGGGGATGTGGCTGTGATAGAAGGCTCTGGGCTCCATCCCAATACTGCAAACTAAATGGAGGAGGATAAGTGTGAGGAAGGAGTTATACCAGGAAGGAAAAAGATTAAGTAGGAAAGTATTTTAGAAAGATAGAGAAGCTACTGGATTGGATTCAACTAAAAAAGAGGGGGATGGATCCCCTACAAATATTTTAAGCCTCAGGATTTAGGATGTCCAAGAGCAGGTACTTAAGTATCTACCTAATATAATACTTGTGTTGGAAAAAGGAACATTATTCAAGAACCTCAGGTGAGGTTCAAGTCAGGTCACTAGCCCACTTACAAGGTCCAGCTCCTGTTGTATTCCTCCAGGCCCCAGCATGAAAGCAGCCTTCCCAATTTCTCCAGTGCAGAATATCTCTCTCTCACACACACACACACACACACACACACACTCACACTCACTCACTCACCTTGAAGACTACCAGAATAGCTACTTTAAAACATGCCTCTTTAGCATATGGATTGAGCTAAAGGTCATGAGAACCAATGGGCCAAAGAATGTTCTCAAAACAGAGAAGAGATTTTTCCTTAGGCAAAGGAAATTTACATTTGTAAAGGTATAATTTTATCTATGGAGAAAGCACCAGCTCAAATTTGCATAACAAGCTTCACTAACAGAGCTTTCTTTGCAGAAGCCTCAAACTCCTTCTGCTTAGTGTAGCCTGATGGTATAAAGCCTAGATTGTTACCACCGCTTTGGTACTAGTGGTAGTGACATTGTTACCCCGCACTAATCTTGTACTGCCTAGGTGACCTAGCTGAATTTCTACCCCACACTAATGTTTAAAAACAAGATACCTGAAGGTCAGAAGTCCCTCTTCTGAGGGTGAGCATAAACAACCTCTAAGTTCATTATAACCCCATCTGCGTGCTAAATGACAACCCTCCCAATCACCATGACAGTTGATAATTGTGCTTGAATTCTCAGAAAATCTCTACCCATCCCTAGAAAAAGATATTATTCATATTCTCCTTTATTCACCTCCCCTCCTTCTGATTTCTTTTACCCTTTTTTTTTTTTTTTTTTGGTACTTGGGCTTGAACTCAGGGGTACTCGACCACTGAGCCACATCCCCAGCCCTATTTTGTGTTTTATGTAGAGACAGGGTCTCACCGAGTTGCTTAGCACCTCACCATTGCTGAGGCTGGCTTTGAACTCGCGATTCTCCTGTCTCAGCTCCCCTAAGCGCTGGGACTATAGGCTTGAGCCACCGCGTCGGCTCTTTTACCCTATTTCTAAAACCTCCCAACCCCTCACCCCAGGGGTAAGAAGTTGCTTTGCAAGTTTATCTCCCACTTTTCCTATTCCTAGCCAATAATCAGTCTGCTCCACTACTCAACTGGTGCTTAGGCTTTATATTGGTTCCATAATTCTAAGAGGGAAAATGGACTCAGGCTTTGGGATCAGAAATAGGTAATACCAGAGAGTGGTGGCACATGCCTACAATCCCAGTGGAGGATCACAAGACCAGCATCAGCAATTAGTGAGCCCCTAAGCAACATAGGGAGACCCTATTGCAAATTTTAAAATTTTTTAAAAGGGCTGGTTATATAGTTCAGTGGTACAGTGTCCTAGAATTCAATCGTTAGCATCAAAAAAAAAAAAAAAATTGGTAATACCATCTGGGTGTATTCTACCACCGAGCCATATCCCCAGCCCTTTTTATTTTTTATATTGAGACAGGGTCTTGCTAAGTTGCTGAGGCTGGCTTTGAATTTGTGACCCTCCTGCCTCAGCCTCCAGAGTTGCTGGGATTACAGGTGTGCTTTCTCTTGTTCATGTCTTTTACCAGTCTAATTTATAGGTTCTCAGCTGGAAATCTTAGATAGACAGGTAGAGGAAAAAGATAATTTCCCTCTCCAATACCCTTTGACACACACCTGAAGAGGCACATGCATGCTGCATAAATGTCCCACACTTTGCTGTACCACAGTCCCCAGCAGGAAGCCCATATAGGCCTCCCCGTGTTCCACCTCAGCTGCCAGGATGCTAGGTCTAATCTTCCATGAGTCACTAGTGTGTCCCTCCTTGCTCCAGGGAGCATATACGTGGATTCCATATTGTTTATTTTGAATATCACCTATTAGGCTCGCTGTCATGTGACATGAAACAAATGTTGGTTGCCCTTAAACTAATGGACTGTTAAGAGCAAAGAAACACAATTCTCTGCCCCAAAATCCCAAGGAAAAAAGGTTGCCTGTCTAGGGTGGCCTAAAATTAATAAGGACCATGGGAGGAGCCACAATTGCCAGGGCCATCTTCGACACTGTAGACAGAAGGGCCAGGTATGAGACAACAGCTGGTTCTGAAATTTCCACAGGTAATCAAGGGCCTCATAAGAGGCTGAATGCCAGCAAATAAACAAGACTGGGGTGGTCAACTTGGGAGAGGAGACAAGTAGTGGAGTGAGCCATAAAGAACACTGGCTTTGGAATAAGCAGGTTAGACCCATGGATCATTTTCTCAAAGGAGGTTGCAACAATATATTTATCCCATTCCACATGTGGTATTTACAGTGTGATAAAGTCTGTTATTTCCACCCGCTGAATCTGGCACAGGCTTGTAACTACCCAGACCAACAGAATGTGGCAGAAGCCTTGCTAGTGATTTCCAAGGCTCCAACAAGAAAAAAAAGATAACACTTTCTTTCTTTTTCTCTCTCACTCCCTCTCTCCCTCTCT
This sequence comes from Xerus rutilus, assembly GCA_028644305.1. Classification (NCBI taxonomy): domain Eukaryota; kingdom Metazoa; phylum Chordata; class Mammalia; order Rodentia; family Sciuridae; genus Xerus; species Xerus rutilus. Next base: position 106,310,469 of record CM053406.1, on the reverse strand, counting down.
CTCTCCCTCCCTCTCTCCTCTCTGACACTTGCCTTTGGAATCCAGTCACCACATCATAAAGGATCCCAGACCACACAGAAAGGCATGTGTAAGGGTTCCAGGACACAGCCCCAGTCCAAGTCTTTGCTGAGCCAACACCCACCTTTCCACACTGAGTGAAGGAACCTTCACAATTCCAACCCCAAGTCTTCAAAACTTCCAGCCACTGTGGAGTAAGTAGCCATCTCAATGTCTGACCCACAGAAACCATGAGGGATAAGAAGTTGTTATTGTTGTTTAAGTGGCTTTAGGTAATAGTTTACACAGCAATTGATAATAATATAGTGTGAACACTGATTATTTTCCTTATTAGCTGTATGACACTGCACAGGATTCTTTCTCTCCCCAAGCCAGTCTCCTTGACAATCTATTGGGTATACAACCCCCTTCCCCCAGGGTTGTCCTGAGAACCATAGCTAATGACTGAGATGCTCAATGCTCCAGATTGGTCTCTTACACTATCTCATTTTTTATTTGTTCATCTTCACTAGTCATCATCCATCTTGAGAACATATGTCCCATGCAAGTCATCTTGTTCACTGCTCTGCCTCAGTGCCTAAAAATGTGCCTACCAAAGCAACTTGCCCAATCAACACTTGGATTGCAAAGACAATGAAAATCATACAACAGCAAAGTGCTCATGAAATGCTCACTAGCCAGGCATGGTGATGCATGCCTGCAATCCCAGGGGCCCAGGGGTGGAGGCAGAGGATCTCGAGTTCAAAGCCAGCCTCAGCAACTTAGCAAGACCCTATCTCAAAATAAAACCTTAAAATTAGGCTGGGGATGTGGCTCAGTGGTTAAGTGCCCCTGGGTTCAATCCCCATTACCCGCCCTCCCCCCCAAAATATAAGAAAGAAACACTCTCTATACATGACAGGGACTAGGGCAGGGAGGCATGAGACCAACACAGAGGAGAGCAGAAGATACCAAGACCTGGCACACCATCAGGAGTCTGGGATGTTCTTAAGTCAGAAGGAGACCTGATGCCAAAGAGGGAGTTCCACCCTGAAACAGCACTGGAGATGCAGAGCCTGCCTCAAGACAAGAATGAGGGAAGCAACTAATGCCTGAACTGCAAAACAGGGGCCTCACTGCCCAGCAACTCATCCTCTCACACCTTTTGCATCAGTGCTCTGCCAGTTCTGCTGCTTGGCTTGGTTCCTGCACTCCTGCTAGCAAAGAGTGTCTGTTTCACCCTTAGCCACAGTAGAACACTGACCCTTTATTTATAATTTATACCCCATCTAAGTGCAATGCAAGTTTGAAGTGGTAATTTGGATCTTTTAGGTTCTACCCAGGGCTGATACATAGCTCCCGCTGCTGTTTCTAAAGCCAACTGTTCATTTTCACACTGCAGGTTTCTCTACTCCATAGGCTTCTTCCCCTTTCCTTGAGAATATTCCACTGTGGGAAGAAGGGAAACTCAAATTAAGTCCAATTGATCCGAGGTGGATAATCACAGTGGAAGGTTTTTCAAATACTGACCTAAGATTTAACCTACCCATAAACAGGACAATGAAATGATAGGGTCCAATCACCCTTGCAGCTCTTGTGCAAAAGAGTGAGATGAAAATCAGTGCCCAAGTGAAAGAAAAAAGTTGAGCTAAACAAACAAACAAAAAGAAAACCGCAAATACATATCTCCAAAAAGACACAAAGAATTATAAAGTTCTAGGCAATTTTTTTTCTCCCTTGGCCATTTAAATTTTTTTTCATTTTGATTGCAAATTGTTCCCAAAATATTCAGAGTTCCTTAAACAAAGATGTGTAAGGTTGGAAGCACTCAGGCCAAATCATCCAAAACCTTTGAGCAGTCATCATTCTTTGTTCTTACTTCCTGGGAAGGAAGAGTCCTCACATCTGTTCAGCCACCTGCTCCAGGCTCCCAATACATGCCCACCCGGTCAGGGAATCCATGAAACAGTAGTGACAGAGGCTAGCATTTACCCAACATATAGCATGGGCCAAGAAAGACCTAGGCACCTGAATGCATAATTAATCTAGTCCTTGCATCCACTGTATGAAAAAATATATGGCTATTGTTACTATTCTATCATCACAAATGAGGGCATGGAGAATAGAAATAAAGGAATTTTTTTTGCCTATAGTGGGATCTGATACCCTGGCAGTCTGACTCCAGAGCCCACACTTTTAACCACTAATGTCATCTTTCACTAATCTCAGCCTTAATCGTGTCCTACTTTGCCCTGCTAAGTCTTTAGTGGATCAATAAAACACCTCTTTCCACCCCTTTGCTTCAAAGCTTTTCATTAACTTGGAGCTCTCTGAGCCTCCCTCCTTGAACAGAAGCCCGCCCGCTCTGTTCACAGTACAGAGGGCGAGGTGCTGAGTCACACTGTTCACTGGTTTATTGAGATTCAGGAAGATCCTTCCCGGAGAGACACCACAGTGTGAAAGGGACGCCACCTCCCGCCCCATAGGTCCATCTGTCCATCCAACAGTCGGAGGTACCTTCATGGTCAGAATTCTCTTCATCTATTCAATGGAAACAGCTCCCCAAACCTGCCCCCATTTTTTTTCTTAGCTTCCACAAAAAGAAAAAAAAATTAAAAGGTGTGCTCTTGAGAGAGGATGATTGTGTATGCAGATTGAGGATGGTGCAGGAGTACCAAGGAGGGGGGGAAGTATGAGTGGAAACTGAGCGTAACAAGGAGACAGTGCGGATGGCCCTAACAAACATGGACCAGGGAAAAGTGCATAATAATGTGCAGGGAGGTTAAATATGGCTCTGTTGGAAGAATACCGTGATCTTAAGGTGCAAAGGGAAGGTCCACAGGGTACACTGAGGGTAGGTACACAGGGAAAATATAGATAAACATGAATGTATGCAAGTAGAAAGACAAAGTTTAGCATGCTAGACAAATGGAACATCCTACCCTGACACACTCGAAGGAAACCCCAGGACCATGAGAGGAGCACACATAGCTGTGAGTGCAGGGTACACACGGAGAACACGTGACTGCAGCATGACAAAGCACATGGGAAAAGCACATGTGCACAGGAGCACAAGTGGCACAGGCAGCAGAAGAGAGGATGCATGTGTATAAGAAGAATGAGCACACAGAGTAGAGCAAGCAGCACTCGAGCTCTGGGGGAAGGAATGAGCCCCCAAAAGCAGCAAAATTTAAGAGGAAGAAACGTGGGAACCTATGCAAGGACAAGTAGAATGGAAAGGGATTATGATGGTGAGAGGAAGGGGATTATGATGGAGAAGCCCCTGCTGGGAGGGAAAGAGCACTTGTGGGGAGACCCCTGCTGACGGAGCAGAGCACAAAGGCGATGGGAGCTGCAGGGGTTGCCATGGTAACCAGACTGAGGGCTGTTGTGGGAGACAAAGATGTAGTGAGGCTGCAGAGGAGTCATGAGTGAGTAGCTTCAAGTGAGGCACAAACTAAATTATGAAGTAGTGATATAAAATTATATGAATGAATAAAATAAAAAGATCTATTTCCCAGAGTATTTGGAGACCCAAATAATCCCAGGACTCACAGAGGGATGTGTATTTACAAGAGATGGGACTGATAGCATGTTCTTCCCAACTGAGGACAGGGGTGCCCTGCTTCTAACCCAGTCTCCCACCCTCTCCCCTCTCCCTTTCCCTCCCCTACTGGCCTGTCCTCCCTGACATCCCTCACTTGTAAAGCAAATGGACTCGACTCCCATCACAGCTAAGCCGGTCGGGGGGCTCTGGGGGTCCCCTTGGTAGGCCTCCAGAGGGATCTGGGGGTGTTGGGGGGTGGCGCCGGGAGCGGAGCTGCTGCCGAGACTGGAGCTGATGGCGCAGTTCAGAGACCCGCTCTTCTTTCTGGAGGAAGAAACACAATTGGGAGAGCAGGAAAAGGGGAAGTTATGAGGCAGGAGGAGGAGAAAGGAAGAATGGGTGGGGGATAGGGTAAGATGACAGAAAAAAATTAAAATGAAGAATCAAGAAAAGAACATAACAGGAGCACCAATAGAAGAAAAGAGATAGGGGAAATGAGAATTTTAAAACAAGGAGAAAATGGAGAAGAGTCAGTACACACAAGCTCAAATAAATCACATGGACATTTATGTAAACCCAGCTGCAATGTCCCCCTTTGGCACTGAACTAGCCCCTACCTGCAGCCTGTGGCACAGTGGACACTGTGGGCACCTGCCCAGACCCATTCTGCTGTGGGCATTCAATACCTAGCTGTGCATGTTGGCTGCTAATGGCTCACAGCTGCTTCCCCCTAGTTGCTACACATAGCCGACAGCCACCCTCTTGCCTCATTTGACTTGTTGTCAAGTCAACAGTGCAGTTTCCACTCCACTTGATCCTACGAACACTAGATTTTAGCTAAGACAGACTCTTGCTCAACTCTGTCCCCTTCCCTGCCCTGCTCCACTCACTCACTCCCTTGCAGGGTTTCTGAGACTCTCCCTCCACAAAGCATGAACACTTGAACCTGTATATCAGGCTCTACTTCAGACAACCAGACCTAAGTTAGAGTCCTTCTGGACCCTGGCCATCATCCACATACCTCAGCAATGATCTTTTCCAATTCACGGTTTTCCTTCTCCAACAGGCGGGACTTCTCCTCCTCATTGTTGTTGGTGGATGACCCTGTCTTCATGGTGTCCTGTGCCTCAGACTGCCATTCCCCTCGGGTGATAAGCCTGCGCATCTGAGGGCAAATGTTTGGGCATGGGATGGTAAAGCAGGGATGGTCGTGTCAGTGATCAGAGGGTGGAGGGTAGGAGTAGGAAGGAAGGAATAAAAAAGGGACAAGCTAGACCTAGTATAAGGGAAGGAGTGGGAAAAGGGTGCAGGGAAGGTCAGGGAAGAAAGGATAGACGGGGCATGGGACTAGAGAGGGCTGGAGAAGAGAGAAAATCACCTTGGGCACAAAGAGCACAACCAGAGTTATATAGGAAGAGAACACAATGGCAAGAGAAGCGAAGGCAAAGGCCGCATCCTGTTGGCTGGATAGAATCATGGTGACGGGGGCAGTGATGAGGCACAGGACCTGAGAATCAGAGCATATTTGATAAGACTCAGATCTGCAGGCTCAGGTGGGATCTAGAGTCTTCTTCCCTCAGGAGGGATCTTATGAAGACACAATCCTGGTGAATTTTCCGTAAAATTCAGACTCATTCTCAACACTAGATTAACAAAAATGCCAAGGCACAGTGGTGCATGCCTATAATCCCAGCAACTCAGGAGTCTGAGACAGGAGAATTACATGTTTAAGGCCAGGCTCAGCAACTCAGTAAGACCCTGTCTCAAAATAAAAATAAATAAATAAAAAGGACTGGGAATGTGGCTCAGTGGTAAAAAGTGCCCCTGGGTTAAATCCTCAGTGCCAAAAAATTTAAAAATTCAAGTTAAAATTTTTAAAATGCCAAATAAACTGTGCCATACAAGTTCTCAGCTCTAGGTTAACCCCTTCCCACAAGCAGAAACCCCCAGAATCTCTCTGCACCCATTCAGTCAGTCCCTGGGGACACCTGGGAGGAAAAGTGTACTCAGATTCCATCCCATGAAACATAGACAAGCAATTTAACATTTCTGCTTGTTTCCTCACCTATATATCTATTTCACTGGGCAGATGCAACAAAATGAATGATATAATATCTGTAGTTAGCTTTATAAATCAAATATTAACAAACTTTTTAAGACTGCCACACGGTGACACCAAATCTGGTGCCTGATTCTCCCTAGTCCACCACATCTCAGTTGCCATCCATAGTCATCATACAGGGTCAATACCAGGTGTCCAGGGAGCTCACCGCCACATTGTAGATGGCCATGCCCACAGCCCTGTGGTCGTTGATCTTCTCAGTGGACACACTCTTGGTTTCATAAGCCAGAAAGATTCCCAGCAGCAGCAGCAGCCCTTTGTAACCATAGAAAATACCTAGGATAGTGGGAAAGGGTCACCTGGGCATCAAGGACCTTCAAGCTCCCCACTCAATCCTTGTCCTCTTTACCCATCACTCACTAATGCTCCTTCTTGTATCCCCTCAATGGAAAGGGAGTTCTCCTCTCCAGTCTAGCTCCTCTGACCTAGTAAGCCCTCCCTGTGATGAACGGCCACATTTCACACAGGAATATGGTGCTTATCAGCATCTGTCAGTCAGGCAAGAGCCTGACTGACCAGCAGGGAATGGGCCAGATTAGGCCATATACAATGTCTCACCTCTTTCTCTCCAGACGGGGAGATGGATTTCCAGGTTAAGGGTATATTCACCATTTGTGATTACAGATCAGCAAAATGTTAATAAGGCCAAAGGGAACCTAAATCCATGACCTCACAATCCTGTCTTACTTGAAGGAGCTGCCCAGACACAGATGGGGTCAAGCCAGAGGATGGGGTCATCCCCACTGGTCCCTCTGCTGAATACAAGTTCTTCTTCATCCCTGCTTTGAATCCTAAGCTCCTCAGAGCAAAGACCAACTCTCCACTATTCTCAAAAAAGATTATCACAATAACAAAGGGAGGAACAGTGACACTGGTTGACAAGTTCTCTGTCTCCTCTCCCAAAGACCCTTTTCCCTCCAAACCTAATGCCCTTGCCCATTTCCCCTGCTTTGGCTGCAATGTCCCCCTCCTCTTCTCCACATTCACACACCAAGCCACGTATTCATCTTCTTGGAGCTGCAGTGCTCCAGCTGAGGCAGAATAGAGACGTCAATGTCTTCCTTCGGTTCCTCCTTGGCAAAAGTCTAAGAGAGAAAAGGGACCACAGGGAAGATGGTTGTCATCCTCCCCTACACTCTCCATGTGTAGCTTTGTCCCTCAAGCCCACACACAACCCTGGGGACCCTGACAGCCAGGGGCTCAGCCTCCTGACCCCAATACCTCTTCTCAAATGGTACCTCAATGGTCCGGTGCAAGGGGTCCACGATCTGCCAGATGGCAAGAGTGAGGACATCCGTGCCCACCAGCAGGCCCACTGTGGCATACAGCTTCCAGGGTTCTAGGGTCTGAGGAAGCATTCAGAGAAGGCAAGTCAGGGAAAATCCTCTAAGCTCCTGGAGCCAAGGAGCAAAGGCTGGGGACTGAGAAGCAGCTCACCTTCCTCCATTCCTTCTTTTCCTCCTTCTTTGTGAAGACTGTATGGACCCACCAGATCTTGGTGAACATGGAGCCATATCCCAGACTAAAGCCCAGGCCCAGGAGCCAGAGGCGGGCCTAGAAAGGGAGAGAGGGCTCAGGCAGAAGGGGGCGGGGCAGGTGGTGAGGATGTTCAGGGCCGTGGGAGGGAGTGTGGGCAGTGAACAGATGACAAAGCAGGCAGGACGCAGCCAGCAAGCAATGAGGTGTGCGGGAAAGACAGCACCGGGCAGGGGATGGTCTCCCTACTTCCTACCATCCCTCTCATCCATCTTATACTTCTCCACAACCAGGGCAATTTTGCAAAATTACCTGATCACTCCCCAGTGCCTACAGGTGACAGCCTAAATAAACACCTTCATATGCAACAAGAACCCTTCACAGCATGATCCCATCCACCTGTCCAGGCTCATCTCGCAGGCACTCACCTACTGCATGCTCTAGCCACAATGAACTACTAGTGCTCTATCATCTACTCTCTCTTATGTCTTTGCTAGCCACATGACACTCTCTGTCTCTACAGTAACCTTCCTCTATTTCTCCAGCTGGGAAATCTCATGCAGCCTTCAATATACAAAAGCCACCTCCTTCATGAGGCTCACCCAGCCACTCTGTGAGCTGCTTCCCTTCTTTGCTCCCACAGCACATTCTGCAGATCCCTACTCCTATACCTCTCCTACTGCACCGCAGCCAGCTGGCTCCCTCTCCGGCTGCACTCTGATTCTACTGATGAACTGCATACATGTGAGTGCAAATGCCACGTGCATAGTACATGATCAGGACAGGAATGGGAGCAGAGGAAAGCAAGAGTACGAACGGGCAGAATCACGGGGAAGCGCAGATGTTTCCTACAGCATAATAGAGAACCACTCAAATATCATTGACGAAGCCAGCTTTTTCCCACAGCCTCAGAATCTTTCATATATTAAAGTCCTAGAGGCCTTCCTCCTTGTGTGATGGCACCCCATCCCCCACCAGTTCTCTAAGCTGACAGCATAGGTTCTGCCTTCATCTTTCCAAATCCCAACTAAGGCTCCCACGGGAAGCCCACAGTTCTGGCACTTAACCCCCCACACCACAGACAAGGCACCATTGTTCAGGGGTTCCTTGTACAGACCCCCTTGGTCTTCAGTACCGCCCTCCTCTTCTATACAAGGCATGCCATGGCAACCTTGGAACTAGCAAGTGAACTGCAGAATGGAAAAGGTCTAGAGGCCCAGAGAGAAGGGACAGAGCCAGACAGAGACCAGAAGGGTGATGCTAAGAGGAAGCAACAGGGACAAGAGTCAGGGAAAGATAAGAAAAAGGAAAGGCAGGGAAGTATAAATGGTGGAAGGTGTTCCTGAGAGGGGTGGGAAATCACATTCTGCAAGGTATATGCCCTCCTCACCTGACACACAAAAGGGAACTGGTTTCTCCCGATGTGGTAACCATCCAGCCCAAGGGGAAAGACAGCAGCTAACGCCAGTGAGCAGCCCACGGCAGTCAGATTGTTCAGGTTGGGCTGGGAGTTCTGGATATAACTAGGGCAGAGGCGGAGAGGGTGGGAGAGGAAGAGAGCAGAATTACCCCTCTTCTCCAGGGAGGCTCAGCCCTCCAAATGTCATGCAATAGCATGACCTCAACTCCAGGGCCACAGGACTAGAGGAAGAAAGGCGGCAGTCTTGAGAGATAAAGAGCTGGCTCATGGGGCTGAAGATGGAGCTGCAGAGGGCTCTTCTAGCACAGGACCCTCTCAGAAATATAATCTATTGCTTTAGAGCCCAACATTGTGTTACCTGGCCCCAAAGAGGTTTTGTTTTGTTTTGTTTCCTTTCTTTCAGTTGGCTGCTTTGGGCCAAGAGTGGGGGTCTTACCTGGATCCCCCTCTTGCAATCTCAATAAGTCCAAATGGAACCTTCTATAACACATGGTCTTAGGAGTAATAAACACAGGTTTTAGTCTCACTCTCTCTAAGGAGCATGATCATTACCTTGGAGAGGCAGACAGAACAAGGATCATGGCAGAAGAGAAACTTACCGGACATGGGAGTTGTAGATGTTAAAGGACAGACAGACTACAGCAAGGACAATGCCCAGGCTGGAGAGAACCGAGACGGAGATAAAGAGTTTCTGTGACAGGAAGCGGAATGTCTTGATGACCAGGGTCTGGTCAGCTGGAGGGGACCCTCCTACATGGCAGAGGGGAAGAGAAGGGTAAAAGAGAAAGAAAGGAAGGCAGAGGGGTGAAGAGATAAGGGAAAGGGGTGAAGGACAAGGTTGCTGGCAGATGTTCAGTCTTTGCTGAGGACATGAAGCCCTTACTGCTCACTGACACTGGGGCCCTTGGGGAATAACCAGAAGTAAGTGAAAAAGATGTAGTGAATGCTGAGGCATTTCACCAAAGTTATACAGTTTTGTTTTGTTATGGTTTATTCTTCCTGCTTCTCTTTCTTATAGCAAAGGAAAATGGGAGAGAAAAGAAGGGGATAGCTAGCTGAGAAATAAACTTATGAGGTCTCTTATCACATCACCAAATCAAAAGCTGCACAAGACAATTACTCCATGAGAAAGCTAAAAGGACCTCAAAATATCTAATGTGGCCTCCTAACCTTAGGAAAAACAAACAAAACGAAACTAATCTGAGCCGGGTGCGGTGGCGCACACCTGTAATCCCAGCATTTAGGGAAGCTGAGACAGGAGAATCGCAAGTTCAAAGCCAGCCTCAGCAATGGTGAGGTGCTAAGCAACTCAGTGAGACCCTGTCTCTACATAAAACACAAAATAGGGCTGGGGATGTGGCTCGGTGGTCGAGTGCCCCTGAGTTCAGTCCCTGGTACCAAAAAAAAAAGAAAGAAAGAAACTAATCTGAAACCTTAACCCTGGCAGAATGATATTCCCTAAAGCATTTTTCAGTTATTACTAAGGGGAAGCCAAATTTGTCAGAGTTCACCAAAAAACCTAATTGCAATTTGCTTCATTTAAAAAAGAAAAAGAAAGAAAGCTAATTTAGGCCATACAGCATTTATAACAGTACAGTATAGAACACTGTCCTAAATTCAAATTTTATTAAAAGAAAAAAAAAACTGAACTCCAGCAGTGCTTGGAACAACTAGGTTTTTTGGGGTAGGGCAGTAGCAGCTGCCTTCAAAGGTTATGCCAACCACCCCCCAACCCTCATCCAACAGGTGCTGACCCCTTCTTTTAGCAGTAGGTCCTTCCTTTTGCCTACCTCCAGGATCTTTCCATTTCCTATCATTTAGCCCACCAAGTACACCAAGAATAATTGCTCATTTTCCTCTTTTAAAAGCACATTTAGCAGATGACAGTGATCTGGGGTTTTGTGTCCTCTCCTATAGTATAAGTAACTGTTTTCCTGACAAAGCTCTAGGCTTAAAGTAGCTGGTTCAGATATATCAAGGCACCAGGACATCTGGAAACCAAATGGAGTTTCCATTTTCCACCCCCTGCCCACCCCCTGTCTCTAATCCCCAGTTTCCCCAGCAGAATGCTATTAAAAATAGTACTACCCACCTCCTAGTCCCTCTCCAAATACACCAATCTCCTCTCCCCTCTTGGAGGTTATATTTAGTCTCTCTTAATCCTTGCCTCTGGCCCATCTCCCTGCCACATTTTACCTCTATGGAACCCACCACCTCACCCTCACTCAAATACATGACCATTCTTCCTGATTATTCAGAGGGACTGAAGGAAATATACAAGAGAGCACTTACCAATCCATTTATCTGTTTTGGACCAAGAAAGATCATCCTTGGTGCTGTCATAGTAGCCAATCTTTTTGTAGCTGCCACCTGAGCAAACAAGAAGAGGTAGGTGAAAAGCCATCCTGGGCATTCCAACTTCCCACACTCCTAAAGCTGCTTTTCTTGATTGTATGTGACACTGTCTTTATCTGAGCAACTAAAGGACACCTGGAATGACCTAGAAGTTGCTTGAAACAATCTCACTTAAAAGCAATATATGGTGGTAACAGGGTACATGCCTATAATCTCCACAACTCAGGAGGCTGAGGCAAGAGGATGAACAGTTCAAGGCCAGCTGGGCAACTCAACAAGGCCCTGCATCAGAATATAAAATAAAAAGGTTGAGATGTAGCTCAGTAGTAGAGTGCCCCTGGGTACAAAACCCAATACCGAAGAAGGGAAAAAAAGGCGGCTCCTAAGGCAACTTGAATTAACATCTTATATGTTTAAAACTCTCCACTGAGGAAGGCGACACAGTACGTCTGCCACCTATTCCACTGCCTCACAGCTCTCTCGGCAAGATGTCTCTCACTCTGATTCTGGCTTGGAAAGCTTTAAACATATTTCCACTTATTCTCTCATGATGGACAGAATCACAGGATCTGTTTTCCCAGTGGCTTTCATTTTAATTTTAGAAATTTCTCTCCCATTGGCTTGCGTTCTAATTCCTTGGATAAGTTACATCTGCCTCTTAAAGAGCCACTATGTGAAATTTGGTCACTCCTAAGATTTCTGTTCTAAAACTGTCTCAGTTAACATAACTTTTCTTTCAAAAGCCAACTCACATGGCTTTTACCACTGCTGAAGTTCATTCCCTCCTGTCTTGCATACAAAGAAAAGCTGAAAGAATGTGGGAGTTCAGGAGGAGGGAAGAAAGAAACTTTTCACAGGAGGCCAAGAAATAGTTTTCTTGGCCATCCCATAAAAGGCTGCAAGTGAGATGGAACTGAAAAATTAACCCACCAAAAGTTGTACAAATACTTGAGTATACTAAAAGAAAATACAATGCAGAAAAGCCAAACTACAGAAAATTAGGAATGATAGTTACATAGCAGGAAATTCAATGGATTTCCTTTAAAAATTAGCAGGTTTCCTAGATTCAGCTTTCCTTGCATCTTTGAGCAGGCACTAACAGCTCCTGTATGCCTCAGAAAGGAAATTTTCCTTTTCTTTTTTTTTCTTCAGGTACTGAGGCTTGAACCTAGGGCCTCAAGCATGCTAGGCTCTACCACTAAGTTATATCCCCAGCCTTTTAAAGAAATTTTACTTTGAGACAATCTTGCTAGGTTGCCCAGGCTGGCCTCAAACTTGCAATCCTCCTGCCTTAGCCTCCAGAAGAGCTGAGATTACAGGGGTGCACCACCACACCTATTGGAAGGGAAACTTCTAAAACTGAAAAAACAGAGAAAAGCTGCTTTTAATTTATATGCCCCTTAAAGAATATACTACTGCAAGAAACCCAGCCCTATCTAAGGTTTTTTTTTTTTTTGGTGGGTAGTGGTAACAAGGATTGAACTCAGGGGCACTTTGCCACTGAGCCACATCCTCAGCCCTATTTTATATTTTATTTAGAAACAGAGTCTTACTGAGTTGCTTAGAACCTTGATTTTGCTGAGGCTGGCTTTGAACTCATGATCCTCCTGCCTCAGCCTCCCAAGTGGCTGGGATTACAGGCGTGTGCCACTGCACCCAGCCCTACCTAAGCTTTTTATTAGTGTTATTTAATAGCTTGATGAACACCGTTGAAAGAGAAGGGCAAGAGGGGAAGCACCAGGCAATCTTGTGATGTCTGGAGTGTTCTTCCAAGTGGAGACCTGGCCCAGCCCCAGCCTCCCCCGCCACCACCCTGCACCTCAACCCCATGCTCACCCTGTAGCTGCTCGATAAGTGTCCATGCCATCCGAGAGCCGCTGGCATCAAACACCACATGGCCCTGAGCGGGAGAAATATGTGGAGGAAGCAAAGGGGATAAAAGCAGGAATGAAAAGAGAACATTGGGGACTCTCTGACTCCTTCTGTTTTTGATGTAATTGAACTTCTGAATGAATACTATTTATGGCATTTGCCTGCATATAAGACATACCCCAGATGCCCATACCCTAGATTTTAGAAATATTATTCTTTTGAGAATAAGCTTCACCCATGAGATTTGAATGGGAAAAATCCCCAGACATAACACCAGGAGACCAGGCTTCCAGCTGTGTGGCCTGAGCAAGTTACCAAATCCCACTGGGCATTTATTTTCATACTTTAAAAGGAATAAGGAGAGGAACTTTTGGGTTGCTGCTTCTATTAAAATCCTACAATTCTCATCTGACTTATAAACACCTGGACTGGTTTGAAAGAAATGAGGGGAGGGGTTGAAAAATATACCATTTTATTCTTTTGTAGTCTTTTGTGGGATTTTCTGGTTTGGGGATCCCTACTCCCCTACTCTGAGACTAACTTCTGCAGAGAAGTAACTGAGAAAGATGGGGAATGCATGCTTCTGAAGGAGCCTCTGAGAGGGTATCTGTTAATGGGAGGACAGGGGAGTGTGAAAACTGCTGTAACTCACAGAGACACCCTCAAAGGATGAGGAGTTCATTGCCCGGTATATTTGGTCGGTAATGGTCTGGTTGTTGTAGTTGAAGTCCTCCAGTCGCACACCCGAACGGCCACCTCCTCCGGATGTCTTGTTCAGGGCCAATGCCAAGGCCCAGATGGCATCATAGGCCAGTGGTGCTTCCTGGAAGCCGCCTGTCTCCTCGGGGTGTCTTTTGAGTCGCTTGGTTAGTTTCTCCACAAATTCCTGGGACGTCTGGAGAGAGAAGAACAAGAGAAAGGGATTGGAATGTGTGTGGGTGCAGGGGGAGGGGACCATCCAATTTGGCTCAAACACTTCGACTTGAACGGATGGTTTGTGTTCATGTTGTCAGATGAAGCATATGTACATTCAAAATCTCTAACTATGCCCATGTGTCTGTCTTAGGTTTGAAGCAACTAGACTAGGGCAGAGATTAGCTGAGCCCAATGGTCTTAGTGTGTACAGCTGCTAACTCAGAACTACAAACAGAGAAGTCTGATGAATAAACACTCTGGTAATGAGTGGCAAAGGATAAAAAGTAGAGATAGAGTAAAGGAAGAAACACAGATATTGCAATGAAGAGTTATAACACTGATGTCCTCTCTTCCTTCAGACTCTCAGTAGAGCTGACCCAGGATCTAACAGCTCCTCCAACACTGAAAGATCCTAGAAAAGGCAACACCCACAGCATTCGTCACTCTGCTTGTCAACCCGGAAGATTTTTCTTCAGTGTGTTAACTTCTTGCCATTCTGGTTGCCTTTTAGAGATTTTCCAGAAGACTAGGAACTGTAGAAATATCCTTCACACTTTGTGTGTGTGTGTGTGGTGCTGGAGATCGAACCAAGGGCCTCATGACTGCTACACACCCTCTGCCACTAAACCACATCCCCAGTCCCACCCACCCTTTACGCTTTTGAAGTCAATTATTCAATCCTAACTCACACCACTCTCAACACTCAAAGTTTTTCCAAATCAGCTAAAAAGAATAACAGTTCCTTTAACTCTTATACAACAAGTCAAAAGACCTGACTTTGCATACCTGATTGTAACCCCGTTTGGTTTAATAGCCATAGATGAACTGCTTAACTTCTTGGAACTACCTTCTGTATAATGCAGACAATCACATCTTCCCTTCCTCACCTCCCAAAAATACACAGGCAAAGGCTCAACAACGACCTGTTTGCAAGGCACAAATAATACACAGCAGTGCTACACAAATGACTGTTTGAATCTGGAATATATTAACACAAGGAAGGAAGGAATAGATGAATAAAGAATAAACAAACATTCTCCATGACCTGACCAAATTTTCTTTTTCTATTCAACTTTCTGGAAACAGCCTGAGCTTTGAAGACACACATGAGCCCAGGCTCTACTAGTTCTGAGGACAGAACCAAGTTCTATTTCTTTTTCTTAGCACCTATCATTATGCCCAGCCCATAATGTACAAACAATAAATGTACATTGATTTAGGACACTGAAAATACCGTGCATGATACTATAAGGACAGAAACATGTCATACATTTTTCAAACCCACGGAATGTACAACATGAATGAATCCTTCTGTAAACTATGTACTTTGGATGACTATAATGTACCAGGTTAATCAATTGTAACAAATGTACCAATCTAGTGGGGGTTGCTGCTAATGTGGGAGGCTTTGCGTGTATGGGGTTACACAAGGACTCTCTAAGCAAAATTTTTCTTCACACTTCAACATTGCCACTACATGAGATTGAAACCTTAGAATCACCTTAGACTCTTTGAAATCACCAAATGCTCTTTTTTCTCTTGTTGAGGTGTCTCATTAATATCATCCCTCTCTACATAGGATGATGATGATGATGGCAGTAGCTAACATTATATTGTCCTTACTGTATACCAGGCACTTTTCTAAAGCATATGTATCAAAGTATTTGATCCTCTGACCATCCAATGAGGTAGATACTATTATCCCTATTTTATGAAAAGGAAAGTGAAACAGAGGAGCTAGGTAACTTGACCAAAGTTATACTGTCAGTGAGTGGCAGAGCTGAGATTCAATCCCAGGCAGTCTGGCACAAAAGTCTTATTTATCTTTGCAATACTGGGGACTGAACTTTGGCATTAAGTGCTCTACCAATGAGCTACACTCTCAGCCCTTTTTTAAATTTTTATTTTGAGACAAAGTCTCACTAAATTGCCCAGGCTGGCCTTGAACTTGCAGTTCTCCTGCCTCCACCTCCTCAGTAACAAAGTCTGTACTTTGACCAACTACCCATACTCGTTCTGTACACTGAAATGCCTCTCCAATGTACCTGCTCACAGTCAATAGTTAAGCTGAGAATTTCTGAGTAGTCCTTCAGCTTCCAGGTCCATCCAATCCTCAGTTCAAAGTAAAGATTGCATCAGAAAATCACCCAGATGGGAAGGGATTAATCTGCTCAGCATGATACTATCCCCTGCCCAGATCCTCAAACTCTCAGCTCACTCCAGGTCATTACCTCTAACAATCCTGGCCAAAGGGAGCCTGTTGTCCCCCATTAATAAAACTATGAAAAAACAATCTTTCCCCTTTGAACCAGCAAATATATGGTTATGAATTTCCAAAGAGAAATTTTACTATGCTGTTGAGGAAAACTGAACAACAAAAATTCCACAATTTGCTGGGCGCGGTGGCTCAAGCCTGTAATCTCAGCACTTAGGGAGGCTGAGACAGGAGAATCGCGAGTTCAAAGCCAGCCTCAGCAACGGCGAGGTGCTAAGCAACTCAGTGAGACCCTGTCTCTACATAAAACACAAAATAGGGCTGGGGATGTGGCTCAGTGGTTGAGTGCCCGTGAGTTCAATCCCCAGTACCAAAAAAAAAAAAAAAAATTCCACAATTCACAGGAATTAGTGAATTAACCAAGTGCAAATTTATGATCCTCATTTTTTAAACAGCTCTGTCTAGCTGCCTCTGTTTGAAAATGGATGCTCGACAGTGATCTGTATGTCCTGAGGTAGCTTTTCAGTTTGTTGTGTACCCAGGTCTGATGGGATCTCCTCCCCAGTCAGGATGAACTCACAATCTCATCTCTAGGTATGCCACCTCCCACCTTCACCTTCCCCTCTACATCATAGCTACATTTCTCCAAATTCACTCTCCATTTCCTTATATTGTCCCTAAAGATTCTTTCTCCATATCATGATTTCTCAAATCTCCAACACTGTTGGCAATTTAGGCAGGACAGCTTTGCTGTTAGGGCTGAGCTGCATGTTTTAGAATATCTTTTTTCCAGTACTGAGGAATAAGCCCAGGGGTGCTCTGCAACTGAGCTACATTCCAGCCCTTTTTATTATTTTTGAGACAGGGCCTAAGTTGTGCAAGCTAACCTAAACTTGCAATCCTCCTGCCTCAGCCTCCCAAGTAGCTGGGATTATAGATGTGTACCACCATGCCCAGCTCACATTACAGAATGTTTAGAAGCATCCTTGGCCTCTACCCATTAGACACCATAAGCAACTATCCTTCTGCCTCACCCCTAGTTGTATCAATCAAAAGTATCCCCAGAAATATCCAACCTCTGGTTAAAAACTACTACCCTAGTAGAGGTGAAAGTGTGATTCCCAAAGCAGTAACATCAGCATTCCTGGGAACTTGCTAAAAATATAAATTCTCAGGCCTTACTCTAGATTCACTGACTGAGAACTTCTACGGAAACGACTTAATAGTCTGTGTACTACCTTTCTAGGTGGTTCTATGGAAACTTAAGTTTGGGAAATATTGATCTAAACAAACGTGATGCCATTCTGTGGAGTGAAAGCAACTCAGCTTCTTTTCTAAGTCTCTCTAACTCTGTCCTGCTCGTTCCAATCCTTGCTTCTGATTCGCTTCTCTTGATGCTGTTTGATTCAATTGTTAGGGCTGCTTCTATTCCTCCATTGGAAAATCTTGGCTTCTCTACTTGGTATTTTAGCCTAGTGTCACTGGAAGCCCTATGGCCAAAAAGGCCAGCACCATCTTCCTCTAGAGACCAGGAGCCAGAAAGAGACCTTCTAACATCCTACTCCAAAGCTCAAGTGTCCCTCTATATCCATGAACAATTCTTGGCTTTCTGTTTGGTTGTTCTAGCTTCTTGCTATGGGACAGCAGCCATGATTGGTAGGTCCTGAACTCAGGTACCAACTAGTCTTTCTATCTTCAGCAACCAGCACCACTAATATCCCAGTTCTGGAGGATGACTTGCTTCTCCAATACTCTATAGGGAAGTGAGCTTCCAGAATTTTTCCACTATATTTTTCAAATAAGGTACATTAAACATAGAATCCCCTTTAGAATGTCCCAGAATAGAGTCTATGATCAGTCCATGTGGCAGTTCACCATTCATCACAATCCATTACCACGACCAACTCCTTGAATTTTTATTTCTCCCTTGCTAAAAAACTGCCATCAGCTAAACAGTGATAGCACATAAAAGTACAAGATTTTAGTCAGGCTTCATGCTTACCCATGGAAGTGATGGGACAGAGCAGTTTGGAGTTAGAGTCAACTAGGAGGCAGTTCCAGCAGGACAACTCAGTAGCTGCATGGAACAAGTCACTAAATTTCTCTGAGTCTTAATTTTCTGGTATATAAGATGCAAATGATAAATACACATCAGAATATTGTTTAAAATCTGATTTTAAGTTCCTAGTTTACCAAATAAAATTAATTGTTAGTAAAACTCCTTCAAATAAACACTTTGGGGATTTTACCACCATTAGTTCACCCCTAACCTACTCTCCAAAGCAGGCATTATATACCTAAGGATGTATTTGATATAATAAGTAGACATGCAGGTTACCCCATTGAGCTCACTAAGATTTCTGTGCTCTAGGATGTCGTGCTGAGCAAAACAGTGAAGCTCTTCCTCCACACCCACACCCACACCCACACCCACTGGTACTCCCACCTGCAGGGCTGCCCCAGCCCTTCCAAGTCAGGCAATGTGCCTTCTAGTTCCAAGTCTGTCACTAGCCAGTTATCTGAGACTAAACAATTTCAGGGTTTTTTACATTTAAATTCTAAAAATAGAATCATTAAAAAAAAAAAGCATTAGAATCCAAGATAATTTCATCATGAGTGAATATTAAGCAACTCTAAGGTACTAACGTAAATTACCAAGAAAATAAAATACATTTCTGCCCAGGAACAGTGCTTTGGTAAAGGTGTGCTTGCGTATACAAGCGTCTATATTATCATTAACGCCTCTCCCTCATTTGACTTCACACCAACTGCTCCTTGTTTCCATGGTAACAGCCCTTCCACTCATCAGGGGCCTACTGAACATACCACTCTATCATTCCTTTTTTGTCTCTCTCTCCTGCCCAAGAAAGTCACAACAGAGGCAGAATCCACAGGAGACATGATGCAAACAAGCTCAGAGTGGTCACAGACCCCTTTCCCTCCCTAAGTTCAAACTCTACACCCTTTCCCCTCCCCAAGAGGCTCCCTCAGTCCCTTCCACCCACTCCTCCCGGGAACCAGCCTCTATGTCCCATAATCTCACCATGTTAGAAATGCTGCGAGTGTTGGCAGGGTTCAGCATGACAATCTCAGTGGTGATGTGGCCCTCCACTGCCTCGGTCATCTCATCCACTGTGCAATTGATGGACGGATCATAGATTTTGAACCAATTGTCAGCATACCACCCAATGAGGAACCAGACATACTTCTTCCCAAAGAGACGTTCCTTGTACACCTGTATGCAAAGGAGGAGGGCTGGGGTATGGCTTAGGGGTTTTTGTTGTTGTTGTTGTTGTTTGTATGATCCCACTGGAAGCTATTCAGCCTCTTAGAAATCACAGAAGAGCAAGAGAATAAATAAAAGGAATGTACAAGTCTTAGCGCTGGGGACATGTCTCAGTGGTAGAGTGCTTGTCTAGAAATGCACAAGTCTTACAGTGTGATAGGAAAGTCTCAATAACCCTTCCTCCCCAAGTTCCAAGTTCCTCCCCAGACCCTCTATTTCAGAGTGGCCTTTCCAGTCCGTTAGAAAGGATGGCATTCATGGGCTACTCAGGAAATGAAAAAAGAGAGGAAAATGAATAAGTATAACATGTGTGTGGAGTGTGTGTGGTGTGTGCAATTGGTGTGTGTGTGCACAAGGGATAAAGTCAGAGCCAACAGATAGAGACATCATATTAATCATCACCTCAGATCATTTGCTATTAATTTGAGCAGAGATACAGTGAGGAAACCTCAGGAGAAAATCAAGGCAAGAAGCCCACCCAGTCCCCCTCCCTCTTTAGATTCCAACTCCACCTCACAAAAAACTTTCCGGGCTTCGGTCTCATAAAATAGTCCCACGATGATTCGGGCATCTTGGCGCTATAGAATAGAGACAGAAACAAAGCTCCTGAGGGACACCTAGGAGCGCCTGAGGGGCTAAGCCAGGCGCTTTCACAGCTTTGATTTCCCATCCCAGAGTGCTTAGTGCAGAGTAATGTTCAATGGGCAGTGGATAAATGTCAGCTGGAAGATGGAGCTAAACTTCCCCAGGAGACACCGCTGCCTCACAGAATCAAAGGCAGCCCCCGCCTGACTCTCTTCTCCTCTCCAGCAGACCTTGGTCCCCCAACCCAGCCCCTCCACAGGCCAAGCCCACCATTCCTAACCATCCCACCTTCAGGTTTTTGACAGGCACGGCTGGATCTGAGAAGAAACTCTGGCGGAAAGTTATCTCGATTCCAGCCTCCTTCACTCGTTCCTCTAGGTCGTCCAGAGTCTTAGGTGGGAATGAGAAATGAGTAGGAAAAACATGAGGTGTGTGATGGGGTAAAGCAAAGATGTTAACTGCATTAACCAGGGACTGAACTCTCAAGAGTGACAGAGCAGTGTTCTGAACCTTCCTCCAACAGCTCTGTCCCCACAGCAAGAAAAGTTCAGAGAAAAGCATCTGCAGTCTTAGGAGGTGGCTTCCCAAGTGGAAAGGCACATGATGAGTCCTTCCTCAGGTCTGTGTCTGAGGAAGCCACTCCACTGACCTCACTCCACCACCCACCCCACTTCTACCCCTAAGAGTAAAACAAAAGAAGCCAAAAGAGACAAGAAGCAGGTGGGCAGACAGACAAAAGGATAAGAGAACAGCCTGAGTCACTGAGAAAAAGTGAGGAAGGAGGATTAAAGGGCCACTGAACATTCGAGTGGGTGGAGGACCCAAAGAATACAATACAAGGGAGGGAGCCAACTGCCTTCTTTGGATGTAAAACCATGTATTTCTTCTCTATTTCCACAAATTTTCCAATGCCTTTTCAACCTCTTTATGTCTAGCAGCATCTCTCTCCCAGTATCAACTACGAGACCTAAGCTTGTCTCTTGTTTGCATCTACCTCTCACCCTCTGCCCTGTCCTCCTCTGCAACTACTAGCTCCACTCTTCTGTCCCCATTTACACACGCACACACCCCCAGGGTCTGTAGAATCCACTACTTTCCTGGGTTCCTATTTTATATTCCTTCTCTCCTCTTGACTCAACTTGGGATTGAACCTACTTTAACAAAACTGAGTCATTTTGGGCCTGTCTGGGGAATACAGCATCAAGAGAAAAAAAAATCATATCAAAAAGATGGAGAGGATCCCAAATACTCAACTCACTCATTCCCCTGGCTATAGAAAGAACATGCACTTAACCCACTTGGAATGTGTTCTCTTTCAATAAAGAACCAAGATCTTTCCCCACAATGAATCCTACGTCACATCTCTCTCCAAGGACTTTGAGTGGATGCCCCTTTCTACTCTCTCCCACATCCCTCCTCACCGAAGTGAAGACCTCCGTGGTCTGCTGAATGGTGGCAATCTTCTTCCAGCCCCACTTTTCAAAAAGTTTCACACGGGTAGGATTGTGGAGCGTGGCTGATGGATGTGTTCGGAAGAATGTGGGGAAACGCTGCCGGTTTGACAGGGCTGGTGAACTGGAGCCGTAGGAAAGCTAAGGGACAAGGAGAGTGGACTCCACTGAGGGCTACTAAGAGTTCCTTTAACCCCTTCCTTGCCTCTGAGGTTTTCTCTGCCACTCTCTCCAAACCTCCCCACTTTTGCCCTAGGAAATGTGATTCTCAAAGGCCCACACACCCCTCACAATCAGGATGCTCCTTCATTCATCTAACTCCACCCAGTTTCTTCTGATGAAAACCAAGATCAGTTTAAGTATAGTTAGGCCACTGCTGCTTGGAGGCCAACCAGCTCAGGTTTGCAAAGGATTCTGAATCCTGGAAGTGGGTCCATCCCCCAGTCCTCTTAAAACACAAACCTACAATCCTCCCTTAGTACAGCCCAAAAGGAGACCACGTCCACCCCACTTCTGACCCCTTCACCCTTGCTTACCACAATAAGGTTCCACATCCTGGCAGCCTCAGCCACGAGCGTGGAGACAGAGCTGCAACCGGGCATGAGGATGATCTTGATGGGATCATTGTAGAGCAGTTCATACAAGTACTTGGTGGCTTGGCCTGGGTCACACTGAGTGAGGAAGGAGGGGTTGGGAGCAGGTTCCCTTAGGGCTCCTCCCCCTCTATTTCAACTGTTTTATCTTTCTTGGACAACCTAGTTCCTTCTTCAATTACTCACTTTCATCACTATTACCATATTCTTCTTCCTGACATCTCTTCCTGTCAAGTTTCTTGCTTCTCCTCTTTCATTAAACTCCCTTCTCTGTCTTCCATCTGGCACAGAATCCCTCTCCTCCCCTGCACACCCCTACATCAGTATTAATGCATATGTGCCTTTTCTCCTTTAGTTCATCTACTGACATCCCTCCCCAGGCACACCTCTCCCTGTCACCCCTGCCCTTTACCCCTTGTTTCTCTGTCCTTAAGAACACAAATAAATCCTCCCCAGGTTCCCAGACAGCTTCCTCAAAACTATATTATAAAATTTCTTCCTTCACCTCTAAAGACGCCCTCTCCTCTCCTTCATTTTTTTTTTCCTTCCTCTTTTCAGGGCTAGTGATAAGAAAGAACAGGAACAAGACCAGTAAGGGGTCTGCTCAGCACCCATCCCCTCCTGCTGGGCCCTGACATTTGACAGGTCCATTAGGAAAAAAAAAAAAACACTCAGGGTAGAAGTGGGAAAGAATCTAAAGATGAGGAAAGAACAGAGAGAATAAATAGAATGGAACTCTCAAGAACAAATTATCTCAGAGGTGTCTAAAAGAGAGGCATGGCGCTGGGTAAAGTAAGAGAGGAAAGGGAGGCAGAGAGGAGGGGCAATGGGGGGCAGGGAGAGACAGCCATGGGTCTCCCACTGCCTATTCCCCTCCTGCTGAATGTGACATTTCAGAAGCTGCTGGAGACCCAAAGGAAGTGGAGAATAAATGGCAGCCAGTGGGAAGCCAAGGAAGAGGGGAAACAGACAGGAGACACAGGCAACTGGGGAAGGTGAAGTAGGGGGTACAAGCAGAAAGGAAATAAAGAAGGCTCCCTAGAGCCTGCTCACTCCCCACTGAGGCCTGACATTTGGGACACAGTGGGAAGTTACAATCCAGAGAGCCAGGGGAGCCAGGGAATCTGGTGGAAGCTGGAGATCACTGAACCTTGGTGCCCATCCCACTTTCACCCCCTGCCCAGGGCATTGCTCAACTGCTTTGAAGACTTTCTCTTCATGCCACCCATTTGGGCATCTTGGTATATCTTTACCATTCTGGGGTCCAACCTTCCTGAATTTTCTCAGCATCTATTACTCCAGACTCCGCCCCCAGCTTCTCTCAAGGCTCCTCAGTGCCCCTCTACTTCTTGTCTGAAGAAATGGTTAATAAGAACATGTAGACACATAAGAGCCTCTAGTTACACATAAACAAGGCAATGTATGAAGTCCAAATGTTCTACCAACCCTTTCATCCTTTCCACACCCTATCATCATGGCAGATTCCCTCCTCCAAGAAGTTTCCCCCCTTCCTATTGCTCTTGCAAGGATCTGGACTTGCAGGCAGGAAAGGGGCATATTCTAGTGGACACATTCCAGTTCCTCTGCCTTCTCATCCCGGCCTTTGATGCCTCTGCTAACTCCTCCAGTTGCCTTCTCCTTGGTTCTTCAGCTGCTCCCCAACACCTCTAGGGAATCACCTGTCATTGTGGATGAATTTGAACTCACAGCCAGGCCTCCCCTACCTCCTTGTGATACCCCCTCATAAAGCCTTCCCCCATCTCTCCTAATCTCTTTCCCCACACTCCCACCCCTGCCCCTGACCAATTATCTCTCTTGGCCTCCCAAGTCTGACCCCTCCAATAGATCTGACTCTCTATCTCTCTTCGTGCTTTCCCTACCCTAATACTTCTTTTCTTGTACCCTGCTGCTTGTACTCAGGCATCCTAGGGTCAGCTACAACTCCAGCAGGATTTCCATTGGTAAAAATGTAGATAATACTTGGGATTCCTCCCTGACTCAGGAGTTAGAATCTGTATTTTTAACAACTCCTCTGGTGATTCTTATGTACTCTGACATTTGAGAAATACAGAGAAGGTAACAGTCCAAATGGATTTTAAGCTCTGTCTCCAGATGCCTACCAATCCTTATGCTCTCCTCTTCCCAAGCACCCTACCTGCGCCCCCACTTCTGTCTCCTTTCCTTTTACATGCTTATTTTAGGTGTATATTAATGTTCTAAAGAAAGGATATAAATCCTCAGCACACTCCACGTGTAAAATCCCCAAATCTTCACCCACTGTACCCTATCTCCCTAACCCAACCCCTTAAATTTCTGGGGCCACACACGTCAGAGAAATTTAAGGAGATCCCAAAGTTCTTTTTCTGTGTCAAACCTTCCTCATTCCCCAATTATTCATGTAGGGGAGAGAGAAGGTAAAAAAATCTTATTAGAGACCATCCCCAACACCCTTGGACCCAAATTTCCTTCCTTCCCCCTCTGCCTTTCCTCTCCTCTCTAACCCTACGTCTTATATCCAAAGGCCACAATGCTAAAAGGAAAGATAAAATCAAGACCCCTAAGTCCCACCAGATGCCCCAGGATCCCTCACTATCCCCACCCTTGCTCCTTGCCCCCCTCCCCCACTCCTTTCTTTTCTGTTCTTTCCTCTTCCTATATTCCAGATTCCTCTCCATCACCATGTAATGGTGGGGGTTCCCCATGTGGACCCCTAATCCAATTCATCCTCCAGTGCCTCTGCCCACCTCTAGACCATTATCCTTCCCCAACAGCTATATGCCTGACATTTTCACAGTCCAGAAATCCTCAACAGGGCTGGGGATGGAGGAATGAGGAGTCAGGTAGAACTCGAAGCTACCCTGCTGTTTGTTTTGATAAATAAACTAGAGCTCTCAAGTCTTGCAAAAATTTCCTCATTCTCTCCCTATTCCTTCCATCCTCAATATAGGCCAGACTTAGCTTGTTACCATGGTAAATGTAAACCCCTGATCCAGCTCCCCACCTCTGACATTCCCTCTAGCCCCCTAACCCAGTCCAGGGTTAGTTTACTCTCTCAGAAGGCCAGCATCAGCTAGGACCCTAAATCCATCACCAGTTTTCTCAATCCCCCTGCACTTCCATGAGTCCCCCACTGCAGGGCAACGGGTTTGCCTTGCAGCGTGATTAAAAATCTTGAACCCCCTCGACCCTCATCTTGAACCTCCAGCCCCTGCTATTCTCCCTAAGCTCCTACATTCCCAGTCCATCATCTCATGTTTGTCACACAAGGGAGGGGTTTGCCTTGCAATCCCAAAGGCGATTCAGACTCAGGCGCTAACTCAGGGGGCTGACCCCTTGCCCCCAAAGCCCCCACCTCCCACCCACTCCCATGTCCAGTGCTACCTTGCTGTCGTGGTGGATGAGCTTGAGCTCATAGTCCGGCAGGATGTCCCTGCGGCTATTCACGTCCTCCAGCGCCATCTCCACCGCGGGCTGGCAGGCCTGGCCCCCTGGCCAGCCCCCGCTCATGGGAAACAGCGCCCCGATGTACACTGCGCGCCGTTCTGAGGAGGGGTGCGGGGGGACCCTTGGGTGAGGCCGTGGGAGATGAGGGGAGTGGGAGGCCCACACTGGAGCCACCCCAGCCGCCATCACCACCAGGAGAGGCAGTGGCCACCCCACCCGGGAAGAGGGGGCCCCCGGACCCATGGCGGGGAGGGGGCGGGGGTGGTTGCTTGGGGAGGGGGGAGGAGCTCAGGGGGGACACTTTTTCTGGGGAGGGCTGCTGAGGGAGTGTAGGGCAGGTGCCTCCATCCCGGGTTTTGTGGGGAGGAGGGGGCTAGGGCCCCCGGGGAAGCAGGGAAGGTAGGCTTCCTACGGCCCCGCGGCTCTTGCTCCCGCCACCGCTGCCACCGCGGACTCTCCTCGCGGACTGACTGACCGAGGGAGGGGAGGAGGAGGGAGATATGGGGCTGGGAGGGGGCTCTGACGTCACGAGCAAGCAAGCAGCGCGGCAGCAGTGGGGGGGCAGGAGATGGGGCGGGGAGGAAGGGGGCGGGGATGGAAGCAAGCTCGAGGTGGGAACTACAGCCACAGAGGAGGGAGGGGAAGGGAAAGAGGCCGCTACCTCTTGAGGTATATGGATGGACGAAAGGGAGAGGTCCCAACCACCCAAAGGGATCTTAGTGGGAGGAGAAGAGAGGGGATGGGGCGTGCCAGGAGGGCATGGTGGGCGGAGGAAGCAATGAGAGCAATGGGGAGGCAAGGAGAATGGGACAGGACAGAAAAGGGGCTGGCGTCTGAGGTCTGAAAGGAGGATGTGAACTGAGAGTGCTGAGAGAGGGGTGGGGGTGGGCAGAGTTCCGGAAAACAAATGGGTTAGGAAGGGAGGACTGGTATAGAGGGCAGTGTTGGGGATAGAGGAAGGGAACATGGGGCAGGTAGATGAGAAAGGGTTATGGGAGACGGGGAATCCAGAATAAAGAGTATAAGGAAGAAGAGAATTTGGGGAAGAGCGGCTCTGGCCAGGGTTGAGGTGGGTGGAATGGGTTGATGGAGTCCATCAGGTGAAATCCTAAAAGGGAGCAAGCAGGAAAAGGTTCCAGAGAAGGTCGGAAGGAACCCCATGGGGAAGACGAGGTGGAAGCTTGGGTTCACGCAGCACCCTGCCGCCCCCTGCCGGGGCTCTGCCATTTGGCAGCGAAGCAGAATCTGGGAGGAGGTGGAGCCCAGGGAAGTGCAAGCCAAGCAAGGAGATAGGAGGGACCGCAGCCCCGCGAAAACCGGGACTGGAGGCAGGAAACAGGTAGGGAAAGAAGGGGATGGTCGCAAACGGGTGGGTGCGGGTGGGTGCGGGGAGGTGGGTGAAGGATGACATCCATAGCCTAGGGGCAGAATTCCTGGGGGTGGAGGGTGAAGAGTGAAGGGTAAAGGGATTGCAGTGCACGCGATTAGGGTTTCTGATCTCACCTGAGTGTGGCGTTCGATTCACTGGCAGCAGGAAAGACCGGGATCAGAGAAGAGTTACCACTGGCGCCCAGCTTCCCAGGCCTGATCCCCAGCCCCCTCCCACACCTGTCCATGCTGAAGACGGGGGAGGGCAGAAGCCTGCGATTCTGAGGGGAGAGTGCCTGGGGATAAGAGCAAGGTGGGGCTGGGGGTCAGGACTTGTTGATTTTCTTCCTTTATTTTTCATAGGACATAGAATTTGAGACAGGAGGAGCAACAGTTAAGGCAGGGGCAGATTCTGGTCTGTGGAGCCTGAGTATTACAAAACTTAAGGGTATCTGAGAAAAAAATTACAATGGATTTTAAGCAATTACTGTTAAAATACCTTGCTTTTGCAATTTTGACAAAATGAAGTAGCATGTGAATACATCCTTAGAGCCCACTACATTATTAGAGCACAGGAAAAGGGCCCGGTAAGTGAGGAACCCTGAAGCTTAAGCTTTGTTAGCTTCATAGTAAATCCACCCCTGGATAGGACACCCCATTTCCAGGATGGAATGGTAAAATAGAAGCAGAATAACTTGAGTTTATTGAAGAAAATCATGGCCAAGGATCTTGAAATAGTCTACAGGATAGAGGAAGCATGAGGCATAGGAATAGATGCCTACATTCTAGAAGAGAAGACTGCAGAAGGACAGTTTGAGTGTCCAGAAAAGGGAGAAGTTTGCAGAACCAGATGGCAACAAAGGTGGTGAACACAAAAAGTATTCCCTCAGGGAATGCTGAAAATTGTCTAGGAGGGACAGAAAAGGACCATAGTTTTCCCATTCCATCTCTAAGTTGTCCTCAATGTTCTCATAATTCTGCCCCCAATTTTAAGTCTTTTTACCCTGATACATTTCCACTCCTGGATCTCCTCTTGCCAATTTTTCTACATAGTGCATGACTTTATATTTACAATTCAATTATAAAATGAATAGTGAGGGGTCAATTCTAGAAGAGGGTGATGCGTATAAAGTTTTAAGTTTAGAGCAAGAGAATGAATCTAGGGAAACTTGGAGTGTTTAAACCTTATGAAGGTGAAGGAAGGTTAGATTCATAAAGGAAAAGAGAAAATGTAAGTCCCAAGAACTGGAAGCAGGGAAAAATTATAAAAAGAAGAAAGCAAAGGAAGGAAGTCCACAACATAGGGAAAGCGAATACTGGGCATTGCAGAAGTTTGAGGCAAGTGGATGGTGGAAAGAGTTGGGCTTTCATTTCTGCCTTTCCAAGGCCCTCCTCCATATTCTTCGTTGGACCCCATCCTTTCCCACCATCCATTCCCACTCCACCCCCTCCCTTCCTTATACAAGCATCCTCATCAGCTGCATTGAGGCAGCTATTCCCCTCACCCTGGCAGTGGGGCTTGGGGGTGCTCCACTGGCCCTGACTACAGATGCTCCGGGAGCTGCCCACCAGATGGAAGTCGGAGTCACACCGGAAATCCGCCCGGGCTCCGTCCAGAGCTGGGAGGTCCCCGCCTGTCAGGAAAACTTTCCCATTTTCCAGGGTCAAATAAGACTTGGAGCAGATTCGGACTGTGGAGAGATAGGAAAATGAAAAGAGAGGCAAGTTGGAGAAGGCTTTTTTCCTTAACAGAGAGCAAGAGACCTTGGGTTTGGTCTCACAGTATCTTACTCTACAGAAAATAAGCTGTAAAAGGATTTGCATCCCTATCTTCTACTCTCCCCTTAACCCTGAAAGCATCCACACATTCTCAAAAGAAAACAAGAAAAAGTATTTCCATTGTAGGAACCCAAGATGGAGCTATAAGCACACAAAATGGGATCTCTCCACAATCCACTACAGTGGGCGGTTCTGTCTTTGAAATGTGTGGATAACTTTGGATGCACAACCAGATTTGCTTTTCTCAATATGGTTGGTTAATATTAAACTGTCTTTTGTTCCCTGGGCATATAGTCATTGGACTGGACAGGTATTGGGCAATGTATTGAAATCATTTTAGCAATTTTTGGCATAATCTGCTACTAATAATCCTTAAAGAGAATAATTCATAAGACAAATAATCAAAGTTATTTCATCCAATGATCACTAGCCTGAGGAAAGGAGGATGAAATGAAATGTGCAGGCTGCTTGCTCTGCTACCTCTAACTACCCAGCAACATCCCTCTTACACAGTAGTTGTTCATTAAATGTATTTGTAAATTTGGTTACACTGAATTTAAAACAGTAATGCTAAGCTTGAGGCAGGAAAACTAATGGTCTTGAGAAGGGGTAGGGCTTCCCATGCCTACTCACCACAGCGGCTGGGTGTGTCCATATCTGTCCAGGAGCCATTGGCCAGGCATTTGCGCACCTTGGGCCCCACTACCTCGCGCTCCCCCCGGCACACATACTCAATCTCGTAGTCCACCGGCAGGAAGTTGATAGCCTTCACCTGGTCCCGAGTCAGGCCCCGGTACCTGATGCCCCCTTCCCATGGAGGGTGTATGATCTGGCAACCTGAAGAGTGAGTGGGGGAGGCAATACTGAGAGGAATGGTGGGAAAAAGGGAAAGGCCAGCTTCTCCTGGGGAGGCAGGGGAAAGCAGGGCGTGGTCAGTGGACTGGCTGGGAACTAGGGGGATGTTGGAGACAAGACGGTGGGTATGAGTGCACATATAGAACCCTGGGCTAAAGGACAGTGAGTAATGAGCTGTTAAAGCTGATGACAGGCCCCAACAGTAGGGAGGGAAGAGTGCTGGTCGGGGGTAATGGAGAAAAACAATTAAGAAATTGTGAAGGATATGAAATGTGGGCGGAGCTTGGTTTAAAAAACGAGGGCTAAACGAGGATATTTGATTTAAATTAGGAAAGAGAGGGGGGCCTTATAAGACCATCTAAGCAACAAAGTGGGACCAAGAAAGGGGAAGAATTGTAGGAACGTGGGAAAGGGAAAGGGCAGTAGGTCTGAGGAAATGATTCGGGGTCACAGAAAGGTGGTATAGCACAATCATGTGGGGCAGAGAAAAGGGGTGCTAGGTAGTAATCTGGGGTGACAGAAAGGATCGAAAGGAGGTCAGGAGTAGTACAGTGGCGCGGAGTAGGGGTTGGCTACCAGGATGCTGTGCAGGGCTGAGGGAATAGTGATGAGGAGCAGAAAGAAGAAGGTGCAGGGAAAGGGGAAGTAGGGTCGGAAGAGGGCCCGAATCACCGAAGGGTGCACCTTCTGAGGTGGCGTTGGGGGTCTGCGCCCCGCCAGCGCCCAGGGGGCGGAGGAAGAGAGGCGCCAGCAACAGCAACAGCAGCAGCATCTAAGTGAGAGGCGACCGTGAGGGCTGGACCGAGCCTCGCCGGCGCGGCGCGGCCCGACCTGGCCCAGGAGGCGACCCGGCCTCCCTCCGGGTTCCTAGCAGGCTCCGACCCGACTCGGTTTAAGGACGAGGAGAGCGCCCCGCGGAGGAGGCGGGGGCGGAGCCCCGCACGGGGTGGGGGTAGAGGAGGAGAGAAAGCCTGTCCCCACCCTCCTCCAGCCTCCCTCGGCCCCCCACCCTCCCGGGACTCCACCTCTCACCACCTCCTCTCCCCCGGCCCCCGCGGCTCGCTGGAGCCCGGCTTACCCACGCTCCGGGGTTCGGCCGCCTCATCGTTCCCCGTTTCCATCCCCGCGGTTCCTCCTCTCCCCCAGCCCCGATCCCCGGCTCGGCCCTGCGCCCGCAGGCCCTCCCCCGTGCGCCCCTCTCCAAGCCCTGCTTCCCCGGGGCCCTGGCTCTTACCTCGGCGCGCCGGCCCAGCTCCCCGGCTCTCCCCGGGCCTCAAGGCCCCAGGCCCGGCCGCTCCTCCCCGCTCCCCCCTCCTTTCTCCTCCACCTTTCCCCTCTTCCCGTCCCTCCTTCCCTCGAATCCGGGCTTTAGTCCGGCCAGGGTCTCTCCCCTCCTCTCTCGCTTCCCCCAAACCCCACCCCCGTCTCTCCTTCCCCGGGGCGGCGGCGGCCGCGGGAACGCGGAGCCGGGAGGGAAGGAGGCGGCGCCGGGGACCGGGAAAGCTCTCGGGCGGAGGGAAGAAGGAGGGTGTTGGGGAAGACTGGGCGGGGGGAAGAGAGGGGGAGACCAGGGAGAGGGCGCCTCCCACAACCGGAGCCCCGGGAGCCGCCCCGGATCCCGGCCCCGCCCTGGACCGCCCACAGCGCGGGGGGAGGGAGCGGTGGCTAGGCACCGGGCTGAGAGGTACGAGGGACAAACTGGTGCTCACGCGCACGGTCGAGGACGGAGCACTACCCAGCGACCTAGGGGCGAGAGAGCTGGAAACTGGGGTGGAGGTGAACAGCCCCGAATCAAAGACAGGGGAGCTGGCGCTGAGACCGAGAGCTTAGGATGAAGGTGGGGAAAGACGGTTGCACAAAGAGAAGGCAACGCTGGATCCTGGTGAGAGGAGAGAAGAGGCCATGGACCCGGAGAAGTGAGACCAAAGGAGAAGCCAGAGTCAGAAAAGATGCCAGGGACGAAGGGAGCTACCGGGAGCCAACTAGCGTGAAGAGTTGGGTGGGGAAGAGAGCTGGGAAACCAGAGCGACTCCGTGGTACAACAGTGTTGCGGCTACTCGCCTGCCTGCTCCGTGGAGGGAAGCGTTGGGGCAGATTGGAGGCGGACATCAAGGAGAGAAATTAATATAGAGAAAAGCGCGGGGTGGGGGACTCATGAGAATAGGAACCTCCAGATGGGCGGTAGCCAGTATTCTCAGCTCCAACAGGGCCTGGCAATCAATAATTCTTGTCTAAGGTCCAACTGGAAGTTCTAAAGATGGTAGGGGAGTGCAGGCCTTTTGACAGCTCCTGAGGCTCCTGGCTGTTGTATGACAGCGAGGGCGTGTGCGGTGTTGTTATGGTCATGGTTGTTGATGATTATGGACCTGAATTTGGGCAGGGAGAGGAGAAAAAAAAAGAAGAAAGCAAGCAAGCTTTCTGGCCAAATGCTGAGAGACTGACTAGAACCTAGAACCCAGGCTTTCAACCTTCAACCCTTTTTTGTAAGTATTTTGTAATGACCCTCTTCCCATCGTGAGTTGAAATGATAGATGGTATAACTTCCCTACATCCATGACTTCTAAAAAAACCACAATGCTTCCCTGGCTGTAATATAAAGAGAGAATGAAAGAACAGTTACTTGTAATAACAAATATTTTAATGTGTGAGTGCTGGGACCCAGCTTCAGTACATGCAAGGGGATGCTTGCACCAATCCATAGACTCACAGAAATGTAACTACTACCAACACAAGCGAATACAGGTGCAGAGACGGTGACTCAACTACCTCCAACATGTTGCCATCAATGAAAAGACTTAATGAAATGTTGAGCAACTCCTGGTAGCAAAGTCAGTCTTCTCTACATTCACACGGAACTGTAATTGCATTCCTAGAAAGTTCACTTATATTTAGACCATTTTTTTTAATT
This sequence comes from Xerus rutilus, assembly GCA_028644305.1. Lineage (NCBI taxonomy): Eukaryota > Metazoa > Chordata > Mammalia > Rodentia > Sciuridae > Xerus > Xerus rutilus. Next base: position 106,278,281 of record CM053406.1, on the reverse strand, counting down.
GTATTAAGTTCTAGGCTCAGATAATTAAACAGAATTTTTTTACCTACATGAATGTCCTAGGAGACTTCTGAGAATCTGGATGAAGAACAGCTCTTCATTGTACAAACTGTGTTTTGAAGAATAGCTTATGCCCATGACTTACCTATAAATGCCAATAGTACCCCCACACACACCACTGTAATTACAGAAAGAAAACCTATGAAGTTTCAAAATATTCTCTAGGGAGAGGTTGAGAGCCATTGAACTAGAAAAGAGCGGAAGAGGGTGGGAAGGATTTCTAACTACTTGAAATGATAGCCGCCCTCCTCTGAGTGGCCTGTCCTCAGCAGGACAGAAACAAAGAAATGTAGTTATCAACTAAATTAAAATTATTAACACCAGGGAAAATGTCACGACAATGAGAAGTTTCCTATACTGCTTGGTGAAGTTTCCTGACTGCCCACTCTGCAGGCTGGTCTGTCTGTCACGCGGTACACTATCCCTCAGTGCTCCTGTGTGCTCAGAGCACCCCCTTCCTAGACCCAGCAGAGCCCTTCTACAGGGGAGTATCTGAGCATGTGAACTCTCAGGAGCCACAAACCAGCTCTCAAGATCCTTATCTAGCCAGGCACAGTGTTACACACCTGTAATCCTGCACTGAGGCAGGAGGATCACAAGTTCAAGACCAGCCTGGGCAACTTAGAGAGACCTTGTCTTAAAACTAAAAATAAAGGGCTAGGCATGTAGCCCACTAGTAGAGTGTCCCTGGGTTCAATCCCCAATCCCCAATACCAAACACACACACACTCACTCCTTATCTGGTCATTTTGTGTGTGTGTGTGTGTGTGTGTGTGTGTGTGTGTGTGTGTGTGGTGCTGAGGATTAAACCCATGATCTTGTGCATACTAGGCAAGCACTTTACCAACTGAGCTATATCTCTAGCCCAGGTCATTCATTCTTGCAACTTGTTTCTAGCTTTCCTAAAGTCCTGCCTAGAATAAGGGGTATAGAAGAAAAGACTCTCCCTTGAAAAGAGAGTCCATGAAATTGAAAGTTCAGTGATATTCATTGCCATACTGCTGGTGCTAAATCAGAAAAGGAAACAACTTTAATGTTCAAATCAGAAAGATTGACTCCTTAAATTAGAATGTATCCCTTTAAATGAACAGTTTTGAAAATATGTCTGAAAGAGTAATAAATTATATTAACATGGGGAAGTATGAGAATTTGAGGGGGCAAAAGGTAAGATATGGGATGTGTACAACTGTGATAAATACAGATGTTAAAAAGCTGGAAGAAAATATATCAGTGTCTCTAGGTCATGAATTATTGTATAACTTTTTAAAATTTTTTCAATATTTGTTCAAAATTTTCACAAGTGTGAAAATTATAAATCATTTTTAGAATTTTTTAAAAAACCTTCCCAAAGCAAGTTGAAGCAGTGTAACCAAAATCTGTTATTCGTTGGGACAGCATCTGAGTGCAGACAGGGGTTCCAATTATGGTCACTGTATAAACTGCTCACCTTTTAAATCCACCAGTAGCTGTAACTTTCTTCTTTCACACTTCTTCATCTTCCAATGTCATTTCCCAGTTTCCTGGTACTATTTCTAAGGGCATTAACTGAAGTCCTCCCCACCACCACCAACATACTACTTCAGTATCCTAACTCTACCCTCCCCAGAGCCAATATTGGTTTTTTGTTGGGTTTGGGGGCGGGGTGGGGGGGTGCTGGAGATGGAACCCAGGGCCTCTCACAGCTAGGCAAGGGCTCTTCCACTGAGCTATAGCTCCAGCCCTCCACTTCCTTCTTTTCCTTCACATCAAACAAAACTTTTTTCCTCTAGAAAGTTCCCTGGGCTTGATCCTATCCTTCTTCCCTCAATTGTGTATACTTTGTGCCTTTGGCAATGCCATCTGGCTTTTGCAGTTTTTGACTATGATGCTTAGAAATGGTGGAGTTGCTACTCAGACTATTTGAGAATGGCTAATCTTGTTCATTTTGTTTCCCATACTTTCCTTCTATTTTCTTTCCTCTTCTCTGCCTAATCTTCTGCCCACCTCTGAGAGCATATAGCCCAGAAATTAACATTGCAGAAGCCCTGAAAATATATTAACCAAAGTAGCTCAACTTTTTGATGATCAGCTAGATGATAGGTGCTCTTCAGGAAACATCTAATTTAATTCTCACAAAAAGTAGATATTCATCGTACTTTTTTTTTTTTCATGCTGGTAATTGAACCCAGGGCCTTGTGCATGCAAGGCAGACACTCCAGGCACTCTACCAACTGAGCTATATCCCCAGCCCACATGTACCCTGTGGCCCTGGGTTCTAGACCCAATACTGGGGGAAAAAAAAAGAACACTGAAGTTATTTAGACTCTAGGGTCACTATGGGTTTATAATAAGGGCTTGAATTATTTCCATCATATTTTACTATCACTAACACTTTCCTTTTTAGCCCTTCCCCTCATTTTTCATTTGTGTGTTTTCTTTTTTTTTTTTTTTACCGGGGAATGAACTCAGGGGCACTCGACCACTGAGCCACATCCCCAGCCCTATTTTGTGTTTTATGTAGAGACAGGGTCTCACTGAGTTGCTTAGCGCCTCGCCATTGCTGAGGCTGGCTTTGAACTCGTGATTCTCCTGTCTCAGCCTCCCTAAGTGCTGGGATTACAAGCGTGAGCCACCGCGCCCGGCTTCTTTTTTCCTTTCTTGATAGAAGTAGGCACTCAGAATGACTGGGCCAGGGGCTAGGGATATAGCTCAGCTGGTAGAATGCTTGTCTTATAAGCATAAGGCCCTGGGTTCAATCCCCAGCACCCCCCCCCCAAAAAAAGGTGCTTTTTTGGGCCAGAAGAATCAAAGGGGTTGAGGTTCTTGACCAAATCCTCTCAATTGCTATCCATGCACAATTCTAGTTTGGTTGATATCTTAGTCTGTTTGGGCCGCTATAACAAAATGCCTTAGATTGGGTACCTTAAAACAACAGAAATTTATTGCTGATATTTCTAGAAGCTGGAAATCTAAGATCAAGACACCAGCAGATTCTGTCGGATGAGGGTCCACTGCCTCAGATGGTGCCTTCTAGCTCTGTCCTCATAGATGGAAAGGGGCATACAAACTTGCAGGGGCCTCTTTTTAAGGACACTGATCGCCTCCCAATGCCCCACCTCTTAACACCATTTCATTGGGAAATTGATTTCAACATATTAATTTGGGGGATAGAAACAAACATTGAAAGCATAGTGGGTGTACAATTCTTGACACTTTTGGCCTTGGTTCTTTCTGCTAGTATAGGGAACAAGAAGTTACAAAGTTATTGCTATTATGTCTGTACAGGCATATAAAGAAGAGCCTGTCTGAAATTCACAAAACTTCAGTAAAATTAAAAAAAAAAAAAAAAAGCCACATTGTGAATACCTGTTCTAACAGTGACCTTCCCTACCCACAAGATGTCCTGAGGTGGCAGGGATGCTGCCACCTTCTCAAGAATACTCAGAGCCAATAACCAGACTGCAAACTTGACACTGTGAATTGCCTCTACAAATAATTTCTCCAAGCCGGGCACAGTGGCGCAAGCCTGTAATCCCAGCACTTAGGGAGGCTGAGACAGGAGAATCGCGAGTTCAAAGCCAGCCTCAGCAACAACGAGGCACTAAGCAACTCAGTGAGACCCTGTCTCTACATAAGACACAAAATAGGGCTGGGGATGTGGTTCAGTGGTCGAGTGCCCCTGAGTTCAATCTCCAGTACCTAAATAAATAAATAAATGATTTCTCCATAAGTAAACTCTTATTTATTTGTTTGATACTGGGGCTGGCTCTGAACTTGCAATCCTCCCACCTCAGTGTCCCACATCCCTGGGATTATAGGTATATGCCACTGAGCCCAGCTATAAGTAAACCCTTAGATAATAAGTGAATGAACACAATGTAATTAAATGCTAGACTAACTAACCTAAGCAACAAAAAGGAAACTAGTAAGCTTGTTTGTCTCTTCTTCTACAATGTATAGGAAAAGTTCAATTCTCAAACACAAATTAAGTGAACATTGCTACTCCAGGAACTATGAAAAATATAGATGATTTTAGGAAATCAAAATTTTTAAAAGTATTGTTTAATTAAATATATAATTATATATTGATATAAATATACATAATTATCCATGCCAATCTGAAAAGCATATGCATCATAGCATGTGCAATGTGTTTGTAGGGTTTTCATTTGTTTATTTTACTGTAACAGATTTGTCTCTTTCATTGTGTTCAATGGAGGTACCTATAATGATTGTTCATTTGTTCAAATAATACTCAGAGTAAAAAGATGCACCACCCAGATTTTTCTATAAGAAGCTTACAGGATGCTGAAAAATCCATCATTTAATATAGATATGCAGATCTGAAGACCATAATAAGCACAATTATATTTCTGTATTAAAGGTAAGACTTTTGGTGTGCACAAAGACTACAATAGCTTCACATTTGATTTTGCCACAAAATGAATGCAAGTCAGACCAGGTTTTGCCATCAAATGAGTTAGAAACAAAACTTTTAGTTTTCAGCATATTGAGAATTTCAGAATTGCAGAAAAGGATGTGTGGCTGGGCATGGTGGCCTATGCCTGTAATCGCAATTATTCCTGAGGCTGAAGCAAGGAGATCTAAACTTCCAGGCCAGCCTGGGCAACTTAGAGAGACACTGTCTCAAAATAAAATCAAAAGGACTGAGGAGGTAGCTCCAAAGTAGAACACTTGCTTAGCATGTGCAAGGTCCTGGGTTCAATCCCCAGTACTGAAAGAATGGGGAAAAAAGTGTGGAACTAAGTTTACAAACATGAGAAGATATTTACAAATCAATTTTTAGGGGTCAAATGAACAAATATGAGACAAAAGACTGGAAATTCTATTCATGAAAACACCATAAAACTGCCAACAAGGATTGCATCAGGCCTTAAATGCAAACCTGATTGTGGCCCTATCCAAGACCCTATCACACCAGGGCAGATGGGTCCTGCACTATCCCAGAGAATAATATAAGTCATTTGGATCCTAGCAAAAGAGAAAGCTAGGAACAGATGTGAAGCAAGGGCTTCTTTTAGCAATTGAGAGTAAATAAACACCTGCTGAATTTACTCTCCCTTCCCTATCTTTCCAAACCATCACTCTGAAATTCTAAAAAGCCTGCATGACTCATACACACCTTCAGATGCTTTCAGTATTTGTTACACTTAGATCTGCACAGAAACAGAATACCTTAATGGTGCATAATTTACAAAGAATCTTCACATTCTCCTCCTAATTGTTTCAGCTGTTTCGGCATGGTAATATCTCCACTTCTCAGACAAGAAGACTAAAGCTGAGAAAACTTATAGGACCTGCCCATGGTCCCATAGCCAATAAATAGCAGAGCTGGATCTCAAAGCCAAGTCTCCTGTTGTAGTCTCCCTCGCTGGCAATGCTCTAGCCATGCTGGCCTGATTGCAGATTGTTTTGTGTGTCTATTTATTCTCCTGGTACTAGGGTTTGAACCCAGAGGCACTCTGCCACTGAGCTACATCCCCATTCCTTTCATATATTTGGAGACAAGGTGTCATTAAATTGCCCAGGATGGCCTGGAACCTGTGATCCTCCTGCCTGAACCTCTACCTAATTGCTGGGATTAGAGGCATATGCTACCAATCCTGGCCTGATTGCAGCTCATTAGACTTGCTCAAATACTTTCAACTCAACAACCAAGCACACTAGTTCTCTCTGTCTGGACATGCCCTCCTCAGCCTCTCCCTCAGGCCATCTTCATATTTCTAATGGCTTAAATGACACCTCAGTGAAGCCTTTCTGAATTCTCCAGGGAATTAGACCCCTGTTACCCCACATCCTTCTAGCCACCCTCATAGTCCACTGTATTCATCATTCAAAACCTTTATCTCAGTGACCAGGGATGTAGTTCAATAGAATAGAGCACTTGCCCATCACGCACAAGGCCCTGGGGTTGATCCCCAACACTACACCAAACAAACAAACAAACAAACAAAAACTTATCTCAGTGGTAGTTAAAATAATAATTACATAATTTATTTAATATCTTTCCTCCTGCCTGGTGCTAAGTTCTCTGAGGGCAAGAACCTAGGGTATGTTGCCCACTACAAGAGCTGTGCGGTACCTGTCACCTGGTTAGAAGCTTAATAAAAGATCAACAAACCAAAATGCTTTCAGACTCAAAGATTAGTTTTCACACCACTTTCTCAAATTATTAGCCTCCTATTAAACTTCCTGAGCTTTTGTCTTCTTGTCTGACAAGTGGAGAAAGAATTAAAAGAATTACGAGAGAATGAGAGAGTTCTTTGTAAATTACGCACCATTAAAGTATTCTGTTTCTGTGCAGATCTAAATGTAACAAACAGTGCAACTAGGTAGTTCTTTGTCAAAGGTATTGTTTGTCAAAGTCCTGCTAGGTGTTGGTGAAATGGAAAACTTTGTTCTATGGTCCTTAATAGTGACACATTCTGCACACATTTAAGTCATTCTACCCTACAAGATACAGTATAAAGATAATAGCATTTATTTTGCTATAACCTGTTTGGGGTTGTATAGGTTGTCTGGCTCCTTATGACATTCTCTGACATTGATATTATTATTTCCATTTTGTAAATGAGTAAAATGGAACTCAACACATGTTTAATAGTCTGACCTATGTCTTACATATAATAAGCAAAGATGAAGACACTGACTTCAAAGATCCTGCTCAGCCCCATGGGCAGCGGTGGGAAGCATGCCAAGTCATCTAGGGGTCTGTTTATTCCATGCTACTGTGGATGAATACACTGGGGTAATACTTACCTGGGTAAGAGTTTTGTTAGGAGTAGATTCACCCTGCCGTAGAGCAGGGGCTTTGGCTGGGCTGCAGACGGAGTCCTCTTCAGAGAGACTTCTCCAGCATTTATCTGCATGTTCCTTTTAGCAATATCTTTAGTTATTCACCCTATTTGCAGGTGCTGTCACTTTGCTATTGATGATGTCCGTATGAGTATCCTTATCTTCCTACTCAGCCAACAGAAGCTTCCTCACCAGCATCAGGCCCAGCAGGAATTCTGTGCATCCCCCACTGCCCATGAGTCCTCAAATGGCAATGCAGGTAAGATTTCTGGTGCATGCATAAGTTCTCCATATGGAAGCAGTAATGGTAACACAAGTTGGACTAGTACAGCAAGCTATTACCAGAAAGTGGGCTTATCACTCTTTTTGCCTATGTTTTTTTTCTTTCTCTTTCTTTCTTCCTTTCTCTCTCTCTCTCTTAATTTTTTTAGTTGTAGATGGACACAATGCCTTTATTTTATTTATTTATTTTTATGCAATGCTGAGGATCAAATCCAGTGCCTCACACATGCTAAGCAAGCACTCTATCACTGAGTCACACCCCAGCCCTCTTCTTGCTCTCTTAAAGTGTGCATCCAAGGATCATTCTCCTTGATCTTTATCCTAAGGTCCTGCTATGAAATTAGGGATGCAGGTGGAGAACTTTCATCTATGTCTAGAGCCAACTTTTATTCTTTCCAGATAATTACAAGTAGGATAACAAAAAAAAAGAGGGAGACCATAATCTGATGGACCATAAAAGGACAGCTTACCCTCTTGTCTCTGTTTGCTGTCAAGTCACCATCAAGGCATACTGGCCAAGGAGTCTTCTTTCATCCTCCTCCTGTGCTTCCTACCCCAAATCCTAGAACTGAAGTCTCCCCATGCTCAACCCCAGTGAAGCAACCAGGGGTAAAACATAAAACAGAAGGGAGAATGTAATAAGCAATTGTCCCTGAATCTGTTAGCTTCTTACCAACATTTTTCTAAGGAGATTGGGGGTAATGTTACCTCTAATTCTTGAGGCCTATGACCCAAGAGTACAAAGTGGGCTGGGGTTAGTGTGTGGAGGGAGGATGAATGAATTCATGAGCTAAGAGAATGAAAATGTTTCAAACTGCATTAGGCAGGCCTTCTGAAACCCCTGTGTTTTTTTGTTTGTTTTCTTTTGGTACCAGGGACTGAACTCAGGGGTACTTGACCACTGAGCCACATCCCCAGTCCTATTTTGTGTTTTATGTAGAGACAGGGTCTCACTGAGTTGCTTAGCACCTTGCCATTGCTGAGGCTGGCATTGAACTAGCAATTCTCTAGTCTCAGCCTCCCAAAGTGCTGGGATTATAGGCATGTACCACCGTGCCCAGCTGAAACTATTCTTGATTATAACTCCTGAGTGATTTCCTCCTCTGAGCACTAAAGGGTCACACCATCTCCAAATTCTTTTTATTTTTTAAAAATATTTTTAGTTGTTTATTAATTTTTTTATGTGGTGCTGGGGATCGAGCCCAGTGCCTCACATGTGGAAGGCAAGCACTCTACCACTGAGCCACAACCCCAGCCCCAAATTCTATCTTGAAGTTATTTCAGTCTTAGAGAAGAAAAAGTTTGGGACTTTTTTCAGAGAATTAGTTTGCTTTTAATTTGGGGAAGAGGTGGATGTGTCTTTGAGTGAGCTCAAGAAATATAAATTTAGAAATAGAATTGCTTTATTTCAAAGAGATTTATAATAGAATCAATTCAGACTTCAGGTTTATCAGATGAGATTTGGATTATTCAATTTATAAAAACATAGTTTATAAGAACATTTTTATATCATATTGTAAGGTACACCATAGTCTATCCTGTTTATTTATAAGTAGCCTTTTCACATGTATCCTTGGTAGAGAAGTAAAGAGAATGCTGAGGGCCCTTTCCTTACTTGTGGGGGAGGAGAGTGAACTGTTACTATCATGTCCTCTTTTCTCAGTTATGAGATTGTTTCATAGACAATGTAACTTAGGTAATTCCTCTAGAAGAATAAAAAATACTAGAGGTCTGGGGGTATAGCTCAGTGGTAGAGCACTTGCCTAGTATGATTGATGTTCTGGGTTTGATCCCCAGTACCACAAAACAAGCAAGCAAGCAAACACACAAACAAAAAACCTAAAATCAGCTAGACAGAGTGGCACAGGCTGTAATCCCAGCAACTCAGGAGGCAGAAGCATGAGGATCACAAGACTGAGGAACTTAGTGAGACCCTGTCTCAAAAAGGCCGGGGCGAGGGGGGGTGCTGCTGGGGATAATAGCTCAGTGGTAAAGCACCCCTAGGTTCAATCCCCAGTACAAAAAAAAAAAACAGTAGAATCATATCTGCAGCAGTATGCTAGAAGCAGTAGCCATTATGACTGAGCAACTTACCCTGTCTGATTTTCAGTTTCCTTACCTATTAAAAAATAAAAAATACCAGGCCAAATGGCACCTGTGAGGCCAGATCGGTGGTAAAGACCACAACCACTAGCCAAAAGGGTAAAAGCTTGGCTTTATTGGGGTCCGCTCTCAGGGCAAGATTCACCAGTCCACCAGTGTGGGCCAGGGAAGTAGCGCCCAAGACTGGGAGAGGCCACTTTTATGGGTAGGTTGAAGGAAGGGGATTCTCACAAGGAGGCATCTCTTCTTGGTTGGCTGAGGCCCAGTGACAGGTATGGGCTGATTTCAGAGGTCAGCGTGTTCACTGATGATTGGTTGAGGTCAGAGTGGTGAGCAGTCCACCTTTTGATGTGCCCAGGAAGTCTTGGCGGGAAGTCTTGGCCCAGGTAACTTCAGACACCCAGCCCCCCTGTGTGTAGCTCCCATCTCTCAACCCAACAGCACCTGCCTATAATTCCATCTACTTGGAAGCCTGAGGGGAGGCTGAGGCTAATGCTGGAGGATTACAAATTCAAGGCCAGCCTGGACAATTTAGCAAGACCCTATCTCGAAATAAAAAGGCCTGAGAATGTCATTCAGTAGCAAAAGATTGCCTAGCATGTACAAGGCCCTGGGTTCCATCCTCAGTGCCAAAAAAAAAAAAATCCAATGTCATGAACTTTAATCAAGATAAAGTGCTTTATACACATGAAACACTGAAAAAAATATTAGTAATTTTTTATGAGAGAGAAATTCATAGATGATGATCCAGGCCTCTAAGACACAGGGAATCCAAGAAAAAAAAATGTTTGTATATAGTGTTACGAGTGTAAGAGGCAAAAATTGAATTTTTGTAGTTGATTTAGAAACAGAAATATGGAGTCTTTTGAATTTCCCAGCCCAGAATATGTAGTTTCTCACTTCCCTCCACCAATAACCAGGATGTCAGGAGCAGCAAGCTGAAAGATGCTACCCCTTTTTCTTTCAGAAGCCTCCTCTCCAAATCCTGCACACGGACTCTTGGGTCTTCACCATCCCTGAACCTGCTCCAGACCCCAGTCCTATAATAGTCAATAAGTACCCCACTACAAGCACTCCAAGATCTACAAAGCATTGCTTAGCCTCTTAGTACCTCACTTTCCTCATTCTTAAATGGGAATAATAATATATCCTTCCTGGTGTTGCTGTGGGGATTACAGGAGATACTTATGTATGTAAAAGTACCTAGACCATAGAGGCTCTCAAAAATTGTTAGCTCTGACAAACAAAATAAACGAGATACTATTTTACCCACTAAAGGTTTGCTAAATACAAAAAATAAGAAATAAAAAAATAAAAATCTGATAAAATCAAGTGTTGACAATGAAGTCTGATATATGCTGTTAGCATGAATATATATTAGTGCTACCATTCTGGGAAAGAAATTCACATTATAATGCAGAGTTCAAATAAGGGAAAAATAGTTAATTCTCCTCCCCCTTCGATTAGTCTCCAGAACCTCACAATAGATATAGAAGAGATGTCCTATAGCAGAAACAACTGGAAAAGCAGGCCAGTTGGGTAACCTTGGGTCCTGGATCTTGCCATGACAGTAATCACCTGGCTGACCTTAAACTCATTACATCCCCTCTGGCTTTGGTTTCTTTTTGGTTTCTTAAGGTGAGAATAAAATTACTTTATCTGATTATCTAACACACTTCTGTGAGGAAACAGATACAATGATAGAAACATGATTTAAGGATGTAAAAATTCCAAATGAACACGAATTAGTACTCCTTCCATTGACATGCATTCAAATGGTATGGCTTACCACCAAGTCCTTGGATGTCCTTAGAGGTGAATTAATTGGTGTGTTACTATTTCAGCAAGTATGAACTGGGTACAATTTTAGGGAGTGATTTTTGTATGCTGTGTCTCATACTCCCCTTTGGCATATCACTGTTGAACTTTCCAGCGTCCTTCCCTGTGCCTGTGACCAACTTCAGAGCAATAACTTAGCTTGACCATTAGATGGCACTAGCTACAAGGGAAGCTTAGGTCTCTTCAGAAATTGACCATCTGTAAGGAGCAAATGCATTTTCAAGTAAGTTTGTTTGTTTTTAAAAAATCATTATTATAAAGGCCATATGCTCACTGTGAAAATATATCAAGCAATGAGTACAATGAAAAGTAAATACTCCATTTCTGGTGAGCATCAAGGCAGTCTCCTGGCCTTGATGTGAGTATAATAGTATACAGCCCTAAGGAACCTCAGTTAGGAGAAAGCTTTGCTGGGCTAGTTGAAATGCCTGTAAATGTCTCAAGCCCAACCCAAAAGACAACCAAAACCAATTCAAACATCACTGCCCACCTCTAAACACCCACGTCTACATTCAACTCCACTCACAAATTTTAAGGTTTCAGTCTGCCAGGTTTAAGTTTACCTGGCTCCTTACAAAGTTCTCCTACTTTGGCCGGGCGTGGTGGCTCACTCTTGTAATCCCAGCACTTTGGGAGGCTGAGACAGGAGAATCGCAAGTTCAAAGCCAGCCTCAGCAATGGTGAGACACTAAGCAACTCAGTGAGACCCTGTCTCTACATAAAACACAAAATAGGGCTGGGGATGTGGCTCAGTGGTCGAGTACCCCTGAGTTCAATCCCCAGTACCAAAAAATAAACACTACAAAGTTCTCCTACTTCTCTGAATGATAGTAGTAACAGACTAAACCGGTTCAAGTCTTATGGTACTATTAAACCAGTAACTGAATCAACAATATCAAGAAGCATATTAAAAATCTTACAGACAGCCGAGTGCAGTGGCGCATACCTGTAATCCCAGCCCTTTGGGAGGCTGAGACAAGAGAATTGCAAGTTCAAAGCCAGCCTCAGCAACCACGAGGTGCTAAGCAACTCAGTGAGATCCTGTCTCTACATAAAACACAAAATAGGAGCCAGGCGTGGTGGCATATGCCTGTAATCCCAGCACTTTGGGAGGCTGAGACAGGAGGATCACAAGTTCAAAGCCAGCCTCAGCAACAGCAAGGTGCTAAGCAATTCAGTGAGACCCTGTCTCTACATAAAACACAAAATAAGGCTGAGGATGTGGCTCAGTGGTCGAGTGCCCCTGAGTTCAATCCCCAGTACCCTCCCCCCCAAAAAAACTTACAGACAAATATAAGTTAACATAATAGAGATTTTTCTGCCTTCCACAAGAATTTTTATGGGATAAACCTGTAACTACATGTCAGGTTTTTGTTTGTTTTTAAGAGGTACTAGGGATTGGACCCAGGGCTTCATGCATGTTAAGCAGTACTCTACCACAGGGATATATCCCCAGCCCTTTTTAAATTTTATTTTGAGACAGGGTCTTACAAAGTTCCCAGGCTGGTCTGGAACTTGCCATTTTCTTGTGTCAGTCTTTGGAGTGGCTGGCATTACAGGTGTACCCCACCATAACCAGCTACACTCACATGCCTTCTTTATCCAGTGACTTGCCAGCACCAACCATTCAGAATGCTACATACAGAGAATCAAGGGCAAATGGAAACCAAATTACTCCGACTAATCAAAATGGCTGTCAAGAAGAATGACTAAATGTGATTCAACTTGCTTGTGTTCAATTTTTTAAAACCTGGACCTCACTTTTCTTGTCTTATACTGAGAAGATTATTGAGCAGCCCCCAGAACTGACTGCTGCAGGTCCAGAAGCATTTAGCAGATATAAAGAGATGATGGATTGCCACTGGTGAGAAATATTAATTCTTTCTGGAGCAGAAAGGAAAATGACACAAGGAGAAAGATTCAGGTCCTGGCTTGTTAGAATCTTGGAAGCTGTGCAAGTGGACATGAGTAATAACACTAAGGGAAAGGGAAAGTAAGGAAGAGTGGAGGAAAGGCACTAACTCAGCCGGTCACAGTGGCACACACCTATAATCCCAGCAACTCAGGAGGCCGAGACAGGAGGATTGCAAGTCTGAGGTCAGCCTTAGTGAGGCCCTAAGCAACTTAGCAAGACCCCATCTCAAAATAAAAAGGGCTAGGGAGTAGCCAGGCAGGGCATGGGAGTGCACGCCTGTAATTTCAGCATTTTGGGAGGCTGGGACAGGAGAATCACGAGTTCAAAGCCAGCCTCAGCAACAGCGAGGCGCTAAGCAACTCAGTGAGATCTTGTCTCTAAATAAAACACAAAATAGGGCTGGGGATGTGGCTCCATAGTTGTTCAATCCCTGGTGCCACAAAAAAAAAAAAAAAGGTGATGGGGGGAGGCCTGGGGCATGTAGCTCAGTGGTTAAACACCCTTGGGTTAAATCCCTAGTACCAAAAAAAAAAGTTACCAGGCATGGTGTCTCATGCCTGTAATCCCAGCAGCTCAGGAGGCTGAGGCAGGAGAATCGCAAGTTCAAAGTCAGCCTCAGCAAGAGCAAAGTGCTAAGCAACTCAGTGAGACCCTGTCTCTACATAAAACACAAAATAGGGCTGGGGGTGTGGCTCAGTGGTCAAGTGCCCCTGAGTTCAATCCTCCATACCAAAAAAAAAGTCACTAACTTCAGGCACCCCATCTTTGTATCCAACCCCTGAAAAGCAACCAAAGCTATTTTATTGTGGTTCTCTCCTGACTCTAACAGCTCTCCAGAGCACTGGGGATATAGTTCAGTGGCAGGGCCCTTGCCACACATGAGTGAGGCCCTGTGTTTGAAACCCAGCACTAGGGAAAAAGAAAACTTCCACACATACCTGAAGTTGTTCATTAGGACTCAGAGTTCTTAATCAAGAATCAAGTGAAAAGTACAAACCTGATAGTTAACAGACTGGTGTGATCAGATCAAGTAAAAGTATAAATATTGACCTAGGGGCTCAGTGGTACAGTGCTTAACTAGAATGTGCAAGGCCTGGGTTACATCCCCCAAAACAAACAAACAAATAATAAGTAAATATTGACCTAGAGGTGTTAGAATACGAGAAGGTAAGCCAGGCGCGGTGGCTCAAGCCTGTAATCCCAGCACTTAGGGAGGCTGAGACAGGAGAATCGCGAGTTCAAAGCCAGCCTCAGCAATGGCAAGGTGCTAAACAACTCAGTGAGACCCTGTCTCTACAGAAAACACAAAATAGGGCTGGGGATGTGGCTCAGTGGTCAAGTAACCCTGAGTTCAATCCCCAGTACCAAAAAAAGAATACGAGAAGGTACTAGCAAAACCACAACCTAGATATTTAAAAGTGTAGGTTTTAATTTGTTATTCATTCTTTCAACAGACTATGCTACGTAGGCCTCATTATTTTCATTATTCTATGCCTAACAAGACATATGTATGCCTTATGGGCAAACATTCTATGCATAGGTTCTGTACAACAATTGTTTTTTTGTTTTTTGTTTTTTGTTTTTTTGTGGTACTGGGGATTGAACTCAGGGGCACTCGACCACTGAGCCACATCCCCAGCCCTATTTTGTGTTTTCTGTAGAGACAGGGTCTCACTGAGTTGCTCGCTTAGCGCCTCGCCATTGCTGAGGCTGGCTTTGAACTCGCAATTCTCCTGTCTCAGCCTCCCTAAGTGCTGGGATTACAGGCTTGAGCCACCGCGCCCGGCAACAATTGTTTTTTGCTTTCTTTGTTTTGGAGAATCAGACACAGGCCTATGCACTTTATGTACCTTGGCTCACTGAAACATTGAAATCTGTCTCATGAAGTAAATGGTATAATCCTCTTTTTATAGATAAAGAAACTGATGTTTCTTTAAACTATCTGCAGGGATTCACAGGTCTTTTTATAAGGCAGCTAATTAGTGTTCCTTCATCATCTAAGAAAGGGTGGAGTTGGTATTTGCATCTGAGCATTCCAGGCTTCTAGTAAATATCCTATTATATATGCAGATGCCAGGTCCTCCATATTCTGAAATAGGGATACTATGAGTCTTGAAAGAGCTCTAGAAATTCTAGATTACATAATTAATCCCTTCATATAGTTTTCTCTACTGGGGGAAAAACAAAACAACCAAAACTCAGCTGTGATTGCCAAGCAAAACGACAGTTACGCAGCTTCAAAATGGCCACTCGTGCACTTTCCTCCTCTCCGAGGGACTTCTAGTGACAGAAGGGTCATCACTAGGTGGGTCCTCCTCCCAGAGACTGGACTAGGGTACCAAAATGGCCACCTGGGTTTTCCTGTTCCAGTGCTACAGGATCCAGGCTTCCTGGGTCTAGGCCGGATTAAAAGGGAAAAACGAAGCAGATAGCGGCGGAAAAGCAGGTAACCAAGGGCAGAGCAAATGAAGCAAAAGGACAAGAAAGGCTTTGCCTGTAGGGACTGAGGGTCCCAGCGCCCCGCACAGACGTCTCACTCTAGCGGGTTTGTGATCGCGGTGTTCTCCGCCCACAAGGCTCCTGGCAACCTATCACTGGTGGCGAAGTGCTTGACGTCAACAGTTGCTGGGCAAACTTGGGAGCGCCTTCTCGTCCCTTACCTGCAAAATCCAGCAAAGTGGTGAAAAGTGAAGATATCAGGGAAATGGAAGGGAGGCATGGAGGAACAGAAAAAGAAGAGGAATAAAAAAAGCTCAGGGTATTCTAGACAAACTTCTGTTCTATGCTGGCGGGAACATTCAGGAATGGGAAGCTCACTCCTGCAATCCATTCCCACCTTGGACAGCTCTCGTGGAAAATCTTCTTTGGATTGGGCTGAAATTTTTTTTTTTTTTTTTTTTTTTTTTTTTTTAGTACCAGGTATTGAACTCAGGGGCGTTCAACCACTGAGCCACATCCCCAGCCCTATTTTAAGTTTTATGTAGAGACAGGGTCTCACTGAGTTGCTTAGCGCCTCGCCATTGCTGAGGCTGGCTTTGAACTCGCAATTCTCCTGTCTCAGCCTCCCTAAGTGCTGGGATTACAAGCGTGAGCCACCACGCCCGGCTTGGGCTGAAATTTGACTTCCGGGTCTTCCACATCCAACTGTTCTCCCTCCACCGGGACCTACAGAACAATCTAATGCCTCTTCCACACGACATCCCATAGCATTGTGGTTAAAATCCGCAAAACTCCATTCCCATTTAGGAGTGGGTGTGGGAAGGGAAGCGAACTGATTTCACCAGACTCATAACAAGCTGAACTATTTTCCCTAGAAAATATTGGTCAGCCAGATGCGGTGGCGCACGCCTGTAATCCCAGCACTTTGGGAGGCTGAGACAGGAGAATCGCAGTTCAAAGCCAGCCTCAGTAATGGTGAGACGCTAAGCAACTCAGTGAGACCCTGACTCTAAATAAAACACAAAAATAGGGCTGGGGATGTGGCTTAGTGGTTGAGCACCTCTGAGTTAAATCTCTGGTAAGAAAATACTGGTGAATTTCAGAATAATAACAGGGAAAACACAAAAATGAAAAAACTGACAGGCATGGTGATGCACACACCTGTAATTCCAGCAGCTGGGGAGGCTGAAGCAGAAGGATCACAAGTTCAAGGAGCTTCAGCTGAGACTCAATCTGAAAATAAAAATAAAAAGGGTTGGGGATGTAGCTCAGCTCCAAGATAATAAGCAAAATGACAGTTGCCAAGCTTCAAAATGGCCAGTTCAATTCTCAGTAGAATTATTTATTTACAAAAAAGTAAGTAAATTTTAAAAATTAAATGGGGCTGAGGATGTAGTTCAGCGGTAGAGCACCCTGGGTTAAATGCCCAGGATCATGCCCCCTCCCCCCAAAAAAATCCATGTTCTTATTTCTCTAGCACTCCTAAAGCATCTGGCTAAATGGAGACATTTTATATAGTCCGTTATTGAGTCTCAGTGGACTAACCATAATAACTTAAGTACACAACTATTATAAAGGCAGAGTAAACTTCATAAGTTATATGACCAGGAGAGTTGCATAGAGTCCCATGGCTACAAGGGGACCCTAAGTTAAAATGCTCTGTGGTCACAGTCATCTTGGAATTTTTTTTCCCCTAGCACTGGAGATTTAACCCAGTGGCACTCTACCACTCACTGAGCTATGGTCCTTGTCCTTTTTTATTTTTTTATTTTTTGAGACAAATTCTCCCTAAATTGCTCAGGCTAGCCTGGAACTTACCATCCTCCTTCCTCAGTGTCCCAAGTTGCTAGAATTCTATATATGCACTACTGTGCCCAGCTACACCCCAGATTTCTGTATGCAGCAACTCTGCTAGCTTCATTTGGCTAGTGGCTTTTCTCTCTTCTCTTGTATGCATCAACTTTGCTCAACAACCATGTCACCCAACAGACTTCTCACCACAGCTCCAGGAATCCACTCTCTTTCAGGAGATGTGAGGTATTTGAGAGCACAGACAGAAAGAAGTAAGGCGAGCTCATCAGGTGCCCTGTAGTGTAATGGCTACAAATGCCAGTGCTGAGGCTAGAAAGCCTGGCTTGAAATCCCAGTTCTGCTGCTCCCTAGTTGAGCAAGTTACTTTATCTTTTTGGTTCCTCAGTTTTTTGAGGAACAAAATATTTTAACATTTGTTTTACTGTTATGAGGATTAAATGAGTTAATGTATATAAATTGATTGGAAGAGTGGCACATGGAAGCGTTCAGTAAGGCGGTTGGATTTTTGGTTTTGATTTTCTTCAGAGATGTTGTGATTTCACCAAAATGGCTTTGATTGGCTGGCTAGTTCCTGATCCACTCTGCCCACCCTAACACTTCTTCCACCCCTATCCTGATCCTTCATCCAGCTTTTTTTTTTTTTTTTTTTTTTTGGTACTGGAGACTGAACTCAGGGGCACTCGACCACTGAGCCACATCCCCAGCCCTATTTTGTGTTTTTTGTAGAGACAGGGTCTCACTGAGTTGCTTAGCGCCTCGCTGTTGCTGAGGCTGGCTTTGAACTCGCGATTCTCCTGTCTCAGCCTCCCAAAGTGCTGGGATTACAAGCATGAGCCACCAGGCCCAGCTCCCATCCAGCTTTTGATAGCTGGCCTGGTGCTGAACCATTACAAGCACCTTACCATCCCTGCCTAGGGAAGCATCTTCTGCATGACTCACCTACCAAGTATGCATCATGGAGGCAGAGCATCCAGGCCACTTAGGTTCTGAAAAGAGAATTTCCACTTGAGAGAAAGTCAAAGGTACATAGTGCCTCCTTTTCACATGGGATTCACTCCCCTGACCTTGGCTTTCACCCTCATGGCTCCAAATTAGCCAAACCCTGGTTGTGCCCAAACTCCAACTACCTTGCAGGGAGAAAAAAAATAAGCAAAACTCAGATTCAGCTAACTATACTCTGTCCTTCTAGCCTGCTACGCTGTGTCAGACAAAAGCACAAATATACGTCCCATACATGATTCTCCTACACATTACTTCTCACTGTTACCTTCTGTGTGCCTGACATAACTTTTTGTGATGATGGAAATGCCCTACATTTGTGTTGCCCAGTGTGGTAACCACTAGCTGCAGTGCTCTGAGCATTTGAAACAGCTTATGCAATCAAGGGACTGAATTTTTTTTTTGTTGTTGTTGTTGTTTTTTTGGTACCAGGGACTGAACTCAGGGGCACTCGACCACTGAGCCACATCCCCAGCCCTATTTTGTGTTTTATGTAGAGACAGGGT
Organism: Xerus rutilus; assembly: GCA_028644305.1. Taxonomy (NCBI): domain Eukaryota; kingdom Metazoa; phylum Chordata; class Mammalia; order Rodentia; family Sciuridae; genus Xerus; species Xerus rutilus. Next base: position 106,259,534 of record CM053406.1, on the reverse strand, counting down.
CTCACTGAGTTACTTAGCGCCTCACCATTGCTGAGGCTGGCTTTGAACTCACAATTCTCCTGTCTCAGCCTCCCTAAGTGCTGGGATTACAGGCTTGCGCCACCGCACCCGGCTAAGGGACTGAATTTTTAATTTTATTTCATTTTAATTAATTCTAACTTTAATGGCTCTTTGTGGCTAGTGATTACCATATTGGATAGCTTGGGTCTAAACTGTCCACCCTGCCCCTTTTTCTTATTTGATGAAGCATTTTTGCTTTAAGATTGGGAAATAGAAGCCAAGCGTGGTAGTGCATGCCTGTAATCCCAGTAGCTTGAGAGGCTGAGGCAGGAGGATCACCAGTTCAAAGCCAGCCTCAGCAACTTAGTGAAGAGATAAACAATTCAGTGAAATAAGTAAAATAAAATAAAATACAAAAAAGGGCTGGGGATGTGGCTCAGTGGGTAAGCACCCCTGAATTCAATCCCTGGTACCAAAAAAAAAAAAAAAAAAGCTGGGGATGTAACTCCGTGCTAAAGCACTTGCCTAACATGCTTGTGGCCCTGGATTCTGTCCCCAGATTTAAAAAAAGAAAGAAAGAAAAAGATGAGAACTTGGTGTCAATGCTGCTCTCACTTGTGCAGGTCTCACCTGAGTCTGAGGTAAGTAAAAAGTTCATATTCATTCCAGACCTCACTTTCCCCTGACACCAAGGAAATCAGAGAACAATATAAGGCTGAGGAATGTGTCCTGCATGCTGGCTCTGTTCCTGATGCCTGTATTGATCATCAGTTGCTGATTCTCTTCCTCTGTGCTTGCTTCTCTGGGCAGAGATGATCATCAGTTCCTCCTGTCCACCTTATAGCTTTTCCAAGTGCATTTTTGGGGGGTTAAAAACTAACTAAACTCAAGAAACCTGTCCCATATCTTAAGCATAAGGAAGGGAGTTGGATTTGTAGTAGAACAGAGGGAATTTGACATCAAGAAAAATGACCTGGTGCCGGGCGCGGTGGCTCACGCTTATAATCCCAGCACTTAAGGAGGCTGAGACAGGAGAATCGCGAGTTCAAAGCCAGCCTCAGCAATGGCGAGGCACTAAGCAACTCAGTGAGACCCTGTCTCTACATAAAACACAAAATAGGGCTGGGGATGTGGCTCAGGGGTCGAGTGCCCCTGAGTTCAATCCTCGGCACCAAAAGAAAAAAAAAAAAAAGAAAAAAGAAAAATGACCTGGTAATGACAGTTGTGAGACAATAGAAATAGGAAGCCAAGGCTAAATAGTCTTTCTTTGTCCTTCTCCTCTTTCTCCTCCTGCTGCTGATCCTCTTTCTTTAAAGAATCAACAATAATCACACTCCCTTGACTAATTCCAGGAGGTGAGAGAGATCCAAAGAACCTTACAGGTTTCATGAACAAGCTTCTTCTGAGGTCCAATGAATGATGGATCCCACTGGCCCCTAGATGCCCCCTCTAAGGCTGGGTCACAGGGAGGTGGTAAGGGAGAAAGGTTCAGTACCAGGCAGCCACTGCTCCATTGCTCTGAGGGGGGTAGGGAAGGCAAACCCTGGTCATCCCCTTAGTCTGTAGCCCTTTTGTGTAAGTGTCTGGCAAGGGTGACGTGGGGCTGTTCCCAAGGGCACAGCTGCAGCAGTGGCCTGGGTGGAGGCAGGGCCCTGGGCAGTACTGCCTCCCAGATCCTCCCTTCAAGCTTCCCAGGGGTAAGGGATATGCAGCCCAAGGGTCTTTGCTTGGACTGACCCCATCAAGGGGACTCTCTGTCCCCAGTAACAGCAGAGATGGCAGGTTTATCGAGCTTCTGTCTACCCATCTGTGTCCTCACCCTTCTCTTCCTCCAGCTGTCTTCCAGTTATGCAGGTAAGATTTGTTTATTCCTGCTGTATGGAGGCACAAGAACAGAAAGGGTAGTTTCCCAGGGCTCACCTTCAATCATCCACAAACAGCTATATGAGTTATCTTTCTAAAAACTTAGATCTACCAACACAGTGCTCCTCCTCCAAAACCTCTGTGGCTCCTTTTAGAATAGAATCTGAACTTTGTATGTATGTGTGTGTTGATGCATGTGTGCATGTTCACATGCACATGTGTGGTGCTGGAGATTGAACCTGGACCTCAGAAATGCTAGGCAAGTGCTCTACTACTGAGTTACATTCCAGCCGAGGCTTTGATTTTTCACCTCTCAAATGGGGAAAATAACAACAACTTCTTGGAGTTGCTCTTAGTGTTAAATCAATAAAATATGTAACATGCTTGGCAGTGCCTGTAGTAGATTCCAATAAAATGTTTGTTGAGTTATAACATATTTTTATGTTTGAGAAGTTGCTCTGCAGAATTAGGCACCAACAAGTTTTCATAGGGAAACTTTTTTACCCCATGAAGAGGAGAAATAAAAGAAACAGAAGTGGTGCTTGCTTTGGCAGCACTTATACTAAAATTGGAACAATTGAGAGTAGAGTGGACCCTGAGCAAGGTTGACATGCAAGTTTGTGAAGCATTCCATGTTTAAAACAAAAGGGAAAAAAGAAGCCGGGCGCGGTGGCGCAAGCCTGTAATCCCAGCACTTAGGCAGGCTGAGACAGGAGAATCAAGAGTTCAAAGCCAGCCTCAACAATGGTGAGGCGCTAAGCAACTCAGTGAGACCCTATCTCTACATAAAACACAAAATAGGGCTGGGGATGTGACTCAGTCAGTGGTCGAGTACCTCTGAGTTCAATCCCGGGCACCAAAAAAAAAAAAAAAAAGAAACAGAAGGGATAGGGGTGTAGCTCAGTGATAGTGTAGCTATCTAGCATGTACGAGGTCCTGGGTTCAATTCCCAGCACCACAAAGAAAGAAAAAAATGCTGATTTCTTGAGCTGAGGATATAACTCAGCGGCAGAGCACTTTCCTAGAATTCATGAGGCCCTGGGTTTAATTCCCAGTACTATAAAGAAACAGAAGACAGGGCTCCAACCTCAGGGAGCCACCTGACTGACAAAGGAGGCCCAATTTAGACACTCCTACGGGAAAACTTTTCAGATCTAAGAGAGAAACCAGAGTCAGTCCCCAGGACCTAAGGGAGAAGCTAGTCTTATCTGATAGCTCAGAGTCAAGCTTGGAAAACCTGTCTTCATAGGAAAAAGACTTGGAAGATGTTAAGAGCAGGGACTAGATCAAGAGTGTGGTTGAAGGTACAGACAGTAAAGAAAAGTGAAATACAGCCACCCCTAGAAGATCTCAGAGGAGAATTGGGGGAACAGGATGTGAACAAGGACAGAGGGCCAAGAGGTCATTTAGAGTGATGAAAACAAAATCTCTAGGGGAGGTTTGGGGATATAACTCAGTTGTGCTTGCCTTGCATGCACAAGGCCCTGAGTTCAATCCCCAGCACCACACACACATTAAAAAAACAAAAACAAAACAAAAGACAACCAAACAAAAAAACAAACCATCTAGGGGAAAGGAGATCAGTGGATCAGTGCAGACAGAACAGGGAGGTCCATGGGAGAACTAAAATTCAAGACACTAGACCACATTCCAAGGTAGAACCTAAAGGCTTGGCTGGAGTCAGAGATGGAAGCTGCTGCCAGAAAGGTAGGCAGCAGCTGCCAAGATGATCACATACTAGAATATTCCATACAAGACACTCAGGACATCTCTATGACTAGAGACTGTTTTGTTGTGGTTCATTTGTTTTGGTATATGCTCAAGGAGAAAAAATGAGCTCTGACTTTTGAATTCCACTTAACAGTTGAGTGTGTTCCTCCCTTTCTTGTTTGAAGCAACTGTTCCCATGATACGCCTATTTGTCAAGGGCCCCTCTGACTGTTTCTTCTCTTTGGTGTCTTGGACAGGACAGTTCAGAGTGATAGGACCAGGGCACCCCATCCGGGCTCTGGTCGGGGATGAAGTGGAACTGCCTTGTCGCATATCTCCTGGGAAGAATGCTACAGGCATGGAGGTGGGGTGGTACCGCCCTCCCTTCTCCAGGGTGGTCCATCTCTACAGAAATGGCAAGGACCAAGATGCTGAGCAGGCACCTGAATATCGGGGCCGTACAGAGCTGCTGAAAGAAACTATTGGTGAAGGAAAGGTGACTCTCAGGATCCGGAATGTAAGGTTCTCAGATGAAGGAGGTTTCACCTGCTTCTTCCGAGATCACTCTTACCAAGAGGAGGCGGCAATGGAATTGAAAGTGGAAGGTGAGTCATCTAATGAAACACCACATACACACCCACCAAGGAATTTGTTGTAATAGGATTTGATCAATTGTGACTACTTAGGAATGATGTCTTTCTTTAGGGCAAATAAAAGGACATTCCAAAGCAAAATAGAAAAGTTCCACTTGGATACTTAGATTCACTTGAAGATTATTCATGTTTCCCTCTAGTGGCACAAAATCATCAGAAATAGGTTATTCTGGATTTTTGCTGCCTCTATTTCTCAACTTTCCTATTTTCCTTTTTCTTTAAATCTTTTTCTCTATATGTATCCACAAATGTACATATTATATATACTTTTATATCAATGAATAAGTACAATTATATGGATAATTATGGGCTTTTCTTTTTATTTTTTGGTTGGGTCACACTTCTATGCTCCCTCATCTCCTCTCTTCTACCACTATGATCCATATTAGCTTCTTTGTTGGTATTCTTTCATATATATATATGAAAAAATATATTTAATATGCTATGTAATATATACTATATATTATATGTACATATATATGTATACATATGTGTGTAACATATACATTATAATATATAATATATATTATATTATATGTATATATATATTCACAAACTCAGAGTCACAAGGCTTTTGTTTCCTACATTCTGTAACTTGCTTTTATCATGAAATGCCTCCAAGCCATATAGTATAGCTCTAAAATAATCTGTGTGTGTGTGTGTGTGTGTGTGTGTGTGTGTGTGTTTCATTGGGTGAGAAACATTATTGAAAGCCATATTCCTAGTAAAACATAGAACAACTAAATGAACAAATAAAGCAAATATCTGAATATAATTACAGAAAGAGATATCACCTGTAGGTTTTACCTTATTTGCTTCAATTCTCCAGAAATCCATTTTCAGTATGTTTTCTGTGATGGATGATTTTGGAGTTTAGTTCATTCATTCACTCCATCTTGGGTTAAAATGTGGCAAGGTGAAGTGGACAGAGTGGGAGCTTTGAAGATTAATGGCCATTTAATTGAAGAAGAAAAATGTTTTGAGTGCCTGAGCCTCGGGTCCTTTCCCCTCCTCACCCTCCCTCTTCCCCCACCTGCATTGCAAACATCAAACAATCCTTCACTTTTATGTCTACACTGGGGGTGACTGCTGCAGTGCTGGGACCAGAAGATAGCATTGTGTGCTGAATAACAATGCACTATTTCTAGAGACGAATTGCAAGGACATGAAAATAGCTCTGTGTTTCACAGAATGTTCTTCAGACAGCTGTTTTTAGTGGGGAATTTTTACCCACAAAGAAGTCAAATAGGAAGGATTTCTGTGGTTACAGATTTTCATCTTTTCTTCTCAAAAACTTCCTAGTTCTGCATAGAAACTGCCTCCCCAATACACTCCCTGAGGCCCACATCACCAAAAAAAGAAAGAGAGAAAAAATTAAGAGAAAAATACCCTAAAGCTTTGCCTCAGGGGAGAAAGTTTTTCTTTGAGTTGGTTTCCACATTCCAAACCCCTCCTCCCATCTCCTGGTCTGCATGCCTAAGAATCTAAAAACAGGATTGTTTTACAATTAACCAAGAGTCCACTTGACTACCCTGGGGAGTCTGGAAGCTGAAACAAATTTAGGAATGAAATACAGTAACCATGTCTTTTAAATATGGAAAACTCCTTCTCCAAAGAGTTTCCCATTTCTCTTTTTGATTTTTTGATATAATTTTTTTTTGGTACCAGGGGTTGAACTCAATCAATCTTGACCACTGAGCCTCATCTTCAGCCCTTTTTTGTATTTTATTTAGAGACAGGGTCTCACTGAGCTGCTTAGCACCTCATCATTGCTCAGGATGGCTTTGAACTCAAGATTTGCTGTCTCAGCCTCCCTAAGTGCTAGGATTACAGGCATATGCCACCACGCCCAGCTGACTTTTTTGATATCATTTTTACAGTCTCTAATCATTTCTTTAAACTCATTATGAAAACTAAAAACATTTACAAAAGTATAGAGAATATCATAATGGACCTCCCAGTTCTCATCTCCTGGCTCAGCAGTGATCAAATCAACTACAACCCGATTTACCTGATTCCTGCTCATTGCCACTCCCTAGCAACTTGCTGAAGCAAATCTCAAACAGCATTATCATTCCATTGCTAAGTGATTGAGAAGGTATCACTCAAATATAAGAACACTTTTTTAAAAAAGAGAACAACCACAATCCTATAATTGCATCTTTAAAAATCAACAAAAATTCCTTAGTATCATCAAATAGCCTGTGTTCATGGTTTCCTTTCATAAATGTATTTTTATAGTTGGTTTGAATAAGATCCAAACAGACTTTACACTTTTGTATTTGCCTATAGGGTTTCCCATAGTCTGAATTTTGCTGACTACATTCTCACATTTCTGATTAACATGCCATTTATTTCCGGTAAACTCAGAAATCTAGATGAAAGATCAGACCCAGGTTTGATTTATTTTGGCATATTTCATAGAAGCTGATAATATAATGTCTGATTTTATCTCTTTCTATGATTCTAATCTTTTGTGAAAGTATAAGAAGAATGCAAAGAGAGAAAGAAAGAAAGAAAGAAAGAAAGAAAGAAAGAAAGAAAGAAAGAAAGAAAGAAAGAAAGAAAGGAAGGAAGGAAGGAAGAAAGAAAGAAAGAAAGAAGGAAAGAAAAGAAAGCTGTAGTTAACCTTCCATACTCATGAGTTTCACTTCAGTGGATTCAGCTACCTAGGATCAAAAATACTCAGGAAAAAGCCAGGCACAAGGGCACACACTTGTGTGTGCAATTCAGAAGTTTGAGGAAGGAGAATTGCAAGTTTAAAGCCATTCTTAGCAACTTGGTGAAACACTGTCTCAAAATAAAAATAAAAAGGGCTAGACCCTGGGAGCCAGGCACAGTAGTGCACGCCTGTAATCCCAGTACTTTGGGAGGCTGAGACAGGAGAATCGAGAGTTCAAAGCCAGCCTCAGCTACAACCAGGCACTAAGCAACTCAGTGAGACCGTGTCTCTAAATAAAACACAGGATAGGGCTGGGGATGTGTGGCTCTGTGGTCGACTACCCCTGAATTCAATCCCTGCTACCAAAAAAGAAATTAAAAAAGTCAAGGATGTAGCTCATTAGTGTATCTCCCCTGGGTTCAATTCACACATCATCATCATCATCATCATAATGGTGATGGTGTCTATACTGAGCATGTAGAATTTTTCTTGTCATTATTCCCTAAACAATAGCAGAACTGTTTACATAGTATTTACATTGTATTAAGTATTATAAATAATCTAGAGATGACTTAAAGTATATGGTAATGCACAAATACAAAATAAATAAAGTATATGGGAGTGGGCTGGGGGCATAACTCAGTAGTAGAGCACTTACCTGGCATGCATAAGGCCCTAGGTTTGACCCCAGCATGGCCAAATAAATAAAGTATTTGGGAAGATGTGCATAGGTTATATGCAAATACCATGCCATGTTATTTATGGAGTTTGAACATATGTAGATTTTGACATCCAAGGGGCTTCTGGAACAATTCCTCTGTGAATTCCAAGGGATGGTTGAACCTGCTTAATTATATCACTACAGGTAACTTTCAATATGAACTTAAAAGTAAAGTGTACTGCATTTTTTTAGTGGGGAATACAATAATAGACAAAAGCCTTATCTACATCTTTTTTTTGTGGGGAGCCGGGTACCAGGGATTGGACTCAGGGGCACTCAACCACTGAGCCACATCCTGAGCCTTACTTTTTATTTTATTTAGAGACAGGGTCTCACTGAGTTGCTTAACACCTCACCTTTGCTGAGGCTGGCTTTGAACTCGAGATCCTCTTGTCTCAGCCTCCAGAGCCACTGGGATTACAAGTGTGTGCCACTGCGCTCAGCTGTTTTACATTTCTTAATCCATTTCTTTCTTTATATATACATATATACATATATATATATATATATATATATATACACACATACACGTATATATATTTAGTTTTATATGGACACAATACCTTTATTTTTGTGTGGTGCTGAGGATTGAACACAGTGCCTTATACATGCTAGGTGAGCACTTTACCACTGAGCTATCACCCTAGCCCAATTCTGCGTCACCTTCTTTGAATCTTGGTGATACCCGTTCCTTTATTCAAAACAGTTTATGGAGCCCCCAGATGCTATGCTGGGAATTGAGGATGTAGTCCAGGTGGTGCTAATTGTGCCTTTCAGATCCCTTCTACTGGATCAACCCTGGAGTGCTGGTCCTCATTGCCGTGCTGCCTGTGCTGCTGCTGCAGATCACCGTGGGCCTCGTCTTCCTCTGCCTGCAGCACCGACTGAGAGGTATAGGGCAGAGGTTGGGCCCATCAGGATCCTTCCCTGTCAGTAGCTAACCTCTTAGAGCTAGGTCAGTTAACTTTGAGAGACTTCCGAGTTCAGAATTCCACAATGATAAATATTACATCTTACTGAATGCTTTCACATATATAATAGGAGCTTGCATTTCCCTAGGACGTGAGTCTCACATGCCTTATTTACAAGGGAGGAAACCGAGGCCAAGAGTAGTTCAGTGACTTGCTCAAACTAACACAGGTTTTAAGTGGCAGAGCTCAGACCCCTGTACCATATCCAGTAGCTTCATGCATCAGAGAGAGTGAGCTTCAAAGTCAGGCAGGTCTAAGCTATTAGGAGTTTTAAATAAAAATTCTGAAATCAAAGTCCCTACCACATAGTATGTGTTCAAGAACAGTTTCCTCCATCTTTTCCATTCAACCTCACTTCCATTCTAAGCCTTCTGCACCCTAGTAAGTGTTCTCCCTACTGCCAAAGCACAAGGACTTTCACCTTTCATCCTCTTCTGCTACTAAGAGGATAAAGTAGCAAAGAGGGTTTGAAGCATCTGAGGGAGAACAGGTAAGATCTCGTGAGGTCTTTCATCTTGAATATATCCCAGATGGTCACTTCCTGATCCCACCTGAAAAACAGCCTTCAGCCATCTTGGCTGAATTGGAAAAATGAGAATGATGGAGTTGGGCAGCCTGGGACTGAATTCCATCTTAGGTACTTGAACTATGACAAAAATTCAATTCTTTTAAACCTTCTCCCTACTATATTGCAGGGAGGATTAAAGAAGATAATGTCTTGTAAAGTGCCCAATAAAGAGCCAGTCACAAAGTAGCTGCTCACTAAACATCTAGCTCCTCCCTTCCTCATTCAGATGGAAATGGGTTTAAATTTACAAAGTGACAACTCAGTGGGGTGGAGTGGCAAGGTGAACTGAGAACTGCCAGAAAAGGAACAAAGAGCAATGGGAGAGGTAATAAAGCCCTAGGATGATTCCAGGCATTGCTGTTAACTGAGGTTCTTTTCTTACCTGGGGGTGGGGAGTGTTGAACCCAAGGACACTTTACCACAGAGCTACGCCCCAGGCTCCTAGTTTTCTTTTTTTTTTTTTTTGGTACTGGGGATTGAACTCAGGGGCACTCAACCACTGAGCCACATCCCCAGCCCTATTTTGTGTTTTATGGAGAGACAGGGTCTCACTGAGTTGCTTAGCGCCTCGCCGTTGCTGAGGCTGGCTTTGAACTCGCTATTCTCCTGTCTCAGCCTCCCTAAGTGCTGGGATTACAGGCTTGAGCCACCGCGCCTGGCTCAGGCTCCTATTTTTCTGAGACAGGGTCTGTCTAAGGCTGACCTCCAACTTGCAAATCCTCCTGTTTCAGCCTTCTGAGCCACTGGTATTAGAGACATGCACCACTACGCCTGGCTTTACTGAGGTTCTTGAGCGCTTGTTTGGAGGTTCTAGCAGGGGGAACATAGCTACTCATGTACCCTTGACCAAAGAACGGTCCTCCAGTACCGGGGGAAAGGTTTCCTCCAGCACCGGGGAAAGCTATACCTTCAACTGAGGGTATAGCTTCACTAGAAAAGGAACACCTGCCTAGCCAGCTAGATCAGCTGAATCAACACTGGCAATCAATGGGGTGACAGATGTTTGTCCTCACATCCTGTTTACTAAAGAAGTCTCTTTCATTCTTGGTTTCACTATTCAATCCAGACAATAGCCAAGGAAACAGCCAAACCCTTGGTTTCAAATCTGGTGCTTTTCCTGCTCTCCAGAAGATGCTCAGGGGCTGCAGAGAAGTAGCCTGCACAAAGGGTTAGGGCACCGGGTATGGAAGGGCTCCCAACTAGTGCCAGAGCAGGAACTAAAAATGTTGCCTTTTTCTGTTTTAGGAAAACTTCGAGCAGAAATAGGTAAGTTCCAGCTACTCTCTTCCCCAATTCTTTTTAGTCTTTTGTCATAACCAAAATTATCATTTTCTCAGACCATCTCTGCCTCTTCCAATACCCTTCAATTGGGAAATTCACTATTTATAAAACAATAACCAGCCAAGAATTGTAGAAAATCTCTTTGCTCTCTCCTGCCTTTAGCCAGGGCAGAAGTAAAATCCTATAACTTCCCTTTCTCTCCTGGGTCAGGACTAGAATAAATTTTAAGTGATTAAATAACAAAGACTCATAGAAGAAAGGATCCTCTTGGAGTGCCCTACTAAATCCATTGTTATTTGTTCCTCTTTCAGAGAATCTCCATCGGACCTTTGGTAAGTACAGGTATATCATGGCCCTCCCAGGTCAGAATGCTTAGTTTCTGATAGATATTCTCCCTCTTTTTTTCTGTCTTTGAATATGTCATCATTTGCATCTAGCATTGGTCAAAATAGCACATACTCTTTATACCATGTACCAGACACTATACCAACAGCTTTACAAGTTTGTAAAAAAAAAAAAAATTTATTTTTAGTTATACATGACAACAGAATGTATTTTGGCCAAATATACATACATAGAGTATAACTTATTCTAATTAGGTTCCCACTTTTGTGGTCATACATGATGTGGAGTTACTCTCTTTTTTTTTTTTTTATTTTTTGGTACCGGGGATTGAACCCAGGGGCACTCGACCACTGAGCCACATCCCCAGCCCTATTTTGTGTTTTCTGTAGAGACAGGGTCTCACTGAGTTGCTTAGCGCCTCGCCGTTGCTGAGGCTGGCTTTGAACTCACGATTCTCCTGTCTCAGCCTCCCTAAGTGCTGGGATTACAAGCGTGAGCCACCGCGCCCGGCTGAGTTACTCTCTTTTTTTTTGGTACTGGAGATTCGACTCAGGGGCACTTGACCACTGAAACACATCTCCAGCCCCATTTTGTGTTTTATGTAGAGACAGGGTCTCACTGAGTTGCTTAGCACCTCGCCATTGCTGAAGCTGGCTTTGAACTCACAATTCTCCTGTCTCAGCCTCCCTAAGTGCTGGGATTACAGGCTTGCGCCACTGCACCCGGCTTGGAGTTACCCTCTTCATGTATACAAATACAAGGCTAGGAAAGTTATGTCCAATTAATTGTCTTTCCTATTCCTTTACAAATGTTAAGTGTTAAATCCTTACACATTTTTCTTTTAGGAATTACAAAAGGAAGGTTAACATAAATTTTGTGTATATTTGGGGAGGTGAAACATACTTGAACTAACAGAACAAAACAAAACACACATCATCTACTGTACTTACGTGGCAGAGTGAATTTTCATGAGAAATTAGAAGATGGCATTAGGCAGAGCAGATATTCCCTGTGCTAAGCAGCCTTTCCTGCTGCCTCATACACATCTCATAAACATTTTTTTTTTTTTTGGTACTGGAGATTGAACTCAGGGGCACTCGATCACTGAGCCTCATCCCCAGCCCTATTTTGTGTTTTATGTAGAGACAGGGTCTCACTGAGTTGCTTAGCACCTCGCCATTGCTGAGGCTGGCTTTGAACTCGCAATTCTCCTGTCTCAGCCTCCCTAAGTGCTGGGATTACAGGCTTGAGCCACCGCGCCCGACTATAAACATGTATTTTGAAGGATTTGAATATCAAAGGTCTGAATTCTTTTTGTACCATGAGAGGATCCCCTCCAGGATATTTTTCATTCTTTTCTTCTTTTTTTTTTCCCCCCAGTACCGAGGATCAGTGTTGGGAATTAAACCCAGGACCTTACACTTGCTAAGCAAATGCTCTACCACCAAGTCACAGTCCCATCCCCAGAATGTTTTAAATGTACACATAAAATATAACTCATAGGATTACAAAGAAATCTGTGTTGGAGTACAGTTACCAACATGTAAACAAAATGACATATTAACAAATAAAAGTTCCTTTAAATAACAAAAGTAATGCATAAATAAAGTAGCAGCAACTCTTAAAATAAACAGCAGCTGGAGATTTCTGTAACAACTCTAATGGGAGGGAAAACATCTGTGATTTCCACTGGTGATGAAGCATAGCTACAGCTGATACTATGGTGTGAATAAAGATGTGGTGCTTCTCATCCAAGTTCATGGACTTCTTGGATTCTGTCCTGAGTCCTTTGGTATTCTTGGACCAGAAGCCCAAAAAGGAGTAGGGTAGGTGAGTATGAAGGGAAATACATATTAACCCTGTTTGTTCTGATGACCAATTCAGATCCCCACTTTCTGAGGGTGCCCTGCTGGAAGATAACTCTGTTTGTAATCGTGCCAGTTCTTGGACCCCTGGTTGCCTTGATCATCTGCTACAACTGGTTGCATCGAAGACTAGCAGGTGCGGTAGCAGGGAAGGGCCAGTAAATAGGACCACTAAGCAGTGGGGGACCCAGGCAGCCCTGAGTAGGAAATAGTGAAACCAGGACTTAGGATTCCAGAGCTCTGAAATTCCTCCTCTGTCCTCATGCCTGTGGGCAGGCTCCTCAGAGGAGCTGTGAAAAGATCTGCTTACTGAGATCAGTGGGGCCCCTCAGTGGAAAGGGAAGGGTCATTCTGAGTGTCCTCAGGGATGACGTGAGAAGGGGTAGCCATCTTCCGCTGATCATATATTTATTTCTCTTTGTTTGCAGGGCAGTTTCTTGAGGAGCTAAGTAAGTTCTCTTCTCTTCTCTTATAAACTGAGAAAAAAATAAGCCAGGAAAGGGAAACTGAAGCAACAAGGGCTCCCAATCCCAAGACAGGAGGGGCTAGAGAACATGGTGGAAGAGGACACCCTGTGAGGGAGAAGGGGAGGAGGGAGAAGGGGAGGAGGCATTTGTTAGAGTCAAGTTTACAGGTGGCAGAGAGGGAAGCTGGGCTGCTCCCACCAACTGTCTCATCTGCTCCATCTTCAGTGCCTTCCCGTAGGTATCTCCCTCTGGCTGGCCTCCCTTTCCATTCTCAACAGCAGCTGCCCAGTGCTTCAACTCCAAGACCAACCACAGAAATAAGATGACCCCAGGGGTCTTTTCATTTCCCAGGTCCAGGGATTTCATGATAGAAACTTCTGACATCAATTTTTCAAGTTATTTTCTCCTTCTTCTAGGAAATCCCTTCTGAGTGCTGTGGCTCCACAAGGGTGGAGGCGAGCCTGGTGTGTCCAGAGACTGATCCTTGGGGATGTCTCATCCATCAAGTTGCACACTCATTGGCCTCTTTGCTACAGAGACATTCCAATCTACACTTCCAGGAACATTCTGAATTCCAAATAGAACTGACTTCCCTTCTGTCGTCTACCTTTTTTCTTCCTTTCCTCAGCTCCTTCCTTCCTTTGCCATTTTTTGCTTCCTATGTTTTTCTCCTCCTCTGTCTTCCACTAGGAAGCCCTCTCTGGCTAAAACGAGGTGGGTCTCTTTTCTCCATCAGAGGACAACTGTGTTGGAGAGTAACACAGACAGGAGGAGTTCAACCACAAACTGGAGACCAAGATCTTCCTCACTGCAAATTCCAGAACATCCAATTTGCAAATGGTGGTTGTTTCTTCCAAGACTGAGCCCTTATTGAGCAGAGCAGAAAGGGTAGAAGGGAAGGGATAGGAAGAGTCCAAAATATCAAAGAGGAAGATGAATGAGCTACAGAGTGAGAATGTAGGGAGCCCTAACCAAGACCTGGATGGAGATGGGGAGAGACCACAGAATACTGGCCTGAACTCCCTCTTGTCTCAGCAGCCTGTGGAGGGCCTCGGGAAGCAATGCATGGGAACTGAGCAGCACATCCACTTTAAAATGGTTTGCCTTCTACTTCCACATCTTCTCTGCGTCCCTCCCACTTTCTCTCTTCTAATCCCTTTTCTCCCATCTTCATACCCATCAGAGTAGCTATTGTTTTATTCAACAAATACTACTTGATGATCTATCAGACACAAAGAAACAAGCTAGGTGCTAATTAATAATAATATGAGTTTCTATATGCACACTTCTTTTCCCTTTTTTTGGTTGTCTTTCCTTCATCATTCATTCACCTCTCTCTCTCTACTCAAGCCTCCTGACCCTGGAGGTCAGTCCTCAGGAAAACCAAACACAACGACCTCTGCTGGAAAGGCCATTCATTTATGTTTTGAGATCCTCACTGTCTCCCCTTTGCCTTGTCTCCTTTGCATGCCTTCTCCCATATTGTGTCTCTCCTGGAGATACAGATTCTTGAAGATCTGTTTCCTCTATATCTCCAGTCCTTCCCAGTCATGGGGAATCATGAAAGCAGCCAAGCCTCTGGCCCAGGATTACCCAGCATTTATGGGGACTGCCTAGACACTGTTCCTTGCCTTTATAGCTCCTCCAATGATTCAGAAGGTCCTCTTTCTCCCCAAAGCAGAGGTCACAGATGGGGCAACGGTAGATCTTTTGCTTCCAGTGAGTCTGCTGGTGCTTGGCGAGCCAGAAGGATGAGCTGAAAGACTTGCCACAATGGAAGCAGCAGGTAGGCTGCTCTGTGAGGTGATCCTTCTGGTGGCTGGAGACAGAGGCTTTCTTGCTAAAAGTCAAGGGACAATGTGGGCAACAGAAGATCTTGAGTCTTGAGGGTTGCACTGAAGAGTTGGATCTGGTATTCAGGCAGGAGGATCTACTGTCTGAGACCTGTGTCCTGGTCACAGGACCCTCAGTTTTCAATATGGGTTCCTGGATCCTGGCCACTGGTACCTGGTTCACAAGTCCCTGGATGGTCCTCTGTCTCCTGACAATGGGCTCCCGGAAGCCACCTATGGTATCTGGAATCCTCACAATATGATCCTGGTTTCCAGCCACTGGCTCCCGGTTTTGGTGTATCTTCTGGTGGCGTTTGAGTTCAGACCTGTCCCGGAAGCACTTCCCACACACGGGGCACGAATGGGGCCGGTAACCCAAATGAACACGACGGTGCCGACTCAGTCCAGAAGCGTCACAGTAGGTCTTGTCACAGAGTGGGCAACAGAAGGGCCTCTCCCCATGATGTTTGCGCCTGTGGCAGCTGAGGGCCTTGGGGCTCCAGAACAACTTCCCACACCGGCTACAGATGTTAGTCCGCTTAGGGTTGTGAACAAACTGGTGTCTGTGGAGGTAGGAGCTCTTTCTGAAACACCTGCCACAGGTGTGGCAGAGAAAGGGTGGCCCAGCTTGGGATGTTCGGAACACTGAGGGCTTGCCAGAGGGTGGGCTCTGGCCTGTCCCTCTGTGAACAAGGGAGACTTTCTTATCACCACTAGTCCCTTCATCTCTCTGATTCTGACCTGGCTCTTGAAGTTCTTCCTTCTCGCCTCCTGTAGCCAACAAGGAAGTATTAATGATACGAGATTCACAAGAAGGCCAGGCAACCTTTCCCTCCTGTGCAAGCCACTTCCCTTTCTGCCATCCCTTTCCCACCCCGACATTTACCCTCACCCTTGGACTTCACAGGATGGAGGAAAGAAAAACTTTAGGCTTTTCAAATTATAAGCAAATAAAAATTTAACTGGAATCTTCCAACAATGTCAGAGATCTATATTTTAACTTATGGCCACATTTCCTTTTTTTTTTTGTACTGTGGATTGAACTCAGGGGCACTCGACCACTGAGCCACATCCCCAGCCCTATTTTGTGTTTTATGTAGAGACAGGGTCTCACTGAGTTGCTTAGTGCCTCGCCATTGCTGAGGCTGGCTTTGAACTTGTGATTCTCCTGTCTCAGCCTCCCTAAGTGCTGGGATTACAGGCTCATGCCACCGTGCCCAGCTTATGGCCACATTTCTTGAAATTCATTTTCTCATTCCAATATTGTCCATACTCCCACAGGCATTCCACAGATATCCACAACCATACAATGTATAGTAATCCTCCATATGTGACTTCAATTTTCAGTTATCCACACTCAACCATAGTCCAAAAATATTAAATGGAAATTCTGGAATTTGAAAGAGAAAAAGATCATATTCACAGAACTTTTATAAGTGTCCTATTTTACTATTGTTGTTTAATGTCCTACTGTGTCTAATTTAGAAATTAAATTTAGCTGGGCATGGTGGTACACCCTGTCTCAAAATAAAAAATAAAAGGGACTGGTAATGTAGCTCAGCAGTAAAGTGCCCCTGGTACCGTTAAAAAAAAAAAAGTTAAACTTTATTATAGGTATGCATGTATAGGAAAACACACACACACACACACACACAATATGTTTAGGCTTCAGTACTATCTGTGGTTGTGGTTTTAGGCATCCATTGTCTGCCCCACGCTCATACTGAGAATTGAGCCCAGAAGTGCTCTGTCACTGAGCCACATCCCCAGCCCTTTTATTTTTTATCTGGAGACAGGGTCTTACTAAATTGCCCAGGATGGGCTCAAACTTGCAATTCTCCTGACTCAGCCTCCTACGTAGCTGGGATTACAGGCAAATGCCACTGTGCCTGATATTCACTGGGGGTTTTGGAAGACTTCCCTGTGGATAAGAGAGCACTCTATCCCCAGCCCAAGGAGGACTACTGTATCATGTATATTGGAACACTTGAGAGTAAAGAGGTGTTATTACTAATTAAGCTGGAAGCCAGGCATGTTTGCCGAGGCCTGTAATCTCGGCTACTTTGGAAGCTGAGGCAGGAGAATGGCAAGTTAGAGGCCAGCCTCAGCAACTTAGGGAGACCCTGTCTCAAAATAAAAAATAAAAAGGACTCAGGCACAGTGGCTCATGCCTGTAATCCCAGCACTTTGGGAGGCTGAGACTAGAGAATTGCGAGTTCAAAGCCAGCCTCAGCAATGGCGAGGCACTAAGCAACTCAGTCAGACCCTGTCTCTAAATAAAACACAAAATAGGGCTGGGGATGTGGCTCTGTGGTCAAGTACCCCTGAGTTCAATCTCCGGTACCAAAAATATAAAAAATTAAAAAAATAAAAAATAAAAAATAAAAAAAGGACTGGAGTTGTAGCTCAGTAGGAGAGTGCTTGCCTAGCATGTTTGGAGCCCCCAATCCCCAGTACCCTCAAAAGAAAAGAAAACAAATTTATCAAGTTGGGATGAGAAGTATAAACGAGGACAGTTCTAGCAAATGGAGAGATGTGGTTAGCCTGGCTTGACTTCTTAACTCCTTACTCTACTCCCAGGAACAAGTGTCTCCTTCTCCAATCCACCCTCAAGCTTTTCTCTCCTGCTTCTCTTTTCTTTTGGAAAGAAATTTTTCATCAAAGGGGTGTGACTGACATAGCTATTCACATATAATCTTTCAATCCCTAGAAACCAAAGACATTCATTTGTCCTGAAAGGCTTAGATATTCATCATAACGTCAAGGACTCAGCCTTTTACTCCAGGTCTCTTCTAGCTCCAAGTCTAACCAGGCTGGACAAATGGATGATAGGAGAGAACACAGAGAACCTTGATTCTCTGTCAGCTCTCCACTCTTCCAGGGATTGCCCTGGGCCCTTTTGATTTTCTCTCCTTTGCAATTCTTACCTGAAGGGAGGCCTTTTCTGTTTGGGTGATGGAGATCTGCTCTCCTCTGTCTCTTTATTTGCTCAAGCTTGGTGATCAGATCTGGTTTAGGCAGAAATACTCTTGCTGGCAAGTGGGAATGAAAGAAAGAGTAAAGTTGGCTCCAGGCTCAGACACTTCACATCTGTTGGGGACAACAGGTTATTTCTTGTATGCTTGTTTTAAAAACCTTAATCTAGAGGGCTCTGCACTTGACAAACAGAATGTGATAGAACTGATGATGTGCCAACTTGCAAGCTCAGGCCTTAATAGATTGGTAGCTACCACTTCCTGTCCTTTGAGATATCCTCTCTGCCAGGCACCGTGGCTCACGCCTGTGAGTCTGAGAAGGTCTGAGGTAGCAGGATTGTAAGTTCAAAGCTAGCCTCAGCAATTTAGTGAGGCCCTCAGCAACTCTGTAAGACCCTGTCTCAAAATAAAAAATAAAAAGAGCTGGAAGTGTGACTCAGTGGTAAAGCACCATGGATTAAATCCCCAGAACAACAACAAAAAACCCTCTTGCAACCCAGCTTCCATGCTAAAAGGGAACTCAAACAGCCCTGTGAAAAGTTCTACAGGAAGAGGAACTCAGGTTCCTGTCCAAGTTTCCAGTCAAAAGCTATTGTGAATTTATCAGCCACATGAATGAGCCATCTCCAAAATGGATCCTCTAGCTCCAGTAGCCACTCCAGCTGTCACCATATTAGACAGAAACAAGATTTCCTTGTTGAGCTGGGCACGGTGGCACACACTTGTAATCTTAGCACTTTGGGAGGCTAAGATAGGAGAATCCCGAGTTCAAAGCTAGCCTCAGCAATGGTGAGGTGCTAAGCAACTCAGTGAGACCTTGTCTCTAAATAAAACATAAAACAGGGCTGAGGATGTGGCTCTGTGATCAAGTACCCCTGAGTTCAATCCCTGGTACTGGAAAAAAAAAAGAGAGAGAGATTTCCTGGTTGAGCTCTGCTCAGACTATAGATCTGTGAGTCAAATAAACAATTACTGGTTTAAGTCCTTAAAATTTTAATCTGGACACTTCGATACAGAAACACATTCCAAAAGGCCAGCTCCTAGAAAAGTGCCTGGCACATGAGTGACTTAGTAAATATAGGTTGGAGGAATAGACAAATATGCATATTTTGAGAACACCGTCATCATGTTACAAGTGTTATGTCTGACTTCATGCAAGTTTTCATTTCTTCTCCTTTTACCCCCTAACTTAGTGACCCAGATTGTCCACATCTGGAAAGTACAGAACTAGGTCAATGAAGCTAATTGTGCCCAGGTAATGACTGAGGACCCCAACTCTTACCCACAGACTCCAGGTTTTTGAAGGTTTCTGACATAACACCCTGGTAAAGAGCTCTCTGACTGGCATCTAGACATTCCCACTCTTGCTGGGTGAAATTCACTGCCACATCCTCAAAGGTGACAGGCATCTGGAAGAGCAGAACAGATTCAGAGAGTGTGTACATACATAGACTGACATCCAGTGTCAAGACTCTGAGAACTGAGCCAGGCACGGTGGCACACATCTATAATCCCAATGGCTTGGGAGGCTGAGATAGGAGGATTGCGAGTTCAAAGCAAGCCTCAGCAAGACTCTGTCTCTAAATAAAACACAAAATAGGGCTGGGGATGTGGCTCAGTGGTTGAGTGCCCTGAGTACCTCCTGCCAAAATTTAAAAAAAAGATTCAGAGAACTGAAACCTAAGAGAAAAATAAAACCATGGAAGAAAGAGAGAAATAAAAAAAGACAGGTACTAAGCCAGCAACTGTGACTATAGAAAGTAAAAGAAGGGCTGGGATTGTAGATCAGCGGTAGAGCACTTGCCTCGCATGCGTGAGGCCCTGGGTTCGAACCTCAGCACCACATACAAAGCAATAAAATAAAGACATTGTGTCCATCTACAACTAAAAAAAAAAAAAATTAAAAAAAAAAAAGAAAGTAAAAGAAGATGTGGTGGGAAAGGGAGCAGAATATGAATAGGAAAGAGAAGCAAAGACCCACAGGCAGGAGAATAGATGAAAGAACTCCTGGAGTCTAGGGCCTGGTCCCTCCCTCTTTCTAGCTTGCTCTTCTCATCTTCACCTGCCATCTCTTTTCTTGGCTTCCTGAAGGGCTGTTGCCACCCCACCCACCCAAGGGTGCCATACCTTCTTTTCTATGGTGTCTCTTTCTAGCTTTATCCACTCCTGGCCTAGCCCCCAAGGATGACTGGACTCCTTCTTGGAGCTCTCTACCTCCCCAAAACTGGGCAGATGGAGAGGCCCTGCAAAGACCCGAGGGTTTGATATGGCTTCCCGTGACAAGCACGTCTGCTCCAAGGGGCTGTCTTCTTTGTTTCTTGCGCTGTTCAAATTCTCCTCTTTCACCATTGAGAACACCTTTGGTTCCCTCAAAGTCTGGGCTATAGAGTTCAGGGACCTGGTCACCCTTTGCTCAGCTGCCATTGTCCAGTAATGCCAAGCTGGAGGTAGGCGTCTACCTTCTGTTTCAGCTTGCTTTATGGAACTGGCTGGTGCCTCCCTCTAGGAACCTGAGGTCAGAGAGAAACAATACATATGAGGAGGAGGGAGAGTAAGAAACAACAGCTTCCTTATTTGGTCAGTGAACACCAAGAGTTATTAACCCTCCACTCTGTACCATTGAAACCTCTCAGCAGTGCTCTATAAGGTAACAATTATTGGCCCCTTCTTAAGGTACACAAAGTGTAGAGATGCTGAGTAACTTGCCAAAGACATTCTTGATCCATGGGAAAATTAGTGTTGAAACCCTAGATTCAGTACCACTGAAAAGCATGTGTCTAGGGCATCCAGACCTGAATCTGTCACAAACCACCCTGAGTGAGTCTCTTCATTTTCTCTGACTTGGTTTCATTGGAAATGTGAAAATAAAGAAGACACTCTCTAAGATCTAAGATCTCTTCCAGAAATAAACACACACACACACGTACATATATACAAACACTTCTTCTTTTTTTTTTAAATGATTCTGTAACCTAGATTTTCTTCTTCTTCTTCTTTTTTTTTTTTTTTTTTTTTTAGTGCTGGGCCTCAGACTCAGGGCTTTGCTGTTAAGCAAACACTCTACCACTGAGTGAGCTACATCCCCAGCCTATGACCTGGATTTTTTTTTTTTAATATTTATTTTTTAGTTGTAGGTGGACACAATATCTTTATTTTATTTTTTTTTATGTGATGCTGAGGATCAAACCCAGTGCCTCCCGCGTGCTAGGCGAGCATGCTACCACTGCGCCATAATCCCAGCCCCATGACCTGGATTTTTAATGCAGATGCTCCTCAATTCACAATGGGGTTACGATAGTGTTATATCCCAATGAGTCCATCATAAGTTGAAAGTCTAAAGTCAGAAATGCATTTAATACACCTAACCTACAGAACGCTTGGCTTAGCAACAAAGCACACTGAAGAGTATGAGTTGTTTCCTCTCCTGATTTTATGCGTGACAAGAAGCTGAAGCTCATTGCCACTGCACAGCATCAAGAGATCATCAGAGGCCAGGCACAGCGGTGCATGCCTGTAATCCCAGCAGCTCTGGAGGCTAACGCAGGAGAATTGCAAGTTCAAAGCCAGCCTCAACAACTTAATGAGGCCCTAAGCAACTTAGGGAGACCCTGTCTCTAAATAAAATATAAAACAGGTTTGGGAGCCGGGCGCGGTGGCACATGCTTGTAATCTCAGCACTTTAGGAGGCTGAGGCAGGAGAATTGGGAGTTCAAAGCCTGCCTCAGCAATGGCAAGTTACTGAGCAACTCAGTGAGACCCTGTCTCTACATAAAACACAAAATAGGCCTGGGGAGGATGTGGCTCTGTGGTCGAGTACCCCTGAGTTCAATCCCCAGTACCAAAAAAAAAAAAAAAGACAGGGAGAGAGAAAGAGAATGTCAGAGTATTATATGTATATCACTTAGCCTGGGAACAAGACCCAAATTTCAAAATCCAAAGTACAATCTCAACTGAATGGGTAAGGCTTTCCTACCATTGTAAAGTCAAAATACATTAATTGAACAATCGTATCATTGTAAGCCAGCGAGCATCTAAACAACTCAATCCTTGTAAAGAATAATACTGATAACAGGGCTGGCATTGTGGCTCAGTGGTCAAGTGTTTGTCTAGCATGTGTGAGGTACTGGTTTCGATCCTCAGCACCACATAAAAATAAATAAACATAATAAAGGCATTGTGTCCATCTACAGTTAAAAAATTAATAAATAAATAAAACAAAAGAATAATACTGATAACAACCCAACAGCTCTCCCTTATGCAGGGTTCACAATGAACCAAGCACTGTAGCTCCCTGCTCACTTTCAAAAGTTCTTACTTTGATAGAAACATGGCAGAACACCCCCTGTTCTTGCTGACAACCACTCACCCATATCTTCCCTCCCTTCATATGCTAAAAAATAGTAAAAAAAACCTGTTGAGTTTTTTTTTCTTTCACTTTTTTGGAAGGATAACGGAATTAGAAATATCAGCAAGGAAAAAGGACATTTGAGGAAAATGCATTGGGTCCCCCCAAAGATGTCATAACAACTGCAGTCCTAGAATCTAAAGTTGATTTTCTTCTTTTTTCTTCTTTCCCTTTTCCTTTCTTTCTTTCAAGATTTTTCATGGAAAAAAAAGACTATTTATGATCAGCTGGGTATGATAGTGCTGGCCTGAAATCCCAGCGATTCAGGAGGCTGAGGCAGGAGGATTTCAAGTTCAAGGCCAGCCTAGCAAGACCTTGTCTCAAAAAATAAAAAGGACTGGCATGTAGGTTAGTGGTAGAGTGTCCCTGGATTCAGTTCCCAATATCAGGGGAGATAACAACGAGACTATTTATGGCCATTTTATGAAGTAAAGAGATCTATTTTCCAGCCAATTGCACCTTTAAGAGCCTCAATGATAACGCCCTTAAAGACTTGCCTTTCCATTCTCCAGTATGGAAGACCTCTGCTGTCATTAGTCCTCAAGATGGCTTTTGCTGAGAGTGGCAGGAGGAGGTCCTTGATCCAGATTCTAACTTCTGTAAGGGTTGGCTCTGGCAGCGTAGCTCCCTCTGCCTCCCCACACTCCGCAATTTACCTCCAAGAGTACTTTCTTTGTCCACAGGACCCTGGAGCTCAACAGGGGTCTGGAGTGGAAGGAAGACCCACCTGGCTTTTGCCTATTAAGGGCCGTAGGTCACAAGGGACTTCCCGGCTTGTCCCCACCCTTCCAGAA
The DNA here is from genome assembly GCA_028644305.1 of Xerus rutilus. Lineage (NCBI taxonomy): Eukaryota > Metazoa > Chordata > Mammalia > Rodentia > Sciuridae > Xerus > Xerus rutilus. The sequence goes on along the minus strand of CM053406.1, from coordinate 106,236,422 downwards.
TGCAATTCCCCCGTATGGAATGTGTCGCCATTTTCCAGTCCTGAGCCGAATCAATCTCTCTCCAAACCAAAACCCTTTCATGGTTTCCCACAGGAAATTCTGAGAATTCCCCCCAAATCCCCAACAACCTCAAGGCTTTGTGGGATGTGCCCTCGCGGTTCCAAACCCGAATGTTCAGCCACTTGACTAGTCCGCCTTTCAGTGAACCGCCCAACACTTGTCCCTCTAACGCAGCCACTGTGCCTCCCAAGCCGATCAGATCACGGTTCCTAGTGTGCGCTTGTGGCCCCGACTACGCACTCACACTGTTTCATAGCGCATGCATCTACCGTACCCTAGCTGGAGCCAGGGCTGTTCTGCTCACCACTGCGACGCACAGCAGGCTCTAACACTGAACCAGCTTCAGTGCTCTGAAATAGTTTCATTGACTAGGACTGCATGCCCGATGCCCGTTTGCCCTGAAACTTCCTTTCTGAGATCACGACTCAACACGTGCCAGAAGCCCTTCCTTGGCTCAAGTCCCCAATGTGGCAGGAGTGGACAGTGCACCAAGCCACACACCTGGCTAATTTAGGGATCTCATGAGTTGGAAGGAAGATTAAGATTAGGGCCTCAGTCCCTCCTCGCCTGCTGAGGTGAACGAGGGAGGAATACTGGACAAATATCCTCCCTCGGACTCCACCGCACTGAGCGCTACTCCCCGCTGCCTTACTCACCAGTCAAGCCCGGGATCGACTTTTGCGCGTAAGGTCTCAGTAGCTGGGTGGCTGGA
>CM053406.1:106216217-106235150 GCA_028644305.1 Xerus rutilus | reverse complement strand
TATGAGATCTTGAAGGTCATTAGGGATCTTCTAGTATGATGCAGAAGCTGAGGCCCAGGGGGGTAAAATGCTTGTGCAAGGTCACACAGCCAGTGACTAACAAGTAACTAACAAGGTCAGACAGCCAGTGACTAATAAGGGCTGCACTGGAACCAGGATCAGGGGCTTTCTACTGCAATATGTACTTTCTTTCATTTCCTTTGCTTTTTTCTTTTTTCTTTTTTTAGGTACTGGGGATTGATCCCAGGGCCTCAGTGCGTGCTAGGCATCATGCTCATCCCCAGCCTCCATCTCCTTTATTCTTCCTTCCTAGTCCCTTTCACTTTTTAAAGATCAGCACACAAATTAGAAAGAATAATTTACACCAGGCATAGTGGTGCATACCTGTATTCTCAGCAGCTTGGGAGGCTGAGGAAGGAAGATTGCAGGTTAAAAGCCAATCTCAGCAACTTAGTGAGGCTGTAAGCAACCTAGTGAAACCCTGTCTCAAAATAAAATATAAAAAGGGCTGGGATGGAGCTGGGATTGTGGCTCAGCGGTAGAGCGCTTGCCTTGCATCTGTGAGGCACTGGGTTCAATCCTCAGCACCACATAAAATAAATAAAGGTATTGTGTTCATCTACAACTAAAAAATAATAATAATAAACTATATTTTTAAAAAAAGAGGGCTGGGATGTTGCTCAGTGGTAAGTGCCCCTGGGTTCAATCCCTGCTACCAAAAAAAGAAAAAGTTAAAACTACTAAGAATATTTTTCTAACAAACACAGGGAATATTTGTGAAATTAGGTTAGACTTTAAAAATATCATTTATTATCACTGTAATTATTTTCAGTACTGGTGACTGAACCCAGGGGAGCAATCTACCACTGAACTACATACATCCCAAGCCATTTTCATTTTTTAAAATTTTGAGACTGGGTCTCACCAAGCTGTCTAGGCTGAACTCTCACTTGCCATCCTGCCTCAGCCTCCCAAGTTGCTAGGATTTCAAGTGTGGATCCCAGCTCTCGTTTTATATTTAAAACTATATGTTTTAGCCGGGCGCGGTGGCTCACACTTGTAATCCCAGCACTTAGGGAGGCTGAGACAGGAGAATCGAGAGTTCAAAGTCAGCCTCAGCAATGGCAAGGCACTAAACAATTCAGTGAGACCCTGTCTCTACATGAAACACAAAATAGGGCTGGGGATGTGGCTCAGGGGTCGAGTGCCCCTGAGTTCAATCCACAGTACCAAAAAAAAAAAAAAACTATATGTTTTATGTTCTTAAAAGATTTTTGTCTAAGATGGGCATAGTGGCACCAGACTAGACACTTTATGGAGACCCTGTCTCAAAATTTTAAAAAACAAAATAAAAAGGGCTAGAGATGGTAGAGTAATGGTAGAGTAACCCTGGGTTCCATCCCCAGTACTAGAAAAAAGAATTTTTTTTTCTTTTTTTGTCTAAATCAGGTATGGTGGAATATACCTGTAATACCAGAGACTCAGGAAGCTGAGGCAGGAAGACTGCAAGTTCGAGGTGAGTCTGGGCAACTTAATGAGACCCTGTCTCAGAATTTGAAAAGAGACCTGGTGTGGCGGCACATGCCTGCGATCCCAGTGGCTCTGCATGCTGAGGCAGGAGGATTAAAAGTTCAAAGCCAGCCTCAGCAATTTAGCAAAGCCTTGTCTCAAAATAAAAAATAAAAAAGGGCTGGATAATGTGGCTCTATGGTTAAGTGCCTGTTGGGTCAACTCTCAATACCAAAAAAAAAAAAAAAAAAGGTTGGAGGGACCTGGGAGGTAGCTCACTGCTGAAGAAGTCCTGGGTTCAATACTTAGTACCAAAAAAATTAAAAATAAAAATAAATAAAATATAAAACAAAAATGTGATAGAATGAATTTAACCAAGATTGAAAATGAACTTTTTTTTTTTGGTACTGGAGATTGAACTCAGGGGCATTCGACACTGAGTCACATCCCTAGCCCAATTTTGTTTTATGTAGAGACAGGGTCTCACTGAGTTGCTTAGCACCTTGCTGTTGCTGAGGCTGACTTTGAACTTGCGTTTCTCCTGTCTCAGCCTCCCTAAGTGCAGGGATTACAGGCTTGCACCACCACGATTGAAAATGAACTTTTAAAAAATTATATTGGGGATTGTACCCAAGGGCTCTTAATCACTGAGCCACATCTCCATTCCTTTTTATATTTTATTTAGAGACAGGTTCTCACTAAATTGCTTAAAGCCTGGCTAAGTTGCTGAGGCTGGCTTTGAACTTGTGATCCTCTTGCCTCAGCCTCCAAAGTTGCTAGGATTACAGGCATGCACCACCAAGCCCAGCAGAAACTAATTTTTGATAAACATAATTAAGGAAATAAAAATGCAATTCACAAAAAGAAGAAGAGTTTGCAAAAGATGTATATTTTTCAGAAGATATAAAGAATGCTTATAACTCAATAAAAAGAAACAGCAATCTTTCTGTTCATGCACAAAAGGTTGAAAAACACTTATGAAAGAAGATATGCAAGTTACTAACAAGTACCTGAAAAGATACTTATTACCATTAGTTATCAGGATGTGGAAATTACAAATTTTATATTTGAGCTGAGTGGAGTGGCACATGCCTGTAACTCCAGTGACTCAGGAGGCTGAGGCAGGAGGATCTTCAGTTCAAGGCCACACTCATCAATTTAGTGAGGCCATCTCAAAATTTTTTTTAAAATCTGGTGATGTGTCTCAGTGGTAAAAAAAAAAAAAAATTACCAATATTCACCTGTGGAATAATAATATATATATTGCTCTCTGCTCCCAGGTTTAGTGCTCTCTGTCACCAATTCCAGCACAGAACTCCTAAAACTAGTAATTTTTTTTTTTCTTGTGGTGCTAGGGATTGAACCCAGTGCCTTGTGCATACAAGGCAAGCACCCAACCAACTGAGTTATATTTCCAGGCCCTCTAGTAATTTTTTTTTATATGTGTGGTTTGTTTGTTTTTATATCAGGGATTGAACCCAGGGGTGTTTAGCCACTGAGCTGCATCCCCAGCACTTTTTAGTTTTTTTAATTTTTGAGACAAGTTCTCACTAAATTGCTTAGAGCTTCACTAAATGGCTAAGACTTGTCTCAGGTTCCCAAATTGCTGGGATTACAGGTGTGCACCACAGCACCCAGCAGGAAACCCTAGAAATTTTCTGATCAATAAGTGTGCTAGGAAAATTTTTTTGCTCTGATAATTGATGTTTGATCCTAGTTCCTGACACAGAGCTCCCAAGAAATTCTTCCTTCCTTCCTTCCTTCCTTCCTTCCTTCCTTCCTTCCTTCCTTCCTTCCTTCCTTCCTTCCCTCCCTCCCTCCCTCCCAGTGCTGGGGTTTGAAAACCCAGGACCTCATGCATGCTAGGCAAGTGCTCTATCACTTTGTAATTTCTTAAGCAGAAAGAGCATCTGACATGGAGGTCATATGTCCCTTGGAATTTCCTGAGTGATAAGGGTGTCTTTTCCTCTAGTGAGGTGATTATTGGATTGGAGCTGGTTTCAGGATGATGAAGTCATAATTAAAAACTTGAAACTTTTATCCCTACCTTCCATTCTCTGGAAAGGGCAGAGGAATTGAAAATTGAAGTTAATTCATCATGCCTATGTGATGAAGCCTCCGTAAAATCCCCAAAGTATGGGATTTAGAGAGATTTCTGCATGATGAACAAGAACACATCCATGGGCTGGGAGGGTGACTAACTCCATCTCCATGAGAACCAGAGCTCCAGATTCTTCTGAATCTTCTGCTTTGTCTTTTCTTATCTGGTTGGTCATTCATTTGCACCCTTTTCTAATAAATAGGTAACCATAAGCAAAGTGTTCCCCTGAGTTTTCTTAGCCATTCTAGCAAATCTGAGGAGGTGATCTTAGAAGCTTTCAATTTATGGTAGAAGCACAGGTAAAACAGCCTGGAATTTGTGACTGGCATCTGAAGTAGGGGGCAGTCTTGGGGGAATGAGTCTTTACCTGTGGGGTCTGTGCTAATTCCAATTAGTGTCAGAATTGAATTGAGTTGAAGGATATACACCTGATGTCCTGAGAGTAAGCCAAGAGTCAATGGAACACTGCTATCATACTGCAAAAACTGGACCTGGACACCCCAGAATCAGGGACTAGGGTTGATCTTATTTATGGGAAGCACAAGCCTTACTCTCACATCCCCCATAGAGCCCTTCAATTTCCCTGCAGCCCCAGCATGATAAAATTGGGGAATATGAATCAAGAAGAGGGGAAAAAACCTCCTAAATTTCCTCCCCTCGTCTTCTTTTTGTCCCTTTGTGTGTGTAAATCATACTATTTAAGTACCTAAAACTTAAGTGTAGTTAACCAATCAACTGTAAAACTGACACTTTGTAATTACTAGTCATGAGAAAAACAGCATCCCAGCCAGAAGCCCCTGAGCCTCTCCTCAACAAAATCCACCTTTCCTGAAAAGGTGTCCACAAAATGACTCTTACTCTGTCTCTTTCTCTTAGGTTCTTCTCCCTCCACGCTTTTTGGCAGGTCCTATTTCTTCTCTATTTTGACTTCTCCTGGCCATCTTCCCCATCTTCCTAGGCAAATGCCCTGGGGAGGTCCTCATCCATCCCTCTTCCTAGGAATGAAGAATTCAGGGTTGGTTCCCAGAAGGAGGCGCCTTCATGCCAGGAAGCAGCAGCAGGAACAAATGGCAGTATTTCTTGGGTGAAACTCCCAACCTAGGAATTAGCCATTATAACCTGGAGACCTCTTTCTGCTTTGAGGCCAGAGTGCACCATCACCCAATGGAGAGGAAACATGTATGTGAGCGTAGATTTAGGAATACTTCAGCCTCTGAACCTGATGCAGGACTGGGAAGCCCCTTTGTGTACACGGCCCTGCCTGTTGCTGGAAGCCCAGCGCGACCTTGGGAAAGTCCCCACTTGAGGAGGAGGCAGGAGAATTCCGGTATTATGTACTCAACCCTAAGGCCACACGAGGGCGCCACCGCTCTGCCCTCCGGGATTCTGATTGAGCAGCCCACGAGAGGACTGGGCTATGGTCTGAACTGGGCAGAGATGGCTGATGTGGAGGCAGGGCATCATCGTGGGACAAACATGCTTCTGAGTAGTCCTGTACTACACAGGAAAGAAGAGCTTCTGAAAGGAATCCTGTCCTACTTCTGAAGATTCTCTCTCTTCTCTCAACAACCCCTCTCTCTAGCCCCTTGATGACAATATCCTGAAAAGTGTAGATAGATACAGACACACACCCTCAAGTACATAGATATGTATACATATAAAAGTGTACATATACATATATATTTTCCACTCTATTCATTTTTACGTGGAAATTTATTTATTATTTATTACATTGTTATGGAACAAACCCAGGGCCTCTCTTATGCTAGGTAAGTATTCTACCACTGAGCTGTACCTCTAGTCCCTGAGGGTTACTTTATTTTTATTTTTTTTTGGTACTGGAGATTGAACTCAGGGGCACTCGACCACTGAGCCACATCCCCAGCCCTATTTTGTGTTTTATGTAGAGACAGGGTCTCACTGAGTTGCTTAGTGCCTCGTCGTTGCTGAGGCTGGCTTTGAACTCGCGATTCTCCTGTCTCAGCCTCCCTAAGTGCTAGGATTACAGGCTTGCGCCACCGCGCCCGGCTCCCTGAGGGTTACTTTAAAAAAAATTTTTTTTGAGGACTTTTTAAAAAAATAACCTTGTTAAATTTAGAATACTTTTAGGTTTACAGAAATGTTGCAAAGGTATGACATAAGTCTTGTGTAGCCTACCCTCAGTTTCTCCTATGGTAAATATCTTACTATTATCATACATTTATCTTATCTCCTGAAACAATATTGATACATTGTTATTAACTCTATATTTTTTTTATTTTTATTTATTTATTTATTTATTTATTTATTTATTTATTTATTTATTTATTTTTGGTACTGGAGATTGAACTCAGGGGCACTCGACCACTGAGCCACATCCCCAGCCCTATTTTGTGTTTTATGTAGAGGCAGGGTCTATATTTTTTTAAATAATTTTTTAGTTGTTGATGGATTTTTATTTTATTCATTTATTATTTATATGTGGTGCTGAGGCTCAAACCCAGTGCCTCATGCATGCTAGGCAAGCGCTCTACCGCTGAGCTACAGCCCCAGCCCACTAACTCTATATTTTATTAGGTTTTCTTTTTTCTGTTTTCTTCTTTTTTTTGGTACTGGAGATTGAACTCAGGGGCACTCAACCACTGAGCCACATGCCACATTCCCAGCCCTATTTTGTGTTTTATGTAGAGACAGGGTCTCACTGAGTTGCTTAGCGCCTCGCCCTTGCTGAGGCTGGCTTTGAATTCACGATTCTCCTGTCTCAGCCTCCCAAAGTGCTGGGATTACAGGTGTGCACCACTGCGTCCGGCTTTAGGACACCACATTTAGTTCCAACTATGTTTTCTTAAGGCTTCTCCAAGACAGATTCTCAGACTTTCCTTGTTTTTGATATTTTCACCGTTTTTTTTTTTTTTTTTTTTGGTACTAGGGATTGAACTCAGGGGCACTCAATCACTGAGCAGCATCTGCAGCCCTATTTTGTATTTTATTTAGAGACAGGGTCTCACTGAGTTGCTTAGTGCCTTGCTGTTGCTGAGGCTGGCTTTTAACTTGCAATCCTCCTGCTTTAGCCTTCCAAGCTCCTGAGATTATAGGCACATGCCACCCCACCAGGCCTGGCTTCTTCATTAACACTTATTATTACCAGTTCTTTTGATTTTTAATTTTTAAATTTTTTTTGTACTAGGGACTGAACCCATGGGTGCTTAACTACTGAGCCACATCCTCCCCACCTTTTTTTTTTGAGAATAGGCTTCAGCTAAGTTGCTCAGGGCCTCGCTAATTTGCTGAGGTGGGGCTCAAACTTGCAATCCTCCTGCTTCAGCTCCCAAACTGCTAGTATTACAGGCATGTGTTGCTGCACCTGGCAGTTTTTTGGATTTGTAACCATTATAGTAGGTATATAACAATATATCATTGTTGTTTTCATTTGCATTTCCCTAATGACAAATTATGTTGAGAATCTTTTCATGTGCTTATTTGTCATCAGTATATCTTCTTTGGTGAGGCGCCCAGACTTTTGATCATTTTTAAATTGTATTATTTGTTTTCTTATTGCTGAATTTTAAAGATTTTTTCCATGTATTCTAAACATAATACTTTGGGAGGGTGTTGTAGATTGAAGCCAGGGGCTCTTAACCTCTGAGCCACATCCCTCATCCTCTTAAATTTTTATATGGAGACAGGGTCTCACTAAGTTGCTTAGGGCTTCCCTAAGATGCTGAGGCTGGCTTTGATATGAGATCCTCCTGCCTCAGCCTCCCAATTTGCTGGGATTACAGACCTGCACAACCAGGCCTGGCTAAATATCATTCTTTTATCAGATATATGATGTGAAAATACTTTATCCTATTCTGTGGCCTGCACTCTTTTGCTGATATAACAACACACATTAATGCAAAGATATATTTTTGTGCGAAGAGAAATGAGCAATTGCTAACTGTCATGGTCTCTGCAATAGATGACTGGGGGGATTGAGGGACAAAGAAGGAGGATACTGTCAGCACAAAGAGACTAGGACAGATGCAAACATCAGGAATCAGCTTGGCTCTTATTCAGGAACAAAGTTTCATACAGGAACAGAAGGTTCAGGGATAGGGTGATGCTGTTGGACCCACTTTCCTGGTGGAAAACGAGACCCTGAACAAAGAAAGGGGCTAGGCTTATATAGGCTATACTGAGAGGTGATTTAGTAAGCATATCAGTTTGGGCGCTTAGAAAGTTGAGTTGTTGGTTTGGGGTTCAGTGGCCAGCACCCAGAGAGGAGTAATCTTGGAAGAGATTAGTGTTTCCTAGAGACTAGCACTTTAGGTTTGATGAAACACTTTCTCCCCACCTGTGGCCAGCATCTGAAAGGGATTTACCTTGAGAAAGATGAAAGCTATATGTATGGCTTTCCTTTTTTACCTTTTTTCTTGGGCCTCATTATTTTTGGGAGTTTGTCATTTTCCATATCTAAAAGATACGACAAATTTATCTGTGTATATATCCTTGAGTATCTTTTGAATTCTTTCTTGGCATGAATCTCTTTTTTGAAAAAATACATTAAACTTTTTTATAGTAGTAACCCAATTATACATACATATATAATAATTATAAATATATATTTATATATAAATATATATATATATATTTTTTTGTACCAGGGATGGAACTCAGGGGTACTTGACCACTGAGCCACATCCCCAGCCCTATTTTGTGTTTTATTTAGAGACAAGTTCTCACTGAGCACCTCCCCACTGCTGAGGCTGGCTTTGAACTCACAATTCTCCTGTCTCAGCCTCCCAAAGTGCTGGGATTACAGGCATGCGCCACTGCGCCCAGCCATAACCTGATCATATCTTAAGACTCAAATTCTGATCTTCTACTCCTACAACCATGTTCTTTTCATTGAACTATTTTGTGTTAGAATCTCCATTTCTGGAAAATGTGGGCTAAGACTGTATGGACAAGTCTTCTCATTGAAAATAGCTAAAAACGGCATTAAAAAATACAAAACCACCTTCACAAAAGTCCTAGCTTTTTACAATATTTGCAAACATTTGAAAGTAAGCCCCATAAGAAAGATTCCTTTTTCTTTTCTTTTCTTTCTTTCTTTCTTTTTTTTTTTTTGTTTTTGTTTTTGAGATGCAGTTTTGCTAAGTCACCCAAACTACTCTTGAACTAGCAATCTTCCTGCCTCAGCCTTGTGAATAACTGGAATTACAGGTATGTGCCACCACACATAGCTTTGATTCCTTTTTAGAATCATTCCTTTGCCTCTATTAAGATTCTGTCTGCAAAGCAAGAATTGTGGATTTTCATTGTTTTTCCCCCACTTGTTTTCCTGTAAGCCATTTGTTTTTCAAAGAATTGTATACTTGTATCTATCATGACTCTTAAGAGATAGAACATCTTAGACAACTATATTGTTCTGGATTTGTCTCTTTATATCAGGAAGTAAATTCCTGATGAGGGCAGAAATTAGCTTTTTGTGCTCAGGTTTCTGAAAAACTTATATAAATCTTGCAACAAAGGCCTTGTGTGGTCTCCCTCCTTCTGAGCACTTAATTCAACTTTAAGTCAGTATATCTTAGGAGGGAAAGCTTCTAAAATTGCTCTCATCTGGCCTTGAATATCAGCATTTAGTTGAGGTACTTACTGGTCATTGCAGGGGGGTCAGGGAGAGATTCTAGCCATTTGTCTCACTGAGTTGCTCATGGCCTTGCTAAGTTCCTGAGGTTGGCTTTGAACTTGCAATTCTCCTGCCTTAGCCTCCTGAGCCACTGGAGCAGGTTCTTGATTTATGATGCCAAAAGGAATTTCAGCATGCATCGAAAGAGGCATAAGCAAAGATTTATTTAGGAAAGCAAGCAATAGAGCAAGATACCCACTTGAAGGGAGGAGTAGGGGTGCTAGAGAATAAAATGTGCTTTGGGGGTCATGGGCTCTTCCTTTTAAGGAAACCTTATAAATAGTGAACATGGGAAGTACGTGGGTATGTTGTTAGCCAGGGAGTTCAATATTTATTTTTATTTTTTAAATCATGGAGCACAGAGTGGTTCTCAGTAGTCTAGTTCTCTTCAGGATCTTTAGGTTAGGATCATCTAGTCAATAGAAAATGTTTGGAATACACCCATTAGTCTTAAATCTCTAACAATATTTTTTTTTACTTTATTTAGTCTGAAAAAAATATGTCATGTAAGCTAGCAGCATATTTAGGCATTAATCTACTAGACTCATAATACTCTAAGATTCATGGACTTTTAAAAATTATATTTTTATTGGCATATTATGATTACACTATGATAGTGAGATTCATTGTGATATGCATATGACATAATTTGTGTGTGTGTGTGGTGCTGGGGATTGAACCCAGGGCCTTGTGCATGTGAGGCAAGCACTCTACCACCTAAGCTCTATCCTCAGCCTCACATGACATAATTTGATCAATCTAATTCCCCACTCTCTCCCCTTTCCCTCTTCTCGCTTCCCTGATCCCCATTCTCCACTGTACTGGTCTTCCTTCTATTTTTATGAGGTCCCTTTAAATTTTTTTTTTTTCTCTTTAGCCTCCACATACAACCCTTGACTTTCTGAGTACGTTTTATTTTGCTCAACATGATGTTCTCTGGTTCCATCCATTTTCCTGCAAATCACATAATTTCATTCTTCTTTTTTTTTTTTTTTTTTGGCACCAGGGACTGAACTCAGGGGCACTCGACCACTGAGCCACATCCTCAGCCCTATTTTTTGTGTTTTATGTAGAGACAGGGTCTCACTGAGTCACTTAGCACCTCGCTGTTGCTAAGGCTGGCTTTGAACTCGCGATCCTCCTGTCTCAGCCTCCCTAAGTGCTGGGATTACAGGCGTGAGCCACTGCGCCCGGCATAATTTCATTCTTCTTTATGACTGAATAAAACTCTATTGTGTACATATATATATATACCACCTTTCCTTATCCATTTATCTATTGACAGGCACTCAGGCTGATCCATAACTTGGCTATTGTGAATTGTGGTGCTACAAAGAGATTAATGGGCTTTTAAAGAATTTATGTCTGGAGGAAAATAGGAATGGGGACTAAAGGAGAGGGTGTTAATGGAGTTTCTTAGATTAAAAATTGTGGCACATGCCTGCAATCCCTGCTACTCTGGAGGTTGAGGCAGGAGGACTGCAAGTTTCAGGCCAACCTGGGCAATTTAACAAGACACTCTCTCAAAATGAAAAATAAAAAGGGATGGGGATAGAGCTCAGTGGTAGAGTGCCCCTGGCTTCAATCTTCGATACCAAAAAAAAAAAAAAAAAAAAGAAGAAGAAGAAAAAAAAAGAGTTAAAACTAGTTTCTTTTTTCCTTCCCTGTTGGTGTTCTTTATACTTATCCTTAATTTTTCTATCCTACCTTAGTCCAGCATCCTCTTTCCTAAGATGTAGAACAAGGTAATGAACCTATAACAGATTCTCTCTTTCTCTTTTTCTCTCTGGTGTTTGTGTGTGTGTTACTGGACATTAAACCTGGGGCCTCATGTGCTGGGCAAGTGCACTACCACTGAATTATATCCCCTACCTTTGGATTCCCTTTTTCAACAGCATGTTTTTGTTTTTACTTCCTCACATCATAATCCTAATCTTGCTAGTAAAGAAGAAAAATTTGATTTGGACAGAAATCAAATCCATCAATTTGTATAAGACTTAAGTGCTGCCAATTGCAGTGGTTCATGGCTGTAATCCCAGTGGCTTGGGAGGGTGAGGGAGTAGGATTGCAAGTTCAAAGCCAGCCTCAGCAATTTAGCAAGGCCTAAGTGTTGAACCCATGACACAAAGAAAGGACCACCAACTCCAATTTTAAATCAAATTAAGCAAACATATTGTGCACACAAATCAGCTGTACAACGGCTGTCCCCTTCAAACAGTGAGGGCAGCCACCTTGTTCAGGAGCAGGGAGGTTTTTATAACACAGAGAATTTAAAAGGTAGGTATCTTAGGAATTTACAACTGACTGGGTTCTGGCAAATGCAATACAGAAGCAGATAGCAAATCAATGATTTACATAGCTTAACATCTTTACATAACCTAACTCAGGTTCCAGCATGGGGGCACCACTTATATTTTAAGGAGGGCAATTACCTAATCAAAGTCAAACATGGTCCAAGCCAGTAAAACAAAAAATAAACCTTTATGACCTCTTGTTGAAATGGCTTTCAATCTTAAGATAGAATTAGGCTGAGTTCATCATAAGCAACATAGCCAGATTCTGTCTCTGAATAAAATATAAAAAGTGAAAGCAAAAATAACTGAAATGGGGAACAATGGACCTGCCAGCTTTCTTTTCTTTTCTTTTCTTTTTTTTTTTTTGGTACCAGGGACTGAACTCAAGGGTACCTGACCACTGAGCCACATCCCCAGCCCTATTTTGTGTTTTATTTAGAGACAGGGTCTCACTGAGTTACTTAGCATCTCACTATTGCTGAGGCTGGCTTTGAACTTGTGATTCTCCTGTCTCAGCCTCCCAAAGTGCTGGGATTACAGGTACGCGCCACTGTGCTTGGCTACAAGCTTTCTTTATTAAGCAGCAGAATGGCACATTTTCAGAAGAGAAAATGGTGATTAATTGCAGCAGGGGTCTGATATTTATAGGGTTTAAGTGATATTTGATTCATAACAAATGAGATTTGAATTATTTATAAAATGTGTCAGTTGGGAAGTCAGGGGGAACAGTTGTGCAAGTTCAAAGCCCAAATCAGGAAACAGTTGCAAATGTTTAAAACCCCTTATTGTGCTGGGGATATAGCTCAGTTGCTAGAGTGCTTGCTTTGCTTGCACAAGGCCCTGGATTCAATCCCCAGCACTACAAAACAAAGCAAAACAAAACACATTATCCCTGGGAAAGGGTGAATGAACGCCCCAGTCATACTGTCATCATTTCTCCCTGGGGATTGTTATTTTTCATATCCTTCAAAAAAGGATGTGGATGTGGGTCACTGGTTAAGTCCTCTTGCTTTTAATCCCTGGTGCAAAAAAAAAAAAAAAAAAGACAGGTGCTATAAATTCCTTTGTATTCCTTTCCTTCCCTGTGGTATCAAATTCAAGTTTCCATTCTCACCTCAATTCATGTTGATATATAGTACCCTGGTTTACAATGTTATGGACCTGACAAGAACAAATTTAGAGAAGAAAAAGTTTATTTGGTTCATGGTTTCAGAGGTCTCAGTCCATAGATGGCCAGCTCCATTGCTCTGGGCCTAAGATGAGGCAGAACAAATATGGTAGATGAGTGTGGTGGAGGAAAGCAACTCAGAACAGGCCTATAGGATAGGTATCTCTAATCCTTGTTATCTGTCAGTGAAGTGCTTCAGATTATAAGTAACTTCTACCCAGGGGGCCATGGTAATTCTCTGGTTTAGTAGAAACAGATTATAAAGCCATTTGGGAGGCAGATGCCCTATGAACAAAAAGAGAAGACATAGGTATTGGACAAAGATTGATACAAAAATAGACATAACAACATCTAAATACACCAATGATATGATAATGACTATATATATCAACAGTTTCTTCCACCAGGAAGTGTCAGAAAGCCATGAGCTAAAAAGTTTATCCTAGGATAAAACAGGTGAGGATATAGCATCTATTTGAAAATGTAAATCTTTAAGGATTTTAGTTAAATTGTTATAGTGGTCAGGAATGTAAACACAACATTTAGTCCAGATAATAGTATAAGTGCCACCATGAGCTGTAGTGTGAACATCCAAAGCCATCTAGTTCTGTAATACAGCTTTTTCATGAGTGTCATCTCTGTGTTAAGAAAAAAAATCTAAGAGTCCTTCTTTCATATCCTCCAGTCTGTCTTACTATTTGTGGGGCTGACACAAGTGTACATCTTAAGTTACATTAAAAGAACTATTATTTTTCCTTTTAAATGCCAAGATATGGCTGTGCTTTGGTTATAATTTCTTTCCAGGTACTTATGACCAAGTTGGTCAAAATTAAACTTGTTCGTATCTATTATTAAGAGTCGGCTGATTTTCCTTAGGGGTTACTCTTGGGAACTTGGGAGAAGACTCTTGGCTCCTTTAGCTTTCTCCTACCAGTTGTGCCATCTGCCTGGCTGGATTAAGGTCTTGTTTCTCTTGGAAGCATTAGAGACATATTCCTTTCAAATGACCCTCCTCTTCGCAGCATGTGCAACAGTTGGCTTCCTGTTCTCTAGGGTCTCATTGATCCCCCTGATAAGGAGGTCATGTAGCCCAGAATTGCAAAGCTCTTAGAGAAGTCCCCTTGTTCCCTGGGTTCAAGGTGACCTCAGAGACAAGAGCCAAATATTGGCTATTTTTTTCTTGTCCCTTTCATTTCCTTAATTTTTCCTTCCAAGTTTTGGTTTTAAACATCTAGCAAGACAGTTTCACCAGTCTTCTTTTGTTAAATTGTTGATTGACCTTTATTCATTTATTTATATGCGGTGCTGAGGATCGAACCCAGTGCCTCCCACATGCAAGGCTACCACTCTACCACTTGAGCCACCATCCCAGCCCCTCACCAGTCTTTAAGTAGGAGTACTGGGTTTTACAGTTATTTACCCTTTCCATTTAACTGAGGTCAATATTAGTATTGAAAGTCAGCCTTATGTCCTGTCCATCCTATACGTGATGGCTTATTATCTTAAATAAACTTAGGTTGTTATATTAGAAGTTGTACTTCTGCAAGGCACTAACAGATAATAGTTTATAAGGAAAATAAAAAATGAACTTAAGAAGAGTAAGAACATATTTAGTTCACATAATAGCCATAAACCAAGAAGCACAGTTTTATAATCCCAAAACTTTACTTCAAACTTTAGTCTGAAGAATACCAGCTTGGGAAAATGTTCACACACACACATATGCATACACACACTTTTTTTTGGTACGAGTGATTGAACTCAGGGGTACTCGACCACTGAGCCACATCCCCAGCCCTATTTTGTGTTTTATTTAGAGACAAGTTATCACTGAGTTTCTTAGCACCTCCTCACTGCTGAGGCTGGATCTGAACTTGCAATTCTCCTGTCTCAGCCTCTCAGTGCTGGGATTACAGGCGTGTACCACCGCATCTGGCTTAAGCCTTGTATTTTAAAGATTTGTATACTTGAAAGATATTAATACATCTAGTCTAGTCTACAAAGAAGCCAGGAACACCACACCACAATCATACTGATGTTCTTATATTAATCAATTTTAGCTTTTAATGAAAAATTTAGAATCTGTAATGTAGTGTAATACTCTAAAATGACAGTTGTTTGTTTAACTAGGGTTGTATAAATGTTAATCTCTTTAAGAGTAGTTTCCTCAAATAAGAAAACCCAAAAGACACAAGAAATTATCTTGATAGATAAAAGTAGACCAATGTTTTAAGAAACACATAGAGAGCTGGGCGTGGTGGTGCAAGTTTGTAATCCCAGCATTTAGGGAGGCTGAGACAGGAGAATCACGAGTTCAAAGCCAGCCTCAGCAATGGCAAGGTGCTAAGCAACTCAGTGAGACCCTGTCTCTACATAAAACACAAAATAGAGCTGGGGATGTGGCTCAGTGGTTGAATGCCCCTGAGTTCAATCTCCAGTACCAAAAAGAAAAGAAAAGAAGCACATAGAGAATGAAATTCTGGTTCATGCCAGTACATTTGGCGGGAGCGGGGCGGGGGGGGGGTACTGGGATTGAACTCTAGGGTACTCAACCACTGAGCCACATTCCCAGCCCTATTTTGTGTTTTATTTAGAGACAGGGTCTCACTGAGTTTCTTAGCACCTCCCTGCTGCTAAGGCTAGCTTTGAACTCGTGATTCTCCTGTCTCAGCCTCCCAAAGTGCTGCGATTACAGGCAGGTGCCCTTACACCCAGCTCATACAGGCACATTAATATTTGACCTTAAAAAACTTAAATAACTTTAACTGATTGTGCTAATTATATCCAACTTAATCACACACAAACTTTTTGATATTTACCCTCCACAAACTTTGTGTAACTTACTTAGATGTTCTACAACTTGTTTACATCCTTAGTTTTTCCTTCTAGACTTTTGCACAAGAATATTACTTTACTAGACAAAACACCCTCTCATCCAAATCTCACCTTCTAATTTTCTTTACCAAAAATATATTTCCATACCTATAACTTTACTTTATATGAAAAGGTTTGGACCCCTTTTTAAAATTTATATTCTGAAACAATCCTTATGACTGTTATCTATGCATTTAATTCACACAACAAATTTCATCCTGGGAGAGGGATCAGACAATCTATCATATACAAAAATTGTGCCTTAATCTTTTTCAGAGATTGCACTCAAAGGGTTGGGGCATAGGATATTTTGATCCTGACCTGTCTCCCTTATCATTATCATAATGTCATCAACTTTAAGTAAGTTTTCCACTGTCAATTGTACCCAGTCTCCTTTTTGGGCCTTTTATTTCTTATACTAGGCATATTGATATTCAGTAAAGGAGGCCCCAGTGAGATGATCTGCAGCTGCCTGGGGCCAGGCTGAGAAACAGTGTTGGGACTGCCAGCACTGGGTTGAAAGGATTTAACTCTTTTGTAACCCTTTCTTTTGGTGTCCTGCTATCCTTGCGTATCAGAGGCAGTGCCTTTTGGCACCTTCAACTTAGTTCCTGACTGTTCAGACTCTTTGTCATGTAACTGTATAAATATCTGTACATACAGAATCTTCTATACACTTACCCCTGACAGACTAACTCCAACTATAAGACTATATAATTATACAGAAAACCATTTAAAGGCAGATTGTGTAACATTACATACCAAGATTTTTTTCTGAGACACTACCAGTAAGATTAATGTAGTACGACCAATGTCTTAAAGGGCCAGTAAAAGATATAAAAAAACAGACAAAAGTGGATCACCAAAACCAGGGATGACAGATGGGAACCTTTAAAACAGGCAAACTTACACATACAAATTTTTCCTTAGTTTGTATTGTGAATGATACAGACCAGGTGGAAGAGTGGGAGCCACTGCAGTTGGCTCATATTCTCTTTTCCTCTCATTGCTGGCATTCTTGGAGTCAGAAGTCCTTGAGTGTTAGCCTTTAGGAAGCCTAAAGTTTGAGTCAGAATACTGACATCTTCTTGGGTCCAAATAAAACAACAGTATTTCATCTTTTGAGTGTTTATTTTTTAAATCCTTGTATTCAGAACAATATATGAAAGTAGATTTTAAACCATTAATCATCTTGCTTTAGTGAAGACTCAGAAACAAAGAAATCTTAAACTGTCTTTCCACTGACCAACAATTTTAAAAAATTTATAAATGTTTATCCCATTTATGTTAAATCTGATTTACTCTTTTTTTTTTTTTTTTTGTGGTGCTGGGGATTGAACTCAGGAGTACTCGACCACTGAGCCACATCCCCAGCCCTATTTTGTGTTGTATGTAGAGACAGGGTCTCCCTGAGTTGCTTAGCGCCTTGCCATTGCTGAGGCTGGCTTTGAACTCACGATTCTCCTGTCTCAGCTTCCCTAAGTGCTGGGATTACAGGCTTGAGCCACCGCGCCCGGACGATTTACTCATTTTTAACTTAGGTTATCCATGAAAACCAAGTTTAGTTAACATTTTAAGCCATCTTTTTCTGTTGAAAAAAAAAATCCAAGAAGCAGTGAACATAATTACACTTTAAACATTTTATAGAAAACAACACCTTTAATTGGCTAATCACTTAGGAAAAAATGTGTAGGTTAGTAATTTCAAAGAAGTTTTAAAATTTTTATCTCTTTAACCATTTTAAGTCATGTGAACTGAAAGGTATTTGGGTCCATTCTTTTAATTTTATGAGTGTTCTTTATATGCCAATTTTTGGTACCGTGTACATGATATATACATACAAGGGCACATGTAGACACAGCATACAATACACAGGTGTGCACACATATACCTGAAAACCAGCAGAAAACAAAGATTTTATAGCTTTTTGCCAAGTATGACTTCCATAGGTAAGATATAAGAGCTATAAGGGTTTATTATAATAAACAGACTGTCAGATTTAGCCCTTTAGAAATTAAAGTAGTGCTTGTGAAGTTGGGAACATTAGGAATAAAGTCTTGTTCGTTATGGTGCATGCTGAAGTCAAAGGTTCAGCTGGTCTTTCATCCTCCATGGAGGCAGATTTACTGCCACCATTACCACCATTTATTTTTCTGCTTAGGTCTCTTCAAAGAAGATCTCTTTCTTTTTCTAGTGTATTTGAGAGCTAAGCCTTGAACAACAGGCCTCTGAATAAAGACAGCAGAAAGAAAAACAGGGAAATAAACATCAATTGGATAAAACAAGACTAATTGGTTCAAGAGAAAGGGTGAATATGTATACACACACACACACACACAAAGACAGGAACTAAAAATTAAAATATGACATGGCCATAGTTACTCAAGAAAGGGTGTACACAGAACAACTTTATCAGACCAGAGTGTACTTTTGGATCAGAGTCAGCTCAGATATTTAAAGAATGCGGGATCCTATGAAGTCCTCAGAAAAAAACTTTTAAAGAAAATGAAAACTTTGCGCATGTGGGATCTTTCCATTTTTCTTTCCTGTGTCCATCTGGAGAGAGAAGAAAACCATTAGGGAGGAACTGATTGAAAGAACAGAATCCTAGAACACAACAAAAGAGAAAACAGTCTTGTATGTCCCACAGCAGCTTGAATTTAAAGTGACACTTTTTCCCCCCATGTTCCACCTAGTGTCGGTGTCACATGACAGACAAGGGGGGCAGTCACACAAAACCCGGGTCTGGCCGCATCCCCAAAGGGAGTTTAGATGCTTCTTGGCTGAAAGCGTACCATACCCATATAAACCCTGGGCCTGGTTAGAGGTAATATTAAAGAATGTGAATTGCCATTATGCCATACAAAGTCACCACAGAACCACAGGTTAGGGCTCACTTGGACTCCATAGCATATGTGTTGGAGCCACATACAGTTTCACACTCACTAGCACATACATTCAGGAATTTCTATATTACTTTTTGTTGGGAGCAAAAAGCCCTGAGTCACTTCCTGGTTAAGCAGGAGCGCCGAAAAACCTGCGGGCGCCAAAGGAGTGAACCTCCCCCTTTTGATACCACCTGTTTGCACTGACCAATCGTCCTGGGACAGTTCTTTCCCCTCCCCTCCCCCTCCTGAGCATATATATATATATACCATTGTTCTTAATAAAAATTCGGAGGTTTGATCAGAATCCTGTCTTGCCTCCGTTCTTTCGCGCCCCTTGTTTGTTTCATTCTCTTAGGTGGTTCCCGCGTGTCCCCGTTGTTGCCCCGCGGGTCGGGGCAGGTTGGCGCCCAACGTCGGGCATTTGGGAGCCCCCAACGAGAACGTCC
>CM053406.1:106193338-106215717 GCA_028644305.1 Xerus rutilus | reverse complement strand
ATATATATATACCATTGTTCTTAATAAAAATTCGGAGGTTTGATCAGAATCCTGTCTTGCCTCCGTTCTTTCGCGCCCCTTGTTTGTTTCATTCTCTTAGGTGGTTCCCGCGTGTCCCCGTTGTTGCCCCGCGGGTCGGGGCAACTTTTAAGAATTTTAACATTGCTTTCCTTGTCTCCCCTCTTTCCTGGGAGCTTAGCCTGTACTCAAGCTGTTTTTCCTCCCTCCTCTCCTTTAGAGCTGCAGTTTCTACTCGGAACTGCCAGACTGCCATGGAGTGTACTAAGCTGCCTTAAACCCTTCTTTTCCTTTAGAGCTGCATTTCCACTCTAAACAATCATGGAGCATACTTGTGCTGCTCTGAAAATTGATGAGATTCTCTTTCTATACATAGGGATAGTTCTGACTCTGATCCTGGGACCTACCTTATCCTGTAGCTGATGGTCCCTGTTGAGTTGGTCTGTCCCTCCTCTGAGTCTGTTTAAGGCTCAGCCATTCTGGTGGGGGGCTGGAGAATCAGCTGAAGTGAACCTGGAAAACTTTTAAGGTAGCACACTCTCTGGTCCATCTTGGTGCTCCTGCCCTCCAGTTGGACCAAGCCACCTGAAGCAGCAGCTTTAATGGGCAAGCATGCCAGGGGCCCCCAGGAAATATTAAAGAAATCACACTCAGCAAGAGACCAAGCACCACTGGAGGGTTAGAGAATTCAGGTTTATTTATGTCAGTGGACCCAGATGAGCTAGTGCTCTGTAGTTCTGGGAACTGGCTGAGGTAAACATGGGGCTTTTTATAGGAATTTGACATCATTTCTTAACCATTATAACACTGGTGGGTTTGAATTCTTGGCCTATGTGACCAAAGACCATGACAGGGAATTTATAAATAGTTCACAGAACAAATAGATGTGAAGTGGCCTTCATCATAGGCAGCAGTAACTCAAGATAACTCAAGTTTACCTCTCTAAGAACTATATATCTAATAACTAAGTTTATAAGGTTATAGTTTAGACAGAAGTTAATTGGCCTAGAAATTAAGTGGTGTAGCTACATTTCTACAGTGTTCAGAAAGTTACAATGTATAAGAAATAACTCTTTTTTATTAAACTTTTTAAAGTTATAGATGGACACTTTATTTACTTTTATGTGGTGCTGAGGATTGAACCCAATACCTCCCATGTGCAAGGCAAGCGCCCTGCCACTGAGCCACAACCCCAGCACAAGAAATGACTCTTTTACAGGCATCTGTTGAATCTCTGGCCTTGAAAGCCTGGCACAGTTGAACCCTGTCTTGCTGGCAGTACACCTCAACCCTTATCCTTCCTTCCTTGTTGTCTGGGGGTTTCTAGACAATTTGGGGTTTCTCTGAAACCAACTTGTAGTTTTTCCTTGAACTGTTTGCTTTTTAGCTAATTTAGGCTTTCTCTGAAATCAACCTAGAGTTGTTTTTTGGGGGTTTTTTTGTTTGTTTTTTGAACTATTTGTTTGACCTTGTCTTGGACAGTGGTTATTTATGTGAATTTGTTTGTTTGGAAGAGACCCAGGGTGCTTGATTGGGAGATCTCTATTATGAAAATGAGAAGTATTAATTCTATCTTGGAGTTCCTCAGAGAAGTCCCCCACCCCCAGCATTGAACTTAAGGGCACTTTACCACTGAGCTACCTCCAAACTCCTTTTTATCTTTTAATTTCAGATAGGGTCTCACTAAGTTGTCAAGGATCTTGCTAAACTGCCAGACTTGCCTTGAACTTGTGATCTTCCTGCCTCAGCCTCTAGAGTCACTGCGATTACCGGTGTGCACCACCACACCTGGCTCTCAAAGTTTTGATTACAATATGGCCTATATATCTGAAAGTGCACTCTGATTTAATGCAAATGATTTGTTTATTAATTTAACAATTGGCTTAATAGGCTAACCTCTGATGGCTATAGCAATAGATTTATCTGCATAAGATATGAAATTCATTTCTCAAGCATGATCCTTGTTTTAGTCTCCAGATAAGCCTCTGTCCAAAAGAAAAAAGAAAAAAGAGAAAGAAATGAAATGAAAAAACAGACAAAATTTACCTGTGATTGCTTTATTTTGAGCTTCTGGTGTCACCTCCCCTCACCCCATGAATTTACTTTTTTTTTTTTTGGTATTGGGGATTGAACCTAGGGGTGATTAACTACTGAGTCACATCCTAGCCTTTTTTATTTTTTATTTTGAGACAACTTACTAAGTTGCTTAGGGCCTCACTAAATTGCTGAGGTTGACCTTGAATTTGTAATCCTCCTGCCTCAGCCTCCCAAGTTGCTGGGATTATAGGCAGGTGCCACCATGCTGGGTTGAATTTACCTTTTTGATTCTGTATGCTTAAATTATATATTTTTGTTTTGTCTGGTTAAAGGCTTTTTATTTTCTCTAAGTTTTTTCTCTGGTAAGAAAATGATTATTCAAGATTTGCTGGTCTGAATCTTTGGGATGTAAATTTTCTACCTGGATCCAACTGTCTTACCTTGGAAATACAAATTTAAGATTTCCAGACTGCTTAAGGTGATATCCTATAACAATTTAGCTTTTAAAACTAGCAAAAGATAAATCTAAGCTTTTAAATTTTCTTGTGTGTGTGTCTATATGTTATATACTTATATATATTTGTTTGCATGGTACCAAATTGACTTATAAATAAGCACACAACTAGCTAAGTTTGACCAAAAGTCTTTTGATTCATATAAATTTATGAAATATGTGGCAAATAATTTAATTTGAACTTGTACTAAGGATATTTTTAAAATCTGGTAACTCATTTTTTTCTGGACTATAACCAATTGCAATATTTGACTCTAGATATAATGTTATATATAAAGTATAATGTTCAATATTTTCTAAATACAATAACCTTTTAGAATTTTTAAAAAATTAGTTTTCTTTAGTCATACATGACAGTAGAATTCACTTTGATATAATTATATAAGCATGGAATATATCTTATTCTAATTTGGAACCCATTCTTATGAATGCACATGATGATAATATTCACTATTTTGGGCAAAGGAATAACTTATGCTTGATTTTTTAAATGAGTGATCTAAATGTAGCTATTAAAATGAGTAGTTAAATATATAGGACAGGCATTTGTAAAAGTTCAATTTATTTTTTTGAAAGACATCCTTTGTTTTGCTATAATAATCCATAAAGAATTTTCTGAATAGAATTGATAGTTACCAACGATGTTTATGTCATTTGATGCAGTCTATGATTAAAAACTGAAAGAGCTTACCTGCTTCTTTGTAATAGGTAAGCTACTACTATTTTTCCTATATATTCTTTGCTTAGATTAGATTCTTAAAAATATAAATTTTAAATCATCTTTTGCTTTCTAAACCCCCAAATCAACTACCCTGTCCATTCTCAGGATAGTCAGATAAGCAATGTTCAAGTGGCCAATGGGAGATAATAGAAGGTTGTAAATTTTCCAACTCTTCCATTCAGACCCTCCAAAGATACACATGATCCATGAGGGGACATCATCCTGAAGTGCTGGGCTCTGGGCTTCCATCCTGCAGATATCACCCTGACCTGGCAGTGAGATGGGGAGGACCAGACCCAGGATATGGAGCCTGTGGACACCAGGCCTGTAAGGGATAGAACCTTCTAAAAGTGGAAAGCTGTGGTGGTGCCTTTTAGAGAGAAGCAGAGATTTGCAGGCCATGTGCAACATGAGGGGCTGCCTGAGCCCCTGACCCTAAGATGAGGTAAAGAGGGAGATATGGGCATTGAGACTGTTGTCAGGAAAGCAGGAGCTGTTCTGAAGACCCTCAGCAAGGTCAGAGCTGACAGGTCCAGCCTAAGGCCCCTCCCTTCCTCTCCTTTCCCAGTGTGGCCTCCTTAGCCCACCATCCCCTATCACAGGAATCACCGATGGCCTGGCTCTCCTTGGAGCTACAGTCACTAGATCTGTGACTGCTGGAGCTATGCTTGCTGGAGCTGTGGTTGCCATTGTGATGAGGAAGAAGAACACAGGTAGGGAAGGGATGGTGTCTGAGTTTTCCTGTCCCCTTGGGAGATTTTAAGACCTATACAGAAATTATCCATCTCCTCTCTTGTGATAAAGTGCTATCCTCACAAGCATGCTTCCTTAAATCTGGGACCTTGGATAATAACACTAACTCTTTGTAAAGCATATGTGAAAATGAAGAACAAACATTTCATGTTGATGATTCTGGTGATGTGAACCTCATTCCCAGCAGTTGTAGGTCAGAGAAGGTCACCTGAGGACAGCCTAGGAGAAGGCCCTTGGTCCTATTCCTGAACGTCATCTTTTCTCATGTTTCCTGATCCTATTCCAGGAGTACAGTCACAGTTCTGGAAACTTCACTGGGGTCAAAAAGTAGTGAGTTCCTCTAGTACCTTATGGCCCTGTTTCCTCCTCTGTCATTTTCTTCCCACAGGTGGAAAAGGATGTACTTAATCAGATAACTTCTCCAGGAATTGATTTTCATTATTTTACTTCCACTCCTGGCCCTCAGCACCTGAACTATCTTCCCACATTAGGGAAATTTCACACTTAGAGTCTGCATAGGAGGTAGAGACGAAGTCCATAAAAGGAAAATTCACTTTCCCAAACATTCCTGCAGAGAGACACAGCATGAGGCTTCAACTCCACCAATTAAATGACCACATGCAGGACATCGACTCAGCACATGGTGAAAAGAAGCTGGAAACTGCATAGAATGCATTTTGGCAAGGGTGACATTGCCATATCCAATTTCCAGGAGCAACAGGAAAGCAGTCCTAGCCATGGTGTCTAGTGCCAGGTGTCAGCATATGGGCAGTAACATCTGTGCCCAGCCTTAGGGATGGTGGATCCTACATGGCACCTAATAAGAAGTGGGATTGTGGATTCTGTTTCTAGTTGTGTAACCTCAAGTTTGGTTCCTTGGCCTTTTCCAAAATAAAATAAGCTCCAATATCATTTAAAAACTCCTTTATGTTTAAATTATAAGAATTTGATTTCACTGTTTGCACCAAGAAGTGAGTAAGAAGTCAGTCTGGGGAATTTTCAGATGACAAAAAGTCAAGAGATTTTTGTTATGTGAACTGCTTCCTAAGTCTTCCATCTGGCTATACGCCATTGTAGAGAAAACAATATGCATTTTTCAATATGACATTTCATAACTGGTGATATATGTCCTTCCTTTTCTTTCTCAGGGAAAAAAATTAAATAGGCTTTTAAGATCTTTCCCCACTTTGGGTACTCCTCTGATGACTAATACCAGCACTTCCAATCTTGTTCCAAAATACTCAGGCCTGTCTCAGCCAAACCATCTTAGATTGTTGAGCATGAAGCTCAGGAATCATTTATATAACAAGCTATAATTGAGGTTGATGCATAGCCTGGGATTCCTGGTCTACATTCTTTCTGCTTTAAGTTTATTCTGAAAACCATTAGCAACAGCACCAACCTTTTTATAAACACAGTATCTCATGCTGCACACCATGAATCTCAGTGAGATCTTCAGGTGATTCCTGTGCACAAGAAAGACTGGTCTATGTGCCTTTTAGACACAGCCCCCAGAACTGTGCAGGTCACTTAGCACTGGAAGATTCAGGATTCAGTATTTGTTCCCTTTCTCTTCTACAGCCAATCACTCTCTTGGTGGTTTTATTCATGTTAAGGTTTTAAATGCCATTTATTCAGACAGGCGCAGTGGCTCAACCCTGTAATCCCAGCAATTAGGGAGGCTGAGACAGGAGAATGCCGAGTTCAAAGCCAGCCTCAGCAATGGCGAGGCACTAAGCAACTCAGTGAGACCTTGTCTCTACATAAAACACAAAATAGGGCTGGGGATGTGGCTCAGTGGTCGAGTGCCCCTGAGTTCAATCTCTAGTACCAAAAAAAAAAAAAAAAAAATGCCATTTATTCAACATCACATCCCAAATCTATTTTCCAGCCCAAATTTTTCTTCTGAGTGTCTGCAAACTCATCTGTCCAGTTGCCCAAATGACTGCCTCATTTTCATTCCTAATGGACATCTGAGATACAACATCTCCTACACTGAGTGCCTGTGACACCAGCTCCTTAAATACCTAAAATATGCTCCTTCTCACATCTTCCCCATCTCTGCTAATAGTAGCTTCATCCCTCCACCTTCATAGTTAGAAATTTTTGATGTCCTCCTTACTCTTTTTTATACTCAAGATTTAATTCACCTGGAAATTCAAAGTCCATATTCAACATAAATAAAAAATCCAAGCTGGGCGCGGTGGCTCAAGCCTGTAATCCTAGCACTTAGGGAGGCTGAGACAGGAGAATCACAAGTTCAAAGCCAGCCTCAGAAACGGTGAGGCACTAAGCAACTCAGTGAGACCCTGTCTCTACATAAAACACAAAAAATAGGGCTGGGGATGTGGCTCAGTGGCGAGTGCCTCTGAGTTCAATCTTCAGTACCAAAAAAAAAAAAAAATCCAATGGTTTCCTACTGTTTACTCTGCTTGCACTGTAGGGGAAATGGACCAACATCTCTAGCCTGGAATACTGCACATATTTCCTATTCCCTTCTCTACTGTCTTACTTGCCCCTTGCTTCTCTTTCTCTATTCACTTCTCAGCACAGCAACCAGAATGGTCTTTTTTTTTTTGGTACTGGGGATTGAACTCAGGGGTACTTGACCACTGAGCCACATCCTCAGCCCTATTTTGTATTTTATTTAGAGACAGGGTCTCACTGAGTTGCTTAGCGCCTCGCTATTGCTGAGGCTGGCTTTGAACTCGCAATCCTCCTGTCTCAGTCTCCCTAGCCGCTGGGATTACAGGCCTGCGTCACTGTGCCCAGCCAGAATGGTCTTTTAAAAAGAGAAGTTGTACCATGTCTTTCTCCTGTCTAGTACTGTCTTGTAATTCTTCACATCACTTAGAGAAAAGTCAAAATCTTTCTGGTATCCTGCAGGCCTACAGGATCTGGCCACGTTCCTAATCTCATCACATTTCTCTGATCAAGGCATAGTGGCATCCCACTCAGAACACACTGACATGCTGTTTCCTTGGTGTCTTTGCAATGGAGGCTCCCTCTGCCCACAAAGAACCTGCCCCTGACAGACTCCTAGATAATTCCTCATGTCCTTCAAATCTATCTCAAAGGTCACCTTAGTGAGGCCCACAAGGACCACCCAGATTAAAACAGTCCCCCCACTAGCCTCACACCTGGGAATAGCTATCCCATACCTCTTACTATCTTCTAATCTAAACTCCTCATTTACTTATTTATAGTATATAGCATACTTCTTTCCCAGAACATAAGCTTAAAACTGTTAGGGTAGCTGGTGCAAATATCCACAAGAGACAGCTCTGAGTCAAACAAAGGTTTACTGACAGAGAACATATTCTCAGAGCTGTCAATACTGCTCCCCTGCACAGGTCCTCCTTGCTCACTGTCCCTTAACCCTTTCACCTCCCAATCCTAGCGATTGTCCCTCTTTCAACCCACAAGATCACTCTTCCATTCCTCAAGCTCCACGCTATGCTTCTTCATCGCTCACCCAGCCACACCTTCATCGCCTCACTTGGACACACCTTCACTAAATAGGGACCTGTCTTCCCTGTCAGGCCCCATCCTTCATCTCTCTTCCCTTTCTTTTGACCTCAACACCACATCTCCTACTCTCGCCTCTCCTTCTTTCTCCCCTCTTCATACCCATTTTTTTGAGCCCCACTCAGTGGCTTCAGCAGCCCCCCTCCTACCATTGCGAGAGGTAGCTGGAGCCAAAGGCATCATATATGTTCACGTTCCTTTCTTGCTCACTGACCTCTCTCATGTCGAGAAATGTTTGGGTTCTTATCCACAGATCCCGATTCCTATACTAAAGAATTCCAATACCTTACCCAGTCCTATGATCTTAAATGGCACGGTATCTATATCATTCTCTATTCTACCCTCCTCATGGAGTAGAGACAGATTTGGGCTGTGCTAAAGCACATGCAGATAAGACACACAGAACCACTCCCACTCATCCTGTTGGAGCTACCGCAGTTCCCTCAGAAGAGCCTAACTGGGATTATCAAACCAACAGCTGCACACTAAGAGACTGACTAGATGGTTATTTGTCTCCTGGTAGGCCTCAAAAAGGCTGCCCAGAAAGTGGTTAATTTTGACAGGCTTAGGGAGATTACCCAAGAACCTAATGAGAATCCAGCCCAATTTCTCTCTCATCTTACAGAGGCTCTTCACTGCTATACTAAAGTACACACACAATCCCCAGAAGGTACTATCATTCTAATAACTCATTTTATTTCCCAATCTTCCCTGGACATTCAGAAAAAACTTAAGAGGTTAGAGGAACCTCTTAAGGTTCCTCCTCAACTCCCCAATTAACCATTCTTAACACTGCCTTTAAGGTTTTTAATTATAGAAAAGAACAAGAAAAAATAGGCAGAGAAAAGAGATAAAGGCAAATTTCAATGTGTTGGGTCGAGAGATGGCAGCTAGACAAAGGAGGGCTGGGCATCTGAAGTTACCCATGTGCACCAAGACTTCCTGTGCGCGCAAAACGGTGGACTGCTCACCACTCTGACCTCAACCAATCATCAGTGAACACGCTGACCTCTGAAATCGGCCCATACCTGTCACCGGGCCTCAGCCAACCAAAAAGAGACGCCTCTTAGTGAGAATCCCCCTACCCTCAACCTACTCGTAAAAATGGCCTCTCTCAGTCTTGGGCGCAACTTTCCCAGCCCACACTGGTGGACCGGTGAAGCTCGCCTGAGAGCGGACCCCAATAAAGCCGTGCTTTTACCTCTTCGGCTAGTGGTCATGGCCTTTACTGCTGATCTGACCTTACACAATGTTTGGCACAGACCCTACTGCAAGGCAAACCCAAGGGTGCAACTTCCAACAAAGGGCACTACTCCTGGGCCTTGTTTCAAGTGAAAACAGGAAGGACACTGGGCCTGTGCATGCCCTAATCTGCCACCTGGGTGTGTCCTAAATGCAAAAGGGATGAACACTAGGGAGTTGATGTCCCTGTAGTCAGTGAGGTGAAGGGCCAAACCTTCCCTCTTCATCCTCCCTAACTAACCTCATAGGGCTGGCCTCCGAGGATTGAAGGTGCCCAGGACTCAGCATTCCGACGACCATCTCCCACCAGGAGCCCACCAGGAGCCCAGGGTAACTGCCACTGTTGAAGATAGGCCAATTTTTTTTCCTCACTGATACACAGGGAACATTTTCAGCTTTGCCCAAATTTTAGGGACCAACTCAGCCTTCCAAAACCTCTATAGTCAGGGTAGAGGGAATAACTTCCAGCCCATGCAGAACAAACCCTCTACCATGCAACATTGAGGGGACTCCTTTTACCCATTCCTTTAAAATTATACCTTATTGCCCCCTCCTTTAAAGGGATGAGACCTCCTCTCACAATGTCAAGCCTCCCTCACCCTTCATTTCCTTTCCATAAGTCTCAATATGGAACAACCCTCCCTGACGGCTACAGATCTTTCTCCCTCCTCTTCTTGCCAATCCCATTTTCCCTTCCACACACACCACACTACTTTTTTCTTTGGCCCTGAGTAACCCACCTCCTCCACCTCCTCTGTCTCCACACTTGGTCCACCTTCAAGTTTGGGATCTGACCCATCCAGCCACTGCATCTCACCATATGCCCATCCATGTATCCCTGAAGGACCTCTCTTCCTTCCCATGTCAGCCTCAATACCCCATTTCCCTGACTCACCTCAGAGGGCTAAAACCCATCATAACAGATCTTTAAATATGACTCCTTTGCCCTATATACTTTCCTTTTAACACCCCCATCCTACCCATTAAAAACCCAACAGATCTTATCATGTAGTCCAAGAACTCCACATCACCAGTGCGGCAGTCCTAATTCAGCCAGTAGTTCCCAATCCATACACTCTATTGTCTTTCATCCCTAATACCACCTCTTACTTTGCAGTCTTAGATCTTAAAGATGCCTTTCTCTCTATTCCCATACATTCTGACTCACAAGATATTTTTGCCTTTACGTGGACTGACCCAGATACTCATTATTCCCAACAGCTCACCTGGACAGTCCTCCCCCAGGGATTTTGAGACAGTCACCATTTCTTTAGCCAAGCACTCACTGAGGATCTCTCTTCTCTTTCCCTGTCACCCAGCCTTCTCCTACAACATGTGGATGATCTCTGCAGTGCCACCTTTCAGGACTCTCAAAATCATACTATTACCCTCCCTAACTTCCTGAGGGAGAAAGGGTACTGTGTTTCTCCATCAAAAGCACAAATATCTAAAACCTCTGTCCTCTACCTTAGGGTCCATCTCACTCCCTCATACCGAGAAATCACCATAGATTGCAAGTCAGCTACTTCCCATCTACCTACCCCTACCACAAAGACAGACATACTCTCCTTCCTGGGTATCAATGGTTTTCTCCACCTTTGCATTCCCAATTTTGGCCTGCTGGCCAAACTTTTATATGAGGCAGCAAAGGGAGATCCTAAAGAGCCCCTTGATCCTTCTAAACCCATCTCTGCCCCATTTTAAGCCCTAAAGAAGGCCCTCCTTACTGCACCTGCACTTAGTCTCCCCAATCTCTCCCAACCTTTTCTTTTTTATGTTACTGAGAGACAGGACATAGCCCTGGATGTTTTGGGACAACAGAAGGGCCCCTCCTTTGCCCCTGTGGCATATCTCTCCAAACAACTCAACTCTACCACCAGGGGCTGGGCTCTCTATCCCCAAACTCTTGCGGCCACTGCTCTATTAACCCAGAAGAGCAAGAAACTCACCTTCAGATAACACATCACCATTCTCTCACTGCATCACCTTTCTGACCTCCTGACCCATAAGGCTCTTCAGAGTATGGCCCTCTCCCACATTCTACTCCTCCAAATCTCCTTCATTGAAGACCCTACACTGTCCTCATGCTCTTGTCCATCATTAAATCCTGCTACCCTTCTTCCCAATCCTCAATTACCAGTTACACACTCATGCTGGTAAGACCTGGATGAATTCCTCCCTCATCCCTCCCATATACAGGAAGAATCACTACTTAACCCTGACTTCTCATGGGTCATTGATGGGAGCTCCTCCATCCATCAAACACAGTGACATGCAGGCTATGCTATTGTTTCCTCCTCTGATATCAGAGAAGCACAATCTCTTCCCCTGGGCACATCCTCCCAAAAAGGCTGAACTTATAGGCCTCATCTGAGCCTTACAATTGGCAAAAGGAAAATCCATCAACATTTACACCAATTCAAAGTATGCTTTTCACATTCTCCTATCACATTCCACCATATGGAAATAAAGAGGTTTCCTATCAACCAAAGGCATTCCCATAGTTAATGGGCCACTTATCCTTGAGTTGCTTAAAGTGGCTCACCTTCCTTCTGAAATAGGGATCATTCACTGTAAAAGTCACTAAACTGACTCCTTCGCTATTACACAAGGGAATAATAAAGCTGATCGAGAAGCCAAGCAGCAGCACTTTCTGATCCACCCAACACCTTCTTATTCCTCAATAACCCCTCATATAACATGCCAGAGGAACATAATTTATACAAACAACAGGGTGCCACAACAGAAGGCCCCTGGTTTAAGATTAATGAAAAATATGTACTTCCACAGGAAAAGCTTCTCACTATGCTCACTCAGATCCATAACTCCCTTCACATCAGTTTCAAACTTCTCCTCTGCCTCCTTTGGCCCCTTTTACCCTCAACTACTCTCAACTCTTCCTGAGGTCACTGAGAAAGGCTCCCTATGTGCCATCACGTCACCACAAGGTGGCTCCCAGCCTCCCCTCTTTACCACCCATCAAGCCCAAGGCTATACTCCTGGAGAGGACTGGCAACTTGATTTTACTCACAGGCTCCCACACAAAAAGACCAAATACCTCCTCACTTTAATCTTTACTTTCTCAGAATGGACACAGGCTTTCCCTACAACTACTGAAAATTCCGTCACTAAAGTTCTTCAGGAAGAAATTATTCCCAGATTTGGCCTCCTCTGTTCACTTCAGACTGACTATGGTTCCTCCTTCATTTCTCAGATATCCCAACAGGTGGCATCTGCCCTTAGCATTTCCTGGAAGCTACACATTCCCTATCATCCTCAGTCCTCAGGAAAAGTACAAAGAGCTAATTTTCTCCTTAAATCCCAACCCACTAAACTGTCCCTAGAGTTAAAGCAACCCTGGACCGTCCTTCTACCTTTGGCCTTAATGTGTTTGAGAGCTACTCCATGTTCCCCTTCCTTTATTAGCCCTTTTAACTTATTTATGGCCGCCCTTTCCTCCTAGGATCTGCCCCTGCTTCCCCAAGTCCTCTCAGAGACTACTTTCCTACTCTTTCTCCAATGAGGCATCTGCTCTGTGAACATGCAGACAGGTTTCTAACCCAACCACAACCCTCCTCTCCACCACTTACCTATCACCCTCATCCTGGGTGTATCTTAAGAATCTTCATCCTTCTCGTCTATCCCCTAAATGGACAGGACCATTCCAAGTTCTCTTGACTACCCCAACAGCCATCAAAGTTGCCAGAAGACCCTCTTGTTTTCATCTCAGCAAGGTTAAACTGGCCCCTGCTGATGGCCTGCCTTCTCTGCCTCTTCCTTCCCCTCTGGGTCCCAGGTACCCCTGGCAGCTAAAAAAATCCCACTACAATCATATTAACACAGATCTCAAGGAACTGTTAAGTTCATGCATGCTTGGTACCATTACTGGTCTTTTGTTCATAACCTGTCCATGGAATAACAATATTTCCCTTGTGCCATATCTTCCCCAGCCCAATTTCAGGCATGGATCTCATCCCTCCACTTACATAGCACCCTCTCCAACTTCTTCCCAGAAGAAATCTCTTATTTCTCTTCCTTACTTCTATTCTCTATTCCTCTCCTATGCCCTCCAAAATGTTAGGCTATTGGCAATAAAAGGTTCACAAGACCTGGGGCACACCAACTCTTCTTAACTCCACCTACTGGGATGGCACACCCAATACTTCTATTGTTCTCTAATTTGATGCCTGCATAATCATTACGCCACAAGATTTCATCACAGGGTGCTACTCCTTTGGTTGGGAATGAGAATGTGTTTCCCAACACAAATACATACGCTTCGAACACAAACAAATGCTTTCAGCTTGCAAAGGTAGCCCTGATGAGGCTTAGTGTCCCTGCTGGTCTTGCCATCACATTCACACAGCTACCCTAGGAAGTTATTTTCTCAAACTTTGTCCCACACTCAACTGTAAAAGTAACCAATGTAGCCCCACACAATATACCATCCCTGACCCTCAACACCCACTCTGGGACTACACCCTCAATGCTGGGGTCTGTATAGGTAGGCGGGGTAAAGATCCAGTAGGAATAATCAAAATTATTAAGGCCTACATCCAACTGGTTGACAAGCCAATATTCAACACAGCTCAAACCATCGCAAACACTACTAAACCCACACCTAGACCCCCTCTGCTCACATTTTTCAATACAACCTTACAACTTCTCAACAATTCTAATCCATCCTATACTTTTGACTACTGGCTCTGCATCACTCTTACCCATGGCTCATTGATAGCAAACCCTATCCCTTCTCCATCGACTTCCAATTTAACCTCTCTCTTCACCAATTCCTCCTATAATTCCTTGTGGCCATTTTATTCCAATGTCTCCTACTTTGCTGCACCCTCTCCCCACCCTATGTCTCTACTCGACCATGTTACCTAACAGTTCCCTGTGCAACACAACCTACAATGTCACCCAGCCACTCCAGAGCCAGCCTAGCATTTTCTTCCTCTGCAGAAGCTCCGTTCTTCACTGCCTGACACCCCTGTTCCCACCTTCTGCCTCCCTGTCCTCCTCACACTTGATACAACTGTATATTATCCTGAAGTGAAGGTTGAACTTGTCCTTTCCTTCCCCTCCTGGACTCTACTTCAGTGTTCCAGACGCGAAAGAGCAATCTTCAGCCCAGTCCTCACTGGATCAGGCATATTGGCAGCACCTGGCATAGGGGTAGCAGAAATAGTTATAGCCACTCATCTTGAACTATGAACTACTAAGAACGCTCCCAAGAATTGAATGAGGACTTTGAGCTGGTGGCAGACTCCCTAGAGTCTCTTTAAATCCAAGTCACCTGTTTAGCCAATGTAGTCCTCCAAAATAGAGCCATTGACTTGCTAATGACAGAGAAGTGAGATAGATACTTTTGTCTTTTTAGAAGAGGAATGCTGGGGCTGGGATTATGGCGCAGTAGTAGCGTGCTCGCCTAGCACTCATAAGGCACTGGGTTCGATCCTCAGCACCACATAAAAATAAAATAAAGATATTCTGTCAGCTACAACTAAAAAATAAAACACTTAAAAAAAAAAAAAAAGAAGAGGAATGCTTTTATTTCCCCAAGAAATCTGGGATAATCCAAGGAAAAATAGCTGAGCTCCAGCAGAGCATCAAGAAATGCTGCGGGAACAGCAGCAGTCATCTCGCTGGAACCATTGGGCCAGACTCTCCCTTGGCTGCTCTCATTGATAGGCCCTCTCCTTACATTCACCATACTGCTCTTAATAGGATCTTATCTGATAAATTGCATGAAAATTTTTTTACAAGATTGAGTAAAAGTGCTCACTAATCAGATTGTAAACCAGCTCTTTATGAGCCAATATGACCCCCTACCCAAAGTTCCAGCCTAAACCCTTCTTTGCCCCTGTTCAGCTCCAAGAAGCCAGACCAAATGACACCACTTATCATTATAAAACAAAGGGCCAGAATGTGAGATCCTTAGGCCAAAGTGACTCCATTGTGAAAATCAGCACCTGCCACCTTAAGAAGCCCACCAGGCATGACCTTCTCCTTAAGCCCACTCCAAAGAGTCCCTAACTACTGAAACCATAAACATTCGCCAAGTTACCATCACAGGACCAGATGGTTTTTTTTTAACTACTTCCTTTTACATGACTATATCGTTAAGAAGTTTTTTTGAGCAGTCTTCTGTGCCTTACAGAAGGGCAGCCTGGCAGATATTCTTTGTCAATAAACCTTTGCTTGACCCAGAGCTGTGTCTCTCATTGATATTTGCACCAGCTACCCTAACAGAAACAACTGGCAAGTTTTGTCAACTTTTAAATTCACGGATCTTCCTGATTATAAAAAGTGTATGCCATGTAACGTGTATTCAAAAAAATGTTAGCTGAATGAATGAATGGTATAAAGTACCTCCTTATTTTACAGACAGTATCTTTATTAATGGAACCTCAGACCAAAGGCTACTATATGGCAGCTGCAGCACAATGTCCTCTCACACTGACATCAGGACTACTTGGGCTTTTCTCACAAATGAGGTTTGATTGATCAAGAGTGTCTGACAAATGACATCTTTCCACTCATTCCCTTGATAATCTATTTTGAGGTATAGCTTTTGTCTATACTATTTTATACTCACCAAAGGAATAAGAATGGTTTTTTGGGGGTAGTGAAATGATTGTTCAAAATTACTTCTTTCTTGCTAGGATTACAAGATCCTATAAGACTTCAGAAGAGGCTGGGATGTGTGGTACACACCTGTAATCCCAGTGATTCTGGAATCTGAGACAGGAGGATCACAAGTTGGAGGCTAGCCTCAGCAACTTAGCAAGACCCTGTCTCAAAAGAAAAAAGAAGAAGAAGAAGGCTGGGGATGTACCTTAGTGGTAAAGTGCCCCTGGGCTAAATCCCTACTTAAAATTTAAAAAATCAAGTTCCTCCAGCCTGAGCAAGATAATGAAACCTCATCTCAAAATAAAAAATAAAATAGACTGGAGATGTAGCTCAGTGGTAGAATGCCTCTCGGTTCTGTGTCCAGGTTTACAAAACAAACAAACAAAAACTTTGAAGGATCTGTGTATCAAAAAAAAAATTATATATATATATATATATCTCCCTTACCCCAGAAGTATTGCAGATTAAACTTGGGAGCACTCTACCACTAAGCTACATCCCAAGATCTTTTTAAAATTTTTACTTTGAGGCAGGGTCTCACCAAGTTGCCAAGGCTAGCCTCAAACTTGTGATTCTTCTGACTCAGCCTCCTGAATAGCTGGGATTAAAGGTGTGCACCATTGTACTAACTAATATTAAGTTTTATATTTCTTTTTACATGCACATATTTCTGGGGAGAGTATCCATAACATTTATCAGTTTTTGTGTAACCCCTCCCCCAACTTAAGCCTAAAAAACCATCCTATACTTTAGAACCATTCCTACTCGAACTCTGGTCCATGAACAGATAATAATCTGCTTTAAGTAGAAAAAGGCCAGGATATAAATGCTCATTGTTTATCTAACTGTTACCAGACTGGGACAAAGTAAGGTAGAGGCTTACTTGCTTACTCTCTGTGTTAGTCAGCTTTTTGTCACTATGTGACCAAAATACTTGACAAGAACAACTTAGAGGAGGAAAAGTTTAGGTTGGGTCACAATTTCAGAGGTCTCAGTCCATGGTCAGCTGACTCTATTGCTCTGAGCCCAAGATGAGGCAGAACATCATGGTGGAAGGGCATGGTCAAGGAGAGCTCAGCTGGTGGCAGCCAGGAAGCAGAAAGAAGAGGAGGAAGAGGGAAGAGAGGGAGAGGAGAGAGGGAGGAGGGAGAGAAAGAAGAAGAAGGAAGGAAAGTAGGAAGGAAGGAGAAGGAAGAAGGAGAAGGAGGAGGAAAGGAGGAAGAGGACTATGACAATGACAATTGGGGAATAGAAAACCCCTCCAGGCACACTGCCAGGGACTTACTTCCTTCAACTAGGTCTCCACCTCCCAGTAGTTGATGTATCTATTAAAGGATTGATCCTGAAGCTGGGGTTGTGGCTCAGTGGTTGAGCACTCGCCCAGCATGTGTGAGGTACTGGGTTGGAGCCTCAGCACCACATAGAAATTAAAAAAAGATCAATCTATTTTTTAATGAATTCCACTGATATCAAAACCTAATCATTTGCCTAAAATGAAACCCTAATCACTGCCTAAAAGCCCCACCTCTGAACTTTGTTCCACTGGGGACCATGCTTCTAAAAACACATGAGCTTCTGGAGACATTCCAGTTCCAAACCATATCAATCTCACTCTCAATTTCTATTTGTATCTCCTTGGGAGCTAGTCCAAGGAGATCAGTGCTGGCCCACAGACTATAATTTGATTAGAATTATTCTAGATAGATTTATATTCCAGCACCCTGGTATCAGGTAAATAGCAGGGATTAATTGTTAGTTAATACAGATTCCATTTTCAGTAATATGGTAGGCTAGATTTTAAGGTTGTCTCTTCTACTGAAAACAACTAAAAATGCTAGGTAACACATTAAAAGTTTCTAAAATTATAGAAGAATAGCAAGAAGATAATCACTTAGGTCAAAATATAAATGTGGGTAGAAATCTAGAGAGAAAATTGTGTTTTCATCTGAATGAATTTGCCAAATTTGGAAAAAAGTTTGTTATTCTTGGGCTCACAAGCTGTTAAGAGACAGGAGGCAGTACTTAGAGCTTGTTCATGTGTGGAGTGTAATAGGGTAGACCACAGATTCATTTCTTCAGAGTAAGGGTGAAGTAAACAAAATCTGTTTGATCTCCCAATACAAAAGTATTCTAAGGAAATTTGTCTTTGAGCCAGCAAAGAAGGAACAGATGACCATTCCTGAGAATTTGTAACCACTAATCAGCTGTGCTATACATTTATTGTCCAAAAGAAGATTTATTGTCCAAAATAGCTTTAGCATTATAAGTCAAAATAACCTGAAGCCATGGTTTTAGTTTATAATTCTCCTGGATTGATAGTGAGCCATAAATTGGAAGGAAACTACATCATTTTTGCACACAACCACGAATTTTGATATCTGAGTTCAAGTTACCAAAATGTTTTAAAACACTAATACTGAAGCCAGGCGCGGTGGCACAAGCCTCTAATCCCAGCACTTAGGGAGGCTGAGACAGGAGAATCACGAGTTCAAAGCCAGCCTCAGCAATGGCGAGGTGCTAAGCAACTCGGTGAGACCTTGTCTCTACATAAAACACAAAATGAGGCTGGGGATGTGGCTCAGTGGTCGAGTGCTCCTGAGTTCAATCTCTGGTACCAAAAAAAAAAAAAAACCCCACTAATACCCATACATTTTTTCTTTCTTTCTTTCCTTTTTGGTACTGAGGATTGAACACAAGGGTCCTTAATCACTGAATCACATCCCCAGCCCTTGTTTTATATTTTATTTTGAGATAGGGCCTCGTCAAATTGCTTAGGGCCTCGCTAAATTGCTGAGGCTGGCTTTGAACTCTTTTTTTTTTAAACTAATTAATTTATTTATTTTATAGTAGAATGCATTTTGACATACAGTACACAAATGGAGCACAACTTTTCATTTCTCTGGCTGTACATGGTTCAGAGTCACTCCAGTAGTGTAATCATACATGTGTATAGGGTAATAATGTCTATCTCTTTCTACCATCCTTCCCATTGCCACCACTCACCCCTCCCCCACACTCCTCTCTACATAAACCAAAGTTCTTTCATTCTGGCTTTGAACTCATGATCCTCCTGCCTCAGTCTCCCAAGCCACTAGGACTATAGGCATATGCCACCACACCTGGCCTCATATGTTTTCTTTAACAGCTTTCTTAGCAATTGCTTATAAAATCCAAATTCATTAAGCACATTTACCAGAGGTTGCCCCTTCAGAATTGAAGACCACAAGGCATATTATAATGAAAATGCCTAGGATACAGAATAAGGATAGAATTTTAAAGGCCACAAGAGAGAGGAATCAGATTACATACAGGAGGAGACCAATTCAAATCTCAGCAGATTTTTTAGCCCAGACCCTCAAAGCCAGGAGATCTTGGAACAACATACACCAAGCTCTGAAGGAAAATGGATGCCAACCAAGAATCTCATACCTAGCAAAATTAAGCTTCACATTTGATGATGAAATAAAAGCCTTCCATGATAAATGAAAGTTAAAAGAATTTACAGCTACACCACAGTCCTTTTTGTTTTTTATTTTGAGACAGAGTTGCTTAGGGCCTCAGTGAGTTGCTGACACTGGCCTTAACTCATAACCAGCTAGCCCAACATGCTCTCATGCACTCAGAACTGCCCAACAGACAGCCAGGTGATGTCCCTCCCTCTAAGAGTGCACCTGATAGCCAGGCAGCCTGCAGCAATACATGTCCTGAGTGTAATCCACCACCCAGAAGATGGCCATCCTGCCCTCCAGAGAACCCCATCATACAGTTACTAGCTCACAGTGACTGCAGTTGCTCACACTCATCCTGAAAGCCAGCCAGGTGGTGGCCCTACCCTCAGCAAAACTACACCATGCCATGCCAGTCATAAACACCCACACGTTGTGCCATTGACACAACTGAAGATTACAACTGAAGAAACTGAACAGACACCACACTATTGAATCTACTCAAAATCAAACCTAATACACCACACACACACTAGCACTAATCCACAAGAAATGCCTCTCTCTATACTGGGTGGAAGGAAAAGGTAGCTGTTGCACTACAGTCATAGATATCAATGTAGGAAATAAGAAACATGAGAAGCAAGGAATAAAATAATTCTCCAGTAAAAGAATGTCCCCCAAAAGGAAATTTATGAAATGTCTGAAAAGGAATTAAAAATAATGATCTAGCTGGGCACATGCCTGCAATCCCAGCACTTTGGGAGGCTGAGACAAGAGAATTGTGAATTCAAAGCCAGCTTCAGCAACAGTGAGGTGCTAAGCAACTCAGTGAGACCCTGTCTCTACATAAAACACAAAATAGGGCTGGAGATGCAGCTCAGTGGTTGAGTACCCCAGAGTTCAATCCCTGGTACCAAAAAAAAAAAAAAAGATCTAAAGGAAGCTCAGTGAGATACGAGAGATACAAAAATTCAGTGAAGTCAGGAAAACAATTTGTGATCTGAATGAGAAATTCAACAAGAAGATTGACATCATTAAAAAGGAACCAAACAAAAATCTTGAAAATGAAAAACTCAATGAATGAAAAATTTAAAAAATATATGTTAGAGCCCTAACAATAGACTAGATGAAGCAGAAAAAAAAATATGGTATTAAGATTTGAACTTAGGGGTGCTCTATCACTGAACTACATCCCCAATCCTTTCAATTTTTTATATTTTGAAGCAAGGTCTAAGTTGCCCAGGCTGACTTCAAACTTGTGATTCTCCTACCTTAGCCTCCAGAGTAGCTGGGCTTACAGGCGTGAAGAAAAAACAAATTGAACCTAATGACAGATCTTTTGGTTTCTGAGCCCAGTCAAAAGGAAAAAGATAAAGAATAAAGAACAACTAAAGAAGAAAGAGAGCCTGAGGGCCTATTGGACATTATTAAATAGACATCTGAATTTTGAGAATTCCAGAGGAAAAAAAATTGTACAAAGATACAGAAAATATATGTAATGAAATAAGAGGTGAAACTGCCCAAGTCTTGGGAGAGATATGCACATCCAGGCCCATAAAGCTCAAAGGATCCCAATTATAGACGCAACCTAAAGAAGTCCTCTTCAAGGCATATTATAAGCAAGCTGTCAAAAGTCAAAGACAAAGAGATTTCTAAAAGCAGTAAGAGAAAAATATCAAGTCACATATAAGGGAATCTCCATTCGACTAAATGCAGATTTATCAGCAGAAACATTGCAGACAAAGAGTATATATACATCTAAAAATTCCACCAAAAAGCTCTTAAAACTGATACATGAATTACAGGATACAAAAATCAGTAGCCTTTCTAAACACCGATGGACTAGCAGAAAAAGAAATTAGTCCCATTTATGAAAGCTACAAAAAGAATAAAATAACTAGGAACAAATTTAACCAAGAAAGTGAAAGAACTATATATAACGGAAAGCATAAAACACTAATGCAAGAAAATGAAGAGAACACGCACAAAATGATGACATCTAGTGTTCATGTACTGGAAGTACTTATTTTGTTACAAAGTCCATGCTATCCAAAGTGATTTACAGATTCAATGCAATCCCTCTTAAAATACCAATGACATTCTTCTGAAATTTTTTTTAAATCACTCCTTAAATGGGGTGGAGGAGGTACCAGGGATTGAACCCAGGGGTGCTTAACCACTGAGCTATACCCCATCTGTTTTAATATGTTATTTAGAGACAGGGTCTTGCTAAATTGCATAGGGCCTCCTAAGTTGCTGAGGCTAGCTTTGAATTTGTGATCCTAGTGCCTCAGCCTCCAGAGCCACTGGGATTATAGGCATGTGAAACTGCACTTGCTACTCCTTAAATTTTTATGGAACCACAAAAGCCCCAGAATCACCAAAATAATATTGAGCAGATTTAAAAAAAAAATTGTTTTTTTAGTTGTAGATGGATGCCCTATCTTTATTTATTTTTATGTGGTGCTGAGGATCGAACCCAGTGACTCACACATGCGAGGCAAGCACTCTACCACTGAGCTACAGCCCCAGCCCATATTGAGCAGATTTTGACTTCAAAACATACTATTCTACTGTCATCAAAACAGTGTGATACTGGAATAAAAAGAGACATGTACACCAATGCTTCAGAATAGAGAACCAGGAAATAAATCCACAACACATTACCAAGAATATATGTTTGAGAAAGGATGGTATTTTAAACAAATGGTATTGGGAAAACTGAATATCCATTTGCTAAGGAATGAAACTAGGCACAAATCTTTTACCACATACAAAAATGAACTTGAGCTGGGCACAGTGGCACAGACCTGTGATCCTAGTGGCTTACAAGGCTGAGACAGGAGGATCTCAAGTTCAAAGCCAGCCTCAGCCACTTAGTGAGGCACTAAGCAACTTAGCCAGATCCTGTCTCAATATAAAGTAAAGTAAAATAAAATAGTTGGGGGATATAGCTCAGTAGTTAAGTACCCCTGGGTTCAATCCATAGTACAATGTTTTGAATGTTCCTAACACAAAGAAATAATAAATATTTGAGGTGGTAGGTATACCAATTACCCTGATCTGATCATTCATTATACAATGTATACATATAATGAAATATCATTCTCAAACCCCATAAATATGTACAATTACCATGTGGTCACTCAATTTTTTTAAATTTAAAGAGCCACTATGTACTCAATCTAAGACCATTATTTTTGTTAATTCCTAGTTCTCACAATCTTATAAAGCTAAAAGAAAAGAAAAGAAAAAAAAACATGATTCTTAGATTGTGAAGGCTGAAACAAAGGCAAAGCCAATGATGGCTGAGGGTCAATAATGACCACAACGTATTTGTTAGATTATTTAATGATGAGAGAGAACTGGTAAGGAAAAACAGGCAGCTGATGATGATTCCATGGTTTTTGGTTTAGACACGTTGTTGAGTATAAATGTCATTAACCAGTATCTATATGGAACAGAGTGAATTCAGTAGGAAAATCAG
>CM053406.1:106180871-106192838 GCA_028644305.1 Xerus rutilus | reverse complement strand
ATTTCTGAGAAATGGAGTTTTTTACTTTCCAATCTCTCCAAATAGAAGGAGAATGAAGTCAATTCACGTATCTAGGGTTGTCAGCGAAAATACAGAATGCCCACTTATATTTGAATTTCCTAAACAAGGAATTTTTTAGTGTAAAGTATCCTAAAATATTGAATGAGGCATATTTATAGTAAAAAATTATTCATTATTTATCTAAAATGCACATTTAAATGGGCATCCTTTTTATTCATTTATTTATTTATTATTTTTGGTACCAGGAATTGAACTCAGGGGCACTCAATCACTAAGTCACATCCCCAGCCTTATTTTGTATTCTATTTAAAGACAGAGTCTCACTGAGTTGCTTAGTGCCTCGCCATTGCTGAAGCTGGCTTTGAACTCACGATCCTCCTTTCTCAGCCTCCTGAGCTGTGGCACATCCAGCCATCCTTTATTTTTATTTGCGAAATCTGATAACTTGGTATCCAGCACAGATACTAACAGCCTGGGTTAATTTTGATGAAGGCTTGAGGAAGGCCTCTCCAAGGAGGTGACATTTAAGGGTAAACCTGAAAGACAAGGAGTTCATTATGCACAGAGAGGAAGGAAAAGCATTTGAGGGCTAAAGAACAGATAATGATGAAGACACAAGCAGGTACTAAATCAAATAGTCTTTGGTTCTGAGTAGTAAATTAAGACAAGAGTATAATGGGGAAGACCCAGGGCTACTACATA
Organism: Xerus rutilus; assembly: GCA_028644305.1. Taxonomy (NCBI): domain Eukaryota; kingdom Metazoa; phylum Chordata; class Mammalia; order Rodentia; family Sciuridae; genus Xerus; species Xerus rutilus. Next base: position 106,192,115 of record CM053406.1, on the reverse strand, counting down.
CTAATGACATCCCCCAGATCTAGACAAGTCGGTCATCCTGAGGAGAGGAAAACATTCCAGTAATTTAGGCAAGAGATGTTGTTGGCTTGAGTTATTGGGATTCAGTGGAGCTGGAGGGAGCAGGAATATACTGTGTAGATAGAACTGACGAAAGTGTTAAAGAGGTCTTTGTGGGATGAGAGCAAGGAAAATCAAGGATGAGTTTCTAATTCCTGGAGTGAACAAGTGGGTCAATGCAAGATGCACTTACTGAAACGGGAAAGGCTCTCTTAATGAGCTTTAGCTGTTAAGATGGGATCACAAGAGAGGAGATCATAAGAGAGGAGATGAAGACTGAGTGATGAGACTTCCTGGTTCAGCTGGACAATCATGCACAAGCACCGCCTCTCTCCTCTGCCGAATATTCCCAAACATGCACTTACCTGTCTGTTCTCTTCTTCTTACCTCCCTCCCTGCCCTCTCCACCACATTTTCTCCTTCTTCTCTCTTCTTTCTTTTTGATTTGTTGTCATCCTATTTCCTGGACAGAATCAGAGGCTAAGCCAGCAGGAAGGGTGAAGTGTAGAAAGCTAAAAACAGAAAGCTTTCCCATGATTCTGTGATTCAGTCTTCCAATAGACTCCATAAACCATTTAACCTCTCTTCCCTGGACTTCAGGAAATGTTGAAGTGGAGAAGAGGGAGAAGAACTTGGACTGAAGAAGTTGAGGAAGCCACGGAGGAAGGAGCCAGCCTCATCTTACAGCAGATGGGAAGTCCACCAGTCCAAACCTCTTCATTTATTTTGTTGTTTAAATTGGGGGAGGGAGTGTAGGTACTGGGAATAGAACCCGAGGTGGCTGGTGGGGGCAGGCTTTACCACTGAGATACATTGCCAGTCCTTTATACACACACACACACACACACACACACACATTTATTTATTATTTGGAGATAGGGCCTCACTAAGTTACTGAGGCTGGCCTTGAACTTGGGATCCTCCTGTCTCAACCTCCCTAGGTGCTGAAATTAAGGTGTGTGCCATCACACCAGGCTCAAACCCCCTCGTTTAAAAGCTGAAATAATTGCTGGGTGCAGTAGTACATACCTGTAATCCCAGCAACTCAAGAGGCTGAGGCAGGAAGATCTCCAGCTCATGAATAGCCTTAGCAACTTAGAGAAATCCTGTCTAAAAAATTAAAAAAGCCTGCGATGTAGTTTCAGTGCTAAAGCATCTGTGGGTTCAAGCTTTAGTGCCAAAAACAAACAAACAACAATAACAACAACAAAACACTGAAATAATTCATGTTTTCATCTTTCTGGCTAAATTAAGTATTAAATTGCACAGTATGAAGTTACATACACACAGATTGGAAATAGTGGCATCTCAAGATTCAACTGTACTCTTGCTAGCTTTGTGACTATAGAGTAAAAATATTACATACATTACATCAAAGAATTGTTTTAAGGATCTAAGAAAATAATTTATATTCATCCATTCAACAAATATTTATTAAGTACCTATTATGTACCAGAAACAGTGTTGGGAGCTAAGGATTCAGCAGAGATCAAAGCACATAGGAGCCAGCCCTCTTAAGGAAACAGATCGTTAACAAATAGATAAGTGACATGTAGTTGGTACCAATGAGTGGCTCTTATCCAAAATACTTAGGACCTGAAATGATTTGGGAATTTTTCAGATTTTGGGATATTTGCATATATTTGCAATACAATATTTTGAATGTGTCTGCATTTTGACTGTGATCTGTTACAGAAGGTCAGGTGTGAGATATTTTGGCAGAGATATCCAATCTAAACACAAAATTAAGTTATGATTCATATGTACCTTATAAACATAATCTGAAACTAAAAGTAATTTTATATAATACAATATTTTATTTTTAAAATATTTATTTATTAACAGTACTACTGGGAATTAAACCCAAGGGCACTCCACCACTGAGCCATAAACCAAGCTCTTTTAATTTTTTTGTGTGTGTGTGGTGCTGGGGATTGAACCCAGGGCCTCGTGCATTTGAGATAAGCACTCTACCAACTGAGCTATATCTTCAGTCCCCTGCCCTTTTAATTTTTGTTTTGAGACAGGATCTTGCTAAATTGATTAGGGCCTCACTAAGTTGCTGAGACTGGCTTCAAACTGTGATCCTCCTGCCTCAACCTCCCTAGTCACTGGAAGTAGAGGTATGTATGCCACCATACCCAGCAATACAATATTTTGAATGTGTCTGCATTTTGACTGTGATCTGTTACAGAAGGACAGGTGTGGAATTTTTCACTTATGAAGTTATTTAGGCACTCAACAATTTCAAATTTGAGGACATCTCTAATTACAGATTTTTGGATTAGGGATACTCAAGCTGTACCATAAAGCAATTTAAAGTCAAGAAGGAGGATAGGGAATGCTGGATGGAATGGGCAGGTTTACAATTTTAATAGGTTATATTTGAGCAAAGTTTCAAAGAAAGTGAGAGAATTACTCAAGTGCTTTTCTGGAGGAAGTTGTTCCAGATGAAGGGAAAGGCAGAGGGAAAGGCTCTGAAGCAGAAGCTGCTGGTGTGTTTAAGATTTAGCTTGCCTGGGCACAGTGGTGCATGCCTATAATCCCAGCCACTCAGGAGGATGAGGCAGGAGGATCTCAAGTTCAAGGCAAGTTAGCGAGACCCTGCCTAAAAAAAAAATAAGCAGGGGTTTGCAGGACTGGGATTGTGGCTCAGTGGTAAAGTCTCCCTGGGTTGAAACCCCTGCACAAAAAAGGAGAAGGAGAAGGAGAAAAGAAAGAAAGAAGGAAGGAAGCAAGGAAGGAAGGAAGGAAGGAAGGAAGGAAAGAAGGAAGAAAGAAAGAAAGAAAGAAAGAAAGAAAGAAAGAAAGAAAGAAAGAAAGAAAGAAAGAAAGAAAGAGTAGTAGGAAGTGAGAGAGACGACCAGGTTGTGCAGGGCTTGAGGTTGTTGTAAACACTTCCTTTAGTTCCGAGTAAGGTGAGCCTGGCAGGGAATGGAGGTGTGGAGATGCTAGGAAAGGACTGATTCTGGACATGTATTGATGGGAGCTGACGGTTTGCTGCTGGATTGGATATAAGTCATGACAGCAAAAGAGGAATCAGGATATTGGAGGGGATTTGGCCCCACCACTGAGAAGACGGGACTGCCAGCAGTTGGACTGGGAAGATTAAGAATTAAATGCTGGATGTGTGAAGCTCAACTGCCTGTTTTGAACTGTGCAGCCCTCAGTCAGCACGTGACATTATGAGTGGTGGCAGAATCAAAAAGAACAAGAGTAGTTCAAATTAATATTAGCAAATTATAATTTTCAAAGCTTTTTAAAAATTTTTCACCCTTCTCTTACCTACTCAAGGAGAGAGTGTAGCATTCCAGTTACAGGGAGGAACCTGGGGGCCAGGCAGAATAAGTGGCCTATTTTCTCAAGATCAAAGTCTGCCTGGGGGCAGAATCAGGGCTTGAGTTCATCTTCCCCCAGCACAGTGTTGGAACCCTGACTCCTGACTCCCAGGGACACAGAGACACAAAGAGTATCAGAGACATGGACTATGAGTCAGAGAAACCAAGTCAGAATCATGAAAGGAAGTGTGAGGCAGAGCAAGGAGACCCATTGAGGGAGACAGCAACACAGAGTGACCTAGAAAAGCCTTAAGAGCCGAAAGCCAGCCCCATGTGCCTCTGGGACTTGGCCCACATGACAGATTCTCCCTCCCTCCCTTCCTTCCTCTTCCCCAGTGACCTGTTGCCAAAATATCACAGGCATGCTGCTGGCATGCAGCCTGCCAATTAATGCAGCAGCCTTTTCCTCTGACTTCCTCCAGAGCCTTAGAGGTGCCCCCCAACTCACCCCTCCAGCCCTGCCTTGCCCCACCCTGCATCTCTGGGAAGAAAACTGGTCCGGGGACCTGCCTTGGACTCTGGGGCTCCCCTCATCAAGCCGCTCCCTGAGCAGAGTGTGGCCTCTCGCACCCTTTTATCTGCCATCTCTGAGCACCTTTGTGAGCGTCCTTGAAACCAGGGCTTGGAAGAGGTACCCACACCCATGCCCAGCTCCCCTGCCTCCAGGGTGGCATGTGGGGTAGGAAGGGCAGGGAGGGGCTTCAAGGAAGCAGAAGCGAAGGATCCCTCAAAAGCTCTTGGGATGGCTCTGAGGAGGCTGTGAAGACAGATCTATTCCTGAGAGGAGAAAGGTGAAGGCTAGCAAAGAGGACACTAAAGAGGAATTAGGGCATAGCAGGGCCCACTGGGTCAGATGGAGGGGATGGGGCAGTGAACAACAGTATCAGAAATGAGTGAGGAGCAAACACAGGGAGGAGGGAATCTGGCAGAAGAAGCTGGATGTGGTGAGAGGATTCCATCGAACTATATAAAGCTGGGAATGAAATTGAAGAAGATATAATAATATTTTTGCATTTTGGAACATCATTATGTTTTATTTCAGCATTTGTTTATCATAAATGTCATCACTCTCATTTTACAGATCAAGAAACTGAGGCTCAAGAAGTGAAGTGAATTGCCCCAAATCACACAGCTAGTAAGAACAACAAATCTCTACTTTGTCTTTTATACTATAACAGCAGCAGTTTCTGTAGGTGGCATGTTAAATAGAAGAGAGGTTAGACTTTTAGGATGTTGAGGATTTTCACCCCACAAATATTTATGGGCCACTTTTTCTGTGTCAGGTGATATGCTAAGCACTGATGGTATTAAGACAGTCGGCCTTCAAAAAACTGAGCTTACAGTCCAGGAGAGATGTGAGCTGTATAAACCAGACAAGGGCGTGGAACAAGGCCTGAGGGCTCCTCTGGGGGAGGGCAGCTTGGGGAAGCTTTCACAGGGGATGTCTGGGAAGAGGGAAAACCTTTCTCCCGTGGATGGTGGGGGGCGGTGGAAAAGGGCCTTTCAGGCAAAAGCCAGCTTGCACAGTACTTGGGAGAGTGGGTGTGTGAAAGAGAACAAAGGAGGGATGTGAAGGGAACTGGAAGGAGAAGCTAAAGAAATGATGGGGAGGACAGTAGCATTAAATTCATGATCCACTTAAAACTCGTGGTTGTGAGGGTTAGGAAAGATCTTACAACTATAGTGTATGGTGTTTAAGTTAAGTTAAGGTGTTTCTCCATTATGTTGGGGCGATAGAAACTTAAGTGAAATAGAAATATTCATAGCATACCTATATGCCAGATGACATCCAAAGTGCTTTCACATACATTAGGTAATTTAATCCATGTATCAGTATTTAATAAGAATGAGGAAGGACTGGGGGTGTCGCTCAATGGTAGAGCATGCTTAGTATGCGTAAAGCCCTGGATTCAATTCCCAGCACCAAAACAAAACAAAGAATGAGGAAAACCTATTTGGGTTGACATGAGACAATCTCTAGGACCCATGGTTAAAAGAAAAAAGTGCAGAATATTGAGTACTATGAGTTATGATTCATATTAAAGAAACACTCACAAGGGAAGGATTTTGGTAGGGGGAACAGGGAGAATAGAGTCAAGGCAGCTAGGGAGATGAGGTGTCTGGAGAAGGGCAGGCACAGCTCACAGCTGAGAATTACCGTGCGTGCCATGATGGAGCATGGCATCCTGCCTGGGGCTGGAGCCCAGAGGGACCTGGAGCTTGCCTTGCCAAGCGCTTAGCAGCAACCCTTTATCCTGGGCAAGTCCAGAAAGTTCTTAAGTGGGGAAGGAATGCACTCTGAACATGTTACATTCTGACAGCAGGTAAAGAGTGAATTGGAAAAAGTGTGAGAGACCAGGAAGCCCGCAGAATAGAGAGGGGGAGGCAGTGTGAGGGAGTACGTGGGCAGCACAGCTTGATGTGGCTGGTGGGGGGAAAAAAGGAACACAGAACATAATAGGATTATTTCTGGAATTTTAATTGAAGTTATACATGCCATAAAAAGTCAAATAATTAGATGAGTTAATTAGAAAAAATATCAACCCTCACCCCTGTCTCTCTACTTTCAACTCTTAGCTCATTTGTTTTTGGTGTTTGTTTCTATGTGCCAGGATTATATTAATAATTACATGCTCTTCCAATTTTAGGCATTATCTATTGGTTTATGAAAGATATAACTTTTTATTTAAACCACAACCTCATTTGGTCCTCAAGCAAATATCCTCTCATCTCCATTATCCTTACTTAATAGCTATTTCAAAAACACAAACATACATATATGCACATTCACATATATATTTCTATGTGTACATAAGTATTTATATAAATGCTCAGAAAAATGTCCTGAAGGACTACATCATTAGGATTTAGGGAGACAGTAGTTAAATGAGACTTTCATTGTGCCTGTCTCATTTAAATTCTTTGCAAATGAATTTAATTACTTGTTAGTTTTTAGAAATAATCCATACAACAATACTAAAAGGCAATTATCATTACCCACAGTTGACAGATGCAGAAACTAAAGCCCAGAGAGTTAAGTAATTTGTCCAAGGTCTTACAACAACCAGACACCTCTGGTAAAGAGAAGATTTGAACCTAAAGGAAGAGAAGGGCAGGACATAGAATGTGAAAAAGAAAGCCAGGCATATTGTGTGTGTGTGTGTGTGTGTGTGTGGTGGGGGTGGGTGGAGGTGGGAGGGTGATAAAAAACATTTAAGAACAGGAGAGTCTGCCTTTGTCAAGAAGGAGAAATGAAAGCAGGAGGCATTAACATCAGAGATGTCTGATTTGAAGGAAATGTGAAGGTCCCTACCAGGAAAAGGGAATCACTAATACACAGAAGCACTGGACTGAGGATGAAAGGTCATGGCCCCACATCCTTGGAGAGCGTCCCCAGAGAACTCAGGAGCCAGGCATCTGGCAGGTTGTTGATTTATCCCACAGTGAGTCACTGGATCCCTGAAACTGACAGCCTGGGTGAGATCACCACCCCAAAAGGCAAAGAGCAGAGACAAAAAGGCCCTTGGGGTCCAGGGAGCTGAACCCGTCTGGTCAGAGGCCACTATCACAGAACCAACAAAGAATTCATATCTAATAGATTTTCCTCAGGGCTCAAATGAGTAGGTACGGGAGTCACTGTGAGACTGTGATACAAGGCAGAATGACAAACAAAAACAGCCCAGCCAAGACAACAAGCTTCAGAGTCTCTGCCCTGAGAGAACAAGACACCTCCAGATAGGAGAGGCCTGCAGGGGGCCCCAGTCAAGGCCACCAAAGCTGCTCCCTAATGACTTGTCAGCTTCACCAGGGCCCAGGTTACCTGTCACTTTTCATGGCCATGAAAAGTGGGATTTTATGGCTAGGTGGGGGTTGGATACCTTGCAGATAAACTCAAGATTTGTCCTGTTTAAAGAGTTTTTGCTGTGAACTGGTTTCTAAACACATGAACACACATTTCCCAACCACACAAATTCATCTATTCCCCAGTTCCCCACCTAAGCACTCAGACAGGAAAACAGAGCAGCCTGTGCTATTCAGAAGGTGGCCTGACGCTCACCCCAAACACTTTTATTCTCCTCCTAGGCATAAACTGCCCTAGAAAATACCAACCTCAGACAAATTTACCCTGAAATCATGATAGAGTGAGACAAACAAGATAAGTTTGTCTGAGCACAGACCAAATAAATCATGGTAACTGTGCCATCCATAAAATACCAAACACCTCTGCTAAAAGGGAAGATGCTTTTTTGACCAGTTTTTGGGATGACCGCTGGATGTGTGTGTGCATGTGTGTGTGTGTGTGATATTGGGGATTTAACACAGGGGCACTCTGCCACAAAGCTACATCTCCAAATGTTTATTATTTTTATTTTGAGATAGGATCTCACTAAGTTGAGTTGCTGAGGCTATACTCAAGCTTGTGATCCTCCTGCCTCAGCCTCTTAAGTGGCCAAGATGACAGTAGTGCATCACTGTGTCTGACTCCTATTTCTTTTTTTAACCAATTACAGTTTTATCCTCATTCTAGTTTCCTCTTCCATAAATCCCATGATAGGTGTTTTTTTTCCTAACACACTTATTGAGATGTCCCATGATTTCATATGGGGCGCATTCTCCCTTCCTCAAGGAATAATAAATTTAACTTGTTCAACTGCAAGTGTGTTCCCAGGGGTCTTTGAATGGAGAACATTGATAGCATTCAGTGTTCTCTCTCCTCTCTCTCTCTCTCTCTCCGCATTCTTTCTTTTCCTTTTTAGAATTTTCTTCTTCTTCATCTTCCTTTTGGGAGAGAGCTGTGGTTTGAGGGTTGAACCAGGGGCCCTCTACCACCGAGCTACATCTCCAGTCCTTTTCATTTTTAGTTTGAGACAGGGTCTCAGTCATTCGTCCAGCTATCCTCCAACTTGTGATCCTCCTACTTCAGTCTCCCAAGTAGCCGGGATTATAGGCATGGCCACCACACCCAGCTTCATTCTTATCCTCTGGGATGCACACTGAAGAACTGGATCCATTCTGTGAGGAAGAAGCCGGTACAAAGGCAAGAAGTGCTGTCAGAAGGGACAGACTAGTCATGCAATCACTCAGCAAATCTTTATGGAGCACCCGCATATGCCACAGATTGTTCTAGATGCCAAGGATGATAGGCAAATAGAACAAGATCTCTGACTTCAGGAACCTCTCAGTTGAGGTGAGGGTGGGAGAGACATGAACAGATCATTGATTTGTGGCAATAAGTCCAATAATTGAAATATGGCCCCGGGGGCTATTCTATGCTTAGAGAGGAGATGCATCCAAACCAATGAGGGAAAGGAAGGGGGAAATAAAGAAAGGCTTTTTGGGATTAGGTATTTGAGTCCTGCAAGCTGAGGATAAGCTCATAAGAATGAACAAAAGCAGGTCAGGGAGATGGTAGATAGTGTGGTGGGTGGCGAGTTTTATGCAGTTTGGTTTTACTAGAGTGAAAAATGGGAAGCAGGCAAGAGGAGGGATTAGATCGGAGGCACTTACAGATCACAATGTGGATGTCAGTCCTTATCCTTCAGAGAAAGTGAATCACTGAAAGTCCAGCTAATCCTGATATGGTCAGATTCAGTTTTTTAAAATCATTTGAATGTCTGCAATGTACTTTAAAATTCATAAAATTACAAGACGGACTGATAAAGGGATGGGTAGATAGAAACATTTGATAAAGCAACTATGGTCAAATGCTAATGACAGAATCTAGGTGGTGGGTATTTGGGTATTCATTGCAAAATCCTTTTAAACTTGTGTGTGTGTGTGTGTGTGTGTGTGTGTGTGTGTGTGTTTCTTTTGGTGGTGCTAGAGATCAAATCCAGGATCTCATGCATGCCAGACAAGTGTTTTACCACAGAGTCACATTCCAAACCCCTCTTCTGCTTGTTGAAGAATGCTCACGATAAAATTTTGAGAGGCACCGTGAGGTATACTTGTAATCCAAGCAACTTGAGAGACTGAGACAGAAGGATCACAAGCAAATTTGAGGCCAGATTTGGCAATTTAGTGAGACCCTGTCTTAAAATAAAAAGCATTGAGGAGCTGGGGTTGTGGCTCAGTGGTAGAGCACTTGCCTCACATGCGTGGGGCACTGGGTTGGATCCTCAGCACCACATAAAAATAAATAAATAGAATAAAAGATGTTGTGTCCATCTACAACTAAAAAAAAAAAATTTAAAAAAAAAAAGCATTGAGGTTGTAGCTAAGTGGTAAAGCTCCCCTACATTCAATCCCCAGTACTCAAAACAAAACAAAAAAGGGAAACAATTCTTTTGGCCTGGGACATAGAGGATGGATTGAGCAGAATAGGTCTGGAGGCAGGGAAATGAGGGAGGCAGTGGTCATGGTAATCCAGATGGGGACTGATGGCCTGATCTAGACAGTGGCAAGGAGAGCAGATGAAAGAGAATGGAGCTCTGAGGCAGAAACGTAGGGTTGGGCCCTGAAGGACCATGAGAGTGAAAAAGAAGAAGGAAATGAGGAAAACACCTAGGTGAAGGTGAGTAGGTGGAGGATGGTGGCAAAAAATGAGTAGAGAAAAAGGCCCCAGGAACAGATCCGGGAAGGAAGACAAGATGACTTGATGACCTAGAAGTATCTGGATTATGCTTCAAGAGTTAGCAGACCCCTTGCTTCCCAAGGAGTGGGTGGAAGGGTCTCAGCACTGTGAGCCTCCTTCTTTTGACACTGACCTTTTCACTGGACTTCCCCAGGAGTGGGGTGGCTCTTGTTTACTCCCCCTTGCTAGGGAGCAGTTCTGCACCCCTCATGCTTTCTGCATGCCCACTACCCCGTTTTCTCCTCTGCCTTCCCACTTCCTTGCTCCTCCAGCCTACTCGCTCAAACTTGACTCCCTGGAGAATAATGCATCCTCGGCCCCACTGCCTTGTTTTCCTTTCCTCTCACCTTGCCTTCCTTCAGGTTTTGGCCTTGGTTTTTCCAGTAACCTAGAACAATGACCATCCCCTTCTCAGCTCCTGAGAAGTTCTTCTTTCAGAGTCTTTCAAAAGCTGCCACAGAGCCAGGCGCGGTGGCTCACGCCTGTAATCCCAGCACTTTGGGAGGCTGAGACAGGAGAATCGCGAGTTCAAAGCCAGCCTCAGCAACGGCGAGGCGCTAAGCAACTCAGTGAGACTCTGTCTCTACATAAAACACAAAATAGGGCTGGGGATGTGGCTCAGTGGCGGAGTGCCTCTGAGTTCAATCCCCAGTACAAAAAAAAAAGTTGCCATGGCTCTAAAGAACCATTTCCCTGCTATCATATTTTTCATACCCTCGTTTTCAAGTATGTGATAGAAGGAATTGTAGGTTGAACTGTGTCTGCCGGAAAGCTATAGTTGAAGTCCTAGCTCCAGATACCTACTAAGGTGACTTTGTTTAAAAACAGGATCTTTTCAGATGAAATCAAGTTCAAATGAAGTCAACTGGATTACAATGGGCCCTGGTCCAGTATGACTGGTGTCCTTATAAGAAAAGGGAAATTTGGACACAGAAATGCAAGGGAGAACTGGGGATGGTGATGTACGCGCGTAATCCCAGCCGCTCAGAGGCTGAGGCAGGAGGATCACAAGTTTAAAGCTAGCAATTTAGTGAGACTCAGTCTCAAAATAAAGAGTAAAAAGTCCTGGGGATGTAGCTCAGTGCTTAAGCACTCCTGGATGTTCAATACCTGGGAAGAAAGAAAGAAAGAAAGAAAGAAAGAAAGAAAGAAAGAAAGAAAGAAAGAAAGAAAGAAAGAAAGAAAGAAAGAAAGAAAGAAAGAAAGAAAGAGAGAGAAAGAGAAAGAGAGAAAGAGAGAAAGAAAGAGAAAGAGAGAGAGAGAGAAAGAAAGAAA
>CM053406.1:106170270-106180771 GCA_028644305.1 Xerus rutilus | reverse complement strand
AGGGAGAGAGAGAAGGAAGAAGGAAGGAAGGAAGGAAGGAAAAGAAGGAGGAAGAGAGGGAAGGAGTAGGGAAGGAAGGAAGGAAAAAGGGGGAGGGAAGGAGGGAGGGAAAAGAAAAGAAAGAAATATAGGGGAGAGGACAGATAAGAGACCAGAGTGATGCATTCCTTCAAGCCAAGGAATGCCCAGGATTGCAGGATTACAGAAGCTAGCAGAGGTAAGGAAGGAGGCTTCCCTAGATCCTTCAGAGGGAGCAGAGCCCTGCTGACATATTGATTTCAGACTTCTAGTTTCCAGAACTGTGAAAGAATAAGTTTCTGTTGTTTCAAGCCCCTCAGTCTGTGTTAATTTGTTATGACAGTCCTAGGAAACTAATAGGGTTTCAAAGAGGGAGCAATACCATGGAAAGATTATTATTTGTTATAACCATTCTGTCACTTGTTCATGGGATTTTGTCTTTTCAAAATGGTTTTTGCATGTGCTTTAGATTTAAGTTCAAGCATCCATGACCTATCTGGAATGTGGGAGTGTCATGATACATAATTCTTCAGGAGGTTGTGAGGAGTAAATGGAATAACATCTCTGAAACCATTTAGTACACTGCTGAACAAGTTGTTGTTGGTACTATTATAACCTGTGGAGGAGCAGGAAAAAAACCAGGTTAAGGAATGGAACTTGCAGCCCTTGATAAGGACTCAGTATTTGCTCAGAACACTCCTCAGGGATATAGGCTTCCAAAAGGCTCTGAAAGAGAAGCCGCTCTTTCTCCAGGGGTAAAAAAGGGGATACTCATTGCTCACAGTTAAGATCCAGGTTGGAAGACCTCCCCAAATTTAAACCTGGTTATAAAGTATTCTTTCATTCACTCTGAACCAGACCCTGCACTGAGACTGGAATAGGGGAGAGTAAAAGATGAGTAAGAGGCTGCTTCTGTCTTCAAGGAGTTTCCATCTACTGACTGGTCCTATGATGGCTTTGAGAGTATGCACACTTCCTACAGGAAGAGTCAGGCACCCTGACTGGGAAAGACTTCTTGGAGAAGGTGAGGTGGAGCTGGTCCATGAAAATTGAATTTCCAAGATATTAGTCCTTTGCTAAAAAGGATAATTAGGGGATGGTTTCTATTTAGAAAATATTAAATCTACTACCCCATTCTAGGGTCTGTGCTGTGTCAGGGGTTGGGAGAGGGGAAGAAGTAGGTAATTAATGTAATATAGTCAGAGATCTCTATTTCTAGCAAGGAAGCTAAATCTGCACACAATTAAAGGAAACTGGGTAAAGTGTATGAAGTCCTTGGCTAGGACTTTTGAATATGGGAATTTGGACTACCCGAAGGCGATTCTGAATGAACGTCAGGACAGGAGTTGCTGGCCGGTCTTGGCCTTCTTTTCACCAGTCCCAGGTCGTCTCCTTGGCAGGAGAGCCAAAGCTGCTTATGTAATCAGCGGCGCCTCGCGGGCGACCGGGGGAACTGGATGGAGGAGCCGGGCCAGGGCTGACAGCGCGCTCCTGGAATCCGTGCTCCGGGCGTTGGCTCGCTCCCGCCCCGACACCTGGGCCCGCCCTCCCTGGGCAAAGACACGCGCCCAGCCGCTCGGCGGTCAGCGGGCGACTCTGCACTCGGCTGCAACCCTGCCACTTCCTAATCCCGACTGAGAGGCTGTAAAAACCTCGGGATGCCCGCCCCATCTGCCAACCCTGCCCCACAGCCGGCTGAAGAGAGTCCAAGAGGAAGAAACCCATGAAATTTTGAACTCCGGCGCAAATCGTGGGTCCTGCTCTCCCCACCAGGACGTCATCTTGTCCCGGTGTCTCTGCGGTTTGTCCTTTTTACTTTTTCAGAATCACCTAGGAAACATTGCAGTCCATTGAGTTTAACTTCGATTCCTGGGAAAACTAGAACTGATACAGGTTTCTGTTGTGATGATAAGTTTAAGAGGAAGATGCACATAGTTCTGGGTTAACTTTGGTTTCTCAGAATGAGGACCCGGAAAAGTCGGATGGATTTGTCTTTGAAAGGGAATCCTTTGCCATACTCAGAAAATTTTCAACATCTCCGAAGGGATAGATATCTGGGTCCTGAGTCAAATTCACTCCCAAATACTGACTCTGAGAGAGACCTTACTTAGAGGATCTTAGGTCTTTTTATGGACACAGCTAAGAAATACTACTAACTATAGACAATTAGATTCATTTCATCTCATTTATTTTTTATAATGATGTAAAATATTTACATAATGTCAAATATACAAAACAAGACACATTTGTGCTGGGAATGTGGCTCAGTGGGCTCAGAGCCTTTGCTTTAGCATGCACGAGGCCCTAGGTTTGAAATACGTAGAAGAGACGAATTTCCATCGCTTCCTCCTAATTTTACCCCTACCCTCAGGTAATTTGTATTAGGCTTTGATTTATTCTTCTACTTAAAAAGAAAAAAAGAAAAGAAAAAACGTAAGGAAAAATGTATATATATAGCCCTCCTTATGTGACATTTAGGAGTATGGTTATTTATGTGTATGGTTACTCACCTAATTTTTTCACTTAATATATTTGGAAGTCATCCCATAATACAACATAAATAGTCCTCATTTGCAAAGTGGTGTTAAGGTGGATCTGGCTAAGTCTCCTGAAGAGACAAAAGCCAGCGTCATGGTTTTCAGACCTCAGGAAAGGATGAGGTCCAGACGAGCAAAGGTTGCATTCAGAGTTACTTGTGCAGGTGTGTGCTGCAGGGAAAATGAAATGGAGGAAGAGAAGGGAGAGGCTCAGGGTCAGTTGTCCAGTCTCCTGCATCTTTGTCTCAACTAGGGTGCAAATGCATGCTTTCTCAACTCAGCTTTTTCAACCATCACTTGTTGATGGGCATTTGAGTTGCTTCCAGTCTTGTTCTATTACAGTGCTGCAACGGATAGCCTTGTGTATAGTCTTTTCGTGTATTTGAGTCTTTCTTTTTGATTCAGACATAGAAAGGGGAAGGGGAAACTGAGAGAAAGATGAAAAATTTTAAATGGGGTCAAAACATTCGGCCTGCCTCAAGCATAACGTTTGGAAGGGGCTCCAGCAAGACTAGCTTTCAACTGGACCAGCTGTAGCATCCCAAAATGGGGTGTTAGGAGGGAAGAGGCTGAGAGAAAGGAAAGGGAACAACTCTAAGGATTCAGGGTGATTTGGGTGCCAGGATACAGGAGTTGGAAAAAGGGGAAGATTTCCCCAGCGAAGGAGGCGTGGAAGGTGTATATGTGGTTGCCGCGTGCGTGGTCCATGAAGATGGATTTCTTCGGACGGATGGGGAGATTCTCCTGGGTGCCACCATCGGTGAGCGCCTCGCACCCGAAGCTTGTGATGTGCAGCGTTCAGAGGCGGGCCAAAGACTCCACACGAAGACAACCGCGTCCCGACACTAGCTCCGAGGCCACGCCCACCAGACAGCCTCCACGCTCCCTCCCTTGGAGCTCCGCCTCCCAGGCCTGGCAACCAGAAGAAATACCTGGAGAGCCCAGTACGCAACGAAAAGGGTAGAAGCGCTTGGGGTCTGCGGGCTCTTCCGACTTGTGCGGGAGGTGGAGGGCCAGCGTTACTGTCTTTAGATCCTGAGAAAGGATGAACTCTGGGTGGGCCGAGGTTGCGTCCAGTGTCACAGGGGCTGTGGGAAAATGAGGAGAAAGAGACAGCGTCAAGTTGTTCACCCCCAACTTCTGAGCTTCCTCAGGTGCAGCTGGAGGTAGGCTTCACAACTCCAGTCACAGGAGAAGTCCTAGGCCTATCTCCTCCTTAAAGTCCATCCCTAATTTCATCACGTGCTGTACAGTGGGTGCAGAGGAGAGCTCTCTGCTGCTGTTGGTGGTGGGATCATTTCAACACTCAAAGATGAGAGATCATCTCTTCCTCATTTCCCGTGGTCCCTGATTGAGGCTACGTATGAGATATTGAGGGTCAGACTTTATGAGCTTAAGTAATTTTTCCAAAGTGGAGTCCCACAAACACAAGAATGAAGGGGAAGATTGGAACACAGAAGGAATATTCAGAATCTCCTGACCTCGGCCTCACATTGAGGATTCAGACACTGAGTCACAGTTTACCAAGACGAGAAGGCTTTCATCCACCCTTCACAAAGGTTTGCGTGGTGGTGGACTTTCTGCTGATTTGTTTTTCTAATCGCAATTTTTGCTGAAATATTAATTTTCCATTGCCACATGTGGTGGTTTGGGAGAGATGGAGGATATGGAAACGCAGCTAAGAGCGAGAGCGGTAAGGCTTATGGGGATGGGTTAGGATCATGACCCAGGCAGGCCTTACTCATCTTTGGTCCTGTGCCTGAACTGCTGCCACGTAAATAGTATAAAAAGAGGGGCGGCGGTGTGGAAGGGGAGAGAATCAGAAGGAGACAGTTGTAGGAACTGCTTTTATCCTCTAGGGGGCACCACAGCCAAAGCGATAAGGAGAAGCCAAGCATGGGGAAGGAGCTCCAAGGGTCCTGGGTTGCCTTTTCCTTTCGTTTTAGTAAAGAATGCGTTTATCCTCCCCTGCCTACACCACCACCTGCATCTTCCCTGTCAGTAGCCCAAGCCTCTCCCAGACGTTCCACTCCTTCGATGCGACACTGCTCAACCAGGTACCATGATTGCCCTCAGCCACTCACTCAGCACCACCTTGAACCGTTCAGTAATCTCAGCGCCAAAGCTCCCGGCCTCCTCCGAGCTGGCTCGGTTTCCAGGAACTTCAACATAAGTTTCCCTGCTTCCGGCCAGAAGTGATGCTGAAGGGGCGGCTTCCCCAGTAAAGGGAGCCTCAAATAAGGCACGGGATGGGTTGTTCGATGGCCCCGGCTTAATTGTTTCGTCCTCTTTGGGGGAAAAGGAGAAGGAAAGTAAAAAGAGGTCGGAAGCGTCAGCAAAGAACCTCCATCACCACAGTGCGGCTGAGTTCTACTTACAGCAGGAGGGACCTAGGCTAAACTCAAGAAAATATTTCTGAACACGTTAGCGGTAAGCAGATTCCGGGGCCCAGTATTTCCTGTAATTTGGGAAGTAGAGAAGATGGATAAGATGCCTGTCTGCCACCCCTATCTGCCCATGCCATCTGTGGCACCTGGTGTATTCAAGAACTATAGATTCCACAGCACCCCGTACTCCAATCCCTTTTTACGGTCTCTAAACCCCTCTTTTTACTGTTTTCCTATTCTCTTCCATCTCAGGTAGGTACTGAGAGCACTCATTTATTCCACCTAGATCTGACCGGGGAGGGTGACCTGCCTGTTAGGAAGTTCAGTGTATTCCTGAGTCAGTTCAGTGTATTCTCAACTGTGGGTGGATAAGAGCATATCCTCCAGTAGACCTGGAGGCCCTCTCTCTACCCCATAGGGAAATTCCAGTGTTTAGGGCAGGACTCCTACCTGGAGAAGATGATTCTGGATTATTTTTCTCTAAGAGACATCCTAGGAATTAGGGAGAGAAAATATTTTTGTGGCACTAGGAATGGAACCCAGGGATTTTCACATGCCATGCCAGGCAAGCACTCTACCACTGAGCCATGTCCTCAGACCCAAATTTGGTTTTGATAACCAGAAACTGCACATTAGAAACAAATACCTTGCCACCATCAATAACAATAGTCAGCTAGGGGTAGTGGTGCAAGTCTGTAGTAATCCCAGCAACCAAAGAAAGTGAGGCAGGAGAATTGCAAGTTTGAGGACTGGCAACTTAGTGAGACCCCATCTCAAAACAAAAACTAAAAAGGGCTGAGGATGTAGCTCAGTGATTGAGCACCCCTGGGTTCAATCCCTAGTACCACAACAACAGTCAGTGGTGCTCAGTGAACACCATCCCCCCACCCAAGGGGACGACAGCCAGGAGGAGGCTTCCCTACTGGTCTATAATGCTGGGACCTGGGATGTTGAATACTCAACAGGGCACAAATCAGGAAGCACAGCAAACACTTATCCTCTTCAAAGGTCAGTGTCTCCTCTTGTGGAGAAATGCTGGTGGAATAGAATTCCTAAATCCTGCTGACTTTGGAATGAATAGTGTCATTTCTGGCTTTGGAGAAATGAATTCTTATTCTATTTCTCTTAATAATCACATGGCCTGAGAAACATAACTCTCTTCCCTGGAATTCCAGGGAGCTTCATTGTAAATGGCAGGTAATATCATCTACCTTGGGGTTTTGAAATATTGGAAATGGGATGCTCAGAACATAGTGGGTCTTTAAGAAATGATACTTCTCTTGTTACCATCAGGTGACAGAACCATTTCTGCTGATTTCAGTACAAGCTGTTATGACAGTGATTCTCCATCCCTGAACTGTTCTGACATCACATCCATAGTAATTTGCCCAGAAACCTAGGTGTGCCCATCAGGTCAGCTAATACTACAAAGTTTGAGCTGCCTTCTCTGCTTCCTTGTCCCACTTTTTCTTCTCTGCCTCTGAGCAATGAAGAAATAAATGTACAGATTTCTATTATTTCTGAATACTTTTAAAATTTAAGATTGCCACTGTGCGGGGCTGGGATTGTAGCTCAGCGGTAGAGCGCTTGCCTTGCATGCGTGAGGCCCTGGGTTCGATCCTCAGCACCATGTACAAAGCAATAAAATAAAGACATTGTGTCCATCTACAACTAAAAAAATATTTAAAAAAAAAAAAGATTGCCATTGTGCTGTGAATGACCTAAGTTTAAAATAATAAAACATATGAGTCTGTTCTTCTCAGTTGGCCCAATTAGCATTCACCCAGATGGGCCTTTTTGGACCCCAAGAGAGAGAATATTTTGAGATAACAGGATGAAATAAATTTTAGATGTTGAGTCAAATAAATATTTTCTTAAAATTGATTTCACTAGTTTCTTTTTACCTTTTTAATGTGGTTACTAGAAAAATTTAAAGTACATGTGTGTCTTGCAATGTATTTCTAAGTCACATTATGTGGTTCACATATTTTAATGTGACCATGTGACCCACATTAGAATTATATATGTGGTTCACATGTCTATTGGACAGCACTGTGCTAGAGGTAATAAGATTGGGGTAAATTAAAATCAAAACTACACAGATTTTATCTCACCCCAGTTGGAATGGCATCAAGTATATAAATAATAATAAATTCTGGAGAGGATGCAGAGAAAAAGGAACACTTACATTGTTTGTAAGACTATAAATTAATATAAACACTATGGAAATCAATATGGAGGTTCCTCAAAAGACTAGGCATGGAACCACCATATGACCCAGCTATCTCACTGGTTGGTGTCTATCCTAAAGAGTGAAAGACTTCATCCTATGTGCATAGCCATATTTATAGCAGTATAATCATATTAGCCAAACTATAGAATCAGAGTAGGTGTTCATCAATGTTGAATGAATAAAGTGTGATATATATATACACAATGGAGTTTTATTCAGCCATAAAGAATGAATTTATGTCATTTTCAGGAAAATGGATGGAACTTGAGAACATAATGTTAAGCAAAATAAGCCAAACTTGGAAAGTCAGGGGTCATATGTTTTTCTCTCACATGTGCAAGCTAGAGAGGAAAAAGGAAAGGAAAGGTTGTGTATGGGAGGATCTCATGAAAACTGAAGGGAGATCAGTAGAATTGAGAAAAGGAGTCAGGGGAAGGGAAGAGGGGAGGGAAGGAGAAATACTGGAGAATGATATTGGCCAAATTATATTGTTACATTGTGTGTATGCATGAATATGTAACAATGAATCCCACCATTATGTACAACTGTAATGCACCAATTAAAAAAAAAGAAATTGGGACAATCTCATGTATTCTGCCAGGTAGTCCATGTTCTGACTTGAGACTAGGGATGGGCTGCTACCTGTCTACAGTTTTGCCCCCCAGGGGCTCTTACCTCCAATAGCTGACGGGGCACCATTTGCTGCTTGACCTTCAGGGAATCAATGAGCTTCTTGAGGGCGGTCAGCTGCAACCTCATTGAAGCGGTGAAGAGTTTCCTTTGCTGTACTCCCTCCTGCTCCAGCCAGTGGAGCCAGCACAGGAGGAAATTCTTCTCCTCTAGAACCTGCTGCAGGTGTCTAAATTCCCCAAGGATCTTTATCCTCTCAAATTCCACATGGTTCTGGTGGCAATGGAAAGGGACACAGAGATGAGAGTAGCCTCCAAGATCTGTCTAGCCCACTGTATTCAATTTTTAAGTGTATTAAGTTTATATTGAGTACCAGGGCAAAACAGTGTGCTGTAACAACTGTAGGAAGGGAGAGGTAAGAAGAATGAACTTTAAAAGCACTTCCTATGTTCTCTGTTTTAGGCTAAGTTCTGTTTTATCATTTTTGCCTTCATCAAGGGCCTCAGTGTCTAAAACTCACATTTTCAGAAGGCTTTCAGGTTATAATCTGCTCTCACATATACTTTTTCCTTGGACATTCCAATAAAACAAAACATCTAAAGGTGTTGGGTGATAATCACAGTCTCTCATTTAAAAAACGGTATTTCTGATTTTAAGACCAGTGCAGGTTTTCCTGACACCAACTGTGGGGCCAGTGTCAGAAGCTGCAGCCCTGTGAGGTCAAGTCCTGAGGGCCAGGGAGGGCGTGAACACACCTAGCCCCAGAGTCACATTCTTTGTCTGTCTCCACCCCCGCTCTGTTCCTCCTACACACTCTCTCTCAGTTTTTGTCACTGAGCCTTTTTCTGAGGGTCAGTATAATAAAAGAGTCGAGGACCTTGCACAGAGATGTTTCTGTTTCCAGGGATCATGGGATGGACTTTTTTCTTCCCATAAAGTCATTGATCTTCCATTCGCCTCGCTCCTCTTTTTGTACTATCTCCTTCTCTGTTTGCTGCAAGATCTCAACCTGAGATTGAATCTGCACCTATGGGGAGAGGGTACTTTTTGTAGGTTGTGCCTGAGTTCTCTTCTTCATTAAAGCCCTCCAGGTTCAGCAGGTATGCCTGACTTTCCAGGGAGTCCTAATGTAATTATTAACAGACCCCATTTCTTTCTCAAGCTAGGGGGAAGGGTGGGGTAATGGGAAAAGATGAATCTGGAGCCTTAGTGACCTAAGAGACAAAAATG
Source organism: Xerus rutilus (assembly GCA_028644305.1). NCBI lineage: Eukaryota > Metazoa > Chordata > Mammalia > Rodentia > Sciuridae > Xerus > Xerus rutilus. The sequence continues at coordinate 106,171,736 of CM053406.1, read as the reverse complement.
TTATTTATGACTAATTAGGATTAATATTTGCAGGGTGCTTTGGGATCGTCAGAGAACTCCCACAAACTTGCCCTCATTTGCCCTACCAACAATTTTAAGACATAGGTTTTATTTGGACCATTTGAAAGGTGAGGCACCTGAAGTTAAGAGAGGGAAAGAGATTCCTTGAAGGTTATACGTAAACTCAGGAGTCTGAACTTGAGCACAAACCTTCTGAGCCAAAATTCAAGTCCTGTCCAGCCTTCATGGTGCATTGCAATGGACAGCATCCCCCACCATGGCTGACTGAATTGCCCACTCAAGTGCAAAGGGTGATACAAAACAGCTGGAGAAGGTAACAGTTTCCATATCCCTACTAAATTCTTCTTCTGATGCAGGAAACAGAGAAGGGACCCAAGATGCCTACCTGATAGTTTTGGGCAGCTTCTTCTATCAAGCTGGCATTATGCATTCTGTGGTCCTCGGATTCATGACACATCACATAGAGGAAATTCCCATCGTGCTCACAGAAGTAATAGAACTTCTCTCCATGTCTCTGACATTTCAACTCTTCCTTTTCTGGTTGCTCCTCAGAGGCACCCATAGCTTGGATTTTCTTCACCAGATTCATCAACAGCCAGTTGGGCCTGAATGTTTTTTTGACAGAACTGTTGCAGAGGGGACATTTGAGAAAACTGCCCCATGCTTCTGCCATCTGTGTGATACATCTATTGCAGAAATTGTGTCCACAGTCAATGGTGACGGGGTCCTGCAGAAAGTCTGTGCAGATGGGGCAGATCACTTCCTCCTGCAGTGCGCCAAAAAATTGTTGGCTTGGCCATGAGTGAAAAGAAGGCTGCTTCAAGTGTTTAAAGTCTGCAAGTCTGCTATGGACATTGGCTCTAGGAATAGAGGAGGAAACAGAGGAGGTGGAGGTCAAAGATTCTACCAATTCAAAGGATAGGGAGGGAGGAAACAAAGAGGGAGAGAAAAGTAGATGAATGATAGAAAAGACCAAAAATTCAAATGTAGGGAATATTATAAAGAGAGGAAAAGAGCAATCCTACCTGGCTACCTCTTAAGAACAAATGGATATTGTGAAAGTATCTAGCTGCTTTTGAAACAAGATAAGTTGTCCTGAACTAATTAAGGATATGTTTCGAAGGCAGTTGATTGAGACCGGAAGGACTAGGGCACCAAAGTCCACTCAAGAAGTACTTCCCATCAGCTGGAAAGGGACCTGTGGAGGGGCTGAGTAAAGCCAGCAATGCTTCGGGCATCCCTTCTAAGAGAGCCCAAACTTGGGGAGAGTACATGGAAAAGAAAGAAGGAAGGAAGGGAGTGAGGGAGGAAGGAAGGGGGATAAGATAATTCTCTATCTTGGGTTTGAAGAATTCTGTGAAAATGTGGAAGACATTATCACCCACCTTAGGGAATTTTTAATCACAAGGAGAAACAGCTGTTTCTCTTATGGGGAACTCCTAGTC
>CM053406.1:106117690-106169770 GCA_028644305.1 Xerus rutilus | reverse complement strand
ATATTACTGATCATTAAAAGAGAGTAAAGTTATGGCATTTGCAGGTAAATGGATGGAGTTGGAGAACATCATGCTAAGCGAAGTAAGCCAATCCCAAAAAACCAAAGGCTGAATATTCTCTCTGATAAGTGGATGCTGATCCATAATGTGAGAGGGGGCATGGGAAGAATGGAGAAACTTTGGTCAAAGGGGAGGGAAGAAAGGGGATGGGACATGGGGGCAGGAAAGATGGTGGAATGTGATGGACAACATTGCCCTAGATTCATGTATGACTGTACATATGGTGTAACTCTATATTCTGTACAACCAAAGAAATGAAAAGTTGTGCTCCACTTGTGTACAATGAATCAAAATGCATTCTGCTGTCATGTAAACCTAATTAGAATAAAAATGTTAAAAAATGAGTTACAAAGAGAACAATGTAGAACTAGACAGTTTAAATAAATAAAATATTTTTGAAAAAAATAAAATAAAATAAGCACCTAGGCATCTGGTTGGCATGAGCTCACCAATGATGATGTCACTTCAGACCATGGATCTCAGCAGGTCTGTGGGAGGAATATTTCTTCTGAGCTTCAGTAGGACCTGCTCTTTGTACCATCCAACTGGCACTTATTCATTATTGTCATGGTAGACAGACTCCAGGGTGGGCCTCGTGATCGTCACCTCTTGGTATTCACGCCCTTGCATGATCTTCCTTCCCTTGAGTATGACTGGGAATTGTGACTTGCTTCTCATCAATGAAAAATGGCAAAGGTGGATGGAATGTCACTCCAGTGACTGTGTGACTTGGCATTGGACTCCTCCTTTCTAGCGGACTCACTGTAGAGGCTCTCCTTGCTGACCTGTTGAAAGTGGGAGGATCTGAGAACAGCCTCCACCTTCTAACCAATAGGAACAGGGACTCTTGTTCTCCCAGTTATAAGAAAATGAATTCTGCCAACATCTGAGTAAGATCAGAAGTAAATTCTTTTCCAGTTGAGCCCCCAGATAAGAACCTGGTTTAGCTCACACCTTGATGACAGCCTTGTGAGACCCTAAGTAGAACATCCTGTTAAGTTATGCCCAAATTTTTGACCCACAAAAATACTGAGACAATAAATAGGGTTGTTTAAGGCACTAAACTTATGATAATATTAATGGAAAATGGATAACTAATATAATTGTATATTAACTACTTTTTCAGGTATTTCACTTCTTTGAGTGAGCAAAGATACTATTCTGTGTCCTCAATAGTTGGTGCCTGGCTCATAGTTGGTGCATAAGAAAACTTTAAATGGAGGCATGAGTGAATTAATAGAAAATATAACTTGATTCTCCATGCATGAAGGGAGTCATCAATTGCTTTTTTAATTTTTATTTTTAGTATTGGGGATTGAAACCAGGCGTGCTCTACCAGCTACTGAGCTACTTCCCCAGCCCTTTTAATTTTTTATTTAGAGACAGGTCTCACTTGTTGCTGAGACTTGCTTCAAACTTGCAATCCTCCTGCCTCAGACTCCCGAGTCACTGAGATTACAGGTGTGCACCACCACACCTGGCATCAATTGCCTTTTAACCAGTATTATTTAAGCCCTTGCTGAGTCAATACTGTACTAGGCACTGAGGGAATAAAGACAAAGCCATGGTCACAAGGAGGTGCCACGTTGTACTGCCAAGAATAAAGACTCAGGTGTCAGACTTGAGTTTAAGTCCCAGTGCCTGTATAACCATGAAAATGTCACTTAGCCTCTCTGATATTGGTACTATCCCCTTTAAAATGTGGGTAATGGTATCTGTGGCCTGTGGTGGTTGTAAGAATCAAATGTCATTGTGCATGCTCAGTGTCTGCTGTAGTGTCTCCCACATTGTAAAAATCAAGTATATTAATTCCACTACTTTTTAAAGAAATTCCACTTCCCCATCTAGAAACTATAAGAGAGTGTGTAACTGGGTTAAATTAAGTGTCAAAGATGTTAAACACTTTGGGAATGGAAGAGAAACAAGTGAAGCTGGGCAAGTCAGGGTAGGTTTCATGGGCAGGTTAGGACTGGACAGCTTGGAGAGATAGGTGAAAATATTCCAGGTGAGGATACCACTCGAATGAAAGTATAGAGGTAGAAAAAAGCCATGACACAACTGTAGACACATGAGGAAACTGTGCGTCTGGAATGCTCAGGAATTGGATACCAGAAGTCAAACAAGTGAGATGGATGAGAGCAAGACATAGGGGGCCGTCAAAGGTTTTTGAGTCGAGAATGAAAAGAAAAGTGGTGTTTGCAGTAACTAGTCTGGATCCTTTGTATAAGATGTACTGGGCAGCAAGTTGGGGGTTGAAAGGAGGGGAGAGGAGAAAGATCTTAATGTAGATGGTCAGGAAAACAAGAGTGTAGTTACTTGGCAGGAAGGTGTAGAAGAAACATGAGACCCCACATCTAAGAACAAGATACCAGTAGAGGAAAGAAGACCCCTAAAAGTGACAGCTAACAATCCCTGAATCCTCCATTGGGTTAATGTCACAGAGACAACCTGTCCAGAAGTGTCTCACCAGGAGTGGGAGAAGACTGAAACTAGACGTCAGTTATGCTACAGTTGCCTGCCAGGGCCTCTGTCCTCTTCCAATGGGACCATAGATGATTGGGCCAGGGGTGAGTATCTGGCCAGCAGATGGTTGGCCAATTGAGTCTATGGGGTGGACTGTTGAGAAAGAACTTGTCAGAGAGGGACAATAGTGATTAACTGAAACCATCAGGTTCTCCTGGAAATTCAAAAGGGATCTGTGATAATTGTATCATCATTGGCAGGGAGACCACTGCAGACAGCGGCAGAGCTGCCACACAGCAGATACTGTGTGGCAAGTGTTCATGACCCACGTTGCTGAGTGGCCACACGATGGTCCTGTCTCTATACTTCCTTGGACCTGAACCCTCTTTCCTACCAGTTCTTGAGCTTGTAATGTGTAATTGCATGATGGACGTGAGCATAGGCCTGGGAGCCAAACCATCTGACCTCCAATGCTTGGGCTGCTGCTCACTGTCATCTAATTTGGGACCATACTTAGCCTCCACATCTCAGCCCTCTTTTGTACAAAATGGGATCTTTTTTGTGTGTGGTGCTAGGGATTGAACCCAGGGCCTTGTGCATGGCAGGCAAGCACTCTACCAACTGAGCTATATCCCCAGCCCCTAAATGGGGTCTTACTAATAGTACCTACCTCATACAGTTGATGTGATGATTAAATGAGTTAATATATAAAATATTTATTATGGCATTTGGTTAAAATGAGCTGTTGTTGCTACTTATCACCATTTTTCAAATTTCTAGTGCTTCCTAAGGGAATTGGTAGTGTCCTCCATCCCCTAACCTTTACCATAGCTTCTCATGGGACCTGAATAATGGTGGAAAATCTCATTTTCCTTATTTTGATGTCTGTTGTTATAATAAACTTCCCTGTTATCTGAACCAGTTGGAGTGAGTCTCCTTTATTTGCAAGAGAAAAATCTGCTCTAATGCAAACTATAAAAAAAATTAGGGGTAAACTTACGGATATCACAAGAAGTGTGTGTCGCTGGAGTATGGGGTCTCTTGACTTTAGCATTTACTTCCTGGGGAAGGAACCCAGAGTCTGATTCCAGCAAGCAGTTTATCGAGCTGCTTTATTGTAAGGTCATGGTGTTTTGGGATCTTATCTACTTCCTCCAAAAGTAAGTAAATTCCAAGTAAACAATTATCCAAGAGGAGGAGCAGGTACTGATAGGTCAGCATGAACATTTTCACTCATCAGCAGTTTTATTCCCCAGCTTAAGAAATATAAGCCTTTTTTTTTTTTAATCCAAGTTACCTGTGTGGAGCATAGCTAGCATTAAAATACTCACCAGGATCCCCAGGCATCTGCTTTTGAACAAGACGTGCAGCCTAGTAGTTAAGAGTTCTTGAATCACATATGGGTTGGCTGTATGGTGATGGCTGAGCAAATAACCAACTCACTGGGCCTTGATTTCTTAACTTCAAGAGGAGTAACTCACAGAGTTACCAAGATTAAGTACCATAATTGTGAAGCCCTCTGGCAGGCCTGGATCATCATATACATATTTAAGGAGGCTCATCATATTTTTTCTTTTCTTTTCTTTTCTTTTTGGTACCAGGGATTGAAGCCAGGGCCACTTAACCACTGAGCCACATCCCCAAATCTTTTTTATATTTTATTTAGGGGTCTCACTGAGTTGCTGAGGCTGGCTTTGAACTTGAGATCCTTCTGCCTCAGCATCCTCAGTTGCTGGAATTACAGGTGTGGACCACTGCACCTGGCTTCATCATCATTTCTAAAGACCCAGGAATAACGAATAGAAGCAAACAAAAATATACAATCCACTTTCTAGCAGAATCCCATGTTTGGAAGTGTGGATATGTTTTACTATGTGTGTCATTATACAACATTTGGTGTGAAATACTGAACACTCTCAGGAAAAGCCATTCAACCCCCCTCAGACCCCTGGCTCCTGATCACCATGACTCTTCTACCTGTTCCTCTGAGGAGAACAATAGAACTTCTCAGGGGAATTTTAAGCCTAGGCCTAACTGTGTGGTGCCCTCTCCCTTTGAGGCACCACCCTGAGTAGTTTACCTTCTCATGGAGGATCAAGTAGGAAGAAGAAAAGAATTGTAGTTTATGTAAGGGCAGAGTAAACAGGCATAATATTAAAGAGACTATCAGTGAAGGGCATGTGTAAGCAGAATAAACTGCAACACCAAGAATTAGAAAATAAATGACCATCACTCAGTGCAATTAAGAAAATATTTTCATAATGTATAGGATCTATCCCACCTTGGGATGATGGATATCATTTTCCAAATTCTAGGCAGCCATATCTGTCCTGGAGTCAGTAGTAGAAGGGGCAATTCTGGACTTCCCAGACATAGCATGACCACAGCCCCTCCATTACCACCTGACTTCCAGTCTCCCACAGACCTCTCTACTGTAAATATGCCCATCTCCATATCTCTGATATCTCCCCTCTTTCACGCCATCCTTCATATGTAACTTTTTGTCTATCTCTAAAGCAGCTTCAACTCTTTCGGCTAAGGGGCATACATCCTCAGTTCATCCCCGGACTTTTGCCTGAGATTCTTTTGCCAAGCACAGTCTTGCAGATGGTGCCATTTCTGTTTCCACAGCTGTGCTCTTTGTGACTCATTCTCTTCTGTCATCTCGTTTCTTGATCTCACGGATCACAGGAAGATGGTTTCCCCCAGAGGTTTAGTGTGGTCTTCAGGTTATAGTTTATGGTTAAGCTCCTCTATCATCTTTTTCCTAAGGCCCTGTACCTTCATCTCAGTCAAACTGACACCACCAGGAGGAGGGGGCAGTGAGTGGTGTTGGATTAGGGTGGTGCATGTCTGCTTACGAGGACATGGAGATGACCCAGTGCCCTCTGAGTCACAGCCAATCCGCCCAGTTCTCTGCTGTCCTCATTTCCTAAGGTACTTCTTCCTCTCAGTCCCTCACTCAGCACATGTCTCCTTTAGACCCACCCCTTTCAGAAAGCTATCGCTGACTCACCATCTCCTCTGAGCTTCCATAATGCCCAGGTTGGACCCCTGTCACAGAAGCCACCAAACTGTGTCAAAATGTGCTAGTCTCTGTGTCTTCCCAGGGCTCCTTCAGATCCAGGATGAAGTGTTTTTGGTTTTTTTTTTTTAATGTTTATTTTCAAATAGCCAGTGGCTATCTATACTGTTTGGTTCATAGTTAGCACACAATAAACATTCCTTGAGAATATGAATAAATGAACTCTAACATTTCTTGTTAAGACAAGATGAAGAGGGCTGGGGTTGTGGCTCAGTGGTGGAGTGCCTGCCTCGCACATGTGAAGCACTGGGTTCGAGCCTCAGCACCACATACAAAATAAAAAAAAATAAATTAAATAAAGGTTTGAAAGAAGAATAGAGGTATTAAAAAATAAAAACTTAAAAATTAAAAAAAAAAGACAAGCTGAAGAGAGGTAAGGATCCCGCTTGAAATCATATAATTGGTTGGTTACTAGGCTTGGTCTTGAACTCAGGTCTCCTGGCTCCAAATCCAGTGAGTGCACTTTCTCTATACACACTTCTATGACTGATGCTGGTCAGGAGAGCTGGCAGCAATGGAGTTCCCAGACACCCAGACCATCCGCTGGGCATTCGGGGAAAACCTTGTTCAGTGGATTGAAGTTCATCTCACCTTCCCCCTTACCATCTTATCTAAAGAAGCCATTTGTATTCCAAGTCTTCCAGATGACCCAGCCAGGGATCAAGTTCACACGGTTTGATTTGAGTCTTGTGTTTGGAAGGGGGTAACTTCACCTTCTCAGTAGCTCAGAGAAAAACTGGACCCTCGGCCCCAGAGACCAAAGAACGGAAAGATCTTCCCAGTGAAGGAGGCAGTGAAGGTGTAGATGTGCTCATGGGTGACAGCATTGGCAAAGGTCACCCAGCCCACTTCGTAGTCAAGAGACACCCGCACCTGCCGGAGCTGCTCCTCCAGGGCCAGTCTTGTGGGGAAGGAGGCCAGCGCGGAGACAAAGCCCCAGGCCAGCCTCAGAGCCCACACGCCCTCCTCTGGGCGCAGCCGCAGCTCCCCCTTGCGCCGAACGTCCTCACTCACCACACCCACGGTGCAGCTGCCCCCGTGGGCCAAGTCCACGCTCACCACCCACGTGTGTCTCCCACCTGTGAAGCCACTGTGGGCCAGGACACAGGTGGCCCGGTCAAAACGCTGGGGGCTTTCTGGTGAATTCTGCCATTTGTAGGAGAACTGAGCTCGTTGGTGGTCCTCAGACAAGAGGAGCTTGGGGTGGGAAGTCTGGGGGTCTAGAGAGATGTGAGCTATGGGAAAAAACAAAAAAGACAAAGGTGTCAGAAGACATGCTATGACTTTCAAGGAGAGCCTAAAAACTCCTCTTTGCACCCACCTTCTAGTGTTATAGCACCTCCAAGGACCAGCATCATGTTCATCACCTGAGAATACAGACTCTCAGAATCTGCATCTTATCAACATACCCAAGGGATTCCTCTGAGGAGCCCCAGAGGGTGCTACAGCCCTGCTGGGCTGCAAGAAGTGCCTGCCTGCTGGACCTTCCTGCTGCTGATACACACGGCTGTCCCTCCTCCTGTCTCCATCTCAGAGGCAGCGACTCTGACTCCCCTGGGCCTCAACTTCATGATTTTTCCCTGTTCTCTCCCCAGGGCACGGCGACTCCTTTGCACACTTTTACTGCCAGCAGGCTCCCTGAGTCAGCCTTGGATTATTCACCCTGCCTCAGTCATTCTAAACCACCAGACTCTGATGACCACTTTTTAACATCAAAAACTTTGGCAGAACCCTTCAAATTTTTGCCTTTTAGTGTCTATACATTGAGGAAAACTCATAAATTCAGATCTATCCAATGGGTTAGGGAGCTATCTCAACAACTCCGTGACTCCTCTTCCATAGGGTCTTTAGCTGATAGATGGGAAACAAAGCTGCCCTCCTTCAAATGGTCATCAATGAAATGACACCTGAGAGGAAGCAGCTTTTTAAAAATGTGATTATAAACCCAGACCAAAGTACCCTTCATGCAAAAAGGCTTCTCTGATAGGCCCTATCCCATTCCAATTTAATCTTTTTACCACCCAACATGTGCAGATCAGAATGTGAGCTTAATGAGGAATGTGTGTGTACCTATCCGTGTATGTATATATACATATATACACACACACACACACACACATATCATCCCTTGGTATCCATAGTGGACTAGTTCTAGAACCCCCATCAAGACCAAAATCTTCAGATACTTAAGTTCCTTATACAGAATGGTATAGTGTTTACATACACATATCTTCCTATATGTTTTAAATCATCTCTAGATTACTTATAATATGTAAAAAGATGCAAATGCTATGTAAATATGTTATACTGTTATATGTTAGGGAATAATGACAAGAAAAAAAGTCTGGCCATGTTTAGTACAAACAATTTTTTCTGAATATTTCTATCTGAGGTTGGCTGAATCAATGGATGTGGAACCCATGGGTATGCAGGGCTGACTCTGTGTGTACACACACACAAATATATATGGAATACATATGCATGTGTGTATATATGATGTGTATGATTATATATGTGATTATAGTAGTGCTCAGTGTACAACCCTGCAAGATTGTTTCTTCTTTTTTAGGATCTCTATCCTGATGTAGGCTGCTTACCTGGCTCATAGTCCAACTCAAAGCAGAGTTTTTCTGTAAAAAGGAATAAAACAAGATGAGATTTTCATTATTTTCAAAACCATTGAACACCCAGTGATGAGGAAACAGGTCCAGAAGAGGGAAGGGACAAAGAGAAGAATAGAAGTCAGAATCCTCTAGGCCAGTGGTTCTAAATTTGAGCTTGCACTGATTGGAATTACCCGGAGTACTTGCTAACACACACTGGATTCAGATTCCCATGCTCTGGTGGTGGCTACAAAATTGCATTTCTAACAAGTTCCCAAGGGGATACTGATACTGTTGCTCTTGACCAGGAGCCCCACTTTGAGACCCACTGCCCTAGGTCTGAGTGGGCAGGGGCCATATCTGCCTTGATCACCTCTGTATCAACAGAGCCTAGCACATAATAAATGGTCAAGAAACCTCTACTAGATAAGTAGGTAGATTTATTTTCTGTCCTGCTTAGAAATAGTTTTGGGAATAGTGAAAGGTCTGCCTTTGATTAGAGTAAAATTTCCTTTACTGCCAGGCCACTGGGACTGCTTGTGGGAAGTAGATTTATAGGGAAAGTTCTTCCAGGATGAAATTTTAGTGGATGGGTCATCATTTATGATGTCATACTTGGGGAATACAGACAGCTACATTTCCTGCCGGACTCTCAAACTCTCCTCAACCTTTCCCGCCATCACTCTCTGTTCCAGAAAAGGGTGGGGCACAGTCGCCACAGGGGCAGCGCAGCTCTGAGAGCCATACTAACAAAAGGAAAGCGAAAGGGAGGGAGAGGTGAGTCAGCTACTACAGGATAAAGATAACTTACTGTCACAGGTTATGAAAAACTAATAATGTCCATCGTCTAATACTTACCATGTTATTACAAATGCTACTGTGGATTTTTAAATGATTGAGAACGACAGATGCTTGTCAATCATTCTCTTTTATGTTAATGCTAACTGATTAGTTTTGTTTAATTATTTTTCAAATCAGTTGAATTTTTTTCCCCCAGAAATCTTCACCTTTGTTACCTCTCTTCATTGTCACATCATCCTGATAGGTAAATCTTATTAAAAATCTGCAAGCAAGGCTGGGCGTGGTGGCATACACCTGGAATCCCAGCACTTTGAGGGGCTGAGACAGGAGAATCACGAGTTCTAAGTCAGTCTCAGCAAGGGTGAGGCGCTAAGAAACTAAGTGAGACTCTGTCTCTAAATAAAACACAAAACAGGGCTGAGGATGTGGCTCAGTGGTCGAGTACCCCTGAGTTCAATCCCTAGTACCAAAAAAAAAAAAAAAAAAAAAAAAAAAAAATCTGCAAATAAGGAAATAAAGGAACTGAAAGGGAATAAACCTCACCAAAATTCACAACCTTTTGGCACTGAAGCATAGAGACCAATTCAAACCCAATCTTCACGCCCACTTGTATAGGGGTCTGGGGTCCTCTTACCCAGGAACATCTTCATCTCCTTCTGCAGTGGGAGGGCCTGCTGGGGGAAGTCCCGAATCCTCTGGCCCAGCTCAGGGGACACAGCCTCTGGTTTCCGGCACTTTCTGGTTTCAGATCTAGAGGCACAGAAATGACAGGGTCTGGGAATTATCCTCCTTAATGATGCTTCCAGAGTCAGGTGGGAATCTTCTAATATGGCTTAGAGACACCAGTTCCCATAGACATACTTCCTGTAGGACAGACAGCACTGCTATCTGAGGGTGTACATCTACAGCTATAAATGCGAATATATTTTGGCATGTGGAAGCTTACATGTGAATTAATGTCCTTAATGTGAGAATCTTGTATCTTTGTATGACAATAACTAGGTATGTGGTGCATGTATGTGTATTTATTTATTTATGGCACTGAGGACTTAACCCAGGAGTACTCTACCACTGAGCTACATTTCCAGCCCTTCTTATTATTTATTTATTCATTTATTTATTTGCAGTGCTGTGTACTGAACAGAGGGCCATGTATATGCCAGGCAAGTACTCTATTATTTTTTATTTTGAGACAGGATGTTGCTAAATGGCCCAGGCTGACCTCAGATTTTCAATCCTCCTGCCTCAGGCTCCTGAGTTGCTGGGATTACAGGTGTGAGCCACTACACCCAGCTATATATGTGTATTTATGTGGAAAAAGAAAAGAGGAACTATATTGCTTACCTTATTAGGGTGCTTCTGATATCCTAGGGGAAAGAGAAAAGCAGAGGGGGTGGTGTGGGGGAGAAGGATTTAGTTTCCAGTTTTTCTCTGCTACTTTTCTTATGACTACAAAAGACAAAATACCCTTTCCTAGACTTATACAGAAAAAGGACCAGATCCATAGAGTTCCAAAGCCTTAGGGTTCACCAGGCTTTGAGGATCAGAGTCCAACCTCTGTACTGTATAGACTTAGGTGGTGAGGTGACCTGTGCCTGCTAGTTGGAGGCAAAGGTGAATAAATCCTATTCCCAGGTCTCCTATTTCTCAGTCCCTAGTGCAACCCCCTAAATCATGCTGCCTTTATGATTTCTTGTTGGGTCTCCAATATCTCTCTTCCAGTTTGAGAAAGTGAAATAGACCAGTAAGAATTTTCTGGCAGGTGGAAGGGGCATTCAGGTTATAAAAATGACTTGCATTGGAAATAACACCTGGAATTTGTTTGCATAGTATTTATACTTTTTGAAGTGCCATTTCCACTTCCATTTTACTGTTGAATCCTCACAGAGGCCCTGTGAGATGTAGTATCTTTGCTATTCAAGAGATGATGGGATGCAGAAACAGACACCAGAGAGCACAGCGACCAGGGAGCACTTGGGGAAGCACAGCCTATAATTAGGACCCCTAGTCCTGTGACTCATTTCCCATCTGGGATGCAGAGATGCCCTAGGGAAGGAAGCCTGGCTTAGACAAGGCAAAGACAATGATCACAGAGAGCACAGTGGGTGGGCCCAGGCCTCACCGTCAGGAGAGCCCTTGCTGGCCTCTCGCTCTTCTCCTCCAGCTCTTCAATCAGGGCACTAAACCGGCAGATCTCCCCAGCAACTAGGGAGTCAAACTGTTCCTGTTGCTTCAAGATGTCCCCATCCAACCTCTCCAGTTGCTCTAAGAGGATACTTCGCTGTTCCTCCAGGAACTGGCTCAGATGTGCAAACTCAGAAATCACCTGTTGTCTCTTGGTGGCCACCTGAGTCTGGGGAGGCAGGACAAGAGCCAAGGAGAACATTTTCTTCCTTACATCACTTCCTCCATCATCTCCTCTCCTTCCTCCTCATCTGTTTTCTTCTTTTTCCTTACTTGGTCCTATCTCCCTCTTGTCCCAGATCCATATCCTCCAAGGTTTGGTGGTAAAACCATAGCCCTCAGCATCACTGCCATCTTCCTAGAGAGATCTGGAGCTGCGGCATGGTTTCCTTTCCACCTGCCATCCCATTTCTGGGAGCCAGACAGTCCAGCACTGCCTCAGCACCATCAGCAGGAGCTTCTAAAAGGGATGGGGCTCAGAGGAGGTGGAGGGGACACCTGACCTTCTGTCTTGTAGGAAGCACTCACTATGTGCATATCACCAAGTTACTTTACAGGCAGGATCTCGTTTATCCTTGCAGCAATTCAAGGAGGTGATAATTGTTTTTATTCTCTATTTTACAGGTAAGTAAACTGAAATTAAAGAGTCGCTTGAGCTTATACAGTTAAGTGCCAGGATTCAGACTCAGGATGACTTTAAGCCCTATGCTGTGTTGCTTGCTTTCAGGGGGACACTGGACACTGACGAAGGGGAGGGAACTAGGGAAGGATGATCACTTACCAGGAGGACTTGTATCCTTTTATTTTCTCTTGATTGGATTTCTTGAATCTCCTCTCTCTCTTTTCTTAGATTCATAAGACACTTTTGTATTTGTTCCTGGAGGAAAAGGAGCATAAAGTGCTAAGATGGAAAAAAATGATTTATTAAAGGGTATCATTTCACTCAACCCTCTGCCTTTGGAAGTGCCCCTAGGAAAGGAGTCTGTTCCTTGGTTGACAATGCTTGAGTCTTCATCACCCTGACACCTAACTCTTTGGGTTTTGTTCCTCTTGCTTTGTGTTCTGAGAATTTTGATCTGGGTTTTCCCCCTTCCTAATGTGCCATTAAAGGCTGTGGCTTGGTTTCTCCCTTTCTTCTGGTTAAACATCCACTTTCTTTTGCATCTGGTAAGTGGTCTCTCTCCTTCTCTCTCCCCTTTCCTCTGTACTGAGGACTGAACTCTGGGGCAGTCTGCCACTGAGCTATCCTCCCAGCCACTCCCAGCCCTTCTTAGTTTTTTATTTGAGACAGGGTCTTGCTAAATTGCCCAGACTGGCCTGGAACTTATAATCTTCCTGCCCCAGCCTCCCCAGTCACTGGGATTTCAGGCATGTGCCACCATGCCTTGCTTGGTAAGTGGTATCTAGGATCTGTCCTGATATGCTTCAAGCTTGATATTCACTGAAATCATTCCAACTTTCTGACCTATCCCAAAGGAAACATGTACAAATAACAATGCTCTCTTTTAGTAGAATCAATTATCTAGGTATGATTCCAGAAGAGAGAAGAAACTTATAAATGCAGAAATAATTGATGAATTGTTTTAAAACTGTTTGTTCTAGGATGGAATTAGAAACAGGTACAAACATATAAATGCCCACATATGCATATTCAAAAATACATATAGATTTCTCACCATTAAGTGCTAATTAACTAATTAAGACACCCACACATACACTTATTTGTACTAAAATAATATATGAACAATGAAAACTGGCACATACCCATTTAAAAGATAAAATTATATACTACATATATCTATCCAAACTATATATATATATACAAACTAATTTATTCACAAACACAGAAAGTTACACCTTCATACTCAAATACATACTCACACCCACACCCAAACACACTGTTCCCCCTTGTGAACATGCAAACATTAGTACACATACACAATGTGTGATCATTTCCTCAAATACAAGCTGAGATACACACACACACTCACATTTTGGTCACTCATTCATTCAATAAGTACTTACTGAGGTCCTATTATCTGTGGGCCAGGGCCACAAATAAACAATATAAGACACCCTCTAAATGATAAACCTATAATTTTCTATGCCTGGTTTTACTGTCTGGGTGACCATATAAATAGGGAGAAAGAATTGGATTCAGAGTGGTCCAAATAATCTACAACTCTGCTTTGCTTCTCTTGGCCCAGTCCAACTTGAGCCCACTCTGGGGACCCCAGGTTTCACTTCCTACCCGGTAAGGACCTGCAGCATCCTCCAAGAAGCGCACAGTGTGGGCTCCGTGTCCACCAGCTTCGCGGCACACCACACACAACTGTGCCTCATCATCCTCACAGAAGAAGTAGACTTTCTCCTCGTGCTCCTGGCAGACGTCCTCCCCCTCTGGGCCCAGCATGGCCACCAGCTTGAGGCGCTCGATGTTTTCCACCACATTGGCCAGCTGCCAGTTAGGCCGGAAGCTCCCTGGACGGAAAGGCTCTTTGCAGAGAGGGCAGGTGATGGACTCCTCGGATTCTGAGCCTGGGATTTCACAGTAGCGAGTGAGGCATCCCCGGCAGAAGTTGTGGCCACAGTCGATGGTGACGGGCTCCCTCAAAGTGCCTTGGCAGATGGGGCAGTTGACCTCATCTACCAGGCTGGTCACAGAGGCAGCTGAGGCCATGCTGGTGCTGCTGGCCCTGTGACCTCTTCAAGGTCACTCTCTGCTTAGTTGAGGTGCAGGGACTGGGAGAACAGCAAGGGCATGGGCCACACACTCACACACTCATATGCACACAGTGGACACAAACATAGTCACACACACTCAGACAAGGCACCCATTTGCATCTCTGGTGCCAGGGTTCCGTTTTCTTGCTCTCTTGGGGGCAGACACACACCTGCCAATAGCAGAAAAGGAGAAATGGCAGAGGAGGGGAGGCAGAGGGGCTCACAGCATTCCAGAAATAGCCTCAGTTACTGTCTGGACCAATGATCATGCCCTGGGGCTTGCCGTTGCTTTCTGTCCATCCAGAGACCTTCACTGTAGAAGGTGTGTGTGTCAGCATCTTAGCTGTCAGCTATGGGAAGAGATCAGTCTTCTTTTGGTGACAAGAGGGAGACTCGGTCCCAAAGTGATGATGCCTCCCCCACCTCCCTGCAATGTGACCAGCTGTCTCCAGGGAGATTGGAGGTATCAGCCATCCCAGGGCTTGCCAGACAGCAGGGAGGAGAGTGTGGGGACTCAGATAAGGTCCTGTGTGGGGTGTACTTGGTGATGTCCCAACTGGCTTCCAGAGGTTTCAAACAAGTTCAAAATACACCCTGCATGGGAGAGGAGAAAGAAAAATAGTCATGGCTAGCATTTCTTTATGATGACTACACCCTTTACACTGAGAAAGCACTTTAAACACATCATCTTATTTATTCCACCTATCTGCTCTGTAACACTGGTGCTTTTAGGCTTTCCATTTTGTAAATCAGAAAGCCAAGGCTTAGCCAGGTTCCCTCAGCTTGCCCTAGGTCAACAAGTAGGAAGTGACCATGATTTGCAGGCAGAGCTGTGTGTCTTCCGAGCAATATTGTCCAATAAAAAAACAGTGCAAGCCACATATAAAATTTATTTATTTACTACAATGAAAGATGATTTTTTTATTTATTCATGTATGCCATTTAAAATGTTCTAGTAACCTTTTAAAGGGTAAACAAAAAATAACTTTAGTAATATATTTTATTTGGCCCATTATTTCCAAAATGTTATGACTTCAACATGTAATCTGTATGAAACATTATTATTATTATTATTATTAGTAGTAGTAGTAGTAGTAGTAGTAGTAGTAGTAGTAACAAGGATTGAACCCAGGGCACTTAACCACTGGGCCACATCCCCATCCCTTTTTAAAATATTTTATTTAGAGACAAGGTCTCTCTAAGTTGCTTAGGGCCTCACCAAGTTGTTGAAGCTAGCTTTGATCCTCCTGCCTCAGCCTTCTGAGCCACTGGGATTACAGGTGTGCACCACCATGACCAGCTGTATAAAACATTATTAAAGAGATATTTTAATTTCCCTTTATTTATGCTAAGTCTTTTAAATTCAGCATGTGTTTTATACATACATTTCAATGCTCAGTAGCCACATGTGGCCCATAGTTCACATATTTGACAATGTAGCTCCAAGCTAGGCTCTTGATAGGGGTGGAGGGTAGGGGTGATATACAAAATAGCTGAAGGGAAAAGGGGGCAACAACAGGTGCTGGGCTGATCATTCAGGCAAGAATGGAAGAGGGCTTGATTTATCCGCAGATGCAGGTGAGCAAAGAAAGACCCCTGGCTTCTTGATCTTTGTCTTAGCTTGGAGCGCAGGAAGAGCACAGGACTTGAAGCCTGGAGACCTGGATTGTCCCCAGCCTGTGGCTGTCAAGTTCTGTGACCTTCAGAAGTGAGTTTACCTCTCTGAGTTTCTTCTCCTCTGAAAATGAAAGTAAAAAAGAATGAAAAATGAAAAAGAAATGGTACCTGCCCCAAAGGGTGGTTATTAGAATTGAATCTAATAATGTGAAAATAGTAAACCCTAGATAAATATAGTCGAATCTGTTTATCTTTGACTAATTGAGTATTCTATGCTTTTTTAAAATCAATGAATCATCTGCATTATGGTTTCTTTTCTTTTCCCACCTACAGTTAAAACATAAAAATGAAATCCAGGGTTAACCAAACTCCACTGGAGATGGTAGTCCACAGTAGTGGGGTATTTAGGAGTATAGGAAAAACCAGCATGGCAAATGAGGTGAGATGAAGAAAGAAGGGCAGAGGAGGAAAACTTCCGAGAAGACCTGTGTGTCTGAACAGTCCCCCAGAGTCTCCAGAAGTCAGTTACCTCCCATTCCAGCTTGGACTTTGATGCTGCAGGCACACCTCACAGTCAGAAGTTTATGGCTCCCACCTGCTCAATCTAACAGGAAGTGGCTCCTCCCTAATTCTCTCCACGGCACTGTGGTCAAGGGATTCCAGGAAACCCCAGATGTGACCTCATGGGGAGCTCTTCTCCCCAATCCAGGAACTAGAAGATAACAGACAAGTGGAGAACTATCTGGCTCACCTGGCCACCTCTCGGTAGTTCAGGATACCCTGGAGTTTGGACCCATTTAGCTGATGGGTGGTGGCCAAGGGTTCTGAGGAGTGCAAGAGGTGGGGCCAGGTGGCTTCTCCGTGCTGACATTCCTGCCTTCCTCTGTCAGCTTTCTGTTTCTTTCCTTTGGTGACGCATTTAAAAGTGACTCAATTTCAGGTAAAGGAAATTTGTGTGAACCGTGGCTGAGGCCAGTGTGGACAGGCTGGGGAAGGCACCGTGATGCCTTCCACTCGCTCTCTGCAGTTGGTCCACGAGGGAGCTGCCTGTCCTGCCTGTGCAGGGACCCTTCAGGATGCAGTGACTGCCGCCTGTGGACACACCTTCTGCAGCCTCTGCCTCTCTGCGCTTGCCCAAATGGGGGCTCAGCCCTCCAGCAGGGTTCTGCTCTGCCCACTCTGCCAGGAAGAGGAGGAGCAGACAGAGAGCTCTGTGGCTCCTGTGCCTCTGGGCCCCGTCGGGGAGATGTACTGCGAGGAACACGGTGAAAAGATCTATTTCTTCTGCAAGAACGATTCAGAGTTCCTCTGTGTGTTCTGCCGGGAGGGTCCTTCCCACCAGGCCCACACTGTGGGGCTCATCGAGGAAGCCATTCAACCCTACAGGGTAAGAAGCCTGGCTTCACCTTGGCTAGTGTGGGTAGGATGGTGTCCTGTTGTGGGTGAGGGAACAGGCTGGGGGTCTGCTTTCTAAAGCCTTCCTTTAGCCCTACAGGCAGAACTGTCCTCTGTGTTCCCATCTCACTGTGTGCATGCCCAACTACTGCATTTGTCTATCTAAGTATTACTCACTAGCAACTAACTCCTGCCCTAGGTGGTGATCCTTTTAGGGACAAGAACTGGACCTTTGTCACTTTCAAATCCTTCAGCACTCTACTGTGTGCCCAGAATGTCATAGACAATTAATATTTGTGAGTTGAATTATTAATGGAGCCACTTCTGTCTGTGCTTTCTTCCCACAGGTTCGTCTCAAAAGTCGTCTGGAAGCTCTGAGCACAGAAAGGGAAAAGATTGAAGACATAAAGTTGAGAGAAGACCAGAAGCTCCACGTGCTTCTGGTAAAGGCCAAGCCACTTGCCAGTATTTCCTCTGAGATTTTTCTTAACTGACTAGGGAAGTCTGTTGTCTGGTATCTGTTGCCTGGCTGGAAAGAACCTGGCAAACTGTTCTTATTCACCTTTCTGCTGCCACACACACAGACACTTGGGATCTCAGAACATCTCAGAATATCAGAGCTAGAAGTGGTTCTGATGTCCTCTAACCTAAGATTCTTTTAATGTATAATTGTGTACAGGAATTGAACCCAGAGGTGCTCTACCACTGAGCTATATCCCCAGACCTTTTTATTTTTTTATTTTGAGACAGATGAATATATATACATATAAGATATATATTGAATATATAAAAATATACATATATGAATATATTCAAAAATATGAATATTTTTTATTTTGACTAAGTGAGAACTAAGTTGCCAAGGTTGGTCTTGAACTTGCAATCCTCCTGCCTCATGAATTGCTGGGATTCTAGGCATGAGTCAGAACCCAGCTCTAAGATCCATTTTTATCCATTTCTTTTTCTTTCTTTCTTTCTTTCTTTCTTTCTTTCTTTCTTTCTTTCTTTCTTTCTTTCTTTCTTTCTTTCTTTCTTGGTACCAAGGATTGAACTCAAGAGTACTGGACAACTGAGCCACATCCCCAGCCCTATTTTGTGTTTTTATTTAGAGACAGGATCTCATTGAGTTGTTTAGCACCTCGCCGTTGCTGAGGCTGGCTTTGAACTTGCGATTCTCCTGTCTCAGCCTCCCAAAGTGCTGGGAGTACAGGCATACGCTATTGCACTTAGCCATTTTTATCCATTTCTTACAGAGTGAAAAACTAAGTTCCAGGAAAGTGATGCTGGCAAGGCTACATGGTAAAGCCCAGGTTCATGATGAAATGACAAAAACCTGAGTCTCTTAACTCTTGGTCCTTTACTCTTTGGACACAGTGTGTCTGCTTGAAAACACTGTCTTCAGATGGGAGGCTTGGCGTCCAAAGATGTATGTAAGTGTCTGGATTCTAATTCTGACACAAGAATGACCCTGAGGACAGTAGGCTAATGGTGGGGCTCTTTCTGGCTCCCTGACACCTCTTCATCCATGCTACAAAGTTAGCAAGAGGAAATCCCCAGTGTGGGAATTGCTGGTACCTTGACCAAAGAGATGGACAATCAGGACAGAAAGATCTCTCCAGATCTTGACTCTCATCAAAGTATGCCCTGTAGACAGTAACCTCAGTGGCTAAAACCAGGATCACATACTTGTCCATCAACCTGTGTTGATTCTAATCACAACTTCCTTTTGCCTTAATTTTTCTCTAAGAAATTACCATAATCATCTCCATCTAATTCTATAGAAAGTACAGTAGAGTTAAGATGGCACTGTAGCGTGGAAGGCCCTTTGAAAAGCTCAATGTGGCTCTGACAGCACAAGGTGACATCATTATTAGAATCTGTAGTTAATAATAGCATAGCCCTTGTCATTGGTAAGTTTATCCTGAGACCTATCAACTTACCACAGTTTTATTTGGAGGATGTTTATTTGGAAGGTGTTTTTCTTTCCCTGGTGGTGGTGTTTTTCAAAATTGTGATCAGAAATCAGACCAGTCTATAAATCCAAGAAAGAGTCCTTGTATACATTTAAGTCCCTATTCCTCTTCACAATAAGTAGTACATCAATAATCCTTCTGGGCCAGGCATGGTGGCTCATGCCTATAATCTCAGCAGCTCAGGAGGCTGAGACAGGAGGATCGAGAGTTCAAAGTCAGCCTCAGCAACAGTGAAGCGCTAAGCAACTCAATGACACCCTGTCTCCAAATAAAATACAAAATAGGTTTGAGGATGTGGCTCAGCAGTTGAGTGCCCCTGAGTACCCAAAATAAAATAAAATAATCCTTCCAGAAGCCAGTTCTGTGAACCCCTCCCTAACCATGTCCATCTTTCTCTCCCTGACAGACTCAGATTGAAAACAAGAAACAACAAGTAGAAACAACTTTTGAGAGGCTGCAGCAGGAGCTGGAGGACCAGAGGCATCTCCTGCTGGCCAGGCTGAGGGAGCTAGAGCAGCAGATCTGGAAGGAGAGGGATGAGTATATCACAAAGGTCTCTGAGGAGGTCACCCGGCTTGGAATCCAAGTGAAGGAGCTGGAGGAGAAGTGTCAACAGCCAGCAAGTGAGCTTCTACAAGTGAGAAATGCCCCACCAACTCTTGGGATAGCAGAGGGATTCCACAGGACGAGGCTCCATGTTGTGAGCTAGAACATGCTGGAGAGAGACAGAAAGGGAAACAGAGATTATCTCTAATGGGAGGGACAGATGCTTGTCTAATTCCTCTAGCTCAGAGAGTTTAGCAATTTGCCCAAGGCATACACTGTGGTCTTGTTAAGAGGTATGGGTTCAGACATCCCTGGGTTTGAATGTTGGCTCTTCTAGTTGTATCACTAGAGGAGATTCTTAACCTCTGTATGCCCAGGGAAAATAATAGCACCCTCTTGGTAGGGTTGTTGCAAACATTATAAGAAAGAATCCATATAAAATACTCCACGTGGGCCCTGACACACAGGGAGAATTCCATAAATGGGGCCTATTGTGGTTACCATGATCCTGTCTCCTATCAGGTCCAGCTGAGAACTCAAGGCTGGTCCCTGATCTCCGCCAGCTCTTAATCTTTAGAGGCAGAACTTACCCTCTAAGACTGAAACAGAGAAATTAGCACAAAAGAACTGGCTGCAGAGTCCACAATAGCAAGGAAACATAGACAAGTTTAATGAGGTAATAAGACAGTTTAATGAGTAGGTATTAAGTAGACACAACTCACTGCGGGGAAAGAGTTTTGAGCTGATATTTTAAGGAAGAAAGGAGGAACAGAATCCCTGACAGGAAGGATATGTGGAAATTAAGTGCATGTTGTTGTCTTTCTTTTGTAGGATGTCAGAGTCAACCAGAACAGGTAGGGTACCTCCCCAGTCCCTTCATATGCATCCTTGAGACACTGCCACCACCTCCTCCCTCTGGATAGCCACCCAGAAAGGCAAAAGCACTGACAGACAAAAGGGCCACTCACTCGCACACCAATTCCAAACTCCCTGAAGTTTTGCATTTCTAAAGGTTTACTTTTAAACGGATAGGCTGGTGGTGTTGGGAACATATTTTTTCTCCTAGAAATAGACTTTTAAATAATCATGTTTTTTAGGTTGATCTAGCTAGGAACATCTTTAATCCACACTATTAGTAGTACTCAAAGGGAAAATATTTTCTGTAGGCTATGATAAGCGTGGAAGCTGGGAAGGCTAGCCTGTTTATTCCTCCATTTTCCTAAATCCATTTTTCCTGCTTTCTTCAGAGTTTTTCAATGCTAACAAAATGGGACAGCAGCCAGGTGCTGAAAGGCATTGTAAATGCGTGCTCCTTCCTTTTCTCTCTGCCGGGTGCATTAGCAATCCTCACTAAGACTCAAAGACTAGGTAACCCTTGGCGTATGCTGTGTGCCTATTCATGGAGGGGGCGGGTAGATCCCACATGTCCATGAATCAGGAAGTGTCTCCAAACATTCTTTCAAAGAGTGTTGTATGACATCTTGAAGGTCATTAGGGATCTCCTAGTATGATGCAGAAGCTGAGGCCCAGGGGGGTAAAATGCTTGTGCAAGGTCACACAGCCAGTGACTAACAAGGTCAGACAGCCAGTGACTAATAAGGGCTGCACTAGAACCAGGATCAGGGGCTTTCTACTGCAATATGTACTTTTTTTCATGTCCTTTATTTTCTTTTTCTTTTTTCCTTTTTTTAGGTACTGAGATTGATCCCAGGGCCTCAGTGAGTGCTAGGCATGGTGCTCTATCACTGAGCTACATCCCCAGCCCCTATCTCCTTTCTTCTTCCTTCCTAGTCCCTTTCACTTTTTAAAGTTCAGCACACAAATTAGAAAGAATAATTTACACCAGGCATGGTGGTGGACACCTGTATTCTCAGCAGCTTGGGAGGCTGAGGCAGGAGGATTGCAAGTTCAGAGCCAGCCTCAGCGACTTCACAAGGCCCTAAGCAACTTAGTGAGACTCTGTTTCAAAATTTAAAAATATAAAGGGCTGAGGATGTGGCTCAGGGGTTAAGCGCCCTTGGGTTCAATTCCTGGTACCAGGAAAAAAAAAAAAAAAAGAATTTAATGCTGTCTTTCAAATGGTACTGCACTGCCCTCTGGAGGCAGAGACTGTTCCAAATAGTCTCTTAAAAGAACAACCCTCCAATTCTTAAGGCTGTGGTAACCAATAGTTCCTGTAGTCTATCTGAAGGGCCTGTTGCATTAGTAACTGTACCTTTTTAGCAAAGATAGAGAAATTATACTTGATCTAATTATTCACCACAGCCACTAGGACCATTTTTTAGTCTAACTGTAGTCCCATTTGGTTAGTATCACCCAATTTTTGGAATTTGGACCTAACCAGTTACCAACTTGTCTGCAGGTATGAGATGAAGACTTTTGTGAGTCCAGAGGCCATTTCTTCTGACCTTGTCAAGAAGATTCGTGACCTTCACAGGAAAATACTTGCCCTCCCAGAGATGATGAAAAATTTTTCAGGTAAAGGGGAAGGAGTTGAAGCTTCCCCCACTCCTATTAGTTGTCCTTCCGCCTTCCACCCATCTCCATTTTTTTCCTCCCTTTCAAACCTGGCTTAAGTGTCTTCCCTCCCAAAGCTTCTCAAAGTGAACCCACTTTATTCATGGGAGTCATCCCCCAAAGTATCTCCTCCTTTCCCCAAGGACAAGTACTGGACTGCAAGTCCAGGAAGGTGAGGCCAGTTCTCCTCAATTAGACCACAGCAGAAGCAGAGCCGTCTCCTGTCCCTGTCTTCACATTGTAGCCAGAACAACCTGCTCTGGGAGTGCTTTTAAGAAACATTAAGTCACAGACCTTTCTATTTCTGCTTCCCTCAGAACACTTGGTGCATCACCTGGAAACAGATTCAGGTAAATAACTAAGGGTTTGGGGAGCCAATCTTCATTTATCCTTTCATCCTGAGTGTCGGGGTACTCCCAGCCAGGTAGCGAACTCCCGTTCGGCCAGCGAGTGAGAAGGGCACCCCGGGAGTCTCTGATGGGGTCGGACTGAGAGAGGAAGGCCGCCTGGCACAAATCACCATGTACCGGGGGGTCTCGTCTAAGCAAGTACCAATTTATTGAGGAGGTCACAGGCTTATATAGGAAAGAGGGTCCAGTGGTGTCCGGTTTCTAAGCTAATAATGCGGAAGGGGCTGTCCACCTGAAAACAGTATAGGGTCACTCCGCTAAAGCAGTATGGAGGCAGAGGTCAGCCAATAAAAGTGCGGGGAGGTGGCTTCTCAGGCAGCGTGGTCAGCACTGAGCTGACTGCTCGGCACCATCCCCCACACTGAGCAGCAAACAGAGCAATTAAATGCATGCATTCTGGAGCTTGATTGTTTGGGTTCTCTGCTCTGGCTCTTGCTAGCTATAAGGTGCTGGGCAGATTATTAAGCCTCTTCATCCCAAAGTTCATCTATAAAATGGAAATTATAATAGTGCTTACCCCATAAAGAGCTGTGAAGATTAAAGAGCTAATATACACTCAAAGAGCTAATATAATCCCTGGTACATAATAAGTGTTCAATTAACATTAGTTATTTGTATAGATATTATTCATTCAAAATTCCTAACAAGTCCTTGATTTTTGCCTGGCATTGTGCTAGATTCTCATAGGTTTGAATAATACTGTACAATTTTCGAAAGTCAGCATTTCCTTTTGTGTGGGGGTAGGTGGGTGGGGAGATTACTAGGGATTGAATCTAGGGGTGATCTACAACTGAACCACATACCCAGCCCTCTGCTTTTTTAAAAAATATGTTTTAGTTGTAGATGGACACAATGCCTTTATTTTACTTAATTACTTACTTATTTATTTTTGGTACTAGAGATTGAACTCAGGGGCACTCGACCACTGAGTCACATCCCCAGCTCTGTTTTGTGTTTTATGTAGAGACAGGGTCTCACTGAGTTGTATAGCGTCTTGCTGTTGCTGAGACTGGCTTTGAACTCACGATTCTCTTGTCTCAGGCTCCCTAAGTGCTGGGATTATAGGCTTGTGCCACCACGCCCGGCTTATTTATTTTTATGTGGTACTGAGGATCGAACCTACTGCTTCATACATGTGAGGCAAGCACTCTATCACTGAGTCACAGCTCCAACTCCGCTGCTTTTTTATTATGAGACAGGGTCTCACTAAACTGCTAAGGCTGGCCTCCAACTTGTGATCCTCCTGCCCCAATCTCTCAAGTTGCTGAGATTACAGGCATGCACCACCATGCCTGGCTATAGCATTTACTTTTAAGTTGGTGCTTAATTTAGAAATTATTTCCACAAGCATTATGTCATTCTGAAATACATCAGTAATTTTTCTAATGTGAAGAAAAAACATCTAGGGATCTTGTTAAAACAGATTCTGTCTTCGTTGGTCTGGGATAGGGCCCAATTTAATGTGTCTGACAAACCCCAGGCTATGCTGCTGCTGCGGGTCCAGCCACTGCTCTTTGAGAAGCAAGCACTGCTTGACATTTAGGTAGAGAAGTTGCCCTTATCTGTCCTTATGGAACAGGCACAGAAACAGATTCAGAGAAGCAGGCCACTGTCAGGTCGCAGCAAGGCCCGTTTCCTGCTCTTGGCACCTCTCTGGTTGCTGCCAGTTCTGCTGATGTCTGCGCTCTCCTTCCTCTAGTGATGGTCACTCTGGACCCTCAGACCGCTAGTGCAAGCCTGGTCCTCTCAGAGGACAGAAAGTCAGTGAGGTATACGAGGAAGAAGCAGAACCTGCCTAACAGCCCCCTGCGTTTCGATGGTTTGCCGGTGGTGCTGGGCTCTCCAGGCTTCTGCTCCGGACTCCACCGCTGGCAGGTGGAAGTGCAGCTCGGCGATGGAGGTGGCTGCACAGTGGGGGTGGCTGCTGAGGAAGTGAGGAGGAAGGGGGAGATGAGCCTGAGCAGCCAGGAAGGAATCTGGGCCGTGATCATTTCGCACCAGCAGTGCTGGGCCAGCACCTCCCCAGGAACCGACCTGCCGCTGAGCGAGATCCCTCACTGCATAGACGTCACCCTGGACTATGAGGCTGGGCGCGTGACCCTCCTAGATGCAGACACCCAGGTGCCCATCTTCACCTTTACTGCCTCTTTCTCCGGCAGAGTCTTCCCTTTCTTTGCTGTTTGGAAAAAGAGTTCCTGCCTGACTTTGAAAGGATGAGGTGAAGTCGGAAGTACCACGTAGCAGAGACAGCAGTGCCCTAGGACTCAACTCTGTCCCTATCCCTGGCTGGCCAGTACCCAAGTGAGGCAGGTGAACATGAGATCTTGGAGTCTAGAACAGTGGTTGTTTTTATTTTATTTATCTTATGCCTTTAAGCTCCCTCCAGTCCTGACCTGATACCCCCGACACAGACAGTGGAGAAACAGAGGTGCATGCAAGTGAAGCTGGGAGCCAGTGGGATTTGGGGGAGGGGAGACACAGACTTTTTTTGATACCAGGGATTAAGCCCAGGGGTGCTTAACCACTGATTCACATCCCCAGCCCCCATTTTTGTATTTTATTTTGAGACAAGGTCTCACTAAGTTGCTTAGGGCCTTGCTAAGTTGCTGAGGTTGGCCCCAAACTTGGATCCTCCTGACTCAGCCTCCTCAGCCACTGGGATTACAGGCATGCACCCCTGCACCCAACCAGACTTAAATAAAAATTTAAGTTTCCAAATAATCATCATAGGCAGAATTTTGTTGGGCTTGCTTTTACCACTGACTTTATTTTGATACACACAAGGAGATGCCTCCATCTCTATAGAGGAGACTTCTAATCAGCCCTTTGGGTCATTTCTTTAGACTTGTAAAGAAGGTTCTAATAAAGTATGTGGCCCACAGACCTTTGTATTTCATGTGTCTAATCTGTCTATGGTGACATGGGGCTGAGGTGGGGGTGCCATAGTTTGGATAGTGAGTGTTCCCCAAAGACCTATGTGTTAAAGGCTTTTTACAAAAGCAGCTGATTTCTGAAGAACATGAGAACCCTGAGTTTTGTCTGCTACCAGGAAGGAAGCAAAAAGAAACCCCACAAAACAACTGCCAGGATAATGGATTATGTGAGGAGCAGTCACACACTTGAGCTGCCTCAGAGAACCAGAAGGGTTCATGTAAGGCAGGGCCCATAAGGGAACCTCTGCAGAGCCCAAGAACAGTGCTTACCATGGGTTGGATGTAACGAGAACTAAAGCTGCAGCAGATGGGTTGTCTTTGTGGGACCATGCTTCTGTCTTGAAATAGGCTCACTGACTTTACTCATGTCCTTTATTTTCCATCTCTTTTTCAGTTCTTTTCTTTTCTTGGACTTCCAGCGTAGAGAATGGATTCAATTACACTCAATTCTTGGTACATAGTGATCATTAGTCCATGCGAGGTCTTGTTTTAGTTATATTTTCTCCATTTTTCATTCCTATTCTTCTCACCCCCATAAACAGCTACTTCATTAATGCATTTCCTATGTCCTTGGATATATAGGGATCCTTGATTATATATCAGTACTAGTTCTGTATCTTGTGCCTTTTTAAAAAAACCAGTACCATGATTTTAAGATCGAAATAGATTGCTATACATAGTTTATAGCTTCTAATTGCTTAACAGAGTCTATTGTAAATCAAGTTTGGATTTACAATTGAAAAATCCATTTTCTTTTTTAGAAATCATGCTGCTCTTTTAACTGAAGTTATGTTGACATTAACAGAAATTTTATTGTGTGAGAAGGATTGGAGGAAATTAGGAGAATTTTGACATTGTCATCCTATTCATAAAAATGTTTTCTCTGGCTGTTTAGATCTGCTTTATATCTTTTAATTTTGAAACTTGATTATGAAGAACTTAAAATTTTGAAAATATGGCAATTTGAAATTTTCTTTCTGGAACAATTTAGCAGTATCTGATAATATGCATATCCTTTGACTTAGTAATTCTCCCTCTGGAGAAATAGTCACACATGTGTTGAGAACCATTCATGGGCTGTGTAGACATCATGCATCAAAGCCTAATAGGAGAATTTGGTGTCTGGGAACTTCCAGTGGACATTTCCTCTGATTGACTGCCCAGACACATTGTTGCTGAGGCTGGCCTTAAACTTCCCATCCTCCTGCCTCAGCCTGGAGATGAGGTGACCTGCTATAGCCGCACAGCCCCTCTGAGATGGGTGTGACCTGCCAAGATACCAATCAACCTACTGATTGCAAGACATCATGAAGCAAGACTCCACCCCTGAAACTCTATCCCTGCCTTTGATGTACCCCCTTAAATAAACCACAGGAGCCATTTTCTAATTGTCTAGCTCCAGTTCCTGTGTGGACTGGACCTATCAGGGTCTCCATCTTCAAAACTATTTTTTCTGACTTTGTCTTCTGTTTTTCACTAATTATTCTAGACTTTAATTTCTCAGGTGACTTACACCCTTCTTGGCAGGAAGAACCACCCCCTAACAAGGCACTGGCCACCTCCTCATATACATGTGTACAATGAGGTGCATTGAAAATAGTTCAGGCTTGGTGTGGTGGTGCATACCTGTAATTCCAGTGACTGGGGAGGCTGAGGCAGGAGGATGGCAAGTTTAAGGCCAGCCTCAGCAACTTAGCAAGGCCCCCAAAAACTTAGTTATACCCTGTCTGAAAATAAAAAATAAAAAGGACTGGGGATGTGGCATGTGGCTCAGTAGTAAAGCATCCCTGAGTTTAATCTCCAGCACCCCCCCCCCAGAAAAAAGGTACAGCACAGTTTCAATTACAGAATAAATAATAAGTAGTATATTCATAAATACACTGCACCACTTGAATGAATCACAGATACATGTATCTACAAGGATTTCAAAAGCACACAGTGCCATTATGCAAAAATATTTTTTAAAATTATAACCTATAGTTGATTAGGCTGATATAAAGCAAATAATTCTTATAAGTTAATCTATAGTTATCAGTTTTACCATATTCTTATTAATTCTGATATTTTGTTCATTCTGTTGGTCACTTATGTAGAAAACTTACTATTTTACTTACTATTTTATCAGCTGAAAGATAGTTTTGACTCTTTCCTTCTAATTCATGTAATTCCGACCTTCCTTATCCTGTCATGTGAGCCAAGACATCAAACACTGCATGGAACAGCAGCTGTGACAGAGGGTACCCTTAGTCTCTTATGAACATGAAAGAAAGTTCACTAGGGTTGATAATTGTGGATTTTTGTGAGCCTTTATCTGGCTAAAAAGTATATCTTAGTCTTTTTGAGCTGCTGTAATGGAATACCACAGACTAGGTGGCTTATAAACAACAAAAACTTATTTCTCTCAGTTCTGGAGGCTGGGAAGTCCAAGATCAAGGCAGATCCTGTGCCTGTCAAGGACTCACTTCTTGGTTCATAACACTCTTTTCACTATAACCTTATATGGTGAAAGGAGTTCTCTCTGAGGTCGATTTTATAAGGGCACTAATTCCAGTCACAAGGGCTCTGCACTCATGACCTAATCACCTTTCTAAAGCTTCACCTACAAATACCATCACTTTGGGGATCAGATTTCAACATGAGTTTCCGAACACAAACATCCAGTTTCCAGTAGTGTTTTTCTATTCCTAATTTTCTTAGAGTAGTTCAAATAATCCTTAGCTTTTTAGACTTTAATACCCTCCCCCCTTCTTTTAATGTTTCAAGATAGTCACTGTATTTTTTTTTCTATTTGTCTGTGGATGTGGTCATCCATTAGCAGATCATCTGATATTAAACTATTACTTTCTGAGATAAGCTTTACACGATAAGGTAATGTTTCTTAGTAATTCACTGTTGAAGTGTTGTGTAATTATACAGATCCTTCCACTTACCCAGGACCTTCATGACCATGTTGTCACTCTATCAGTCCTCAAATTTCAGGGTTTAAAAGTCATCTGGGAGTGTTATTAAAATGCAGCTTCTGATTGAGAAAGTATAGGGAGGAGCCTGAGATTTCACTTTTCTAAAAAACTCTTGGATGATTCATTGATGCTGTTTACACTGGACCACACTTTAAGACTCTATATCACACTTTAAGACTCTATATCACAGCTCTAGAGGGGAGATCAAGAATAGAAGCAGAACCCTCTGCTTCTATTCTTGATCTCCAAAGTCCAGTTTCCTGAGAAAGGCTTTTGATTGGCTCAATCCTGATTTTTTTGTGTATGCCAGACTGCAAATTTTAAGCAAGTGTGGCATATGTCTGGATGACCCTCGATAAGATTTACCTCAGAGCCAATCAGTGAGGCCAGTGGTACTTGCACAGGTAGTAATCCTTTGACTTGTTTAGTAACAGAGTCTGACCTCTATCCCTACCACAGGCAAGTTGCTTAAATGCTTCTGGATCTTGGTATTCTCGTGTGAAAAAGAGATAAAAGTACCTGTTTTATGGCATTATTGCGAGACTTAAATGGATTAATACATGTAATAGGCTTGCCACTGTGCTTGGTCTTTAGTAAGCAGTTAACGTTGGTGTTTGGCCATGGTGATAGAGTTGGGGCAAATTTCCTTAAATAAGATCATGGCAGGAGGCTAAGTGATTGATGTCTCCCATGAGTGGTCTGCAGAGACAGAAGGAAAGTGGTGTGAACCACATGAATGTGCATCCAACAGAAATTATTTAGGAGCAGGATAATCTTTATTCATCCCCCTTATTTTTCTCATGTGTGATCAAAAAGGGTATGGTCAAAGTCTAAATCTGGGATTAATCCCAGTCCAGCACTCTAAGACAATAATGACTGAGGACAACTTATACAGATGAAGGAAGGAGTGGAGCCAGGGATGGCCTCTGGGTATCAGCTTTAGAAACCCCTCTAGTATTTGGTGTTACCTGAATTCAAAGAGAAATGCAGTATTTAAATGTGTAGAAAAATTTAAACTAATGATAATTGCTAGACAAACCATCTGTAATTTAAGAATATGGGGCTTTGAACAGTGAGTCTTACCTTTGTAAACTTCCTCCCTTCCACACTCATTAGAAAGAAAATACAATGGCTATTTATTCTCATGATGACAATAAACCATTGCTGCCAATATCACCAACCCTTCACAGGTGTCTCTTTATGGAGATTTTGAGACTGGGCAAGTGGCCCTAAGAACTGTGCAAAATTAACAGTAAATGCAAACAAGTCAAGATGCCCCACTTGGGGAACTGTAGGCCTCTTCTAGTCTTGGCTCTGCCAATTATTTTGACTTTAGGAAAAATCAACCAATCTGCTGAGGGCCTAAAGAGCATCTAGGATCCCTTCTAACTCTGGGAACCTATGACTTGACTCCTGCCATGACAGAGTGGTCCATCCAAAGGAGGGAGAGTGCTGCTTATACCCTGTACCCTCTGAGTCTCTCCTTGTTTCTCAGTACTGGGAGCCAATTTCATATACTTTCTTGCAGGCCTCTTGGAAAAGCAATGGTCTCATACCTTAGTGTCAGTGGTGAAAAGCATGGGCTCTGGAAGCAGGAAGACCCTGGCTCTATTCCTAATTCATTTTTTAGTTACGTAGCCTTAGGATGCTTACATTATTAATCTCCCCCAAAATGCTTAGATTCAGGCTTCTTTAGGCAGACATCTAATGACTGTTTTAGGGACAAGGCAACCAACATAAAGAAAGTTTAAGTAATGAGGAAAATGGATTATTTCTTCCAATAAATAAGAGATCTAAGGAGAAATAGCAATCTCATTTTTTTAAAAGGAGCTATCTGTTCCACGAAGGCCTCGCTCTCTCATACCATAGCATGTGCCAGGATCACATGAGCTTCCTTGTTATGCTGTCTTCTTGGTCAAGTTCACAGAGTCACTTTGGATTTGCTATGGGGGGTTTTGAAACCTGTATCTTGAACCAACTTTACAGCTGATAAACATAACTCACCCTGAGCTTCACCACATTGCCAGCCAATGTTAAGAAAACATGTTTCTGCCAGTGGCACTATGAGTTAAGTAGCTGATTAGTTTTCAGTTTTGTAAGAACATAGGTGAGCACCACTGCCTCGCTGAAGGAATTTCAGCCTTACAGTCCTGAGTAACTGTGAAAATCCAGACAGCATGAGTAGCAGGTGTGTGACGCCTCCCTTGCACCAAACCCTCTGCCTCGGGTCATCCTTGACAACTCAGCATATGAAATATTGGTTTGGTATCAAGCAGGGAGTCACAGCTGAGGCCTCGCCCTGTGAGGACCACAGATTCAGAGAAAGGCCAGGTCGAAGGAAGACCACCCCATGGCAGAAGAGAGAGAAGCAGGGGAACTTTTCCTAAGACTTCTGAGAAACAGAAACCCCTGCCTGGTACACAGATTTTTGGTTTGTGATGCAGGTTACCCCTAAGCCAAAAAATAAACATAAAATTTGTACTAACTCATACTGCACGTGGGTTGACTGGCAAGGCACCACATGGAATGTCCTCAGGACGCCCCCCTGAAGATGAGCTCACAATGTAATCTAAAACACATGAAGTGGGGACAGGGGCAGAGCACCTGCTTAGCTCTCTCCCTCCAAAATGCAACCAAACAATAGAACACACACACACACACACACACACACACACACACGAAGAAATGACCCCTTTTCCCATCAGGAGACAAAAATTGGAGAGTATAACCCCAAGAACCTTAACTACTGAACAAAAAAGCTGGTAAATATGAGAGTAAATATGAAAAAGCATTAACTCTACAGAACAACAGCAGCAGCAGCGGCTAACTGGAGTCTTAACACTAAAACATGGTGTGCTCAGGATCGTCTTAAGAAAAGTTAAATCAACATTTGAAGGAAAACCAATATAACTTTAACTGTTAAACCATAACTGCAACTTTGCTTAAATTTTACACTGTAACATAACCTGTAAATCCATAAGATATTATCTTCTAACAGGTAATACAGGAGGATATCTTAGAGTAGAGATGGATCTCTTAAGATGAAAAAGCACTTCCCACAAAGGTATAGATTGATAGTCTCCAGGATTAAAGTTAAGAAATTCTGATAACCAAGACACTAAAGAGTGTGAAAATACAAGTCACAGATGGGGGAAGATACTGGTAATAAACACAACTGACAAAAGGCTTGGATCAAGAGTACATCAAGGACTGCAGAAGAGTATGCAAAAGATAGTCTGAGAGAAAAATGATAAAACATTTGAGCAGGCACTATCAGGAAAGGAAATCCCAAAAGTAACCCTACATAACCCTCCTTGGCAACCAACAAATGCAATTTAAAAAAAAAATTAGGTGTAGATGGACACAATATCTTTATTTATTTATTTATTTATTTATCTGGTGCTGAGGATCAAACCTAGTACCTCACATGCGATAAGCAAGCGCTTTACCAATGAGCTACAACCCCAGCACAGGAAATACAAATTTTAACCAGTGTTCTAAACTTGTCAACTAGACAGGCAGATGTTCACAAGACAGACATTACCAAAAATGAAAAACAAGAAGATGGTTCAACCCCACAGGGGAAGTGTGAATTGGTGTGACTACTTTAAAAAATTATTTGGCCTTACCTGGTAAAGCTATCAGCCTGTGACCCATAGTTTCATCCTAGAGGAACTCTGGCACGTGCATACTCAGAGGAATGACAAACCTGTCTTAGGAGCATTGTTGTCACAGAAAATGGAAGCAACACAAGTATGGAACAAAGCTGCTGTGGTAATGTTACATCAGATGAGGAGGTGGTCCAAGTTAAAGCATTCCAAGGTCTTGTATTGTTTCAAAGGGACACAGATAAACTTTATTTTTTAAATTCAAGTATGCACATAAAATTTTATGGGCAAATGGAAAGAGAATATGTAAGTTCCAGACCAGGAGAAGAGAAATAATAGGATAAAGAAGCCTCAATCAATCCTACAAACAGGAAAAAGAGGTGGGGAGAGCAAAATAAATAGAAATCATAAACAATGTGATAGAAATTAATTGCTTTATCAGTAATCATAGTAAATGTAAACAGAATAAATTCATATTTGCCAGAAGACCAACTTCTAGCATTAAGAAACAAAACATGCTGGGCGTGGTGGCACATGCCTGTAATCTCAGCACCTTGAGAGGCTGAGACAGGAGAATTGCGAGTTCAAAGCCAGTCTCAGCAATGGCGAGGCGCTAAGCAACTCAGTGAGACCCTGTCTCTACATAAAACACAAAATAGGGCTGGGGATGTGGCTCAGTGATCAAGTACCCCTGAGTTCAATCCCTGGTACTAAAAAAAAGGAAACATAAAACAAAAAAAAAAATGACACTGAAAGATTAAAAATGATACATTAGCCAATAACAACCAAAGGAAAGCTGATGTAATTAAATTAGTATCAGAGAAAAAATGAAAGAAGTATTATCAGGTTAGAGAAAGAAGGATATAACATTCTGATAAAAGGAAGGAGCAACTTGTCTGGAAACTAACACTTCTAAGCTCTAATGAATGTAATGATTGAGAGAATTCCACAAAGGGAACTGGATACATGACCATCATAGTAGCAGATTTTGGAACATATCTTTCTTGACAATTGATACTTAAAGAGGAAAAATCACTAAGGATCTAAAATATTTGAACCATGGAATATAATTCTAATAATGATGTGGCATATTTGCATAAAAAATTTATCCAATGGGCATATATAGAACCCTGAACTTAATAGTGGAAATAGTCTTTTTGAGTTTTATGGAACATTTAGGGAAGAAAATGACCAATGCCTGCAAAATAGTCAACATCACCGTCAAAGTAAAACATAATATGCTAAATATTGTTTAATTTTTCCTAATTTTCTTCTATTGTGTTAAATTTTTAAGCTTCTAGCCTGTCTTTGCTCCTGCCATTAGCCAGTAGAATTTCTATGCTTATTGTTGGGAATGTCGGCTCTCCTAAATAGCAGCAGCTGCTGAAAGGAGTATCAGAAGGAAACAAGGAGTGATGTTCTCTCCTCCTGCATGTTCTGATAGGTATCCGGCCAAGGGAATTAACAGAGAGCATCACAGTTCTGGGCAGAGTTGCGTGGCAATTTGTAACCATAATCCTCCCAATTCCGTTTCCTATTATCTCAAAACTCTTCTTGCAAATGTTTACCTCAAAAGTCTTCTTGCAAATGTAACAAAAGATTCTTTACAGATTCCTCAATTCCAGATACTGGATTATGGTCTGTAGAATCAGGTAAAACTTTTCATCTAAAGTGTTTGCTTCATTAAACAACTTTCCTGTTTGATAATATTTGCTCTGTTCAAAATATTTGAATAAACATATTTTCTAACAATATAAATGCATCAAAACTTCTTTTTAGTCAGGGCTTTGGAAAGTACCTATCTCCTTTCATGTATAATGACATAATAAAGCCATAACTTACAAACTGCTTTTTTTTTTTTTGGTACTGGGGATGAAACTCAGAGGCTGTCAACCACTGAGCCATATCCCCAGCCCTATTTTGTATTTTATTTAGAGATAGGGTCTCACTGAATAGCTTAGTACCTCACTTTTGCCAAGGCTGGCTTTGAACTCGCAGTTCTCCTGTCTCAGCCTCCCAAGCTGCTGGGATTACAGGTGTGCGTCACTGTGCCTGGCTGACAGGCCTCTTTTTAAGAATAAAACAATGTCTAAATGATTTTCATCTTGTCAATAATGCAGACAATGATCTCTGACCACAATGTAATAAAATTAAAAATCAAAGATGATTTAGAAGCTTACACATTCATAAAACTTTAAAACATTTCTAAATTATTCATGGACCAAAGTATCATAATGAAAATTTCAAAATATTATAATTGAAAGACAATGACACTTGGCAGAGTTTGATATAGGTAAAACAGTTGCTTATTACTACATAAAAAATTACCCCCAATTTTAGCATCTATGTAAATAAAAATTTAAGTATTATCTCATAGTTTCTGTGAGTCAGGAATCAGAGAGCAACTTATCTGGGTGGTTCTGGTTCTGGGTCTGCCATAAGGCTGCAGTCAACATACCAGCTGGATCTGAAGTGATCTGAAGCTAGACCTTCCAATTTCAAGTTCACATGTCATCACTGCTTTAGTATTCCTAAGTCACTAAGTCCAACTAATACTCAAGGAAGGCGGAATTAAGCTCTACCACCTTGTTTTGCTGGTGAGGCTCTTCCACTCATCGACACCCTCATTCCCTCTTTGTTATTTTCTGTTGTTGTTGTTTTGTACACTTTTACACATTTATCTGAATTAATTGAGTACACTGATGAACAAAATGACTAAAATTATTTAGGGGGCAGATGATAGGGGAAAATTATTCAGAAAAGGAAATTTTAGTACATGGATTTCTCAATATTTGCATAGTATTCACCTAATATTGATACAAACAAAAATTAAAATATAGCTACA
Organism: Xerus rutilus; assembly: GCA_028644305.1. Classification (NCBI taxonomy): domain Eukaryota; kingdom Metazoa; phylum Chordata; class Mammalia; order Rodentia; family Sciuridae; genus Xerus; species Xerus rutilus. Next base: position 106,135,046 of record CM053406.1, on the reverse strand, counting down.
TTGGGAGAATGGGAGAATGGAAAACATATTAGTAAAGAAGTAGAAGTGGTAGGAATGAGGTATATGAGGGAGAAAGAAAAAATATAAAATTCTTATCCTCCAGCTCCTCTCCTTCTTGAGTAGAGGTGGAAGGAATATCAAAGGAAGAAGAGTATCAAATATCTTACGGACATAGCTTTAAGTCCACCACAGCATTACTTAGATGGAAATTTAGTCTTAGATGCATATGTTGGAGAAAAAAGAAATAGTGAAATTAAACTATGTCTATTTCCGTAGGTTAAAAAGAATAGAGTAAGCCCCCAAAAAAGTTAAGAGGAAAGGAAAAATGAACAAAAATAAGTGAAATAGAAATAATAAATAAACAAAATATTCAACAACAGTGAAAGCTTGTTTTTTGAAAAGACAACTAACAGCAAATCTTCAGCAAAATTGACCAAGATAAGGTAAAAATATACAAAAAAAATTAGAAATAAATAAAAACAGGACCAAACTACACTCTTAAGAACCTTATATTAACAATTTTGAACATAATGACTCAACAGACAACTTCATATAAAATATAACTTATCCAAACTCACTCCTGATGACATGGAAAACCTGAATAGATCTATAATCATTCATTAAGTAAAATTAGAAATATAACTTTTTTTTTGGTACCAGGGATTGAACTCAGGAGTACTCAACCACTGAGCCACATCCCCAGCCCCATTTTGTATTTTATTTAGAGACAGGGTCTCAGTGAGTTGCTTAGCACCTTGCCGTTGAACTCGCGATTCTCCTGTCTCAGCCTCCCAAAGTGCTGTGATTACAGGCATGCACCACCGTGCCCAGCAAAAATAAAACATTTAAAGACCTCCTTCCCTGAACCCAGCCCCCAACAAAAATAAACACCAGGTCCATATGGGTTTGTAGGCAAGTTTTATGAAAACTTTGGGGAAAAAAGAAAATAATTTCTGCCTGAAATGAAGTAGTACAGAAAGCTGAGGGAACGCTTACCAAATCATTTTATGAACCTAATATAAATAATTCTAAAATTATGTAGAGAAAGGAAACCTTTAGTTTCATTTTAGTTATATATATAAACATAAAAATTGTAAATAAAATTAATAAATGGAATCAAGCAGAAAATCATTCAATGATTGTTGTCCCAGGAATGAAAACTTGATTTAACATATTCATTAATATTATTCGTTAATAAAGGGAAAACACATGATCATTTGAATAGAAATAGAAAGGCATTTGATATAATTCAATACCCATTCCTAATGAAAATGTTTAAACTAAGAATTACACTTTCTTACCCTATAAAGAATATTATAAAATTATATATCAAACGTCAAATTGAACATACTTAATTCCAACTAAAAAGTAGAAGCATCCCCTTAAAAACCAAGAATAAAATGATGACATCATGACTTCTGTTCAACCTTGCACTGGAGGTCCTAGGTAATTAAAAGAAAGAGAGTAAGAGGTATAAATGTTGAGATGAAAGAACAAGTCTATCACAATTTTTGTCATCATTTCATCATTCAATCTTCTTTTATCCAAAAGTGCTCCTGACTCCTTCAGGAAGATTCTTCAAGAACCGTCTCTCCTCTCAAGTCCATGAGCTAGATTGGGGACCAGCCCATCACTCCTACAAGCAAGCCAAGCATGCTCTCCAGGCTGTCTCTCCACTCCATTCTCTTCATCACACCCCGAAGATTACCTGAATAATCACATCTTAGCTCATTATGTTTATTCTCATAGCCTTTAAATTTAATGTAAATACAACAACCAGGCTTTAAGGGACCTTCTTTGCTCACCCTCCCAAAAAAATGTGTAGCACAAGCAGTTTCCTTAGTTCCACAATCAACCCAGCAGTGTCTCATTTCCACCTTCCTCCTCTTTCCTCCATTGCCCACACCTGAAGTTAATTTGTTGCCATGGCCACTACTCAAAAGGAGTAATTAAGGAGAGTTTAACAGACGAACTATTTAAAAGAACAGCAAAGCATTCCTGGGTGGGCCAGTGTAGTTACTGACCCCAGCTCTAAAAGGATGAGGGAGGAGCACTGGAACTTTGGAGAGACCTGTGGCTCCAACAGGAGCTATGGCCTAAGGTAGGGGAAAGTAGCATCAGCCAACTCCTGGCAAAGGACAAAGGCAGCTTCTGTGCACCAGCTTCTGTGCTCCCACCCTTGGATCTCCTGCAGTTATGATGCATTAGCTAAGCCCAATTAGAAGAGAGAGGGCAAGAGACCCTGGTTAATACATTCCACACAGATCATACTTGCAGGGGACAGGGCAGGGTGGAGAGGGCACCTGATGTGGCGAACGTACCGAATCTGACACAGACCAAAAGCCCTCCACCTAGTGTCCCAACTATTAGCGTCCCTTTTCTGCTCTACTTTTTGAATGTTGTAATTGTTCTACTTCATCTTCCATCCTCTCCACATTGCCAAAGCCATCACTTCCCTGCTGTCCCCTCCATGACTTCTCAGCAGCACTAGACTCAGTTGGCCACACCCTCCTTTAAATATCTTCTCTTGGGTTTCACTCCCCTACTACTGGCCTCTTTCTGCCCAACTGGCTGCTGCTTCTGTTCCTTTTACCAGCTTTTCTGCCTGGCAAATCTATATATTGAAGCCCAGGGATCAGTATGGACCCATTCTAGTTATGATCTTCACACTCACACCATGATTTTAAGTGGCATCTACCTATGCTCCCAATCCAGTTTCTCCAGCCCTGACCTCTACAGTCAATTAACTGCTTGACTTCTCCACTAGATGCCCAATGGATTATCTCAAATGTAACATAAGCAAAACAGAACTACTGACTTTTATCACCATTGCTCCTAAACCTACTTAACTTTCATCTATATCCTTGTTCAAAACCCTAGCCATTTTTTTCCTAACCACCTCCAAGTAAGTCCTGTTGACCTTCCCCTCAAAACATATTCCAAACATTTCACCTCTCCATTTCTTCTATCACGGGAGTCAAAACCACCATCTTGCAAAAGCCTCATCTCTAGATCGCCTAAGCCCTCTCTCCTCTGTATTCATTTCTTCGAATAAACAGATTGGATTTTTCCTTGCCCATTACACTTATTTTCTAACATGCTATAAAATTTGTATTCATTTTGCTTACTTTTACTGTCTGTCACTTCCTTTTAGAATGTAAGCTTCTTGAGGAAAGGAATGTGCCAAGTGTTGAGAGCAGTGCCTGGCACGTAATAGGTGCACAATACTTGCTTTCTGAATTCAATTTAGTCCTCTGCTTATGCTTTGTTTTCTTCCCATTGCACTAAGAAATAAAATCCAATCTCTTTAGAATGGTCTCCAAGGCCTTGTGATTCATCTCTGCATATCTGTGCACCTCCATCTCTTGCTCTCTCTACTCTTCCATAACCAAACTTTAGACATAGTCCTTCTGCACTCCACTTGTCCCTGCCTTAGAACATCAGCATTCCTGACATCATCTTCTTTCTTCCTTTTCATCACTCAAGACAGCTTTAATTCCATCTTCTTAGAGAACTCCTTTCTAATCACCCATTATAAAATAATCGTCACTATCTGTCACAGTGCTATTTGCCATGGTGCTATTATTTTATTTTTTTACTTTAACTTATTGCCTATTTCCCTCCATTAGAACATAAACTCCATGAGTGCAGAACTTTTTTACCCTTACCATTGTTATAACCTAGAAACATTCTGGCTTATCATGGATACTCAAAATGCATTCAGGAGATACATGAAGGCTAGATATAATAAATTTGAGAAAACAGGAAAAAAAATGGAGGGAAAAAAACATCAAGAAATAAGTCAACACAATTTCCCAAGACCAAAAGGCTATGAATTCCCAGAACAAAGGGCTGAGTTACACAGCACAAGGAGGGGGGAAAAATCATACAAAGGCACATCAAGAAATCTAAGTGAAGACACAGAGAAAACTCCAAACCTTCCAGTAAATAGCATGTCATGCTCAAAGGATCAGGAACCAAGGTCTACAAGAATTCTCAACAGCAATGATGGAAGCCAGAAGGCAGTGAGTGGCACCATCCTTTGAAATCCCTAAGTAAAATTATTTCCACTCAAGAATCCTATATAGCAAAACTCTTAGATGTGAAAATGGGATAATATTTCCAGATAGACTTAAAAAATTTAACTTCCAGGCACTTTTTCTCAGGAAGTTACTAGATGATGTTTCACCAAAATGAATTAATAGGGAAGACAAAGAAACAAAGCCAACCCAGGATCCTCAGTATGATGTTGAAGGGAGATGCAGGAAGATGTGCACAGGAGAGGGAACAAAGGCTCCAGATTCAAGGTCAGGAAGCTTCAGAAGAAAGACATCAGACTAAATTACAAGAGCATCTTGAGATCTTTAGCAACAGGGGAGGACTTTGGGATTAGACTAGTAATAAGGTCATAGGAAATAAAGCAGAAGTGGTGGGGAGAGCACTTATGGACTCCAGGGAAGACAAAAACTTGTGCAGGAACCCAGGTGTAAATATCCTTTACACAGACATAATAATGGACAGACTGGTTACTTATTCAATGTTAGGACCACATCGAAGGGCTGGGGATGGAAGAGGAAGTGTGCACTGCAGGGCAGAGAGCAGAGAACTGTGTCTTCCTTCTTCACAGTGGGAAATCAGGGGATAAGTCTCCAAACTCAAGTTATTAAGGAAAGAAATGAAAATAAACACTAATAGTCTGCTTAAAAGGATGAACTGGGTTTATTGAGAGGAATAAAGCAGGGAATTGCTTTTTAGAAGCATTGCAAGCATTATTTATGTAGGCATAGTTCATAAAAAACTAAACTATGCACATTAAAAAATAAAAATGGAAAATTTGAGTCCCCAAAATGGGAGGGTAGAGAGGAAATATGCTCTTTGCCATTAGTGTCATCTCAGAGGTAGTTTTGTAGAATCCTTTCTTTTCTGTCCTTAAGAGGGCAACAGACGAGTGGCTAAATACTGAATGTATTAGGAGGCAAGACTGGCTGTATATGGCATTTCCTCTGGGGCATCAATTATTTCCCAAGAAAGGAATATGAGTGTACCAGCTGCTGTCAAACCTAGCTAAGGAACTACAGGAGAGGAAGAACAAGGTGGAGCCCTGTCCCTGGCTAGTCTGTGTCTATAGAAGGCTCTTTGGGGATTTAGAGAAAGGATAGCATGTGTGCAAATGAAGGTAGAAAGCAGTCAGAGTTCTAGACACAAAGGAAATCCCTGGGATACTAGGATCAATGGAAGCTCTTTGAAGCCAGGATGGGTCTGGTGACATCTGTATCATAATAAATATATACATATCTCCAGGCTGTTCATTCAGTAAGTCTTTATTGAGCACCTACTCTGTGCCCAGCACTGCACTAGGTGCCATGGAGAATATTAGAGAAGTGTTAAGGGATGCTACCCACCCTCCAGGAGCTTACAAACCAGACGCAGAAATAAGATGTACATGTAACTCAGGCAGCGTATGATACATACAAAGTGGGCCACTCTGGAACATGTGGTGGCTAAGAGAGCACTGAGAACCAGAGTGGAAGGGAGCAATCGATCCTCTAGAGGGGAGGAATCAACACTTGGATAAGTAGAGGATTGGTGGAACACTTGGATTGGTAAGGACAAAAACTGGGACATCACTTTGGCTAGGGCAGGGAGCTTATGTTAAACTGTGGGGCCTAGGGGCACCTGGACCAAGGGCTGGGTCCTCAGGCAATGAGGAGACACTTTGATCTCTCCCCTGATCCAAGAACCTAGGCGGCTTGTTGTGGACTCCTGTTTTCCTTTCCTCTCCTCACATGGCTTTGTCTTGCCCTCCCAATTCTATCTCCTAGAGAACTGAACTTGAACTCGAGTGGCCAGTGACAGAAGACTAACACCCCTAGAAAAACTGGTGAGAATTCCCATGGCAGGGGAAGTTTTGTTCTCTTGGGCACCTGCCCTGGTGTTTTTAGATATATGAATCAAGAACAAGACATTCTGGATTCTTCAAAAAACTCCCTTCTCAAGGACCAATCCACATAGTTGATTTATTGTGATCACAGTTGCTACCCCGAAGTCACATATGTCTAGATCCTTTCCCTAAGGCCACAGATGGCTCTGAGAGTCCCATCATCAGCTATGGAAACCTCATACACCCAGCCTGATTTTAGAGGACTTTGTCCTGAACCTTCTGTGAGAACATAATTCCAACCAGCACTCCAGGCAGCCAACCTAAATGGCCTGGGAGGTCTCGGTGTATTGTCAGTTTATTTCTGCATTTTCATGTATGTTTAAATCTGAGCTGAGGTGGGAGTAGGTTTGTTTAAAATGCCAGGGAAAGTAGACAGCTGAGTGAATTTTGGCAAGGGAAATCTACTGGGGTTTGAGGGCAACAAAATGGTCTCAGGTGTAAATGATGGTCCCTCCCAAGACTAACTGGCATAGAATGCCATACTGGGCCAGAATATCTTGCCTTGACCCCTTATTCAACAGAGAGAGCACAAAGATAGAGCAAAGGGTAGTCAAAAAGGAGAAAGGGAGCCCTCAAGGACTTCAGGGTCAGAAGGTCCCACAGGAAACCAGCAAGAGGCCGAAGAGCCTGACAAGGACATTACAGACAGAGTGAGAGCACTGAGTGAGGTCTCGGGCCACCGTGACGGGCAGGTGCGTGGCAGTGGGCATGGGGTTCCTCCTCTCCCCTGCTCCAGGTGCTCACCAGGCACCTCCCCCTATCAGAGTCCTGGGATCCCAGAGAAGTGACGCATCCTTGGGTGTGGGGCTGAGAACAGGTGTTAGGCTCAGGGTCTCAGCAGGAGGCGTGTTCCTGGCCACTTGAGCCACAAGAAGGGGACCAGGCGCCCGGTGAAGGTGGCAGAGAAGGTGTAGATGAGTTCTTGTGACTCTGCATTGGTGAAAGTCACGGTGCCCCCTTCATAATCCAGGGCAATGCCCACTCTCCGAGGCCGCAGTGCTGGGAAGAGCTCGATCTCAGGGCTGGTGTTGGCCCAGATGCTTGAAGAAGAGAGGCGTAACGCCCACACCCCATCCTCTGGCCGCAGGGAGAGGTCTCCCTTCCTCTTCACAGAGTCTCTGGCCACCCCCACCATGCAGCTTTCCAGAACTTCCTCCTCTTCTTCCTCCTCCTCCTCCTCTTCATCCCCCAGTGATTCTTCATCTTCATCTGTTTCCCAATCATAACCATCCCCATAGCCGGCCTCCTCTTCCTCCTCTTCCTCCTCTCCCTCTTCCTCCTCGTCCCCCTCCTCTTCATCCTCGGACCAGCCCTCCCTCTCTATCTCCACTTCCCAGTACACCTTGCCCCAGGTGAAACCCTTACTGCCTAGCACTCCCGGTTCACAGTCAAACTGCTGGGGGTGCTGGTAGACACTCTGGTACAGGATGGTGTAGGTCACACATTTCCAGTCCTCTGACAGCTGCAGGTACCCACTGGCTGATTGTGGGTCCAGGGTGACATTTACTGTGGGGACAAGGGAAGAAGTAACAGTGTAAGTGGCAAGCTGAGAGGGGCTACCACACTGCCTCATCAAAGGGGTACTGATAGTGTCCATGGAAGGGCTGCCACACTACATAATCCAAGGGCTGCCATTCACATCTAATGGTCTATGTGAGCAGTGTCCCTTGGAAGTATACAGTGGCAGCAGGGCTGAGAGGGAGCACAACACTGGCCTGGACAGGGATGGCCTCTGAACTTGGGCTGCCATTGCTATTTGCTCCAAATACAGGAACACGTGGTTAGGCGGATAAGAAGAAACTCAGCCACAGGGAAAGGACTGGTGCTAATAATACCTGTGAGGACAGAATAACATGGGGCAGAGAAGCATCCCAATATCCAGCAGAGGCCCTAAGGCAAAGACTAAAGAGTAGAGGATTGGCCAGAAAGTGCAAGGAGGGTGGGGCTTCAAGACTACAGCTGGGAAAGTCACTCTGTTGCAAAACAAGGGGTTATCTGGATGACAGGAGGCAGCCAAAATTCCTGCAGGGGGAGTTTCCTTTAACTGAGATAAATCTTTGTATACTCAACTCACCAGTCTTATATTCCAAGTCTCTCAGCAGCTTTCCTGGGGAGAGAAAAAAAAAAAAACAGTGATGACTTTCAAGCCCAGAAAATGTATGGGTCCATTTCTTATTTAGGTGGTACTAATTTTGTGACACAGCTCCATCCCTGAGACTCTAAGAAGAAAAGTGAAAACAATCAGGAGACCCTCACAAGAGTGAGGTTGGAGATTATGACCCTCTCTCTATGTGGTGGCCCCTCCTGATTCCTGCCCTGGTATTCTCCCCAACCCTTACCTTGAAATTGCCTCAGTCCTCGCTGCAGAGAAAGGAGTTTATCTGAGAATTCTCCAGTCTTTCTTTTAACGATGTGAGTGATGGGTTTCCCAATCCAGAATTTCTTCCGTGGATACCTGAGAAGATGACAGGCATGACAACCTATGACTTGGCTCTTCTTGATTTTTCTCCCAATCATCATGACAATTATGAAGGGTGCAGGAAAGGTCAGATTATCTCCAATCAAGAGACACAAAAACAGAGGCCCAAAGATACTGAGCTGAGCCAGGACTTAAGACTATCAGCAGATTCCACATACGAGGGCTTCTGTCTAAGCCAGGTTTCCACAAGGACAGTGATCACAAGGAGCTGGGATTACATAGAGACATGCTCAGGGGAAAGCAGTCTCTAGTCTTTCAGGTTGTGCCCTTATTTCCAAGAAAACCATCAGGTTGATCACTCCCCATTGGTTCACATGAACCAAGACAAAGAAGAAGGGAGGGGACACAGGTACAGGAGAATGAGGTACAATACAGAAAGAAAAATCTTACCTATTCACAAAGTCTCTGGTATCCTGGAAGGGAAGAAAGCACAAGCACCAATGTAAATCAAGTAAGACTCCATTCACATGTACCTAGCATTGTATTTGAGGTAGGGGCACTTCAGTGAACAAAACCATGTGGCTCCTTCCTTATGGAACTGACATTGTAGTGAGGCATTGGATAAAACAAATACACAAACAAAACAATCACAATGACAGAAGCAACTGGGGTTAGTGGATGGCACAGCTAACCTCTCTAAGGAAACACATGAGCTAGGATGTGTTGAACAAGAAAGTATTAGCCACATGACAACTGGTAAGAAAAAATGGGAAAGGGCTTGAAAAAGGAGGCAGGGCCAGATCATGCAGGGCTGGGTATGGGTGGCAGGAGTTTGAATTTCTTCAACATACAGTGGAAAGGGGTTCGAGCAAAAGAATGACATATGTGATCTGCTTCACTTGTAGCTGAGACTGCAAAGTATCCTTCAGGATCCACTGCCTTGTCTTCATTTTAACAACAGAACTCCTCGAGTTATAGATGGGCACATAGCTACCCTGAAAACTACATTTCCCAGATTTCCTACAACCAAGTCTGGTCATGTGACTAAGTTCCAGCCAACGGGATGTGAAAAAAAGCAAAGACTATGATCTCTGAGTCACGTCCTTTTTAAAAAAAAAAAAGAAAATTTCTTTCAGTTTCTTTTTTCCTTGACTAAATTTCAACATGGTGGTGATGAACCCAGCTTTGACCACATGGCTAAGGACATTACTATAAGCTGGTGCAATAACCTGATAGAAGAAATCCAGTTCCCTGGATGACCTCATGGACACTTCTAGACCCTCACCTCTCAACTACTACTGAGACAGAAATAAACTTGTGTTTTATTTGAGCTACTGTACAGTAACTGGCCAAAACCCTAGGCAACCAATCACTTAGCTGCCCTGAGGATACTGCAGTAAGGGTGGCAATGTGATATGGGAAGGTCAACTGGGAAGTGCTGGAGAGGGAGGAAGAGAGCCTGAACTAGGGAGGTGGCAGTGGAGACAGAAGGTACACATTCCAGGAATGTTCCGGAGATAGACTCAGGTGGATAAACTAGGCAAGGATAACTGAGGACAAGCCATGGCTTGAGCAGGAGGGAGGAGCGTGGTGGGGACAGGCAGGTGGAGGGACGGGGGGGGGGGGATTTGTAAAATGTTTAGATCCTCTTCTGTGAGTTTAAAGCCTCTGAAGTACTTTGTATTAATTGATTTTTGCCTTCCTTTCACCTATTCCACAAATCTTTATTAAGTGCTTCCTACATATTAGGCACTGATCTAGAAGATTAGGAGACAGCAGTAAAAAAGTAAGAGACACAAATCCCTACCTGTGTAGAGCTGACATCCTAGCAGGGGGAGCAGACAAGAAGCAACAAATATCATATTATGTTAGTAAGTGATAAATGCTATGGAGAAAAGAGAGTAAAGTGAATGGGAATGCAGAGAGAACAGGTTGGCTTCCTTACGAACACCTGGTATTTTCAGAGAGTACTTGCAAGGGTCTTCATGGGTGTAGACAGTGGCCAACAGCGGGAGACAGAGGTGCAAACTTGTTACACAAGACCCACTATGGGCCAGCCTGGGAAGATGGCGGGGGCTCTACTCCCCTGACCCTTTACTATCTTCTTAATGCTCCCAATCCAGAGGACTCTTTCCTTTTCTATCCCCTTTATCAAAGATCTCTGTTTCACGTGCTTTATCCTGCCACTGCTCCCTCTCACCTCTGCTTGTCTATCAGACTTCTGGACCCTGCTTTGGGTCTCTTTCTTGCTGTCCCTTAACAGTCAATAATCTCTGGGAAAATACTAATGATAATTAAGGAATTAGTTATCCAGTTTCCTTACAGCTAAATCAAACCTGAACACACAGAAAAATCCCACGAGTGCCAATATTTCATGCACTGGTTTTAAGTAGACATTACCCTTTCTCTTGGTCCCCTGCCCTATTTTAAGGAAAACTTCAGAAAGCTCTGAGTCAGTGAAATCAGTGCTTCTGCCTGGAGGCAACTCCTGGGATCAGGTTTCAGCCCTACTAGGCCCTCAGCCCTGGGTCTCCCTCTGCAACAGGGGCAACGTATCTACACGTGATGTAGCTAGGGCAAAAAGAACGTGCATCTCTGAAGGGGAGTAAGAGGAGGGGCACAGGAAAGGCAGCAAGTAATCCAAGAGCCTGAAAAAAGAAATCTGAGAGAAGGCAATGACATCTAAAGGAAAGGAGGGGGCCAGATACACATTTGGACAAAATGAGAGAAAAGAACAAGAGCAGACAACCTGGAAGTAAGAATACCCAGGCCTGAAATCAGCCCTATTCCTGACCTGCCCCATGGCCTGGGATAAATCCCTTCCACATACTGGACCTCAGTGATTTTGCCAGTAGGGGCTAAATTAGATGAATGAAGTCTTTGCCGGTCTTCTTCTGTATGTCCAAATCCACAGTAGCAAGAGGCAGGCAGAGCCCATCTCTTTATGCTGCCTGGGCAGGCACATACTGGGGCCTACACCATTATCCTAGAGATCCTGGTGGTTCCATTGCTGATAGGCCCAGTCATTCTAAACCATGTGTGTCGGGGGAGACAACCACCAGATGGCTCCTTTCCTAGCTCATCAGGATGGGAAGTTGGAGCCTTCTGCCCCTCCAAAGGCTACTGAGTCAGGGTAGAGACTCCTCCGAGAGGTACCAGGAGGAAGACAACGTGGGGTCATTTCAACCTGACAACTTATTCTCAGAATCAAAGCCACCTCCTCCAGTAAGTGTCCCCAGGCACCTCACCTGCTCTCCACTCTCTGTCTTATTTTCTGAGGATAATTCATCATCTATGTCTCCCTCCCCCAGCTGCCTATGCCTCCCAGACACTATAGGTCCTTGACAGGAGCTGCTGCTCAGTACTCCCTCAGCTACCCCAGCCACGACCCCATTCTTCATCTCTAGAACCACCAAACAAGAATCTACTGGTAACTTGTCACAAGGAAGGCTCATGGGAGTAGTGATGAGGATGGTGATGATGATCTTGATAACCTTGCCTTCTACTTTGTAGTACTCTTTAGTTATTTAAACACTCTTTGTAGACTATGTGTTGCAGTGACACCATGTCAGTTATCTCACTTCATGTTCATGTAACCCTTGGAATAAGGGGAGGGTAAGATTACTATCACCATGTTTCAGATGAGGTGCAGTTTTCAAGTAAGAAAACTGAGGCACCATAAGTTGATTCTCCCAAGGTCCTGTGTGATGGTGGCAGGCTGGGACATACCCTCAGTCTCCTAGCTCCCTGCCCTGTGAGGTCACTCACCTGCATGAGTTCTGCTGCCGGCTGCCGTGCCTTGCCCTCCAGCTCAGAGATGACCAGAGCCAGCCGGGCAAGCTCCCCGACACCCCGGGTCTTGAACTTCTCCCTGCCCTCTGTGAGCAACTGCTCCAGGGTGGCCAACTGGTCCAGCAGATGCTGTTCCCGCTTCTTCAGGAACTGGTGGCCCTGCTTGAACTCCGCAACAATGTATTGCCTCTGCTCCTGTAGCTTCTTCTGCAGGGAAAGAAAGGGAGAAGGTTGATACCTCCATCTTGAGGTGCACAACATCCCCAGGACTCATAATTAGAGGTGCACTAGCTAGCTTTTCCCCTTCATTACTCCCATTTGTGAATTCTATAACCCCTGAGGTGAGAGAAGCTATCAAGTGCTCCTAGTCTACCCTCGTCTTCTCAAAGACCTGACTAGTAAATCAATCCAGTTCACTACTACAACCAGAAGTGACTCCACTATCTGTTCCAGTGTGTCCTACCCATGAGCTAACACACTGTTCCTTCCTGGACAAAATCTCTGTGTTGCCTTTGCTTGATTATTGTCATCAAGCCTGCTCAGTCCTTCCTTCAGAATCCCAAAATAACGTGTAACAGGTCTACGTGCACCCTCTCCCTGCCATGTAGGACTGTATCATGTTTCTCCAGTGAAAATCGAATGTTCACTCAGGGATCATGTCCTCTCCTGCTGAGGCCAGGCTAGGGTCTGGCTGGAGTCCTCAGTCCCCCTGTTAACAAGTGTTGGACTACAGGCGTCCATGCATATTGGGGACCACAGATGGTCTCTCTGGACCTGGGCTTTACTCTCTCCATCTCCCAGGACCTAGCCACTTGCTACTGGTCCTGGCTCCAACATTCTTCCACTGACTACTTTCCCAGAAGATACACTACCCCAGAAAATTGGAACCATTTTATCAGCTTTTTCCCCCCTGACCCCACCTCTAATGTGCTACCTGTTTTCTATTTACTAGCCACCCACTGGCCTGGGCCTCCCTAGATAGCTTCAGCCTTCCTTATCCCTTCCCTCTCAGCTCCTACCCCGCAGCCAGCTCTCTCCTCCCAAGCTCTCTGGCTGCCTTTTACTCTCAGGAAATCACACCTTTCCCCTGTTCTTTGAAAAGAAGAATGAAGCAAGCCAGGTCTTCCTTAGTCCGCTGGCAGAAGGCCACAGCTCCCAACATGTGTCCTGCAGCTAAGGTGAGAGTCATGAGGAGGGAAGGGACCCTGGCTGGCATCCAAACTGCTTGCTTGTGAGATGAGAAGAAGTCCAAAGCCTGAAGCACACAGCTGCTCATACGAATGGAGCTTGGGCTAAAGCCCAGGCCTGCCCCTGTCAGCACAACGCCCATCCTCCTGAGCTACTCCTAGAATCACCCTCAACACCATCAACTCAGTCTGCCCCATCCAGCCCTGCAGAGATGAATACCTCATGGCTTCCTAAAGACCTACTTACCAATGCAGCCAGAATATCAGCTTCTCCCTTCGCCTGAAAGCCCTGAATCTTGTCTCTGTCTCTCCTGAGGGTACTCAAGTGGTTCAGAATTTTTTCCTATGGAGAGATAAGCAGTGGAGACAGATGGGTGCTCTGGGCTGGGCCATAAGAACCCACCAGAGGGGTTTTAGCCAGGCCTTGCCTCTGGAGGTGTGCATAACAGAGTATCCCAAGGAAGACAGAGGGTACTTCCTGGGTCAAGAGTGCTTACCCTGTGGGGCTGGGCGGCCTTCTCCACCAGGACGGCTGTGTGTGGCCGGTGCTCTCGTGACTCTCGGCACATCACACACAGCAGCTTCCCATCATCCTCACAATAGTAGTGTAGCTTCTCCTGGTGCCGCTCACACAACTTTGTGTCCTGCTGCTCCCGGGCTACCTCTCCGGGCTGCCTGCCCTTGTCTACTTTCAGCCGCTCAATATTCTCCACCAGGCTAGCCAACTGCCACACAGGTCGGATGTTCTCCTTCTTAAAAGGCTTCTTGCAGAGTGGGCAGACAGGACGTCCGCCAGTGATGGGTCGGACGTCTGTGGTACAGCTGCGGCAGAAGACGTGGCCACAGTCAATGGTCACAGGGTCCCGCAGGTAATCAAGGCAGATAGAGCAGGTCACTTCCTCCTCCAGGCTCCGCAGAGGGGCTGATGTGGCCATAGTGCCCTTAGTTCAGTTCACTGGTAGTTCAGTTCACTGGTATCTATCTCCTCCTTGGAAAACAGACAGGAGTCAAGGGTAGGCAGAGCAAAGGGGCAGGGGTGACACCTCGCAAAGGGCTGTGACTCCAGCATTCAATTAACATCATCAACTCCTACACGACTCACTCAATGTCAGAGCAAAAAGGACCTTACCAATGTAGTCCAACTCCCTCATTTTATACATGAGAAAACTGAGGTCCAGAGAGAATAGCCTGGTAGAGTGAAGAACAGAGCTGCCTGTACCTTGCTACTGGGAGAACAGTACTGCCTTAAGACATATTGTTTTCATCTGTTGGGAAGGTGCTCTAATGCATCAACTGTAATAGAATAATCAACCATTACCTGCTGGAAAATGGTATGAACATAAATCTACAATGTCTATCATGTACATGGCACTTCCTAGATGATGCAGTGCACAGGCTGCACATCCATCCATGAGATCCTAACTGAATGAAGACTTTTTTGCTCCTCTAGGTTTCAGAAGGATTAAGAACACTGAGGTTCTTTACCAAACTCAAGAAGCATTAGGGAGAATCAAGAATCTGTGTACTGCTAGGCACAGTGGCGCACGCCTATAATCCCAGCAACTCAAAAGGCTGAGGGAGGACAGCAAGTTTGAGGCCAGCCTAAGTGACAGAGCAAGACACTGTCTCAAAAAATAAAAAGGGTTGGGAATAAGAAAGCAGTACTAAGAGCTGGGTGCTGTGGTGCACACCTGTAATCCCAGCACTTTGGGAGGCTGACAGGAGAATCGCCAGTTCAAAACCAGCCTCAGCAACGGCAAGGCGCTAAGCAACTCAGTGAGACCCTGTCTCTAAACAAAACACAAAATAGGACTGGGGATGTGGCTCAATGGTCAAGTGCCCCTGAGTTCAATCCCCAGTACCAAAAAAAGAAAAAAGAAAGTAGTACTAAGAGAAAAATTTTTGCATTGAGTGCCTACATTAAAAAAAAAAAAGATCCCAAATAAATAAGTTTATGTTGCACTTATGTTCCACCTCAAGGCCTCAGAAAAAGAACAAACTAACCCCAAGATCAGTATAAGACAGGACATTTAAAAATCAGAGCTGAATAAAAAATAATATACAGGATCAATGCAATAAAGACTTGGTTCTGTGAATAAATAAGATTGATAAACCCCTAGCCAAACTAACCAAAATAAAGAGAGAGAAGATCCAAATCAACAAAATCAGAGATGAAAAAGGAAATACCACCACAGAAATTTTTGAAATCTAGAGTATCACTGGAAACTATTTTGAAAATTTGGACTCCAATAAACTACAAAATCTAAAAGTGACAAATTTCTAGACACATATTAAATCAGGAAGATAAAGAAAATATAAACACATGAATACCAAGTAATAAAATTGAAACAGCAATTAAAAGCCTACCAACAAAGAAAAGCCCAGGACCAGACGGATTTTCATCCGAGTTTTACTGGAACTTTAAAGAAGAACTAACACCAGTCTCTGAAATTATTCTATGAAATTGAAAAGGAAGCTAATATAACCTTTATAACAAAACCAAACAAAGACACATCTAGGAAAGAAAACTATAGACCAATCTCCTCGATGAACACAAATGCAAAAATCCTTAATATTAGCAAACCATATTCAAAGACACATTAAGAAGATAATACACCATGATCAAGTGGGCTTCATCCCAGGGGTGCAAGGCTGGTTCAACACACACTAATCAATAAATGTAATTCACCATGTAAATAGAATTAAGAACAAGAATCGTATGATCATCTCAACAGAAGCAGAAAAGGCTTTTGATAAAATACAGCAACAATTCATGTTAAAAACACTGAAGAAACTAGGGACAGAAGGAACTTACCTCAACATTACAAAGGCTATATATGACAAACTCAAAGCCAACATCATACTGAGTGGAAAGAAACTGAAAGATTTTCCTCTAAAATCAAGAACAAGACAAGGATGTTCACTCTCACCACTTCTAGTCAATATAGTTCTCAAACTCCAAGTACAGCAATCAGGCAAGAGAAGGAAATTAAAGGGATACAAAGAAGAAAAGAAGAAATCAAACTATCACTGTTTGTTGCTGACATGAAACACCCAAAAAATTCTACCAGGAGACTCCTAGCACTGACAAATGAATTTAGCAAAGTTGCAGGACACATGATCAACACTCATAAATCAATGGCTTTTCTATACTCCAACAGCGATTCAGCTGAGAAAAAAAAGGAAAATTATCTCCTTCATGATACCCTCAAAACAGATAGATAGATAAAATAACCAGGAATTAATCTAATCAAGAAAGTAAAAGACGCCAAAGCAATCCTTAGCAAGAAGAGTGAAGCAGGAGGCATCATAATTCCTGACCTCAGATTATACTACAAAGCTATAGTAACAAAAACGGCATGGTACTGGCACCAAAATAGACATGGAGACCAATGGTATAGAATAGAAGACACAGAAACAAACCCACTTACATATAGTTACCTTATACTAGATAAAGGAGCTAAACACATACACTGGAGAAAAGATAGCCTGTTCAACAAATGGTGCTGGGAAAACTGGAAATCCATATGCAGCAAAATGAAACTAAACCCCTATCTCTCACCATGCACAAAATTCAACTCAAAGTGGATCAAAGACCTGGGAATCAGACCAGAGACCCAACGCCTAATAGAAGAAAAAATAGGCCCAAATCTTCATCATGTCGGATTAGGACCATACTTCCTTAACAAGACTCCTATAGCACAAGAAGTAAAATCAAGAATCAACAAATGGGATGGATTCAAACTAAAAGCTTCTTCTCAGCAAAAGAAATAATCAATGGAGTGAACAGAAAACCAACATTCTGGGAACAAATCTTTGCCACACACACATCTGATAGAGCACTCATCTCCAGGATATATAAAGAACTCAAAAAACTTAACACCAAAAAAACTAACAACCCAATCAATAAATGGGCCAAAGAGCTGAAGACAAACTTCACAGAAGAAGATATACAATCCATCAAAAGACATGAAAAAATGTTCAACATCTCTAGCAATCAGAGAAATACAAATCAAA
>CM053406.1:106106650-106117590 GCA_028644305.1 Xerus rutilus | reverse complement strand
ATCTCTGTTCAAAGGGGTGTAAGGGGGGAGGGGGCATGGGGACAGTACAGGTGGCGGAATATGATGGTCATCATAGCCCTAACTTTATGTATGACTGCATATATGTTGTGATTCTATACAACTTACAACTAGAGAATTGATATGTGATCCTCTATGTACAATGAATCAAATTGCTCTCTGTTAACATGTAAGCCTAAACAGAACAAATAAATAAAATATGAAAAAAAAAAGATCTGGTATCCATATTTTTTTAAATATTTTTTTTAGTTGTAGATGGAAACAATGTCTTTATTTTATTGCTTTGTATGTGGTGCTGAGGATCGAACTCAGGGCCTCACGCATGCGAGGCAAGCGCTCTACCGCTGAGCTACAATCCCAGCCCTGGCATCCATATTTTTGTAAAAATAAAAAAGAAAGAAAGAAAGAAAGAAAGAGACCTCTACAATGAAAACTATACAACACTGAAGAAAGAAATGGAAGACTTCAGAAGATTAAAAAGACCCCCCCACATACCATGTTCCAGAATAAGCAGAATACATATTGTCAAAATGGCCATACTATCAAGAGCAATATATGGATTCATTGCAATCCCCATCAAAATACCAATGCTTTCTTCACAGATTAAAAAAGTCCTAAAATTCAATTAGAAGAATAAGAGACCCAGAATAGACAAAGCAATTCAGAATAAGCAAAGTGATGCAAGAAGCATCACAATACCCAATCTCAAATTATACTACAGAGCTAGAGTAGCAAAAACTGCATGGTGTTGGTATCAAAGTAGATAGGACAAGTAATATTGGGAAAACTGGATATTTACATATAGAAGAATGAAATTAGAACCCCATCTTTCACTCTACACAAAAGTCAAATCAAAATGGATCAAAGATTTAGGAATTAAACCAGAAAGTTGCAATTGCTATAAGAAAACATAGGGTTAACACTCTACCACATATGTGCAGGTACCGAATTCCTCAACAAGACTCCTAAACCTTAAGAAGTAAAACCATGAATCTGTAAGTGCGATGTCATCAGTTTAAAAAACTTCTGCACAGCAAAGGAAATGATTAAGAGAGTAAAGAGAGAGCCTATGGAATGGGAAGAAAATCTCTGCTAGCTACTCCTCTGACAGGGGATCAATACCCAGAATATATAAAGAATTCAAAAAATCCAAAGCAAAAAAAAAAAAAAAAAAAATCAGCAAATGGGCAAAAGAACTAAACAGAAATTTCTCAAAAGAAGACATACAAATGGCCAACAAAATGTATGAAAAAATTATTAAAATCTCTAGCAATCAGGGAAATGCAAATCAAAATTATACTAGATTTCATCTCACTCATCAGAAGAGCAATTATCAAGAAAACAAATAATAAATAAAATACGGGCAAGGATATGGAGAAAAAGTACACTCATACATTGTTGGTAGGACTGCAAATTAGTACAGTCACTTTGGAAAGCAGTGTGGAGATTCCTCAAAAAACTAGGATGGAACCACCATATGACCCAGCTGCTATCCTCCTTATTATTTATCCAAAAGAACTAAAATCAGCATACTACAGCAATACACTCACCTCAATGTTTATAGCAGCACAATTCACAATAGCCAAATTACGATCAACCCAGATGCCTGTCAATAGATGAATGAATCAAGAGAATGTGGTATATGTATACAATGGAGTTTCACTCAGCCATAAAGAAGAATGATAATGGTATTTGCCAATAAATGGATGGAAATGGAGAAAATCGTGCTAAGTGAAATAAAACAGACTCAGAAAATGAAAACCAAGAGTTGAATGTTTTTTTTCATATGCAAAAGCTAAAACAAAGTAAGGGAAAGAAAGGAGTGGGGGAGGGGATCGGATAACAAAGATATGGGGAAGTGAAGTTAGAAATAGAATGAGAGAGAGGGAGAAAGGAAGGAGCAGGGAAAAAATATAGCATAAATCTAACAGAATTATGTTATATACATACATAGATGCACCAAAGGGAATTTCTCCTTTATGCATATGTAGAAAGTACCAATCAAAAATAAATAAATAAGTGAAAGGAAGATCACTAGAGACAGAAGGATAAAGGGGAAGGAGGAATGGGGATTGAAATAAAATTCCTTGTATGCATAATTGTGTCAAAAGCAACAGAAATACAATTTTAATTGTAATATTCCAATAAAAAAATGTAACCTGGAAAAAAGGTTTGGGGATACAGCTCAGATATAGCTCACTGGTAGAGCTCCCTTGGGGTTAATATCCAGTACCAAAAATAAGAGTAAAAAGTCTAAGTGCTAATGTCTCCCCAGGTTATTCTGTGGTTTGGCTTGGTTCAGACCCCAGCCTCCACCCCCACTCCCCAAGGTGGACTCTAAACGCTGTGTGTCAGCAGAGCACAGTCTGGCCATATTGGATTCATTCTCAACTGTGACTCTCCTGGTCAAGCAGGCGTGGTTGCTCTGCTGCTAACAAGTGTAGACTGTCTAAGCTGAGGGAACCCAGTATGGCAGGAATCCTCAGGTAGCTGTGGCTGCTCCATGCTATGGAGGAATGGTCCTTCAGGGAACACAGAAATTTGGCCTAGAAAGGACTCTGTTCCTGTTAACTTATACAGCCCTGACCCAGTTCTTGTCTGAGGTGACAAGATTCAGCACATTTGACCCAAGAGCTGCCTTCCACCTCTGACTCCATGACAACATCACAGAAGTCATCTAAGTCCTCTGGGCCTCAGTTTATCTGGGGAGAGTAATGCTTACCTCCAGGGTTTTTAAAAATCTCTGTGGTATGAGACAACTGAAAAAATACTGGGCACATTTATTTTGTTAGAAGTAAAATCAGAGGGTTGGACCAGGTGATCTCTAGCATTTTACCAGCCTTACTACCATTCTAGGGTAACTTCACTCTCAGTTAAATGAAACGCAGAATATGAAAAAATTGTGTTCAAAGTACTAAGCATAAGCCTGGTAGACAAAAGGAAATCTAGGAAAAAATCCAGACCCCTGGATCCCCAAACCAGTGAGTATTCAAACCACAAAGAGAGTTGAAACTGAATGCAGCCCCAAGAGAATAAATGAGCAGAACCAGCCAGGGTGCCACATGTGCTCCAGAGTTACAGTAAACAAGGTCCTCTTGGTGTAGGGCAGGAGTAGGGAAGTAGCTCTGCTGTAGATCCATGGATGGCAACTAGGACAGTGTCTGGGAAGCCAGCCAACAGGAGACAAAGGTAAGCAAGTGGAATGCAGCAAATGCAACCACAGGCAAATCAATACTATGTACAATGAAAGTCTATCACAACAGTTTAGTGGCCTTTGTCAACAGTAACATTAATGACATAGAAATAAGGCCCTGATTCTATAAGACCAAAGAGAAAACAAAACAAGATCATAATATAATTATAATGACTCTAATACATAAAGTGCTTTGTAAAGTAAAGCACTATACAAATATAAGGGATGATTATTGTACTGCTGATAATAAATCTCAACTGGAAGCACTCATGGGTTTAGATATGTGTGACTTTAAGAGATGTAATGAGTGTGAAAACAACATGCATGTTCACAGCTCAAATGAAGGAATCAAGGAATTTAATTGGCATATGAATGTATCAAGACCCTCTAGGATGTTAGTAAGGCTGGTAGAAATGTTAGGAGTTGCCTGGTCCAATTCCCTGGTCTACTTTTGAGGAAATAAGCCTGCTAGGCATTCTTCCAGTTAGAACACACTACGAAGAGTTTGGAAAGAAGAAAAGGAAGTGGTATGGGTAATTTGGGTGGGCTTTGGAGCCCTTTCTCATGCTATTTTGTTGAATGGCCTGGAAATTTTAAAGCTGAGGTTTTTTTGGATGGTTATTGTTGGGGGACAGAAAGTGCTATCTTTGGGGATGAGAATTTATTTTGCAATCTACTGGAACACAAAAGGGACTATTAACAGCTTAACTACAGCTTCCTTCCACATAAAATATGGCACTGTCACCACCAGAAGCCAACCTTAACCAGGCTCCACACAGGGCTTCAGTGATCTTCAAACCTTGTGAAACTGTATAAAAATCATTATACTAGATAAATAAAACTGCCTAGGAATTAGAGAAAAACATTAATAAGTAGAGGAGGGATAACAGAATTAGACACCATTTGGGGCTAAGAATGTAGCCTAGCAGTAAGAAGAGCATGTATAGCATACGCAAGGCCATGGGTTCAATTCCTAGCACAAAAAAGAAAAGAAAGTTAAGGACAGGAAAAGAAAGAGCATCTGCCATAATAACACAAGTATCATCAATAGATGCTAAAACCATAGGTGAAAGGTTTGTGGGGACAGGCTAGCCTCCATTGTGCCAAAGTATACTGAGTAGATTATTTCTTAATGTGCCCCTCTACCTCCAGTACTGGGGATTGAACCCAGGGGCACTCTACCACTCAGCTACATCACCAGCCCTGTTCATTTTTTATATTTTTGAGACAGGGTCTTCCTATATTGCTGAGACTGGCCTCAAATTTATGATCCTCCTGTCTCAGCCTCTTGAATTGCTGGGATTACAGATGTGTGCCACCACACCTGGCACTAATGTATCTTAATAAGGGAGAAATCTAGTGGTCTTCCTAACCAAGTAACCAAATATAGCTTCACTAACAGATGGGGCACACTGGCATATGCTTCCTAATGAAGCACCATATGATTATATAGCATCACCTATAATGATTTCTGGCCAAAAATATTCAACATGAATGCATCTAGTCAAGATGTTAGATCTGACTTCCAGTTTATAGAAAATATGAAGGATAAAAGAACACTGTAGTATGTCACTGCAGAACACTGTAGTGTGTCACTGATAGAGGAGTTAAGCCACACCAAAAGGAAACAGCTAAATCCAGAATGTGGGACATTCCATAAGACAATGGGCCTGATCTATTAAAGTCAATGTCATAGAAGAGAAATAAAAACTAAATGTAAAAAACAAACCATGGCTGGATCCTGTGTTGTTGTTGTTTTTTTTGGGGGGGGAGGGTTCTTTTTTTGTAATTTTTTAAGCTATAAAAATTTGGGGAGATTAATTTGAAAATAATTTGGGATATTATTTCCTTAATGGAATTTATTGAGATTATGAATAGGAATATTTATATTTTTTGGCAATGGATTCTACAGTATTCAGAGCAGCACGACTGAAACTTAATTTGAGCCAGGTGCAGTGATACATACCTGTTATCTAATGATCTAGATTACAAAAAGCAAGCAAGCAAGCAAGCAAACATTAAAAAAAAAAAAACCTTAATTTGAAATGGCTCAACAAAACAAAGTAAAAAGAAAAATATTCTGGGGAAAGGGTCTATAGTTTTCTATCACATTCTTTTTTTGGCAATGAGGATTAAACCTAGGGGCACTCTACCACTAAGTCACACCACCGCCCTTTTAATTTTGAGACAGGGTCTCACTAAGTTGCTTAGGGCCTCACTAAGTCTCTGGGACTGGCCTGGAACTTGCAATCCTCCTGCCTAAGACTCCCAAGCTGCTAGAATTAGAGGCGTGAGCCACCACACTCACCCTCTGTCTGAAACTAACAAAAATGTTTAAGTCATTGCAATAGAGATCAGAGTGCCTGAAACCTTGCAGAAGCTCAACACACATGTGCTGAACAAATTAATAGATTCATGGAATTGAAGACAATGTTAATTGTATAGAACCTTCTAAAGTCTGCCCTAACTAGATAAATGAAACAGATCCACTCTGTTTTCAATTCTGTTACAGTTTGGATCTGGAATGTCCCTGAAGACTTGTGTTGGAGGCTTGGTCCCCAGCTGGTGGCACTATGACGAGGTGGCAGAGACTGTAGGAGGTAGGACCTAATTGAAGGGAGTGGGTCTTTGAGGATGTGTCCTTGGGGAGGGACTATATCCTGTCCCTGAACTCTCCCTCTCCCTCTTTCTCTCTACTGCTATAAGGTGAGCAGGTGTGATCCACCACACTCTCTTCCACCATGATGGCCTCTCAAGCCCAGAAAAAAATGTAGTCAGCCAAACTGTTATAGTTTAGATATGCGTGTTCCCTAAAAGCTCATGAGTGAGACAATGCACGAAAATTTACAGGTGAAATAACTGGGTTATGAGTTGTAACCCAATCAGTATATTAATGTACTGATAGGAAGGGTATGGATGGAAGAAGTGGGTCATTGGGGGCATGACTTCGGGGTATATTTAGTCCTTGGTGAGTAGAGTTTCTTTCTCTTCTGCTTTCTAATTGTCATGTCCTGAGCTGCATTCCTCCACCACACCCATTGGCTATGATGTTCTGCCTTACCTCAGGCACACAGCAATGGAGTTGGCCATCTATGGACTGAGACCTCTGAAACAGTGAGCCCCAAATAAATTTTTCCTCCTTTAAAACTGTTCTTTTAAAGTCTTTTGGTTATAGAGGCAAACAAGCTGACCAAAATAGCAATATGGACTGAAACCTCTGAAACTATGAGCCAAACCCCATCCCTGCCCATCAAGCACTAAAAAAAACCCCTTTTTTCCTCTAAGTTTATTTTCTTAGGTATTTTGTCACAGTGCTGAAAAGCTGACCAATATAAATCTCACTGCTTGGTTATACAGACTCCATCTGCATATATACTGAAACACTGTGGTACTGCCAAGTACATAGAAATAAGACCCTAGGTTCGAACAATCCAGGTTCAAGTTTGGGCTCTAGAACCAAATAACCAAGTGACAATAACTTCTTGGCAGTGGTTCTGGACATTTATACATCTGAATGATACTTCATGCTCAGGATCCTTTTCTGAGGAAACTGAAGCTCAATGGGTTTAGCAACCTGCCCAAGAACACAGAGCTAGGAAGCAGTGTTTGTTGCCAATGCCTCAGCCCAGTTCATCACACTCTCTCCCCAACCCAAGCACACTGCAAAATGAGGTCTAATGCCAGCTCCTTTGTTAGGATGCTCTGATGAGGTCATCTACATTGAAGGCTTTGTGAACTGAGTAGTGCTGACAGAAGAAAAGGGGCACATATTCTGCTGATACTGACCAAAAGCATCCTAGCCATTGCTATCACGTACTTTACATAAGGCATTCCTGTTGGATAGCAGTTTTTCCTTTTCAGTGATGGAAGGAGGATCTCAATATTTCATGAGGTTGGGTACGACAGACATGGGCAAACCAGAAAAGCTGCTTTTCTCCACACCCAGTTCTGTCAGATCCGATGTATAATCACCCTCTCTGAAAACTCTTCCCTCACCTACTACATTTCATGATGGTTTTGTCCTTTTTATCATTTGTGCCTTCAGCACATTCTCTCTAATCATTTCCACATTAAGGGACAAAAATCTTTACTTTCCCTTTCACACCTTGGTTCTTGGGCAGACAGAAACCATAAAAAAGGATAGGGCCAGAAAAACAACTCAGAACTAATGTGAAAAACAACTCAGAACTAATGTGGTCCACCTCCACTCCCTTTATTCATAAAACAATTCTAAGTCCCAAGGAACTCACTTCATGAATTACCTTGTACCTGAGGTCACATATCACTTCAGTGGGACCATTCTTGTGTCCCTTCGATAAGCCACAAGCCAGATACAATTCTGCCAAATGAAGATGCTTCAAAGACTACGGCCTGCAGCATCCTGGCACCCTCCTCATGGGCAGAACTGAGGACACTCCCTATCTTTGGCTGAGTTTCCCTTTCCCAGCAATCCACTTCTGTCCTACAAGTAGATATCTAATCTACATATGTCAACAGACCAGCAGGAAGTGAAACTAACTCCTGGCAGTACATTTCAGCATTTGGATACTGTGAGCTAAAACCTAGCTAGCAGAGGAAAGCACTGCTGTGAACATCCAGACCTTGTGAGCAGATACTGGCAGTCCTTGCCTCCACCTATGCCTGGGCCCAGTTCCAAAGGGAAAGGGGTCAGAACTCTAGCCCGGTGCTTCCCAACAGCGGCCAACTTCTGATCCTGCAAGTGCTAAACACCCAATCCACACTCTATGGCTTCTTCCATCCTATATCCAGCACATTTTCCTCTGCATCCTGGGGCTCTGGGTTCCTAGATGCCACAGAGAAGTACTCTAGGAAATACTGAATCCCAGATATGGACTCTGAGGCTGAAGGACCTGGGTTTGTACCCTGGCTCCAGACTAAAGGTTCAGGGCCTCCAAACGAGAGCTCCTTCTTCCTGTCATTCTAACAGCTTAGGGTTCCATGTCCTGTGGGAATCTCATTTAAGGGCTTTTGGGGCCTCAGATTAAGGTCCATTTCCTAATGCAAAATAAGTAAATTCTCCTAGAAGCAAGCTTTCAAAAAACACCTCTAGCAAACCAGGAAAGAATAGAATTTGGGGCAAAAACTTGCTTCCCTTTGGCTGCCAACATGCATATTTAAAAAAAAAAAAAGAATTCAGGGCAAAAAGCAAGTGATCCCGAAGTGCAAACTACAGCACTGGCTGCACCCTTGCACCCAAATTTTATAATCCTGCTTATGGCTGGGTACTTAGCACCAGGCTGTCCTCAGAAGATCCTGGTGCCTGGACAGTGCATTTCTGTGGTCCCATGTGGGTTTTACTTTCTCCCACAGACCAAGCAATAGTGGTGCTCTTAAGGCAGTGCAGGCCCTGTGTACCACCAGGACCAGGATTTGTGCATGCTCCAAGCAGTAGAAATCCCTATAGAGCTCAGAAGCAGCTACCAGCTGGGAGGCAGATGAAACAAGGCTTTAAAGTGTCCTTGTCTTACAGCTGACCTACTGGGCAAAAAACTGGAATTAGGAGAAAATTGGAAGTTCTAGGTGTTTGTTGACTAGAAATTTGTCTAATGTTGACTCATGAACCAAGCTCTCTCTTGCCCACAATATTTCGAAGAGTAATCTGGTGCTGTGCACCTGAGAATATAAGAAGAAATCCTGAGCCGATCTCAGTGGCGCACGCCTATAATCCCAGCACTTACGGAGGCTGAGACAGGAGAATCGCGAGTTCAAAGCCAGCCTTAGCAACAGTGAGGCACTAAGCAACTCAGTGAGACCCTGTCTCTACATAAAACACAAAATAGGGGGCTGGGATTGTGGCTCAGTGGTAGAGCGCTTGCCTTGCATGCGTGAGGCACTGGGTTCGATCCTCAGCACCACATAAAAACAAGTAAATAAAGATATTGTGTCCATCTACAACTAAAAAAAAAAAAATTTAAAAAAAAAAAAAAACACACAAAATAGGGCTGAGGATGTGGCTCAGAGGTCGAGTACCCCTGAGTTCAATCCTCAGTACCAAAAAATAAAAATAAAAAAAAAATAAAAGAAGGAATCCTTTACCCTCTAGTAGGATGGTGTGCAGCCTAGACGACACAGGGAATCACCTGGGGAGGAGGCTTCAACACATACCTAGACCAACTGAGTCAGAATGTCCAGAGGTGGGCCCAGGCTTTAGTATTTAAAAGCAAAAAACAAAAACTCTCTAGGTGGTTCTAATATCTAGTCAGGACAGGGGACACTAGCTGAATCGCTTTATTAAGATGAGGAATGAGAGGGTCAGAATTTTGGCTTGGCTTGCTCAGTGGCAGAACTCATGGGAGATGCACCTCCCCGCCCAGGGCTCCTACTGCCCCACACCACATTCTGGTGTCTGGAGAGTGAAACCTCCCTCACCACTAAAAGAGATGTGGAGGGACAGCCTCACAGGCAGAAGAATGGAGGGAAAAGGTGGTTATGAGTGCAAGGAACTGAAAACTGGCCAGGCATGGGGAGGGCAGGGGCAGGGCAGGCCACTGGGCTTGAGCAGAGGGAAGGTGGAGAAAAATGAGGAACAAATCATGTTAGACTATGTGAGTCACGTTAAGATGACTGGACTTAATTCTAACAGCCCTGGAAGCCACTGAAGGCTTAAGAAGGAGGATGTCACAATTCATTGAACAGCTAACAGGTTATTTACTGGGTGCCTACTATGTGCCAGGCACTGAGGTTACAGAGGAGAACAAAAATGGCAAGGTCCTTGCCCTTCCAGAGCTTACAACTAGTGATGTAACTGAGTAATCCTTTAAAGGCTGAAACTGAATCCAATAGTGAGGATTATCAAACTCTCAGTGGTTTCTCAATTTACTTAAACCTCCTCTCCTTTGCTTTCAATGCTCCAACCACTTTGGCTTTCCTTCTGTCCCTCAAGCACACCCTGCCATGTGTTAAAGTGCCAACGTGCTCATGTAAACAACCCTGGATGAAACCCCTCAATGGCTTTCTGGTGCTGCAGGAATAAACTCCTTCCTTTCTATTCCTCTGGGAGGCCTCAGATAATCTAGGCCTAGCTCTTGTCCCCAGATGATTTCCTGACACTCCCTGCCTCCAACTCTATTTGGACCCACAGCCAAAACAAATCCCTCTCCATGCCTTAAACTGCTACTGCACATCCCTGCCCACGTCTTTTGAAAATGCTATTCCCTTCACTTAGGCCAGCCACGTTGGCACACACCTACAATCCCAACAACAGACTGAGGCAGGAGAATCACAAGTTCAAGGTTAGCCTCGGCAACTCAGTGAGACCCTAAACAACTTAGAAAGACCTTGTCTCTAAATAAACAAATAAATAAATGGGACTGGGGATGCAGCTCAGTGGTAAAGTGTCCTTAGGTTCAATCCCTAATATCAAAAAGAAAAAGTAAGAAAAGAAAAATGGTTCTTGGGATGTAGCTCAGCAGTAGAGCATTTGCCTAGCCAGGGTTCCATTCCTAACACACACCCCCACTGCTCCTACCCAAAAGAAGCCGCTATACAAGCCCAGGCAATTGCACATCTGATGCACAGTAGGCTTGTGATAGGTGTCTGCTGAAGGAATACAAGCAACCCTAGGCCCTGTCCTTTCTCTCCAGCAAGATGGGAGGTAGTTTCTTCCTTTCCGGGAGAAGGGAGAACAATGGGCTGCACAGCACCATTGGGTCACAGTATCCAAGATTTGGCTCCAAGAAGTTACAGAAACCAGGAGAGAAGAAGTGAG
>CM053406.1:106083883-106099168 GCA_028644305.1 Xerus rutilus | reverse complement strand
AAAAATATTATGACCCACAAAATTGATGTCATGATACAAGGAATCTACACCTTGAAAAACACTAGTTTAAACCACTACAGCTTTATCACTGACCCTTACCTCTACTCTATAGATACAAACTCTAGGGAACTACAAAGGCCAACTGTATCACTGCTGGAATGTTTATCCAAACACATTATCTAGGAATAGGTACTAAACCCCACCCCATTACCCAAGCCAGAAACCTGGAAGTGATTTTAAACACTTCATTCTCTTACTGCCACCTCCCACATCTTGTCACTGAATTAAATAATACATTATCTGAAATTAAAATTTCACTGCCTGGCCTCAAAAGTAGAATGGAGATGAGAGAGAAGAGTCAGTGGACTGAAAGATCTGCAATAAAAAATATCCAATCTTAATAACGAAGAAAAAAATAATTTAAAACAGCAACAAAGTACAAATTCTGACCCAGTTATACCACTCCTTGGTATTTATCCCAAACAACTGAAGTTATCATACTACAGCAATACATGCATACCCATTATTATAGCAGCACAGTTCACACACTAATCCAACATAAGGAATCAGCCTGGATGTCTATCAATGAATGAATAGATTTTTAAAAACGTGTTATATATACACAGTAGAGTTTTATTAGTCTATAAAAAAGGGATGAAATTATGTCATTTGCAAGGAAACAGATAGAATTTGAGAGCATTATGTTAGGCAAAATAAGCCAAACTAAGAAAGTCAAGGCTCGGGGCTGGGATTGTAGCTCAGTGGTAGAGCGCTTGCCTTGCATGCGTGAGGCACTGGGTTTGATCTTCAGCACCACATAAAAATAAATAAAGATATTGTGTCCATCTACAACTAAAAAATTTTTTAAAAAAAAGAAAGTCAAGGCTCAAATGTTTTCTCTTCCATGTAAAAGCTACAGAGAAAAAAAGTGTAAGAAGCGGGGTGTGGATCTCATGAAAATAGAAAGAGAATAAGCAGAGTATAGGAAAGGGAGAAGGGGAGGAGAGGTAATGGGGAACAAAATTGGCAGAATTATATTGTTATATTGTGTGCAATGAATCCCACTATTGTATATAATTCTAATAAGCCAGAAAACCCCATTTCTAAAAATTAAATTAAATTAAGAAAACCCAAGCCGCCACAGTGGCACATGCCTGTAATCCCAGCACTTTGGGAGGCTGAGAAAGGAGAATCACAAGTTCAAAGTCAGCCTCAGCAATGGAGCGGCACTAAGCAACTCAGTAAGATACTGTCTCTACATAAAACACAAAATAGGGGTGGGGATGTGGCTCAGTGGTTGAATACCACTGAGTTCAATCCCTGGTACAAAAAAAAAAAGGAAAGAAAGAAAGGAAAATCCAGAAACTTGGTGACCTGTGAAATTCTATCAAAGTTCTAAAATCATGTCATTAGAACCCCAGAAGAGGAGAAATTGGTGAAAAAGAAAATATTTAAAGAAGAATGTATGAAAATTTCCCAAACATGGTAAGACCTAAATTTATGTCAAGAAGCTTAGCAAAGGCCAAAGAGGTGACAGTTTCTAGGCAAAACAACCGGAGATACATCAAAACCAAGCTGCTACAAACCAAAAACAAAGAAAAAAAATCTTGAAAGCAGACAGAAAAAAATTACATTAGATCAAGGGGAAAACTATTCAAGTGTTATTCTCTATTCAATCACATTTCTCATCAGAAACCATAGAGGTCAGAAAACATGGGAAAATTGAAAACTGCTGGGAGAGAAAAAAAAGAAATGTAAATTCAGATTTGTGTACCAGCAGAAATATTCTTCAGGAATAAAAGCAAAATAAAAGCATTTTCAGGTGAAGAAAAACTAAGAAAATGTGTCACCAGCAAACCTGCCATAGAAGAACTGCTAATGAAAGTTCTTCAGGCTGTCAACAAATGATACTGAAGGGAAATCTAGACCTTGAGGAATGAAGGAAGAACAACAGAAGTGATAAAAATTTGCATAAATTATCTATTTTATACCTCAAGTGTTCTTTAAAATATGAAGGACTGTTGGAAGCAAAAAAAATACAACATAACATCATTGAGATGATGTTCATATATATTATATGAGATGGAATATAGAAGACAACCATAGGAAAAGGGACCTATGTACTTGTAGGGCTTCTACATTTTACTTAGAGTCATAAAGTCTGAAAGTATAACCTGAAAAGTAACACAGAGACCATCTATTAAAAACTAATATAAATGCCGACAGGTAAATTAACTTGAATTACTAAAAAATTTTCAGGTAAACCAAAAGAAAGCAGGAAAAGGGGAACAGAAAGTAAAAAAAGAGAGAATAAAGAAAAAAATAATAAAATAGTGGGCCTAAATTCAACAATATCAATAATTACATTTGGACTGATGGTGTAGCTCAGTGACAGCATATTCTTAGTATGTGCAAGACCAAGGATTGGATGTGCAAGACTCAGCACTAATAATAATAACAATAATGATTATTATTATCATTATAAATGTCAATTATTAGAACACATCTATTAGAAGACAGAGGTTGTTAGGTTGGTTTTTTAAAAAAAGACCAAACTATATTCTATCTCCAAAGAACCCATATTAAACATAGTGATATTATAAACTAAAAATTAAAATATTAGAAAATGATGTTAGAATTTAGACTTATCCTTATAAACTGTACACCTAAAAGAAAGCCGAAGAAGCTGTATTAATAAAGTGAACTTTGGACCAAGAAATCTTACAAAGGATAAAAAGGTCTATTACATTATGATAAAATGATCAATTTCCCACAAAAATACTTATCTCAAATGTGTATGCAACTAGCAACAGAGCAGCAAAATTCATGAAGCAAAAACTGACAGAATTGGACTGAGGATGCAGCCCAGCGACAGAGTACTTGCCTAACATGCACAAGGCCAGACCAGAAGTTCAATCCCCAACACTGCAAACAAACAAACAAACAAACAAACAAAAAAACAGATACAACTGATTTAATCCAAAATAGACAAACTCAAAATTATGTTGGAGACTTCAACTCTTTTCCCTCAAAAATTGAGAAAAATCTGATAGAAAAATTAATATAGATAAATTATGAAGACCTGAACAATGCTACAACTAATTTAACCTAGTGACATTTACAAACAATTGTGCCCAACAAAAACAGAATACACTTTCTTTTCAAAAGCACCTAGAACAATCACAGAAAAGGACTATATTTTGGGCCATAAAATAAACCTTAAACAATCTTACAACAATTAAAATTATAGCAAGTATGTTCTTATACCATAATGGAATTAAACTAGAAATAAATAACAAAAAAATATTTGGAAAGTCCCCAAATATTTTAAAATACGACATTTCTAAATAAGTCATGAGTTGAGAAAATCATGAGGATGTTAGAAAGTGTTTTGAACTGAAGAAAATAAAATCACAACATATAAAATATTGTGAGATGCAGCTAAATGAATCTTAGAGGAAAACTTACAGTATTACATACCGTATTATACAAAGAAAGGCCTCTAATCAATTAGCTAAGCTTTCATTTGAGGAAACTGAAACAAGAAAAGCAAATTAAATTTCCCAAAATGTGGGAGGCAAAAAATAAAGACAAAAGAATAAATTAATAAAATTGAAAGCAGAAAAAAAATAGAGAATTTCCAGGAAACTAAAAGATTATTCTTTGAAAAGCTCAGTAAAGTTGACAAACCTCTAGACAATATAACCAAGAAAAAATAAAAGCACAAATTACAAAAGGAATGAAAGAGTAAACATTACTTAAGACCCTCTAGATATTAAAAGGATAATAATATTAAAAAGAATTTTTGGGGGCTGAGGTTGTAGCTCAGTGGTAGAGTGCTTGCCTAGCACCCATGAGGCACTGGGTTCGATTCTTAGCACCACATAAAAAAACAAACAAACAAGCAAACAAATAAATAAAGGCATGTTGTCTATCTAGAACTACAAAAAAATAATTAAAAAAAAAGAATTTTTTGCCTGTATATAAAACTTAAATGAAAAAAATTCTTTAAATATACAAACGACTTAGGATCACTCAAGAAGGAATAGTCTAAACAGTCTAATTATCCATTAAAGAAACCAAAAAGTATACTTAAGATTTTCCCACAAGGAAAACTCCAGGCTCATATCACTTCATTAATGAATTCCACTATGCAATTAAAGAAGAAATAATGTCAATTTTACACAAGCATTTTCACAAAATAGAAATAAAACTCTCCTACTTATGAGTCCATCCATACCCTGATAAACAAAAATAGTGCAAAGATAGTGCAGATAAAGAAAACTACAGATGACAATCCCTCATGAATATACTTGGAAAATTCTTCAACAAAGTAATGGCAAATTGAATCCAAATATTTATCATATCAAAGTAGAGTTTATCCAAAGAATGTAAGACTGATTCAATCTTGTAAATGCAATAATTGTAATTCATCACCTCAACAAAGTAATTAAGAAAAACAATGTATGGTCATCCCCCAAAGTGCAGAAGTTAGAGGTTTCTACACAGTTCAACTTCTATTTATGATTAAAAACTCATAGTCAATTAAGAATAGAACAGCGTCAAAATAATAAAAGGCAGAACCATCATCAAAAATAATGAAAAATTACATATCATAGCATACTTAATAATGAAAGACTAAACGATGCTCCTCCTAAAGTAAAGAAAAAGGCAAGGGGGGCTGGAGCTGTAGCTCAGTAGTAGAGCTCTTGCCTAGCCGGTGTGAGACACTGGGTTTTATCCTCAGCACCACATTAAAAATAAATAAATAAAGTAAAGACATTGTGTCCATATACAACTAAAAACAACATTTAAAAAAGACAAAGACAAGAATGTCTGTTTGTCCTTACCATTCCTTTTCAATCTCAAACTAAACATCCTAGTTATTGTGGTAAGGCAAGAAAATTAAAAGGCATACAGATTGGAAATAATCTTCATTTACAAATGATATAACAATCTACATTAAAAATTCCAAATAGTCTACAAGAAGAATAATAAATTTAACAAAGTCACTAAATACAGAACCAATCTTACAAAAATTGTATTTTTACATACAAAATAAGTGAAAGTTAGATATTGTAATTTTTAAAAACAGCATCATTTGTAGCATAAAACATGAAATAGATATTTTATAAAATATATAAAAAATAAGTTAATTAATAAAAAATTAAAGTATTAACATGTCTCAGTTGAAGTTCTTAAGAATGAGAATGTCCTCCACGCCCCTCCTCCCCAACTCCTGGTCTCTAGATGTTTGCAAAACTGCCCTGAATAACCTTGGGAAGATATAAAACACCCGCATTCCTTATTTATAAGGGGATAAAAAAAATTTACCTTTGTGATTGGTAATATATTCCTTTTGTATACTGTCATCCTCCCAACATCCCTGAGAGATAAATATCATCTCTATTTATTACAAGATGTAATAAAGTTAGATTGCAGAATTGTGAGAATTCAAACAGCCAGAATCGGATCTCCTCGCTGTTCCTTTCCACAATTTGCCTCTTGGTCCTGCATTAAGCACTAACAAAATAAGCGTGAGTTTGGGGCATCAAGGGAAGGGGCCTCCATGGTTTTGTTTCTTGGGCTATCTTGTTCCTTAACTCTATCATTGCCACAATAAACTTTAGTGGGTTTTTCTTTTCTTTTTTCTTTTGGTCTAATTGGTAGTTTTACTTAGCATGATGAGTGCCTGAAAGTGGTTTGAAGGTGTCTTCGGATATACTGTTATACTTTTGTTTTGGTCTGCTGGGGTGATACACTGGCATTGAAATCAACACCTGATTTGTGCAATGGACCCTTAGGCTCTTTAGGTTAAACTATGAAAAGGTCCAGGAGGTACCATAGTAGGGCTCTTATTAGGACATCAGTTGGCCTTGATCCAGTCCTAAAGCATCCCTCCCCCTCCACATCACCCCCGATTAAAGGAGATAATATTAATAATCTCTGTGTTCTAAGAGGACTGCAGAAAAGATTAAATGAGATCAGGTAAATGAAGATCCTTTTGCAAAACAAAATGCCCTCCAGAATGTTGGTTTTTAACTTCCACGCCAATAAATCAGGGCAAATATTGTGTTTTCAGCTGACGTCCTGAGTCCCACGGGGATCCCTGTTTGCCCCTTTTATTTCCTTTGGTCCTGGCCGCAGCTCAGGCCTGGCCCGCTCTCACTCGTGCCGCCTGAGGCTCCGCAGACCCGCGCGATGAGGGACGGACCTCGGTCACTCACTCTTGCAGGAGCCTCTGCGATAACTCCAGACCCCTCCTGGACAGCCCCGACCCTGCCCGCGCCTCCGCGACCCCAGCCCCTCGGGTCCACCGTTTGGCCCGGCTGTGAAGCCTACACGCTGGCAGGCCAAGAACCGCAGCCGTTGCTCAGAGCCCCGCGCATCGGGCTTCTGGCCCCTCGCGCTTGGGTCTCCTCGGAAAAAGGCAGGATGGCTGCGCCAAGGGAATTAGTGGGCTAATATGCTTTTATAGTGATTGTTGTTTGTACCGTGTTGTGATGCTCAACAATCCTGTGAAGCGGGACGCAAAGGCGCCAGTTGTCCCAATTTACAGATAAATTGAGGACAAGGCCCGTAACCCCGCCAACACCAACAAGCCAAGATGGCGGAGCTGGAGCGACCTCTGCGGGGTGTCCAGGGGAGCCCCGCGGTTGCCCGGCAACGCGGGACGCCCACGCCTCCGGCCAGGCCTACCTTCCCGGACCAAGAGTGTGGAGTTAAATTCTGTGCCAGGGGTTTTGTTCATCTGGGGTTAAGTGTTCCTGCCATTCTCAATCATTATTCGCTTTTGCCGTTTTGAAATTCCCCAGTGCTTCTCTCGGGTTCCCCTCCCACCCCCTCCACCCAGCTTTTGGAGAGGTCGTGAGACATTGGAGTCAGCACACCAGATTGGTGAACTGCCCATACCTAACACAAAGAAGGAAGGGCTAGAGGGAAATGCTATGAGGACAGCTGGAAAACTAGGACCTGTGCTCCACCTTGCCATATAATGCAATGAGGCAGATATCTGGAAAGAGCCTCATTTTCAAGCAGAATCTGGAGAGCCTGGAGATCTGATAGGGGACACAAAGTTGTCTGGCTCAAAGACAACTATATACATTGGTATTCTAGATTTTTTTTTTTTTGGAGACAGGATCTCGCTAATTTGCTTAGGGCCTTACTAAATGGCTGAGGCTGTCTTTGAACTAGCGGTTCTCCTGTCTCAGCCTCCTGATTATTACAGGCATTAGCCACCATGTCCAACTAATCCTAAAATTCTTGCCCCACATTTTCCCTAGAGTACCAGTGGGATGGGATGAACCCTTCTAGGGCACACCCCAAGTGACTCACCTCTTCCAGGCATGCACCACCTGCCTACAATTACCACTCAGTCAGTCTACTCAAGCTAGGATGAATTTATTAGGTTACAGCTTTCTCAATCCAATCGTTTTACCTCCAAACATTCCTGCATTAACACAGGAGCTTTGGGGGAACACTTCATATCCAAAGCATAACAGAAAGTAATTCCATTTATATTAGCATCTAAAAAATTTAACTCCATAAAAATGAACCTAACCAAGGAGAGGAAGGTATTTACACTGAAAACTAAAAAATATTGCTGAAATTAAGGAAGATATAAATAATTTTTAAAAATCTTTTTGATTCATGGATGAGAAGACTTCACATTGTTAAAATGTCAGTTATACCCAACATGATATACGGATTCAATGCAATCTATTAAAATTTTCACAGCCCTTTTCACAGAAATGGAAGAGCAGATCCTCATATTTATATGGAATTGAAACAGACCCCAAGTAGCAAAAACAATCTTAAAAGAGAAAAACAAAACTGAAAGTGTCACACTTCCCAACTTCAGATTTCAAAGGTACAGCTATTAAAATAATATGGTACTGGCGTAAGGACTGACATTTAAACCAATGAGGTAAAATACACAGCCTAGAAATAAACTTTGACACCTATTGTCAAATGTCAACTGATTTTAAACAAGGGCGCCAAAGCCATTTACTGAGGGAAAGGACAGTGTTTCAACAAATGATGCAGGGAGAACTGGATAACCACATGTAAGAGAATTAAGTTGGAGCGGGGCGTGGTGGTGTACACCTGTAATCCCAGCGGCTCTGGAGGCTGAGGCAGGAGGATAGTGAGCTCAAAGCCATCCTCAGCAATGGTGAGGCACTAAGCAACTCAGTTAGACCCTGTCTTTAAATAAAATACACAATAGATCTGGGGATGTGGCCCAGTGGTCAAATGCCCCTGAGTTCAATCCCTGTGACCAAAAAAAAAAAAAAAGAAAGAAAAAGAAAAACAAGTAAGTTAGATCTTAACTTTACACCAAAGCCCATTTGAACTAAATTTATGAGCTAAAATTATAAAACACTCAGACTAAATTATTGGTGAAAATATATGACATTGACTCTAACAACAATTTCTTGGGTATGACACCAAAGACACAAGCAAAAGGCACAGGCAAAAAAGGAAAAAAACTTAGATAAATTGAGCTTTATCAAAGTTAAGAACTTTTGTGTATCAAAGGACACTATTGAGAAAGCAAAAAAGACAATGTTTAGGTGGGAAAAATATTTGCGGATTATAAATCTGAAAAGGACTTAAAATAAAGATTTGCAACTAAAAAAAAAAAAAAAAAAAGGACTTAATATCCAGAATACACAAATAACTGCGGCAACTCAACAACAAAAAGACAGCACAGTCAAAAATAGGCAAAAGACTTGAATAGACATGTCTCTAAAGACATATAAATGGCCAATAATAACATGAAAACATTTTCAACATTATTAGTTATTAAGGAATATAAATTAAAATCACAATGAAATACCTCTCTACATCTACTAAAATGGCCAAAATATTTTTTAAAAAATGAGAAAATATCAAGTATTGGCAAGTCTCTGGAGAAATTTGGGGCCCTTGTTCACTGTTTATAGGAACGTAAAATTGGTGTGCCACTTTTAAATTCCTTAATCACATTGGTAATACCAATCACTTTGGCAATTCTTTAAAAAGTTAGTATAGAACTACCATGTAATCCAACAATTGCCCCATAGGTCCATATCCAAAAGACTCAAAAGCAGGAATTGAAAAGGTTAGACAGTGGTCCAAATCTGTGTCAATTGGCAGAACACTCCTGGATACACCAGTGTTCATAGCAGTTTTATTCACAATAAGTATAAGATGGAAACAACCCAAGTGTCCATCAACAAATGAATAAACAAACTCATTCATATGCATACATGAAATGGAAAGCTATTCAGGCATACCAAAAAAAATGGAATTTTAACATATGTTTCAACATGATAGACCTTGAAGACATTATGCTCAGGGAGATAAGCCAGATGCAGAAGGACAAATATTATATGATTCCACTCACGTGCATTCCCCAGAATAGGTATATTCACAGAAACAGGGAATAAAATAAATATTTCTAGGAGCTGGAAACAGGAGAAGGAATAATTGTCATAAACAGACTTCTTATTGGGGAAGATGAAAATATTTGGAGTATATATATTGGTGATGGTTACACAACATTGTGAATATTAATGCCATTGAATTGTACACTTACTCATGGTTAAATGATAAATCCAACGTATTGTAACATTTAAAATGTGAAAAAAATGTATATGCATTTGGTCACTATGTCACAACTTATTTCAAACCAAGAAATAAATAGAATTACTGAATTAAAATATGTTGGGTTCTATGTATGTTAGTATAAGCTCTAGCAAGCCCAAGGCACTCCATAGTAATTTTTAAGGGAGCAAGATTTTAGAATAAAGGTCAATAATTAGAATAGAGGTTAGTGATGACTATAGAAGTTGTTATTGTTCACATTAATTTTTGGCTCTCTACCATCCCTTTTGTGTTTAAGTGTGACCATGTGAGTTACTTTGGCCAATGAAATGTGAGCAAACCTAGTGTATGTTGCTTCTGGAAAGAAGCTTTAAGAGTCTCTCTGTCTGTCTCTCTTTCTCTGCCATGACAACCAACAAGATTCCAAATAATTAGCTGCTCTGTCATCCTAGATCCCAGTTTAACTACAAAGTACAAAGTTGCAGTTAATCTTGAATGGAGTGAGAAATATACCCTTAATCTTTTAGCTACTGATGTTGGGGTGTTGCTACTGCAATAGGACCTAGTTTATCCTGACCCTGAAGTTACAAAACTCTGAAAATCTACTTTTTCCTTCTTTCTTTCTCTTTTTCTTTTCTTTTTCTTCTTTTCTATTGGTTCTTTTTAGTTATACATGACAGTAGAATCCATTTTGACATAACCATGAAAGCATGGAATATATTTTGTTCTAATTCAGTCCCCAGTACTTCTCATTCCCCTTCCTCCCTCCAGTTCCCTGCTCCCTTCCCTCTATTGATCTTTCTGTCATTTACACACAGTTATTTTTTTAATTAATTTCTTGTGGATGTACACAATGGTGAGATTCACTGTGGTATCTTCATATATGTACATAGGCAAGTTATGTCAGATTCATTCCACTGTCTTTCCTTTTCCTATCCCTTTTCCCTTCCCTTCATTTCCCTTTGTCTACCCCACTGAATTTCTATACTCTGCACCACACCTCCACTGTGGGTTAGCTTCCACATATCTGAGAAAACATTCAACCTTTGGTTTTTTGGGATTGACTATTCACTTAGCATGATAGTCTCCAGATCCATCTATTTATCAGCAAATATCATAAGGTCATTTTTCTTTGTGGCTAAGTAATGCTCCATTGTGGATATATATAACATTTTCTTTATCCATTCATCTGTTGAAG
This sequence comes from Xerus rutilus, assembly GCA_028644305.1. Taxonomy (NCBI): domain Eukaryota; kingdom Metazoa; phylum Chordata; class Mammalia; order Rodentia; family Sciuridae; genus Xerus; species Xerus rutilus. Next base: position 106,088,382 of record CM053406.1, on the reverse strand, counting down.
GGTCTTTCTTTTGCTTAGGAAAAGCTATTTTCTCTTTGTTGTAATCATTGTTATGGCTTGTTACAGTGAAAAGATAAGAGATTAAAATCAGTAGAGTCAAAAGGTACATAGAGCAGAGTCCAGCAGGCCAGTTTACCACTTGTCTTCCCCAGATAGATAGAATGATGGATAGAAATATAGATATTTCTAGCATTTTGTTATCCCAGCAATGGTGTATGACAACATATAATGAGTGCTGCCAACCAAGAAGCTCACCTGAATCTTTGATTTTCAGGATGTTTTGTTGTTGTTGGGGTTTATTGTCTGTTTGTTTATTATTTCTGTGATACTAGGAATTGAATCCAGGAGTGCTCTGCCAATTGACACAGATTTGGACTACTGTCTAATCAAATGCATGGCTGTCACACTCATTGGTAAAATTATTAAACTGATTAGAGTCTTACAGGAAAGTTTCAACTAAGAGATGATGCCTTGTAAATCCTTTCAATTCCATGAAATGGCTCAGGGAAAAGAGGCTGGGAATGTAGCTCCTCCAGAAAAGTCTAATGGGCTCAGTCCCTGGAATTAAGCTTCACATTAGAGAAGGATATGAGACACAATGTTCAGACTTGTGTAGATATCTGGCATTGACTAATTAATCATGATGTTTCTAGAAGCCAAAGAGATGGAAAACCCATCAAATTCTTATCTGATTTATAGAAGCAGAAAAATTCCAGGACAAATGTACAAATATACAAAATTCTGCCCAGATCATAACAGTAGAGAATCACGGCCCCTCAACCACTTCCCAGAGTCAATGTACAGATCCAGAACCCTTTGAATGAAGGGGAGGCCAGGTTTCCTTGAGGAAGATCCCTGGTATAGTACCAGAAATTTTTATTGTTAATTTTCTCTCATCCTTCCTAACGATATCTAAGGGTTTTTACCAGGGTAACTGTGCACTGGGAAAAAGGCAATGATCAGACCTTTTGGGGACTGCTAGATACAGGCTCTGAATTGACATTGATTCTGGGAAACCCAAAATGTCATTGTGGCCCTCCAGTAAAATTAGGGACTTATGGAGGTCAGGTGATCAGTGGAGTTTGGCCAAGATCCGACTCATAGTGGGTCCAGTGGACCCTGGAACTCATTCTGTGGTTATTTCCCTAGTCCTGGAATGTATAATCTGGATAGATATACTTAGCACTTGGAAAAACTCCCACATTCGTTTTCTAACCTGTGGAGTAAGGGCTATTATGGTGGGAAAGGCTAAATGGAAGTCTCTGGAGTTGCCTATACCTGGGAAAATAGTGAATCAAAAACAATACCATATCTCTGGAAGAATTGCAGAGATGAGTGCCAGCATCAAGGACTTGAAGGATGCAAGGGTGGTGATTCCCAAAACATCCCCATTTAACTCTCCTATTTGACCTGTGCAGAAGAAGATGGGTTTTGGAGAATGACAGTTGATTATCATAAGCTTAATCAGGTAGTAACTCCAATTGCAGCTGCTATACCAGATGTAGTTTCTTTGCTTGAGCAGATTAATACATCTCCTGGTACCTGGTATGCTGCTATTGATTTGGCAAATGCTTTTTTCTCATCCTGGTGCATAAAGACTACCAGAAACAATTTTCTTTCAACTGTTAACGCCAGCAATATACCTCACTGTCCTTCCTCAGGGGTATTTCAACTCTCCAGCCCTGTGTCACAGCTCAGTTAGCAGAAACCTTAATCATCTTTCTCTTCCACAAGATATTACACTGATCCTTTATATCAATGACATTATGTTGATTAGATCAATTGAGCAGAAACTTGCTAGTGGAGCACTTGTGTATCAGAGGGTGGGAAATAAATCCCACTAAAATTTAAGGGCCTTCAAGTTCAGTAAAGTTTTTAGGAATCCAGTGGTGTCGGGCCTGCCGAGATAATCCTTCTAAGGAGAAGGATAAGTTGTTACATCTGGCCTCTCCTACAAATAAGAAAGAAGTACAATGCCTGGTGAGCCTATTTGGATTTTGGAGGCAGCACATTCCTCACTTGGGTGTGTTACTTTGGTCCATCTACCGCGTGACTAGAAAAGCTTGTTTTGAGTGGGGTCCAGAATAGGAGAAGGCTTTGTGACAGATCCAGGCTGCTGTGCAGGCTGCTTTTCCCATTGGGCCATATGACCTAGCAGACCCAATGGTCCTTGAAGTGGCAGTGGCAGTAGAGACACTGTCTGGAGCCTTTGGCAGTCCCCCATTGGTGAATCACAGAGGAGGCCATTGGGATATTGGAGCAAGGCCCTGCCATCATCGCAGACAACTACTCTCCCTTTGAGAGCAGCTCTTGACCTGCTACTGGGCCTTAGTGGAAACTCAATGTTTGACCATGCGTCACCAGGTTACTATGTGATCTGAGATTCCCATTATGAACTGGGTGTTATCTGACCCACCAAGCCGTAAAGTTGGAAGTGCACAGCAGCACTCTATCATCAAGTGGAAATGGTATATACACATTGTACATGGGCGGGATCCAAAGGCACAAGTGAGTTTCATGAAGAAGTGGCTAAATTGCCCATGTTTCCTACTTCTGCTGCAGCACTTTTGTCCCTCAGCATGAACTTATGGCTTCATGGGGTGTACCTTATGACCAAGTAACAGAGAAAGAGAAGTCTGGGGCCTGTTTCATGGATGGTTCTGCATGATTTGCAGGTACCACCCAGAAGTGGACAGCTGCAGCTCTGCTGCCCCTTTCTGGAACAACCCGGAAGGACAGTGGTGAAGGGAAATCTTCACAATAGGCAGAACGCTGGGCAGCGCATCTGGTTGTGCATTTTGCCTGGAAGGAAAAATGGTCAGATGTGTGACTGTACACCGACTCATGGGCCATAGCCAATGGTTTGGCTAGCTGGTTAGGGAATGGGAAAGAACGTAATTGGAAAATTGGCAACAAAGACATCTCAGTATATAAGAGTAAAACTTTAACATACATAGAAAATACTATAGGAGGTGGGCACAGTGGTGCATGCCAGCAATCGCAGCTACTTGGGAGGCTAAGGCAAGAAAATCACAAGTTTGAGGCCAGCCTGGGCAGCTGAGCAAGAACTTGTCTCAAAATAAAAAAGGCTGGAGGTGTAGCTCCGTGGTAGAACTCCCAGGGGTCAATCCTCAGTATTGCAAAAAAAACAAAAAAATTGTGTATTAATCTGTTTCTGTACTTCAACAAAAATAATTTAAAAATAATATAATAGAGGAGATTACCTTTGTGATTGCAGGACAGGATAGGATTTATTAAACTAGACTCATAGTCTAAAACATAAAGATTGATAAATTTAGCTACTTCAGAATGAAAAACTTTTCTTCAAGAGATACCAAAGGAAGCCGGGCGTGGTGGCGCACGTCTATAATCCCTGCACTTTGGGAGGCTGAGACAGGAGAATCGTGAGTTCAAAGCCAGCCTCAGCAATGGGGAGGCACTAAGCAACTCAGTGAGACCCTGTCTCTACATAAAACACAAAATAGGTCTGGGGATGTGGCTCAGTGGTCCAGTGCCCCTGAGTTCAATCCCTGGTATCAAAAAAAAAAAAAAAAAGAGATACCAAAGGAGCTGGGTGCAGTGGCACAAGCCTGTAATCCCAGTGGCTTGGGAGGCTGAGACAGGAGGATCATGAGTTCAAAGCCGCTTCAGCAATGGTGAGGTGCTAAGCAACTCAGTGAGATAAAATACAAAATAGGGCCGAGGATGTGGCTCAGTGGCCAAGTTTAATTCAATCCGTGGATTCAATCCCTGGTACATCCCCCGCAAAAAAGAGATACCATAGGGAGAAAAGACAAGTCTGAAACTCTAAGAAGTTATTTGCAAAACATATAAGTAGTGAAATATTAGGTCCCAAATATATAAAAGACAAATACTTCCCATACATCTATAAGGAAAATAAAAATAGCCCAGTCAGAAAAAGTATTTAAAAACATAAATGATAGTACTAAGAAAGAGGAACACAAATGGCCAAAAGGAAAAGAAAAAAGAAAAATGCTTAATCCCACTAATAATCAGAAATAAGCAAAATAAAATAATCAGGAAAAAAAAGCAAATTAAAACCAAAACAAGACATTTCACACATATCAGAAAGGTGAAATGGCTAACATCTAACAATACCAAGTAAAATAGCTGCTATGATTTGGATGTTGTCTCCATGGGTTCACATGTTGGAGCTTTTGTTTTTGGTGTGGCAGTGCTGAGGTTCTGGGAACTCTAACAGGTAGAGCTTTGTGAGAGGTCATTGGAGGTATTGTCCTCAGAAGGGATTAGGTAGAGCTGGGTGCAGTGGCCCAAGCCTGTAATCCCAGCACTTAGGGCGGCTGAGACAGGAGAATCGCGAGTTCAAAGCCAGCCTCAGCAACAGCTGAGGCACTAAGCAACTCAGTGAGACCCTATCTCTACATAAAACACAAAATAGGGCTGGGGATGTGACTCAGTGGTCAAGTGCCCCTGAGTTCAATCTCCAGTACCCAAAAAAAGGGATTAAGTAATTTTTT
>CM053406.1:106061592-106083383 GCA_028644305.1 Xerus rutilus | reverse complement strand
AGGCTGGTTTTGAGCTTGCGATTCTCCTGTCTCAGCCTCCCTAAGTGCTGGGATTACAGGCGTGTGTCACCGTACCTGGCTTGGCATCATATTTCTATTGCTATGAAATATACTCTGAAAGGCTCTCATGAATCTACAGATACACTATGTACACACTGGAAGTCACAGATAACCTAAAAAGCTCCTTTTTTTTTTTTTTTTTGGTACTGGAGATTGAACTCAGGGGCACTCGACCACTAAGCCACATCCCCAGCCCTATTTTGTATTTTATTTAGAGACAGGGTCTTACTGAGTTACTTAGCACCTCGCTTTTGCTGAGGCTGGCTTCGAACTTGAGATCCTCCTGTCTAAGCCTCCTGAGCTGCTGGGATTACAGGCATGTGCCACTGTGCCTGGCTTCCATATCTTTTAATAAAATGAAATTTGTGGTTAAAACCTTCCCACACCAGATCAGCTGTTGATTGGATAAACCCAATGATGTATATCCATACTGTGGAAAAATATTCAGCAATAAAAAGGAATAAAATACTGATACATGATATACACAACATGTGTTAACCTCAAAACATTATAGAAGGGCTATATTTGGCTCAGTGGTAGAGACTTGCATAGCATTGTGTGAGACGCTGGGTTCAATCCCCAGCACTGTGCAGATGCACGTGCATACACACATTCCGCTAAGTGAAGGAAGCCAAATAGACCACGTACTATATGCTTCCATTTATATGAAATGTCCAGTAAAACAAATCTATAGAATTCAAAACCAGATTAGTGTTTGCCTAGCCCTGGGAGTGGGGTCAGTGCAAATGAGTATGTGGAATTTCTTAGGGTAATGGAATTATTCTACATTTATATTATAATGCTGGTTGCATAAATCCATACATTTATTTAAAATTTAAACTGTTAACATAAGAAAGTGGGGAACTTTGGACTAACATTACTCATGAACCCTTGATAAAATATCAGCAAATCAAATCCAAAATATTATGATGAATAGTTTAAAAAATAAGTCCTAATTTACCATATTAATGGAATAAGGGAGAATAACTACAGGATCATTTCCTTGGACAAAAGGCATTATAAAAATTCAAAATCTGTTCTTGAACAAATCATTTAGCAAACCAGGAGTAAAAGGCAACTTTTTCAATCTGATAAAGGGCATCTCTGAAAAATCTACAACTAACAATGTACTTTATGATTAAAGTGCTTTTACTCAAGATATTGTATGAGTCAGATTTGTATTGCTGTGACAAAATATTTGAGATCATACCACTTAAATGAGGATAGGTTTATTTTGGATCACTGTTTCAAAGGTGTCAGTGCATAGTTACTTGGCCCTATTGCTTTGGGCCTGTGGGGGAAGAGTATATCAGCAGGAGCACGTGGCAGAGGAGGTCCCTTTACCTCATGATGAGGGAAACAAAGAGAAAGAAGAGGGGGCCAAAGTCTCAGTATCTTCTCCAAGGGCACACCCTAATAATCTAACTTTCCTACACTGGGTCCCACCTTCTAAAGGTTCTACCACCTCCCTTTAGACTAGTGACCAAGACTTTGCCATATCAGGTCTTTGAGGGACATTCAGGGTCCAAACCATAACTCATAGGCAAGTATGCTGACTCTCACCTCTTCTGTTACACAGTGTAACTCAACATCTTAGCCAGAGTCTTGAGGCAAGAAATAAAAATAGAAGGGGCTTAGACTTAGGTATAGATTCGGGATCCTGCCAGGTGGAAGAAGATGCAAGATGCAGTTGGGATGGTAGACATGCTTTACTCAGAGGTGGCCACAGTCTCTAGCTAGCTTGCAGCTCCAGCTTTAGCCCCTAGCCAGTTCTATTTATCCCCTTGAATCTTCTGCATAGGCCTTTAGGTATATGCAGGCCAGACAAAGAAGGCACACAGAAAACAGGTTATATTAGTGGGCACATGCTCACAAGCAAATGTTTTTGACCTTGAGCACATAGGCTGAATCAGAGTGTTTATGACCTTGACTACACACTGAAAACATAGCCCACCAGAAGCCTCAGTGAGGGAGCCCAACTGAAGCCATTTGGGGCCTGTCCTACAATGGGATATGAATTGTAAAAATTATATTTTAACTCATAGATTATGATATATCTTAATCTGCAGGTAACATGAGGGTATACATAGAAAATCCTAATGCAAAGAAAATACCTAGAACTAATAGATGAATTTACAACACTACAAAGTACCAAGTCAATTGTATTTCCATGCACCAGCAACATAATATTTGGAAAACAACAATAATTAAATTTCATTTTATTTACAATAGCATTGAAATAAAATATTTAGGTGCCCATTCTTAAAAATCTAGGTAACCATTTTAGTCAGCTCTTTTGCTGCTGACTAAAGGACCTGACAAGAACAACAGTTTATTTGGGGGCTCACAATTCCAGAGGTCTCAGACCATAGAGGGCTGACTCCATTTCTTGGGGCTCCAGTGAGGCGACACATCATAGCAGAAGGGTGTAGCAGAAGAAATCAGCTCAGGTCATCACATCAGGAAGCAGAGAGAGTTCTGCTCAACAAGGACAAAATATATACCCCAAAGGCACACCGCCAGGAATCCACCTACTGCACACAACCTACCAGCCAAAGTTACCACTCTTTTAATACCTGTCAGGAGTATTAATTCATTCATTAGGTTAAGAGGTTCATAACCCAATCATTTCACATCTAAACCTTCTTGCATTGTTTCACACATGAGCTTTTGGGGGACTTCTAATATTTAAACCATAATAGGAACATCTTACACTAAAATCTATAAACCATTATCAAGAGAAAGAAAAGAAAAACTAAATAGAAATACTATAGCCAATGATTGGAATAATTCATATTGACAAGGTATCAGTTCTCTCGAAATCAATCTGTCAAATGAAATCAAACAGGCAATTTTTTTAAGATACAAGCTGAAGTCTTTTTAAAAATATTTTTAGTTAAAGATGGACATAATATCTTTATTTTGTTTATTTATTTTTATGTGGCGCTAAGGATCAAACCCAGTGCCTCACATGTGTGAGGCAAGCGCTCTGCCACTGAGCCACAACCCCAGCCCCAACAAGCCGAATTCTATAATTAGTATGGAAACGAAAATGATGTTGAATCTTTAAGATATTTTTTTACTTACAAGGTGCACGCTATCTGATTTCAAGACTTACTACCACATTCAAGTAGTGAAAACAAAGAGGCCCTGACACATCACTAAAATAGAATAAAGATGCCCAACTAGAACTGCACATCCCATGCTGATGGAAAGGGGTTCAAAGAATCCAATGGGGAGAGGATCGTCTTTTCAACAAATGTGAACAATAAGACACAGAGAGAAGAACAAACACTATGTACAAAAACAATTTGAAATGAATCTGACCTGAATATAAATGATAAAATTGTTAAGCTTCTCAAACAGTGCTAGTCAATAAAAGTATAATTTGAATCACAAATGTGAGCCATAGATGCAATCTTAAATTTCCTAGTACATTTTTTTGTGTGTGTGTGATACCAGGGATTGAACTCAGGGGCACTCAACCACTGAGCCACATCCCCAGCCCTATTTTGTGTTTTATGTAGAGACAGGGTCTCACTGAGTTGCTTAGCGCCTCGCCGTTGCTGAGGCTGGCTTTGAACTCGCAATTCTCCTGTGTCAGCCGCCCTAAGTGCTGGGATTACAAGCATGCGCCACCCTGCCCGGCTTCCTACATTTTTTTATGGGTATTTCTTGGATAATCTTTATTCTTAATAAGGAAAAAACCCAAATGGAAATAATCATCAGCATATCTTTTACACACTATTCTGACCAGTATTAGAGACATTTATGAACATTAAATATGAATTTTGAACAGATGAATACAGTGATGGGTCTATGAAAATCATCTGGCTGCACATGTGCAGAGCTAGTCCAATTTTTAAGTTTCTCTTAACTTGTATCTAGGCTTCTTTGTTTTGCTTTCTGTCTTCAGTCAATGGATAGCTATGGATGAAGTGAAAAATCTAAGTATAAGAAAGAGTTTGTACCATGGAGTAACAGGCACCACTGTGATAAAAGGACACCTCCACAAGGTTCAAATGCAGGACTGAGTCCTGCCATGTGACTGCCACTTGCCACTGCATAGGTTCACATAGGCACCTAAGGATCCCCAGTGTTTACAATTCAAGTAGCAGGGAGGAGTAAGAGTTTTACCAATTGTTTATTTATTTTGAGATATGGAGATTGAATTCAAGGGCATTCTACCACTGAGCCATATCTGCAGCCCTTTTTTACTTTTTGAGACAGGGTTTTATGAAGTTGGTCAAGCTGGCCTTGAATTTGGGATCCTCTTGACTCAGCTTCCCAAATAGTTGAGATTATAGGTGTGTGCTACCTTGCCTGCCTTACCTGTTTCCTAGTAAATTTTTAAAAATAAAAAATAATGGATGAAATTAGTATTTTATTAAACTTAGTACCTTCAAAATATAATTTCTGCATGAAACCAATAAAAAAGAGTGTTGACAAGAAATTGTGCATTGTTCTCATACTTACCCATTCTCATTATTACTGTTTGGAGATTCTAAGGGCTAGAAAACCTCTATTTTAGGCCCTGTCAGGTGGTGACTTTCCTCCAGCTCCAAGGACTCTGGCATTTACTGAACACATCAGATTCACTTACACCTCAAACTCTGCAGGCGAGAGAAGAGCACAGAGATGAAGTTGAAGTGGGACTCCACCTCAACTTGCTCCCTCCACTCCAAACCTTCCTCCAAATATCAGTACTTCAGTCTTACCAAACATCAGGACTTCAGGAAGCCTTCATAAGGCACAAAAGAGAAGCCATCATGCAATCCACTAACATTTGGCCCAGAATCACAGCCAGGAAGTCCTTCTTGAAGTCTGCCCACTCCTATTCCTGCTGCAGTGTCTTATTCCTTAGTATAGCCCAGAATGTTTTGGCAGTAACCAAATGTCACCTCTCAGTAAATCCAACTCTAAGAATAATCATTAAAATAATTAAAAATTACAACCATCTCCCTTATCCTTACTTGGGTCCCTTTGTCTAAATCACTCTACTTTCTGCAACTCTTAGCCTTTACTACAGCAACCTCATTATTTATCAAGTCCCCCATCTGAAGGTAAGCTCCCTGAGGACAGTGGATTTTGCCTGGCTTTGGTTTGATGTATTGCAAGTGCCAGGCACATAACAGATAAACGCTTGTTAAGGAGTCAGTAAATCCAAGGACCAGATCTCCTTGAAGCCCCATCTAGCACAGGAAAGGCAGGCAGTTTTCTTGGATATGATTGGGGGTCCTCTTTTGCATGTGTGTATGGTGGAGGCTACTTATGGCTTTTTTCCCCACATGGAACCCCTCACTCAGCAAGACCTATAGCATCCTCCACACTCTGGACATAGCACCAAGGTCATGACCAAGAGAGGAATTCTGACCACTAACTGCGTTCACAACTTCCTGGAGTCAGGAGGGGGATCCTGGCCAGGTGCGGGATGATCCCGGTAACCTAAGCTCCTGAATTCACTGCTGCTTCCCATCTCAGTCTCGCCCCTACTGCAGACTCTGGATTCCTCAGGAGCCTCCCTAGACTACAACCTCCGAATTCTGGGCCACATAGCAGGGATCAAAATAAACTCAAAACCACAGGACCATAAATTTTGTGAAATGGAAATGACAAGGAGGTGAGACCTAAGGAATGTAGATCCCCCAAAATAAGAGAAGAGGCAGGATGCTGTGTCCTGGACTCTGAGGGTTGTGGAGAGAAGGCTCTCTAGCCTCCGAGAGGGTGTGTGAACTGATGTCTTGGAGAAGGTCCAGTCTTGGTATCCAGAGGAATTATGGTTGGACACCTGCATTTGGAGGTCTGGAGAGGTAGAGAGGGACCACCTTAGCATCCAGGGCAGATGCTGGGTGGACATCTGGGCTCCCCCTCATCACAGGCCTGGTTGTAGCCCAGTATGGTCTTCAGCTACTGCCACACCTATTCTTGACCCTAAGAACATTGTCTCCCTGGCTGCCAGCTGTGTAGCCAACTCCCAGCCCCATTTCCTGCAGAAGCTCCTACTGAATTAAGACACCCAGGTAGCCAAAGCTTACTGCAGGATACCTGGGGATAGGCTTGACATTGTAGTACAGTAGGTGGGACCCTGGGAACCCCGGAATCAAGGACCAGGGCTGGACACTTCACCATGAGGCACAGGCTTGACTCTTCCCTTCTCTCCTCTATTCTGCCTGCCACCCCAGCACTAGTGAGTGTGGCTCTGGAAGAGGGGGATCCCTTAGTCAATTCTCTTTCATCTGCTTCTTTTCACATTTCTTCCCTGTGTGTATCTGGATTATACTACACATGTAACATAGAAAACTGTCCAAAACATACTATGACCTATGGATGAATGATAGCTTATACCGGGGTAATTACCATCCTAGTAAAAAATGGAGGCCTCCTCCAGCACCCCAGCCAGAAGACCCTGAAGCTCTCCCCTAATAGGCCCATCTCACAGGTGTTCACTAGGCTGACCCTTACCACGGCTTTTTTGTTTGTCTGATTCCTTCTCCTCCCTCTTCGGCTTCCTCCCATTGCTTCAGGCCTCCATAAATTTCCTTAATGTCCCGCTTTCCTCCCCATTTCCCTCTCTTCAGGAGGCTCCCTCACCACCCTTCAGTGGCTCCTCTCACTCCCTCCCCATCAGTGTCACAGGTAAATGGGAAGCTGAAGCTGCAGGCCTCCATTGTTGTGTCCCCAGGGAAGAAGATTAGAAAATTTAGTCACACATGAAAAGCCAAGCGAGAGGATTTTATTATAAGTGAAAGTAAGGCTCAAGCAAAGAACGCTCTCAATAGAGGATTAGAGTGTGTCACCTCCCAGCAGAGAATGACAAAGGAAACTTGATGCTACGTCCAAATTCATTAAGTTTGATATTTGCCAGGAGAAAGGGGGTCCACCTTCTGCAATCTTCACCAATCTGATACTTAAACCCTCCTTCACACCCAGTAGAGTAGTTTTTGACCCTAGTTGGTCTTTTCCACAACTGTCATAGTGATCATCCCATTTAGGGGGGCTTCATCCACAAGTCAATCCTGTGTTAATACAAGTGCTAGGGTCCATGACCAGGCAAACTATCTTGGTGCATCTGTGCTACTGAAGTCCCTTCTGATATACATTGAGAAACCTATGGCTATAAATTCTAACTTTACAATGACCTCAGTAGACCCTGTCAGGAGTTAGCTCCATAGGTCTTTCATTCTGGACTTACTTCTTCATTGGCTCCCTTTGTTTTCCCTTGTTTATTCTTAGGGTTAGTACACGTACACACCCCCCACCCCCACCCCGCCGTGAGTTACTCATTTATTTAGTAGGTTTTTGTTTTGTGTTTGTTTTTGTTACCAGGGATTAAACCCAGGGGTGCTTAACCATTGGGCCACATCCCAGCCCATTTTTTTATTTTGAGAAAAGGTCTCACTAAGTTGCTTCAGGCCTCCATAAATTGCTGAAGCTGGCTTTGAACTTGCTATCCTCCTGCTCCTGCCTCCCCCAGTTGCTGGGATTACAGGCGTGTACCACTGCCAGCTGTTCATTAGTATTAAACGCGATTTAAAGAAAATCACGTGACTCTACTAACTTATGGCTTCGCATTCCACTGCTCATTACCAATCACCACCCACCCTTAGGGTTGGAGAATTTGGCCCAGTAAAGGAATCCCTTGAGCTGGGCGCAGTGGCTTAAGCCTGTAATCCCAGCACTTAGGGAGGCTGAGACAGGAGAATCGCGAGTTCAAAGCCAGGCTCAGCAATGGCGAGGCGCTAAGCAACTCAGTGAGACTCTGTCTCTACATAAAACACAAAATAGGACTGGAGATGTGGCTCAGTGGTCGAGTCCCCCTGAGTTCAATCCCCAGTACCAAAAAAAAAAAAAAAAAGGAATCCCTTGATCCTGAGAGCAGCAGTAAGAACAAGTCTCAAGGATCCATGGTCCAAGGTTCCATCCAGGAAATTGAGGGCACTCATATGTTTGCAAGGTTCATCCACGACCTGGGAACTTGCCTTTATGTTATGGAGCCCTGGATGCTCCTTGAGACACTATCGATCAACTGGGAAGAAACGTATTTCATCGTATTTTTTGAGTAATAGTTGGAAATCTGACATGGGATGAAAACGCCAACTTGCGCGTAGTACCCTGTATAGTTGCTGGAAGCCTGAAGAGACCCAGGACTCTCAAGTGAGCACAGGAAATAGGAGTTCCGGTGTTCTGTGCTCAGCAACGTGGCCACACGGGGGCGCCGCTGCGCTGCCCGCCGAGGCTGCCAAAGCAGCTCTTGGGAGGACCACGCTATATAAGGACTACGCCAGAGATGGCTTATCTAGAGAGGGTGCATCGATGGGGATGAAGATGCTTCTGAGTTGTCCTTAGGGGCCCAGGAGTTCGAGGACACTCCTACAAGGAATCCTGCCGATTTCTCCGATTTTCTCTCCAAAAGCCCTTTCTCCAGTTTCTGGATAATAACCTAGAAAACAGAAAAGCATATATATATATATATATATATATATAAAATCTTTCCTAAATCTGTTCTTTTCCCAACTATTCCTTTTTAAAGACTTTAGCAATGGATGGTCGTGCATGCCTATAATCACAGCTACTCCAGAGGCTGAAGTGGGAGGATTCCAAGTTTGAACCCAGCCTGGGGAAGTTAACAGGACCTCGTATCAAAATAAAAGAAAAGGTGTATATCAGTAGTAGGGTGCCTCTGGCGGCAGTACCCCATGCCACCAAAATTAAATAAAAATATACTTTATTCTACAATAATATCTTTAGATTTAGAAAAAGGTAAAGGTAATACGGAGTCCTGTATATCACATACTTTTTCTCCTACTGTTAACATCTTACATTATGATCATGCATATGTCACACTATTAAAGCAATATTGATAAGTTATTACTCAGCAACATGCTTTATTTGGATTCATTAGCTTTTATTGATGACCTTTTTCTGTTCCAAGATGTCATCCAGGATACCACACTGCATTTAGTCGCAATCATGTCAACTTAAGGCTTCTCTGGTGTGACACTTTCTCAGATTTTCCTTTCTTTTGAGGACCTTGACATTTTTGAGCAGTGCTGCTCAGGAATATCGCAGAATGATCTTTGATTTGAGTTTGGTTGGCTGGGATGTGGGTTTGGGGAGACCACAGAGATGAAATGCCACTGAATACAGCACGTTGAGTGCTGACTCATCCCTGATGCTGTGAACATTCTTCACATTTTGGGGAGACTACAGAGATGAAATGCCACTGAATACAGCACGTTGAGGGCTGACTCATCCTCTTGACTCATCCCTGATGCTGTGAACATTCTTCACCTGGCCAAGGTGGAGCTTCACGGATTTATCCCCCATGATGCTCCTTTTGTAGTTCCTCCTTTTCCATGCTGTAGTCTTTGGAAGTCATTATGTACAGCCCACACTTACAAGGTGTTCTGCTATAAACATTTACATAGCCGGGCGCAGTGGCGCACGCCTGTAATCCCAGCACTTTGGGAGGCTGAGACAGGAGAATCGCGAGTTCAAAGCCAGCCTCAGCAATGGCGAGGTGCTAAGCACCTCGGTGCTAAGACCCTGTCTCTACATAAAACACAAAATAGGGCTGGAGATGTGGCTCAGTGGTCAGGTGCCCCTGAGTTCAATCTCCAGTACCCCCTCAACCCCCCCAAAACACATTTACGTGTAGGTTTTTTTTTAAAACAGAATTATTCCAATTGGATGAGCAAAGTACTAGGAGTATGATCACTGGGTTGTACACAAAGTTTATGTTTAGATCTACAAGAAAATGTCAAATTGTAAAATTTTGCATCAATGCTAGCAAGAATGAGGGTTCCTGTTGGTCTGTGTCTACATCAGCACGTGATATTACCAGGTTTTAGTTTGCATTTCCCTGATGATTACTCACATTGTACATCTTTTCATGTACTTATTTGTCTCCTGTAAACCTTCCTTGGAGAAGTGTCTGTTCAGACTTTTACCTGTTATTTTCTCATATTTTTTTGTTGGTGCAAAATTACACATAATGGTGAGATTTGCTTTTACATATTTGGTCATGCACATGAAATAACAATGTAATTTGTTTTGTAGATTTTTCAATGGAGTTTTTCTTATTGATCAGTTTTTAGGGGATTCTTTCATATTCCTAATACAAATCTCTTATCAGATATGTCATTTGTGAATATTATATCCCAGCATGTGGCCTTTACTGACAAAACAATATTAATGATAGATATTTTTCAGGCAATAGGAGTGAGAAATTACCATCTGAGATGGTTTCTGGATGAATGACCTGAGGGACAAACAATGATGGTGGGAGAGGGGAGCACTATGAAAAACTTACCTTGTATAATCTTACCTTTGAATTTTGTTGCTTGGGCATGAATCATAATTTCAAATATAAATACCATTAATATTCCTTACACTTGTGACACCATGGCCAGATCATGTCCAGATTATGCAATAAGACTAGGTGTGTCATAGGCTACACCATCTGGGTTTGTGGAAGTACACTCTAGGATGATTGCCCAATGAAGAAATCACCTGAAACCACATTTTCTTTTCTTTTTTTATTGGTGTATTAAAATTCTACATCATAGTGGGATTCATTATGCCATAATCATACATGCACATAACTTGATCAGTCTCATTCCCCACTGTCTCCCCTTTCCTTCTCCACCTCCCTCCCCCTGATCTTCTTGCTGTACTCTACTAGTCTCTCTTCTGTTGTTGTTTTGTTTTAAGTTAGTGCATTATAGTTATATATGAAAGCAGGATTCATTGTGCTATACCTGCACGTGGACACAGCATAATTTGGTAGATTTCATTCCCCAGAACTTCCTCATGTCTTCCCCTCCTCCTTTCCTCTCAATCCCCCTTTCTACTCTATTGCTCTCCCCTTCTATTTTCATGACATTTCTCTTTATTGTTTGTTTGTTTGTTTGTTGTCCTCTCTAGTTTCCACATTTCCACATTTGAAAGAAAACTTTCGCTCCTTGACTTTCTGAGTCTGGTTTATTTCACTTGGCATGATGGTCTCCAGTTCTGTCCACTTATTAAAATGACATTCTTTCATTCTTCTTTATGGCTGAGTAAAACTCCATTGTGTATATATAGCACATATCCATTCATCTGTTGACACACACCTAGGCCAGTTCTATAACATAGCTATTGTGAATTGTGTTGCTGAAACATTGGTATGCATGTCTCAGTAGAGTATGCTGATTTTGGTTCTCTTTGACAAATATCAAGGAGTTGAAGAGTTGGGACATATGGTGGTGCCATTCCTATTTTTTAGAGGAATCTCCATACTGATTTTCAAAGTGGTTATATGAATATGCAGTCCCACTAGCAATGTTTTAAGTGTACATTTACCCCTGCATCCTCTCCAGCATTTATTAGTTGTATTCTTTTGTTTTTTTGGTACCAGGGATTGAACTCAGGGGTACTCGACCACTGAGTCACATCCCCAGACCTATTTTGTGTTTTATTTAGAGACAAGGTCTCACTGAGGCTGGCTTTGAACTCATGATTCTCCTGCCTCAGCCTCCCAAAGTGCTGGGATTACAGGTATGGCCACTGTGCCCGGCTTAGTTGTATTCTTAATAATTGCCCTTCTAATAGTAGTGAGATGAAATCTCAGAAATCTCAGTATAGCTTTAATTTGTATTTCTCTGATACACACACACACACACACACACACACACATACACATACAAAATGCCACTTGCATTTATTTCTTCTCTTGAGAAATGTCTGGTTTTAGTTCTTTTGTTCATTTATTGATTGGGTTACTTGTTTTTCTGCTGTCAAGTTTTTTAATATTTTGGATATTAATCCCCTGTCAGAGAGTATCTGGCAAGTTTTGTTCAATTCTGCAGGCTCTCTCTTCACGCTCTTCATTGTTTCCTTCACTGTGCAGAACTTTTTTGATTTGACGTCATTTACTGATCCTTGGTTTCATTTCTTGAGCTTTAGAAATATTATTAAGGAAGCTGATGCCTTAGCCAACATGTTGAAGCACTGACCCTATTTTCTTCTGGCAGTTGCAGTGCTTCTTGCCTAATTCCTAGATCTTTGATCAACTTCCAATCATTTCTTTTTGTGCAGGGTTAAAGATAGGGATCCAGTTTTGTTCCTCTACATATGGATATCCAGTTTTCCCAGTACCATTTGTATAAAACCTCTGTTTTCTCCAGCTTGTTTTTTTGGCACCTTTGTCAAGAATCAGATGACTGTATCTCTGCATGTTGGTCTCTGTACCTTCTATTCTCTTCCATTGGTCTTCATGTATGTTTTTATGTTAATACCATGCTGTTTTTGTTTTGGTACTTTTGAAATATAATTTGAGATTGAGTATTTTGATGCCTCTGGCATTGCTCTTATTAACAGCTCAGAATTGCTTTGGCTCTTCTGGTTCTTCTCTTCGTCCATGTGAAATTTAGGACTGTTTTCCTTTTGAAAGAATGTTATTGGTATTTTGATGGGGTTTGCAGATAGTCTGAAGATCACTTTTGGAAATACAGCCATTTTGACAATAATAATTCTGCCTATCTAAGAACATGGGAGGTCTTTCTATCTTCTAATGTCTTCTTCAATTTCTTTCTTCAGTGTTTTATAATTTTCACTGTACACATTTCTCACCTCCTTGTTTAGATGCATTCCCAGGGTGGTGGTTGTTATTTGTTTGTTTGTTTGTTTGTTTTTGAGGCTATTGTGAATGGAATTGTTTTCCTGCTTTCTTTCTCAGAAGGATTATTGTTGGTGTACAGAAAAGCTATTGATTTTTGTATGTTGATCTCATATCTTCCTACTTTCCTGAATTTATCAGCTCTAAAAGTGCCCCCCCGGGGGGGTGGTCGTCTAAGTATAAAATCATGTCATCAGCAAATACAGGTAATTTAACTTCTTTTCTATCTCTTCAATTTCTGTATCTTGCCCAATTGCTCTGGCTAGAGTTTTAAGTAATAAATTGAATAGGAGTGGTGAGAATAAACATCTGTGTCTTATTCCCATTTTTAAAGAAAATACTTTCATTTTTTTGGATGATGTTGGCTTTGGATATCACATATATGGCATTACTATATTGACAGATGTTCCTTCTGTTTCAAATTTCAAATTTTTTCAGTGTTTTTAACATGAATTGGCACTGAATTTTGTCACAGTTTTTTTTGCATTTCTTGAGATGATCATGTGATGCTCGTCTTTAATTTTGCTTATGTGATATATTGCATGTATTGATTTCCATATATTGAGCCAACCTTGCATCTCTGAATGGAACACACTGGATCATGGTGTACAATCTTCTAAATGTATTTTTGAATGTAGATTGCTAATACTTTATTAAGAATTTTTACATGTATGTTCATCAGGCATGTTGATATATAATTTTGTTTCCTTGCTGTGTCTGTATGTGCTCTGGTATCAGGGTGATGGTGGCTTCATAGAATAACAACACATTTCTTAGAAAGTATTCCCGTCATTAGCTGATGTATGACTCTTGTGGGGGCGTGCCACAAGATGGCGCCGAGCAGTCAGCTCAGTACTGACCACGCTGCCCTGAGAAGCCACCTCCCCGCGCTTTTATTGGCTGACCTCTGCTCCCATACTGCTTTAGCCGAGTGACCCTATACTGTTTCCAGGTGGACAGCCCCTTCCAATTCTTTAGCTTAGAAACCGGACACCACTGGACTCTCCTTCTTATATAAGCCTGTGAATCCCCTCAATAAATCGGTACTTGCTCAGACGAGACCCCCTGGTACATGGTGAATTGGGCCAGGCAGCCTTCCTCTCTCAGTTCGACCCCCACTGGAGACCCCCGGGGGTGCTCCGCCTCACTCGCTGGCCAAAAGGGAGTTTGGTACCTGGCTGAGGCTATTCCCCTCAACTCTAATGTATATTTGATACAGAAAAATCACAAAATGCTGACAGTGATAAATGACAAGTTAAAAATAATCCATGCACCTAGACCAAAATCTTTTTCTTCATTTTCTTCTAGTCTTTCTACAGCCTGGATGCTGAATATTTCTCTTTCTCTCCCTCAGATGATGAACACAGGCTTCAGGGACCCCTAGCACTGTCTTCTCCAAATATCATTTTCTAGCTCTGTTGGCACTGTGCCTCACTAAGGGGGCGATTCCTCACTTTCTCTTCCCCACTTCTCACTTCTAGAAGATGAAATTCTTTGTCTTTTCACTTGGGCGGGGGGAAAAAAGTAGAACTCAGGTAAGAATTGCATAATTATCCCATCACAGCCTGAAACTCTCTCTCCTTCATCTTCCCACCAGTCATGATGGACAGTCCTGTTGCTCTCTGAGGACACCTCTGCACTTGGGAACCATATTGGCTCTTTGCTCCCCTACACCATCACCTCCCCCTCTCTGTGGCTCAGTCATTCCTGCATTCAATCATACTGCAGTATCTCCCATTAAAACCAACAGAATGAAACTCAGTAAATAAAAAAAAAATCCCTCCATAAATATCCACCACCTGATCCTATGTCTTGCTCCCATTACTGCTCCATTTCTGATACACCTTATAAAGTGACATCCGAGTCTTTTCTCATGTTGTCTTTTAAAACATTTTTTAAACTTCTAAAATTCTTGTTTTTTTAGTGGAACCATGGAAACATTTGAAAAGACAAATGCTTCTTCTACAAGGATTCGTAAAAAGACAAATGACAATCTTCCATGCAACTCCATTTCCTAATCCCCAGAGGTAGTCTGCTTTCCTTCTTTTGTCTGATGATTTTATTATTACCTCTGTGCCCCTAAATAGAATGCCAATAGTGCTCTTTCTAAGCTTCTCAGTTTCATGATGTACTTTTAGTGGACAGCTTCCCTTCACATACCCATATCTCTCAACAGGTACTTTATAATTTTGGTTAGACCAATGATGTGTACATTATTTTGACTATGGAAATGCTATTCACAACTAGGCTTGTATCATTAATTACTTTGTTTCCCTGAACTGACTTTTAACTTTCCTTCAGTTAATAAAAGTGTTTGTCCTTCAATTCCTTAGTTTCTCTTGTATTCATTACCAGAACTTTCCCAAAGTCTTCTGCTATGGTTTGAATGTGAGTTCCAAAGTTCACATGTTGGAATCTTGATATTCAATGTGGTGGTGTGGGGAGATGGGGCCTAAGGGGAGGTGGGTGAGTCATGAGAGTCTCAGCTCTCCTAAAGAGATCAATACTGTTATCTTGGTAGTGGGTTGGACCCTGCTGCCTCTCTTGACCTCTCTCTTGCCCTTAACCTTCTACCACATGAAGAAACAGCAAGAGGGCCCTAGTCTGATGCCAATGCCTTGATCTTGGACTTCCCAAACTTAATATCTGTGAGGAAATAAATTTCTGTTCTTCATAATTTATTCAATATGTGGTATTTTGTTAGAGCAACCAAACAGACTAAAACAGTCTCCTTGAGTATATTCAAGCATATCCAGGTTTCTACCAACTTGGTCTTTGTGAAGACACCTGTCCTAGAGCTCTCAGTCCTACCAGACCTGGACTGAATGCCTTCACAACTGGAGCAAGGTTGAATCCTTGGATCTCCTTCACCTCTTGGCCTCCTTCTCCTGTGCTGGCTCCCCTATTACCTACATTTCACATGTCCCTTTTCTTGGTTTTCTCCATCATTTTTGTTTCTCACTTCATTTAGCGATATCCTGTAGGAACATGGAACAGATAATATTGAAACCCTAAATATCTGAAATGTCTTTAAGACACCCTAGCTCTTAGTCCAACTTTAACTTAGTATAGAATTCTGGGTCGAAATTATTTTTACTTGGAACACACAAGATATTGCTTCAACATATTCTAGCTTCCAAAGCTGTTTTTCCTGCCTCTTGAAATGTTCAGGTTTTTCCTACCAACTTTCTGAAATTTCATTGTAATCTATCTTGGTGTGGGTCTCTCTTCATTTGTATTTGGGCAGTTCGATGTAATTTTTCAGGACTGTAAGTGCTGAGAAAATTTCTTGAGATTTTAAAATCATTCCTTATTCTTTATTATTTTAGAATGCATATTGTTCAGTTGTTGGAAATCCTTTATTGATAGCCTTGTGCTCTTATAGTTCTTCTGTCTTCCTTGCCTTTACTTTTCCAATTATATTATTTCTCTTCTGGCATTTTTTTAATTGTCTGAATCATCTGTAGACTTATTCATTTCTGTGACCAGTTTTTAATTTCTAAGAACTTCTTTTGTTTTCTATCTGCATATAATTGTTCATAATTCCATTACTTGTTCACAAATACCATATGTTTTTACATGTTTTAGCAATTATTGAGAGTAGTGTCAGTGAATTAACCAAAGAAGATGGGACCAGTTGGGATCTCTCCACAGTTTACATAGAGCATCAGTCATCAAAGCGTAATCTGTGGAACCCTAGGAGGAGTTCAGATTGTTGCACAGGATCCATAAGATCAAAAATATTTT
The DNA here is from genome assembly GCA_028644305.1 of Xerus rutilus. Lineage (NCBI taxonomy): Eukaryota > Metazoa > Chordata > Mammalia > Rodentia > Sciuridae > Xerus > Xerus rutilus. Next base: position 106,066,918 of record CM053406.1, on the reverse strand, counting down.
TATAATATCACTAAAACATTATTTACACTAAAGTAAAACTTGGCAGAGTGGAAGCTATGGTACCAAACTTCAGTAGTAGTTATTGCATTCTCGAGCATCTTTTAACTGCAGAAAGGAAAACATGCCAGTTCACTTAAATATGTCCTAATTGAAGTATTAAAAATCATTATTTTTATTAAATAATCATTCCATTGTCCACATTATAAATACATTTATTTAATAGGATGGGAAATACACATAAAGCACATCTGCTGCATTTGAAAGTAGAGTGTTTGTGTCAACAAAAGCCATTTGGTGAGTTGCACAAGCCCCTTTTTTATGGAATACCATTCCTGCTTAAAAGAATGAAAGACATATGAAGTATTCCTTAGACTTCAGTATTTAGCCAACATTCTAAAAAATGACCTGAACCTATCCTTTCAAGGTAATCCACAGACACCAATATATTCAATGATAATGTACACACTCCCAAGAGAAAAGCAGAATCTGAGCAAACATGCATACACCACTATCAACCTGACAGACTTCCAAATACCTATAACACTTTCTGGTAAAATCTGTAGAAATATCAACACATGACCTTTTGGTTATTTGCACTTAAATGTGTTAACACTAGAAAGTCTATATTACTTGGTCAAACACTTTAAAAAATTCTTGCTTTAGCACAAGATCCATTCAATGTGCAAAGAACCCACAGACTTTAATGCAATAGAATATGAACTCTTCAATGACAATGTTTCAGGGTCCATATGGCAAAGAACCATTAAGAAGGAACACTTGCGTCCTTTTAGTGCTATATCAAAGATGAATAGCCACAGTTATTGGAAACCTTATTAAAAACATTCCTTTTACATATTTGTGTGAGACTGCATTTTTTGTTTCAAACAACATCACAGGTTAAATGCAGAAAATATGAATATCTAGCATTCTCTCAATGAGAAATAAAAGGACTTTCAAAATTGTAAAAAAGTAAAATTATCCATTTTCCCAATTAAATGTTTTGATTTTGGAAAATAATTATTTCTCTTTGAAACTACTGTTTCTGTTAACATGCAATTAGTTATTAATATTAAGAAGGAATAAAATATCTTTAAAATGGATTTAATTTCTAATAAGGCAAATATTGATACACATAATCCACATAAACATGATTACCTGTGGAGGGCACACTACTAAGAGCATATAAAGATCCTAAAAACAAAACGTTTGAGAACTTCTGATATGCACCCTGAGGCAGGAATCAATGGACATGAGAAAAAGAATGATTAGTACAGACGAGTGTTCAGGGCAAAGTCCCATCCCTGGGCTTGGCTCTAAGAGGATAGAGGGGTGTCTGGGGTGTGGACTAGCACTGGGGACTTCCGGTCTCCCTGGAGTTTCACTTCTCCCAACCTGGGTCAGGTCTTTCTGCCTGGACACTCCCAATAGAGTCCCAGTTCTCACTCCCATTGTGTGCCTTGCTCCTAGAGAAGCCAATCAGCGTCACCGAGGTTCGGCTTTTAAAGTCCCCTCCCGCCTGCCCACCCGCCAAGCCACAGAATCTCCACAGACCTGCATGATGGGGACGAGGGCGCCCCGAACGCTGCTCCTGCTGCTCTCCCGGGCCTTGGCGCTGTCCGAGACCTGGGCTGCTGAGTGCGGGGTCGGGAGGGGAATGGCCTCTGCGAGGGAGGAGCAAAGGGACCGCCCTGTGACCCCGCAGGCCGGGAGAAAGCCGCGCCCCCAAGGCCCCTGGTCGAGACCCTGCCCAGAGTGGCGCGAGTGGTTCTGACCCTCCACTGCCGTCCCGAAGTCCTGCCCTCTCGCGTCCTACCGCCCTCTTAGCCTCTGTCCACCCCGCTGCTCTTGTCCTGGCGTCGCCAACCTGGGATCTGGGTCGGGTGCCAAGAGGACGGTCGCGAGGGTCTCAGCCGCTCCCGGCCCCCAGGCTCCCACTCCATGAGGTATTTTGAAACCTCTGTGTCCCGGCCCGGCTGCGGGGACACCCGGTACATCGCCGTGGGTTACATGGAGGACACGCAGTTCGTCAGCTTCGACAGCGACGCGGCGACGCCCAGGATGGAGCCTTGGGAGCCCTGGATAAAGCAGGAGGGGCCGGAGTTTTGGGAGGAGATAGACAGCCAAGGGCAACGTACAGAATCCCCAAGTGTACTTGAACACCCTGCGCGGCTACTGCAACCAAAGCGAGGGCGGCGAGTGACCCCGGGCCCCAGTCGGAGGTCGCGAAACCTCTTGTCCCTCACAGAGGGTCCCGAGTCGTTAGGGATCCCCGAGCTGAGGGACTCGCTGAGACCCTCGACCCAGAAAGCGCTCGCGGGGACTATGACGGAGTTTCGTTTTCAGTTTAGGGAAAAACCCGCAGACTGGGCGAGGACACGGCTGACCGCGGGGACGCAACAGGCTCTCACACACTGCAGCTGATGTCTGGCTACGACTTGGGGCCAGAGGGACATCTCCTCCGCGGGTATGAACAGCACGCCTACAATGGCTCGGATTACACCGCCCTGAACGATGACCTGCGCTCCTGGACCGCAGCGGACATGGAGGCTCAGATCACCAAGCAGAAGTGAGAGGCGGCGGGTGAGGCAGAGTACTACAGGGCCTACCTGGAGGACATCTGTGTGGAGTGGCTCGCCAGATACCTGCAGAACGGGAAGGAGACACTGCAGCGCATAGGTATGAGCAGCTGCTGGACACCCGCCTGATCTCTTGTAGTTATCTCTGCCAGTTCCCACAGGGAGTGGAGGAGAACCACACTCGACACCCACAGAGGAACACCTCCCTGCTCCTCCTACAGAGGGAAGGGAGTGGGCCTGGATTCCCAGGTGCTGTACTAGAGAGGAACTGAAGGACTCTTTCTCTGAGGACAAGTAAGGGATCCTGTTTTTCTCTGCCTGGCTGATGGGACAGACAATAAATAACTGACCACAGTTACCTAGCAGCAGTCTCGGCAGCAGGAAAGACTGTCAGGTCTATTCCAGCCTAGTGTGTTTGGAGGTGTGACTCCAGCTTTTCCATATGTCTCAGCCTCTACCTAAACCAGAATCTGAAGTTCCTCTTAAATACCTGAAGCCTCTTCCACTGGGTTGTCTCAATATGATTCTAGAACTTTCTAAGGAATAGATTATGCCAGAAGCCTCAGTCCAGGCTTGTGTCTAGGTTTTGTGCTCCCTCCTCCACCCCAATCATGTTGTCCATTCTCAGAGTGGTCATGTGAGCACTGCCTCAGTTGCCAAAGTATCTGAATTTCTGTGTCCTTTCTCTCAGACCCCTATAAGACATATGTGACTCACTACCCTAACCCTGAAGGAGACGTCACTCTGAGGTGCTGGGCCCTGGGCTCCTACCCTGAGGAGATCACCCTGAACTGGCAATGGGATGGGGAGGACCAGACCTAGGACATGGAGTTTGTGGAGACCAGGCCTGCAGGAGATGGAAACTTCCAGAAATTATCGCGGTTTCTCCAGGCAGGTATCAGTCTCCCCCCTCAGCCAGCGGGGAGGAGGAGATCCTCAGAGGCCCTGATAAGGACGGACTGAGAAAGGCAAAGCCACCCGGCAGGAAATCACCACACACCAAGCACCAGGGAGTCTCCTCTAAGCAAGGACTGTTTATTAAGGGGAGTTTGCAGGTTTATATAGAGGAGAGGGTCCAGTGGTGTCCTGTTTCTAAGCTAAGAATGTGGAAGGGGGCTGTCCACCTGAAACAGTATAGGGTCACTTAGCTAGGGTAGCACGGGAGCAGAAGTCAGCCAATAAGAGTGAGGGGACTGGCTTTTCAGGGCAGCGTGGTAAGTCCCAAGCTGGCTGCTCGGTGCCGTCTCAAGGCAAGCCCCCACAGAAATGGGCAGCTGTGGTGGTGCCTGCTGGAGAGGAGCAGAGATTCACCTGCCATGTGCATCATGAGGTGCCTGAGCCCCTCACCTGGAGATGGGGTAAGGAGGGCATGAGGGCACCGAATCTGCTGTCAGGAAAGCAGGTATTCTGAAGACCCTCAGCAGGGTATGGACTGAGAACTGGAGATCAGGGCCACGTGCATCATGAGGGGCTACCTGAGCCCCTCACCTTGAGATGGGGTACGATGGGAATGAGGACACAGAACCTGTTGTCAGGAAAGCAGGAGGAATTCTGGAGACCCTCAGCAGGGTATGGATTGAGAGCTGGGGGATCAGGGCCGCTCACCTAATTTCCCTTCCTCTTCCAGAGCCACCGCCTCAGCCTACCATCCATATTGTGGGAATTGTTGCTAGCCTGGTTTTCCCTGGAGCCATTGTCACTGGAGCTGTGGTTGGTTTTGCCTTGAGGAAGAAGAAAAACACAGGTAGGGAAAGTTCAGGGTCTGAATTTTTGTCCCACTGGTGGTTTTAAGTACCTGGTAGAAATGTGCCCTGCCTTGTTGATGGGAAGTAATATCTACATGTGTCCTTAGCCAGCCTGGCATCCAGTTTACTCTTTGTAAAGTGCATAGAAAATAAAGGACAAATATATCCTCTTGATTTTTGTGGTGATGGGGACCTGATTCCCAGCATTTAGAGGCCAGAGGGGAATTTTTCCTGCTGAGGACAGACTTCCAGGAGAGCAACTGGCTCCATCCCTATCCATCTACTTCTTGTCTCCATATCCTTCCCTACACCTTCAGTCACAGTTCTGGAGACATCGTCCCTAGTGTCTAGGACTAGGGGGTATCTCTACTATCTATCTCCAACCTGTTCTCTCACAGAATGCTGTCTTCTCACAGGTGTAAAAAAGGGACCTATGCTCCAGCTGCCTGTAAGTAGGAAGAACCGTGATCCCTGAGACCCTTGGGAGAGTGGTGTAGTCGGAAGTGATGGGGGAGCTGTTCTATGCCATAATTTCTCCATTATCTACACTTCTGTGGACTCTGACCAGTGTCTATTTTTGTTCTGCTCAGGTAATGACAGTGCCCAGGGTTCTGATGTGTCTCTCACTGCTTAAAAAGGCAAGACCTTGGAGAGCCTGAAGAGGGAGAGAGGTTGGGGAGACTCCTCAGTTACTGGGACTCTTGCAGGGATTTTTGACATTTTGAGTGTTTAATGGGTTGTTCAGAGTGTCTCCATTACAACAAGTGATCTGAATTTTTTCATAACGCTTTCTTTTACAGTGTGAGACAGCTGCCTTCTGTGGGACTGAGCAATACAGGATTTCTTTAGTTTTCTTCCTCTCCTTACTGCAATTTCAAGAGGTCCTAACTGCTATTTGTTCAGCTGACACTTAACTGTGTCTTTGTGTCTGTGTTCCTGTCATCATAATATGAGGAAATGGAGAGAGGAGCACATCCCTGATCATCAAGATCCCCCACCCCCACC
>CM053406.1:106042581-106061092 GCA_028644305.1 Xerus rutilus | reverse complement strand
AATATTAATAGTACATAATGATCTATTATGTACTATTGGTCTTTGTGTCTGTTTTGGTGCAAATACCATGCTATTTTTGTTAGTACAGCCTGGTAGTATAACTTAAGGTCTGGTATTTTGATGCCTCCTGCTTTGCTTTTCTCACTAAGTATACTTTGACTATTCTGGGCCTTTTATCTTTCCAAATGAATTTTATGACTGCTTTATCTATTTCTATGGAGAAAGTCAATGGAATTTTGATGGGGATTGCAGAGAATCTGTAGATCACTTTTGATAGTATGGCCATTTTGACAATATTCATTCTGCCTATCCACAAACTTGGGAGGTCTTTCCAACTTCTAGTGTCTTCTTCAGTTTCTTTCTTCAGTGTTTTATAATTTTCACTGTACACGTTTCTCATCTCCTTGTTTTGATGTATTCTTAGGTTTTGTTTCCTTCAGGCTATTATGACTGGAATGGTTTCCTGATTTCTTTCTCAGCAGGATCATTATTAGTATATCGTAAAGCTACTGATTTTTTTGTATGTTGACTTGCATCCTGTTACTTTGCTGAATTTATCAGCTCCACAAGTGTGTTTTCCCCCGTTTGGGGTCTTCTAAGTATAGAATCATGACATCAATGAATAGAGATAACGTGACTTCTTTTCTATTTGTATCTCTTTAATTTCCATCTCTTGCATAATTATTCTGGCTAGAGTTTCAACTGCTATATTTAATAGGTCTAGTGAGAGTGAACATCCATGTCTTATTCCTGTTTTTAAAGAAAGTACTTTCAGTTTTTCCTGATTTAGTATCATGGTGGCTTTGGATTGATATATAGAGTATTTACAAGTTCCTTGAGCTGACTCAAATTCCTTTCATTCCTAGTTTCTTCAGTGTTTTTAACAAGAATGGGCACTGAACTTTGTTGAAGGGCTTTTCTGAATTTACTGAGATGGCCATGTGATGTTTGTCTTTAATTCTATTTATGTATATATTACATTTATTGATTTTCATATATTGAGCCAACTTTGCATCTCTGGATGGAACACACTTGCTCATGGTGTACAATCTTCTTAATGTGTGTTTTTTTGGTTTTTGTTTTTGGGTTTTTTGGTTTTGTTTTGTTTTGTTTTGTTGTTTGGTACCAGGCACCAAGGGGTACTCAGCCACTGAGCCACATCTCCAGCCATATTTTGTGCTTTATGTAGAGACAGGGTCTCACTGAGTTGCTTAGCGCCTCACCATTGCTGACACTGGCTTTGAACTTGTGATTCTCCTGTCTCAGCCTCCCAAAGTGCTGGGATTACAGGCATTCACCACCACGCCCAGCTCTTAATGTGTTTTTGAATGTAGACTGCTAATATTTTATTAAGAATTTTTACATGTATGTTCATCAGGCATACTGATATATAGTACTGTGTCTCTGATGTGTCTTTATCTGCTTTGGTATCAGGGTGATACTAGCTTTACACATTTCATAGAAAGTATACTTGACATTAGGTGATGTATGACTTTAACATATATTTGATGTAGAAAAATTATAGAATGCTGACAAGGATAAATGACAAGTTAAAAAATTATCCATATACCTAGATCAGAAAAATTCTGTTGCATTTCCTTCTAGTCTGTTATCCTCCTCCTCCTACAGCCTGAATGCTGCTTATTTCTCTTTCTTTCCCTCCCTTTCCCTCAGATGATGAACACAAGCTTCAGTGGCCCCCATCTCTACCCTGTCTAAATGCCATTTCCCAGGTCAGTTGGCTCTCTGGCTTCCTGAGGGGGCGATTTCTAACTTTCCCTTCCCTCTTCACACCACAGTATTAATTCCCCACTCCTCACTCCTAGAAGACAAAATTCTTTGTCTTTACACCAGGAAAAAAAAACAGGACTCAGGTAAGAACGGCATCATAATCCTATCAAAACCCCCACAGCTGAAACTGTCCCCTCCATCTTCCCACCAGTGATGGTGCATGGTCTGTTGCTGTCCGAGGACACCTCTGCACTTGGGAAAAAGGTTGGCCCTCCCTTTCCCACATCTTCACTCCCCGCTCTGTGGCTCATTCAGTTCTGCACTCAATCATACTGCAGTATTTCCTATTAAAACAAACACAATAAAGCTCAGTCGATAAAACAAAATCCCTTCTTACAAATTCATCACCTGATCCTTTATCTCTTTCCCATTACTGCCCCATTTCTCTGATACATCTTATAGAGTGACATCTGAGTTCTTTTTTTCATGTTGTCTTTTTAAACATTAAGTTCTTATTTTTCTAGTGGAACCATAGACACATTTGAATGTACAAATACTTCTACAGGGTTTGATAAAAAGACAAATGGCCCCAATCTTCCATGCAGCCCCATTTCCTGATCCCCAGAAGCAGCCTGATGCTTTTATTGTTACCTCTGTGCCCCTAAATAGAATGCTAATAGGGCTCTTTCTTGATTTTTCAGTTTCATGTTGCACTTTGACTGGACAGCTTCCCTTCACACACTCCTATCCTCTCAACAGTCATTTTATACTTTTGGTTCAATCTTGTTTCCATTATACTGACTATTGCAAATGTTACTCACAACTTGACTTGTAACTTTAATTACTTTGTTTCTTTGAACTGATTTTTAACTTCCCTGCAGTTAATCAAAGTGTTCTTCCTTTATTGGCTTAGTTTCAGTGGTACTCACTACTAGAACTTTCCCAAACTCTCCCCCAGAGTCTGTTATGGTTTGAATATGTGCCCCAAAGGTCATGTGTTACAAACTTGATCTTCAATGTGGAAGTTAGGAGAGATGGGATTAATGGGAGGTGGGTGAGTCATGAGGGTCTTGTTTTGATAAATAGATCAGTACTGTTTTCTTGGAAGTGGGTTGGCCCTTCTTGGCTCTCTTGCCCATAACCTTCCACCACATTAGGAAACAGCAGGAGGGCCCTAGTCAGATGCCAGTGCCATGACCTTGGATTTCCCAACCTTAGTAATGGTGAGGAAATAAATTTCTGTTCTTCATAATTTACTCAATATTTAGTATTCTGTTAGAGGAAACAAACAAAGACAGTCTCCTTGAGTATATTCAAGCATATCCAGGATTCCACCACTTGGTCTTTATGAAGATACCTGTCCTAGAGTTCCCAATACTGCCACATCTAGACTGGATGCCTTCACTACTGGAACAAAGCTGACTCCCTGGATCTCTTTCACCTCATGGGGAAACAGTTGGCCTCCCCATCTTGTGTTGGCTCCCCTCTTAGCTACATCTCATGTGTCCCCTTTTCTTGGCTTTCTTAGTTTTTGTTTCTCACATCATTTAGCCATGTCCTATGGGAACATGGAACAGAAAATATTGAAACTCTAAACATCTGAAATGTCTTTAGGATACCCTATCTCTTAGTCTAACTTTAACTTAGTACAGAACTCTGTGTTGAAAATATTTTTACTTGGAGTGTGCATAATATTGCTTCAACATTTTCTAGCTTCCAAAGCTGTATTTCAAGCCTCTTGAACATGTTCACAGTCTCTTCTATCTACTTTCTGAAATTTCATTGCAATGTATCTCGGCATGGGTCTGTTATCATTTGTTTAGGGGCAATTCACATGTAATTTTGGAAGGCTGAAAATGCTGAGAATATTTCTTGAGATTTTAAAATCAGACGATATCCTCAATTATTTTGGAATTTCTATGATTTAATTGCTTGAAATCCTTTACTGATAGCCTTGTGCTCTTATAGTTCTTCTATCTTCCTTACCATTACTTTTCCAGTTGTACTACTTCTTTTCTGGTACTACTTTAAATCGTCCAAATAATCTATAGAATAATTCATTTACATGATCACTTTTTAATACGTAAGAACTTCTTTTTTTCTTTATGCATATAATTGCGCATAATTACTTGTTCACAAAGACCCTTTCTTTTTTACATGTTTTAGCATCTACTGAGAACAGTATCAGAGGATCAAGCAAAGACGTTGAAACCACTTGGGAGCTCTCTACTGTTGGCTCAGAGCAGCAGTTCTCCCATTGTGATCTGTGGAACCCTTGAAGGTGTTCAGAGTATTGCACAAGATCTATATGATCAAAAAACATTTTTATAATATCACTAAAACATTATTTATACTAAAGTAAACCTTGACAAGATTGAAGTTATGGTACCAACCTGCAATAATATTTGTTGTTTTCTGGAGCACTTTTTAACTGCAGAAGGAAAAAGAATGCCAGTTCACCTAAACATGTGCTGTTAAAATATTAAAAATCATTTACTTTATTAAATCTCTATTCCAGAGTCCACATTATAAAAACACTTAATTGGGAAGTGCACATAAAGCACTTCTACTACATTTGAAAGTAGGGTGTTTGTATCAACAAAAGCCATTTGGTCGGTTGTACAAGCCCCATTTTTGGAATAACATTCCTCCTTAAAACAATGAACGAGAAACCATTATTTAGACTTCAGTATTTGGCCAACATTCTAAAAAATGACCTGAGCCTGTTCCTTTGAGATAATCCACAGACCGCAATATTTTCAATGATAAAATATATGCTCTCAAGAGAAATTCAGAATCTGGGAGAACCTGAATCCACCACTATCAACTTGACAGACTGCTAAGTACCTACAACACTTTGTGGTGAAATCTGTGCTAATATCAACAGATGATCTCTTGATTATCAGCACTTAAATGTATTAACACTAGAAGGTCTAAACAACTTGATCCATCAATGCATGACTTTAAAAACTATCATGCATTATTAGCACAAGATCCACTCAATGTGCAAGACACACCCACAGACTTTCAAGCAAGAGAAGATAAATGATTCAATGATAATGTTTCAGGGTCCATATGGCAAAGAACCTTTAAGAAGCTAACGCTTGTGTCATTTCAGTGTAGTAGTAAAAATGAACAGCCATGGTTATTGAAAACATTCCTCCTACATATTTGTGTGAGGCTTCATTTTGTGTTTCAACCAAAATCACAGGTTAAATACAGAAAACAAGAATATCTACCGGTTTTCTAATGACAAAAAAGAACTTTCAAAACTGTAAAAAGTAAAATGATCCAGTCTTCCTATTAAATCTTTTTATTCTGGAAAAGTTATTTCTCTGAAACTATTATTTCTGTTAACATGGAATTAACTATCAATACTCTGAAGGAATAAAATATCTTTAAAATGGAATTAATTTCTGGTGCAGCAAATATTGATAGACATAATCCACATAAACATGATTACCTCTGGAGTGCACACTACTTTCTAAGAGTCTATGAAGATCCTGAAACGATAACTTAAGAGGACTGATTATATACCCGCTTGAGGTAGGAATCAGGGGACACTGTGACAAAGAGCGACTGGTACAAAGGGCATCCGGGGCAAATTCCCAGGTCCCTGGGTGTGGCTCTCAGGGTCTAGAGCGGAGTCTGGGGTGAGGACGCAAAGCACTGGGTATTGATTCCCCGTGTCCCTGGAGTTTGACTTCTTGCTCTCCCAGCCTGGGTCAGGTGATTCTGCCTGGACGCAGTTCTCACTCCCATCACGTGTCTTCCTCCCAGAGAAAGCAATCAGCATAACCGCCCTTGGGATTTAAAATCCCCATCCAACAACCTGGCCGCAGAATTTCCAAACTGCACGATGCGGGTAATGGCGCCCCGAACGCTGCTCCTGCTGCTCTCGGGGTCCTCGATGCTGACCGAGACCTGGGCGAGTGAGTGCGGGGGGAGGGGAGTGCGGGGGCGGGGGGCAGGGAAGGGAAACGGCCTCTGCGCGGGAGGAGCTAGGGGACCACCTGGTCCGCGCGCAGGACCGGGAAAAACTGCTCCCCGCCCAGACGCTCCCCAGCGGGGCGAAGCACGTCCTGACTCTCCGCTTATGCCCCTGTGTCCTGCCCTGCCGCTCCGCGCCACACACTTTGAGTCTCCCCAGGCCGTTCCTCTCCTCCCGGTGTTGTGAACCTGGGACCTGGGTCAGGCGCCAGGAGAAAGGGTGGATGGGCTATCAGCCCCTCTGGCCTCCAGGCTCCCACTCCTTGAAGTATACAGAAACCCTGGTGTCCCAGCCCGACCTCGGGGAGCCTGCTTCATCTCCCTGGGCTACGTGGACAACGCACAGTTCGCGAGCTTCGACGACCACATAGAGAATCCCAGACAGGAGCCTTGGACGCCATGGATGGAGATGGAGGGTCCTGAGCATTAGGACCAAAACGCAGAGACTTCTAAGAACTCCGCACAAAATCACCGAATGTGCTTGAACACCCTGCGTGGCTACTACAACCAGAGCGAGGGCAGTGAGTGACCCCGCGCCCTTAATGGATGTTACACCCCTCGTGTCCCTCCTGGATGATCCCTAGTCCTCAAGGATTCCCTGGTCCTTGGTTCACCTCAAGACTGAGGGACCTGGGCTGGGGTTGTGGCTCAGGGGTAGAGCGCTTACTTAGCATGTGTGAGGCACTGGGTTTGATTCTCAGCATCACATATAAATAAATAAAATAAAGGTCCATTGACAACTAAAAAATATTTTAAAAAAAAAAAAAAGAAAGAAAAGAAAAGACTGAGGGACATTGCACTGAAGGACGACCTGTGCTCCAGGACCACTGCAGAAGCTTTGTCTCACATCACCCAGCAAAATGGGAGGCTACAGGTGCGGCAGAGCATTGCAGGGCCTACATGGAGGGCACCTGTGTGGAGTGGCTCCTAACATATCTGGAGAACAGGAAGGAGACTGCAGCGCTTAGGTGTGAGGGGCTTCAGGACACCTGCATGATCTCCTGGCCCACTTCCCACAAGGTGAGGAGAATAGCACCCAAGCTAGAACAGCTCTCTGCTCCTCTTCCAGAAGAAAGTAAGTGGGCCTGGATTCTCAGGTGCTGTACTAGAGAGGAAGCAAAAGCCACTTTCTCTGAGGACAAGTAAGGGATCTGGTCTCTCTCTCCCTGACTGGTGGGAAAGAAAAATAAATAGGTGACTACAGTTCTCTGTCACCAGCCTTGGCATTATGGACAGACTGTCAGGTCCACTCCAGCCTAGTGTCTTTGGAGGTCTGACTCCAGTTTTTCCACATCTCTCAGCAACACCCAGATCAGAACGTGAACTCCATCTCAGACCCTGAAGCCTTTTACACTAGGCTGTCTCAACCTGATTGTAGAACTTTCCAAGGAATAGGAGATTATGCCAGAAGCCTTAGTCCAGGGTTGTGTCTAGGTTATGTGCTCCCTCCCCCACCCAACCTTGTGGTCCATTCTCTGAATAGTGGCCCAGGAGAGTTAATGCCAAAATGTCTGAATTTCCCTGTTCTTCTCAGACCCCCCAGAGACACAGGTGACTCACCATCCTTGGCTTCTACCCTGAGGAGATCACCCTGAACTGGCAGCAAGATGGGGAGAACCAGACCCAGGACGTGCAACTTGTGGAGACCAGGCCTGCAGGAGATGGAAACTTCCAGAAATGGGTGGCTGTGGTGGTACCTGCTGGAGAGGAGCAGAGCTACACATGCCAAGTGCCTCATGAGGGGCTGCCTGAGCCCCTCACCCTGAGATGGAGTAAGGAGGGGATGAGGGCACAAAGTCTGTTGTCAGGAAAGCAGGAGGCTTTCTGGAGACTCTCAGCAGGGTCAGGGCTAAGAGCTGAGGATCCAGGGCCCCTAACCTAAGGTTCCTTCCCTTCTCAGAGCCACCCCTCGCCCACCATCCCCATCATGGGAATTATTGCTGGCGTGGTTATCCTTGGGATTGTCAATGGAGCTGTGGTAGCTTATGTCTTGTGGAAGAAGAAAATCATAAGTAGGGAAAATGCAAGGTCTGAATTATTGTCCCACTGGTGGTTTCAAGTACCTGGTAAAAGTGTGCCCTGCCTTGTTAATGAGGAGTAATATCTATACATGTGATTACTCAGCCTGGAGCTGTTTACTCTTTGTAAAACACATGGAAACCAAAGGACATTTTATCCCCCTGATTTTTCTGTTGATGGGAACCTGATTCTCAGCATTTAGAGGCCAGAGGGGAATCTGCTTGCTGAGGACAGAGCTCCAGGACAGCACTTGGCTCTTGTCTCCTGATCCTTCCTAGCATCTGCAATCACAGCTGTGGACACTTCTCTGGAGTCCAGGACTAGGTGGTTCCTTTAAGACCTGCCTCCACCCTGCTCTCTCACAGGATGTTTTCTTCCCACAGGAATAATAAAAGGGACCTATGCTCCAGTTGCCTATAAGTATCAAGAACAGTATTCCTGACACCTTGGGGGTAGTGTAGAGGGGAGCAATACAGGAGTTGATCTGTCAGATAATTCCTCCATTAGCCCATCTCCTCTGGGCTCTGATCAGCTCCGTTTTTGTTCTGCCCAGGTAATGACAGTGCCCAGGTCTCTGAAATGTGTCTTACTGCTCAAAAAGATGAGACCTTGGAAGGCCTGAAGAGACAGAGAGGTTGGGGAATAGGGAGACTCCTAGGTTACAAGGACTTTCCCAGGAATTTTTGACATTTTGCGTGTTTAATGGGTTGTTCAAAGAGTCTCCATTACAATGAGTGATCTGAACTTTTTCATAATATTTTCTTTTACAGTATGACACAGCTGCCTTCTGTGGGACTAAATGATACAGAATTTCTTCATTCATTTCATGCTCCTTACTGTGACTTCAAGAGGTCCTGACTGCTCTTTGTGCAACCAGCATCTAACTATGTCTCTGTGTCTGCGTTCCTATTCATCATAATGTGAGAAAATGGAAAGAAGCACCCACAGTTGGGCTAGGACATCTCCATTCTTGACTTAGCTTTATGTTACTCTGGGCTGTAGTTCTTCCTTCTCTATTAAAAAACAGAATCTGGGTTCAGCTCCAAGATGGCATCCTAGATGGACTCAGCAGACCTAGTCTCTCCAGAACCAGAGTCTGAAGTAGTGGAAATACCGTCTCCCAGCCAGCTTCTTGACATCATCCTACAGCTCGTCATCCCCCGCAGGAATTTCACTGTGCGTGTACGCAGGGCCACAAGGCAGCAGCGATTACCACAAGCAGCATGACTTCAGCAGTGAGTGGCGGAACACAGCTGCGGCGTGGGGCCCCAGCCCAGGGCTCCCCAGCCTAGGGCTCGAGTACAGGAGTCGCCCGGGGAGGGCGGGGCCTGCTTCTACACGGCGTACCTGGCTCCAGCGCCCACCCAACCACGCAGGATCCCTAGCAGTTGCTCCTGTGGACAAACATCTCCTGCATGGGACCCCCGGCTACTGTTCTTTGTGGATCTTCATCTACCAGGGCAGAACTTCCTGGGGACACCAGACAGCATCTGGGTAGAAACTTTTAGTTCAACACAGAATACCGTGAAACAGCATCTCCACTGCATCTGAGACCACCAGCGGTCCAGACCTTCACCCTGTTGCTGAAGGAGATGGCTTCTTTGTGAGACCCCCACCTAGGACATTCTTCACCGGAGTGGGGAAATTCCAGTAAGCAACAAACAACTCCACCTACTGGAGGTTTGGAAGCAATCCTGTTTAGGTACATTGAGACTTTTTATATATTTTTTTATTTTTATTCTTATTTTATCCTTTAGCTTTTTCTCCTAATATTCCTTTTGTTTAATCTTTTTGTTTTGCTTCTCTGCTCTTGTCTTCTTTTCTTTCTTTCTTTTTCTTTCCTCTTTTCTCTCCCACTCTTTTCCCACCCTCTCATCCCCAACATTTGTGAAACCAAGTATTTGCTATACAGTAGGATACGGTAGACTGGGAAACCTAAAGAGTATACTAGAGTGGTATTATATAGTCTTGTAACTCACATTTGCACATGTTTTATTTTTCTTAATTATCATGTCTCCTTGCTAGCTGTACTCTTATTTTCTTCCCTCTTACTGGTCTTCCTCAACTCTCTTTCACTCTTTCTAATAATAGCCAACTTCTTTTTCATTCCTTTTTCATGCTTTCTAGGATCTAATAAACATATCCTCACTTCCTACTACCCTAACACTCTATCCTACACCCCACCCTCAAGTTTCTCTAGTCCACCAGCAGAAACTATAGACCCTTGTGCAAACCCATTGTTTACATAATAGATGTTAAATGAACTCATAATTGCTGTATATTGTGACTAAACTGTAAATGTATTTAGGAGCTATTAGGAGCTACTTGGTTTACAATTATATATAGTTTGTATTGAAATCTGTCAATATTGGTCTCCCCCTTAAAGGAGAAGTATTGAAACCCTGAAGGGAAACTATAACCCTATAGGATTAAAACAAAACAAAACTGTAACACCTTGGATCAGCAGAGCTAGAAGGAAAAACACACAAACACCATGAAAAAACAAGGGAAGAAAGTGCCTCAAACAAACCAAGATACTACATTATTAGAATACATGGTCAGTACAGCAGAAGAAATGACAGAACAGGAGTTCAGGAAGTACATAATTAAAGTGTTCTGTGACTTAAAGAATGATATCAGAGAGCAAGCTCCATCAGCAAAAGATCATTTTGATAAAGAGATACATAGGCAAATAGAGGAAGTAAAAAATCACTTCAATAAGGAGGTAGACATTCTGAAAAGGAACCAAACAAAAATCCTTGAAAGGAAAGAAACAATAGACCAAATTTAAAACTCAATAGAAAGCATCACCAACAGATTAGACCACTTGGAAGACAGAACCTCAAATACTGAAGACAAAATATTTAACCTTGAGAATAGAGTTAACCACACAGTGAAGATGGTAAGAAACCATGAACAGAACATCCAAGAATTATGGCATAACATTAAAAAACAAAATCTAAGAACTATTGGGATAGAGGAAGGCATAGAATTCCAAACCAAAGGAATGAGCAATCTATTCAATGAAATAATATCAGAAAATTTTCCAAGTATGAAGAATGAATTGGAGAATCAAATTCAAGAGGCTTACAGGACACCAAATGTACAAAATCACAACAGATCTACACCAAGGCACATCATAATGAAAATGCCTAACATTCAGAATAAGAAGAGAATCTTAAAAGCCACAAGAGAAAGGAACCAGAATACATATAGGGGGAAGCCAATTAGGATCACTGCAGACTTCTCAGCCCAGACCCTGAGAGCAAGAACATCGTGGAACAACATATACCAAGCGCTAAAAGAGAGTGGATGCCAACCAAGAATCTTATATCCAGCAAAATTAAGTTTTAGGTTTGATGATGAAATAAAAACCTTCCAAGATAAACAAAAATTAAAAGAATTCACAGCAAGAAAGCTGGCACTACAGAACATTCTTGGCAAATTATTCCATGAGGAGGAAATGAAAAACAACAATGAAAACCTGCAGAGGGAGGAGCTACTCTAAAGGAAAGACCAATCAAAGGAGGAACCCAATCAAGTTAAGAACTAAGAATAAACCAAAATGTCTGGGAATGCAAACCATGTCTCCATAGCAACATTGAATGTCAATGGCCTAAACTCAGCAATTAAAAGACACAGGCTGGCAGATGGGATAAAAAAAAAAAAAGGCTCAAAAATATGCTGCCTCCAAGAGACTCATCTTATAGAAAGAGACACCCACAGACTGAAGGTGAAAGGATGGAAAAAATCTATCACTCACATGGACTGCGTAAACAAGCAGGAGTTTCCATCTTCATTTCAGACAAAGTGGACTTCAAACCAAAGTTAGTGAAAAGGGATAAAGAAGGTCATTTTATACTGCTTAAGGGAATCATACATCAACAAGACATAACAATCTTAAATATCTATGCCCCAAACAATGGGGCAGCCATGTTTGTCAAACAAACCCTTCTCAAATTCAAGAATCAAATAGACCCCAACACAATACTATTGGGTGACTTTAACACAACTCTCTCACTGCTGGATAGATCTTCTAAACAAAAACTAAACAAAGAATCTACAAGACTTAATAGAACAATCAATGGTCTAGACTTAATGGATATATACAGAATATTCGATCCTTCAACAAGCAAATACACTTTTTTCTCAGTAGCACATGGATCCTTCTCCAAAATAGATCATAAGCTATGCCACAAAGCAAGTCTTAGTAAATACAAAAAAAAAATAGAGATACTACCCTGCATTCTATCTGACCATAATGGAATGAAACTAGAAATTAATAACAGCTTTAAAAAAAGAAGCCACCACAACATGTGGAGATTCAATAAGCTGCTATTGAACAATGCATGGGTAACAGAAGACATCATGGAGGAGATAAAAAAAGTCTTGGAGGTAAATGAGAACTCTGATACAACCTACCAAAATCTCTGGGACACTAGGAAGGCAGTGCTAAGAGGAAAGTTCATTGCATTAAGCTCATTTATTCAAAGATGTAAAAGTCAACAAATCAATGACTTGACACTACAACTCAAAGCCCTAGAAAAAGAAGAACAAAATAACACCAAAATAAGTAGAATACAGGAAATAATTAGAATCAGGGCTGAAATCAATGAAATTGAAACTCAAGAAACAATCCAAAAAATTGATAAAACAAAAAGCTGGTTCTTGGAAAAAATAAACAAAATTCACAAACCTTTAGCCACCCTAACAAAAAGAAGGAAAGAGAAAACTAAAATTTGTGATGAAAAAGGAAATATCACAACAAACCCTGTTAAAATACAGAGGATAATCAGAAATTATTTTGAAAACTTATATTCCAGTAAAATAGAAAACCCTGAAGACACCGACAGATTCCTAGAGATATATGACCTACACAAACTGAACCAGGAGGACATTCATGACTTAAACAGATCAATACAAGCAAGGAAATAGAAGATACCTTCCAACCAAAAAAAGCCCTGGACCAGATGGATTCTCAGCTGAGTTCACCAAGACCTACAAAGAAGAACTAACTCCAATACGCCTCAAATTATTCCTTGAAATAGAAAGGGAAGGAACCCTTCCAAACTCATTCTATGACGCTAGTATCACCTTGATTCCAAAAGAGAGACACATCAAAAAAGGAAAATTTCAGACCAATATCCCTGATGAATATAGATGCAAAAATTCTCAATAAAATTTTAGCAAATCATATATAAAAGCATATTAAAAAACTAGTACACCATGACCAAGTGGGATTCATTCCAAGGATGCAAATTTGGTTCAACATACGGAAATCAATACATGTAATCCATCACATCAATAGACTTAAAGATAAGAATCACATGATTCTATCAATTGATGCAGAGAAAGCATTTGACAAAATATAGCACCCTTTCATGTTTAAAACACTAGAAAAACTAGGGATAGTAGGAACATACCTCAACATTGTTAAAGCAATATATGCTAAGCCTAAGGCCAACATCATCCTAAGTGGACAAAAATTGGAAACATTCCCTCTAAAAACTGGAACAAGACAGGGATGCCCTCTCTCACCACTCTTATTCAATATAGTCCTTGAAACTCTAGCCAGAGCAATTAGACAGACGAAAGAAATTAAAGGGATACAAATAGGAAAAGAAGAACTCAAATTATCATTATTTGCAGATGACATGATTCTATACTAGAGGGTCCAAAAAATTCCACCAGAAAACTTCTAGAACTGATAAATGAATTCAGCAGAGTTGCAGGATATAAAATCAATATCCACAAATCAAATGCATTTTTATACATCAGCAATGAGTCCTCTGAGAGAGAAATTAGGAAAACTACACCATTCACAATACCCTCCAAAAAAATAAAATACTTGGGAATCAATCTAACAAGAGTGGTGAAAGACCTCTACAATGAAAACTACAAGACAAGGAAGAAATTGAAGATCTTAGAAGATGAAAAGACCTCCCATGCACTTGGATAAGCAGAATCAATATTATTAAAATGGCCATACTGCCCAAAGTTCTATACAGATTCAATGCAATCCCAATTAAAATCCCAAAGGCCTTTCTTACAGAAATAGAAAAGGCAATCATGAAATTCATTTGGAAAAATAAGAGACCCAGAATAGCCAAAGCAACTCTGACCTGAGCAAGAAGAGTGAAGCAGGAGGCATCACAATACCGGACCTTAAACTATACTACAAAGCTATAGTAACAAAAACAGCATGGTACTGGCACCAAAATAGACATGTAGACCAATGGTACAGAATAGAAGACACAGAGAGTAATGCACATAAATACAGCTATCTCATACTAGACAAAGGTGCCAAAAACATACATTGGAGAAAAGATAGCCTCTTCAACAAATGGTGCTAGGAAAACTGGAAATCCATATGCAGCAAAATGAAACTAAACCCCTATCTCTCACCATGCACTCAACTCAACTCAAAGCGGATCAAAGTGGATCAAAGACCTAGGAATTAGACTGGAGACCCTGCGTCTAACTGAGGAGAAAGTAGGCCCAGATCTTCATCACTTTGGATTAGGCTTTGACTTCCATAACAAGACTCCAAAAGCACAAGAAATAAAAGCAAGAATCAATAAATGGGACGGATTTAAACTAAAAAGCTTCTTCTCAGCAAAAGAAACTATCAGTGAGGTGAACAGACAGCCTACATTCTGGGAGCAAATTTTTGCCACATGCACATCAGATAGAGCACTGATCTCCAGGATATATGAAGAACTCAAAAAACTTAACACCAAAAAACCAAACCACTCGATCACTAAATGGGCTAAGGAGCTGAACAGAAACCTCTCAGAAGAAGATATACAATCAATAAACAAATATATGAAGAAATGTTCAATATCTCTAGCCATCAGAGAAATGCAAATCAAAACTACTCTCAGACTTCATCTCACCCCAGTCAGAATGGCAACTATCCAAAATACAAGCAACAATAAGTGCTGGCGAGGATATGGTGAAAAAGGTACACTCAAACATTGCTAGTGGGACTGCCAACTGGTACAACGAATCTGGAAAGCAATATGGAGATTCCTTAAAAAAACTTGGAATGGGGGTCTGGGGTTGTGGCTCAATGGTAGAGCACTTGCCTTGCATGTGTGAGGCACTGGGTTTGATTCTCAGCACCACATATAAATAAATAAAATAAAGATCCATTGGCAACTAAAAAAATATTAAAAAAAAAAAACTTGGAATGGAACCACTATTTAATCCAGCTATTCCACTCCTCGGCCTATACTCTAAAGATTTAAAAACAGCATACTACAGTGACACAGCCACTTCAAAGTTTATAGCAGCACAATTCACAATTGCTAAACTGTGGAAGCAACCAAGATGCCCTTCAATAGATGAATGGATAGAGAAACTGTGGTACATATACACAATGGAATATTATTCAGCAATAAAAGAGAATAAAATTATGGCATTTGCAGGTAAACAAATGGAATTGGAGAACGTTATGCTAAGTAAAGTAAGCCAATCCCAAAAAACCAAATGCCAAATGTTCTCTCTGATTAGTGGATGCTGATACATAAGGGGAGTGGGAATGGAGAATATAGGAGAAATGGAGGATCTCTGGATGGGGCAGGGGGAAGAAGGGGTGAGGGAGGGAAAGGGAAATGGGTGTAGTAAGGATGGTTGAATGAGATGGTCATCACTACCCTTGGTGTATGTATGAAGACACAAATGGTGTGACTCTATCTGGTTTGCAACAAGAGAAATGGAAAAATTGAGCTCTATGTATGTACTATGACTTGATTTGAAATGCATTTAATTAATTAATTAATTAATTAAAAAACAGAATCTGGATATTGATTTGTCTTGGAAATTTGTGACATGAGATGTGGTTGATGGGTTAACTAAATGAAAGAAAGATTCCTAAATTTTTTAAGAGAAAATAAAGTCTGAAACCTTCCACAAAGCATGTGCTGATGTAATAAGTCTGCCTCAGGTGAGGACAGAAGAGGATAAAAGCAGCTGAGGGTGGACAAGGTGGCATCCAGTCTATGTCCAGTCCATCCATCCTAGGCCTTGATGTTGTCACTCCTCTGCAGTATCACTTTCCATGCTCCTTAGTCCTGTCTCTTCAGTTGAACCACATCCCACCAGAACCTATGATGACAGGGAATCAAGCATCACCAGGGCTGGTCCTTTCTCCAGGACCATGGACAGGGAGGGCATCAATCATACCACCAGGTTAACATAGGCTGAGACCTGAGTCTGACCTTCTGCTGTCATCTTTGTTGTTTGTTTCTTAGTTTCGATTGAGAATTATCCCTGTTCTTGTTATTAAGTTTGAGTTCTGGTCTCATTCTCCTCTGGGTGTCTCTCATCTTTGACAGCGGCAGTAGTCCTCTTTCCTGTCACTGTCCCACAAAACCCAGTTTAGTTTCCTGGAAGGTATTTTCCTTCATTTCTCCAGTATTCTTAAAAGAACCAGATTATGCAATAACAGAGAAGAAGGATCTCGAAATTTCTTAACTTAGATAAATTCCATCTTCTCTACTCAACAGTTTCACTGACCTTAGCTCTACTAATCCTAACACCTGCTCCATTACAGATTCCTGGATTGATGAAACAGATTAATAGATGTTTAGATGGAAAATTCGAGCTTTTAGTCAAGGATCATCTTCTCTGAAGATCAAAATGTACTTGGATGTTTGAAGTGCAGGAGGGCTGGAGTGGAGGGAGGGAGGGCAGCATTTGGGAGAAAAGCCCAAATGACTCTGACCTCAGTGTGAGAAGCCCTTGTGCTGCTTCCCATCCGAGTCCTGCCCCAGCTGCAGGCTGTGGATCCCTCAGGAGCCTCCCCCAACTACAACTCCCAAACTCTGGGACCACATAGCAGAGATCAAAATAAACTCAAAACCATAGGACCATTAATTTTCTGAAATGGAGATGACAGGTGATGAGGAATATAGCAACAGGTCCATGTCTGCTTAGGTCCTTAAAAAGAAATGAAGAGGCAAAATGTGGTTTCCTGGACTCTCAGAGTGTTTGAAAGATGGCCCTCAAGGCTCTGGAGGGTGCAAGATCTGATTTCTTGGTGAGGGGTCCAACTTAGTATCCAGAGGGATGGTGGTTGGACACCTGCATTTGGAGGTCTGGAGAGGTGGAGAGGGACCACCTCACCATCCAGGGATCACAGATCATAGGTCTGGTTGCAGCCTGGTATGGTCTTCAGCTGCTCCCATATCTATTCTTGACCCTCTAGTAATGTCTCCATGACTGTCAGCTGTGTAGATAAGCCCAGTCCACAGCCCTGTGTTCTTGTAGGAGACATCCAAGTAGCCAAGGCTTGTTGCAGGATGCCTGGGGATGGGCTTAGAAAAGACCATGACATTGTAGCACAATAAGTGGGACCCTGGGAACCCTGGAATCAGGAACCAGGGCTGGACACTTCACCTTGAGTCCCAGGCTTTACTCTTTCCTACTCTCCTTTATTCTGCCGATCATCCCAGCATTAGTGAGTACAGCTCTGGAAGAGGGGAATTCCCTCAGTCAATTCCCCTCTTGCATCTGCTTCTTTTCACACTTCTTCCCTGTGTATGTTTAAATGATCCTATGCATGTAACACAGAGAACTGTCCAAAACAGACTATGTCCTACTGATGACGGACAGCCAATACCTGTGTAATTACCATCCTGGTGAAAATGGAGCCCTCCTCCAGCATCACAGCTAGAAGACCCTGAACCTTTCCCCTAACAGACCCATCGCCCCTCACAGGTGTTCACTAGGTTGACCCTTCCCAGGGCTTTTTCAGTCTGACCCCTTCCCTTCCCCTCTTCGGCCTCCATTCCCTTGATGTCCCCCTTTTCCCCCCATTTCCACCTCTTCAGGAGGCTCCCTCACCACCCTAGGCCAACACTTCAGTGGCTCCTCTCACTCTGGCCCCATCAGTGTCACAGGTAAACAGGGAGCTGAAGCTCCGGGCCTCAGTTCTTGTGCCTCAAAAAGAACATTTAGAGTCACACATGAAAAGCCAAGCAAGAGGATGTTATTAAGTGAAAGTAAGGCTCAAGCAAAGAACGCTCTCAAGAGAGAAAGAGCATGGGTCATCTCCCAGCAGAGAGTGACAAAGGAAACTTGACACTACTTCCAAACTTATTACCGTTTGATGTTTGCCAGGAGAACTGGGGTCGACCTTCTGCACTCTTCACCAGTCTGATACTTAACTCCTCCTTCATGTTGAGCAGGGTTGCTTTGACCCGAGGTGGTCCTTTCAGGAACTGTCATGGCAACCATCCCATTCAGGGGGCCTTCATCCACAAGTCAATCCTGTGTTAATACAGGTGCTGGGGTCCAGGACCAGACAACTTTATCTTAGCACATCTGTGCTATTATTAAAATTTCCCTTCTGACATACATTGAGAAACTCATGGCTCTAAATCCTAACTTTACAATGATCTCAGTAGATCAGGTCAGGAGTTAGCCCCACAGATATTTAGTCCTAGACTTATTTCTTAATTAACTCCCTTTGTTTCTCCCTGTTTATTCTCAGGTTTAGTAGATCTGTTGTTTTCCTATGAGTTACTCATTTATTCATTAGGTTTTTGTTGTTGTTGTTGTTGTTACCAGGGATTAAACCAAGGGTGCTTTAACCACTGAGCCACATCCCCAGCCCTTTTTTGATTTGAAAGAAGGTCTCACTAAGTTGCTTAGAATCTCTCTTTGGGAGGCTGAGACAGGAGAATCCCAAGTTCAAAGCCAGCCTCAGCAAAGGCAAGGCACTAAGCAACTCAGTGAGACCCTGTCTCTACATTAAAAAAAAAAA
>CM053406.1:106005699-106042081 GCA_028644305.1 Xerus rutilus | reverse complement strand
GATTGGAGCCTCCTGCGCAGGTGCCGTGAGGACGCCTACGGTGGCACGGATTACAGCGTCCTGAACGAGAACCTGAGCTCCTGGACTGCTGCAGACACAGCAGCTCAGATCACCTGGCGCAAGTAGGAGGCGGCAGGTGTGCACAAACATCACTGGGCGGCCAGCACTGCGCCAGGGCAGTTTTCTGCTCAGGACGGGATAAACCACCTGAGAAAATTAAAACCTGAAATAATTAGTGAAGAATAAAGAGACAGAGACAGAAATTAAGTTTAAAAGGGAATGGAGCACCTGATAGTTTCAGTCATAGGAGCTGGAGCTGAAGAGCTAGAAAATGGCTTGGTCCTTTATTTAAGGGAGTACATCAAAGGCACGGATAAGGTTTCAGCGGAAGGAGGCTTGCTTCTTAGTGTGGCAGGGGACTTGCAGCCAACAGGTTGATTGGCATATTGATAAGTCACACCCATCTCCAAGAAGCTGTGCGTCTATGTGACTCCAGTGGGTCACCCCAACTCCAGTGCAGTGCTGAACCTGGCAGAATTAGGTAGGACTTTCACATGTACTGGGCGATCTCACCAGCAGGAGTGCTGCTGTGAGTTCCCAGATACTAGACTTTCCTACCCAAAGGCTTCCAAGCCGATTTTAGTTCACAAACATTTCACTGGTGGCTTCTGACAGCCAAACGCAGCAAGGCCTACCTGGAGACCAGATGCATGGAGTGGCTCAGCAGATACCAGGAGTATTGGAAGGAGATGCTGCAGCGAGCAAAGTACTACGAGCTGCTGGGTGTCTCCTCAAGTAGTGTTTCTAGATCTCTCCACAAAAAAATAGCACTCACATATAGATAAACCCCTCTCCCTGGAGGAATGGGCCTCCCTGGGTTTCCAGACGCTGTGCTAAAGAGTGATTCTGAGGCCAGCCCTTTTCACAGGACAACTAAGAAAGGCTGTCTCTTCAGGGTTGGAGGGGAAGCAGGACCCTGAAATAACTAACCAGCGGTTCCCTTGGACTCTGGCCTCAGCCTTGGACATCACAAGGAGTCTTCCTGTTGGGCTTTGCTCTCTGCCCTAACCCAGTGTCTTTGGAGGTCTGACTCAAAGTTTTTATGACTCCCACTTAATCTACCCAGGTCAAAACTCTCAAGCGCTCAGGTATTGGGAACATCTTACTGTGCCCTGTCCCAAACTCATTATAAAATTTCCAAGGAACAGATTATCCCAGAAGCACAGGTCCAGGCTGGTTTGGGTTTTGCATTGCCATCCCCACCCCATTTGCCATGCCCATTCACAGAATGGTCAGCTGAGGGCTGCTCCAGTGGCCCAGGAGAGATGATACAAATTGTCTGAATTTCCCTATTCTTCTCAGACCCTCCAAAGACACAGGTGATTCACCACACTAACCTTGAAGGAGATGTCACCCTGAGGTGCTGGGCCCTGGACTTCTACACTAAAGAGATCACCCTGACCTGGCAGTAGGATGAGAAGGACCAGACTCAGGACATGGAGGTTGGGGAGACCAGGCCTGCAGGAGATGGAAACTTTCAGAAATGGGTGGCTGTGGTGGAGCCTGCTGGAAAGGAGCAGAGATACAGGTGCCATGTGCATCATGAGAGGCTAATTGAGCCCCTCACCCTGAGATGGGTATTGAGGGGGATGAGGGCACAGGGCCTGCTGTCAGGAAAGCAGGAGCCATTCTAGAGTTCCTCGGCAGGGTCAGGACTGAGAGACGGGGGTCAGGGCACCACACCTTCCCTTCCATTCTCTTGCCTTCCTAGAGCCACATCCTCAGCCCATCATCTCTGTCATGGGAATTGTTGGCCTGGTTCTTGTTGGAGCTGTGGTCGCTAATGGGATGTGGAAGAAGAGCTCAGGTAGGGAAGGTTATGTTCTGAGTGCTTGTTCCACTGGGAAGTTAATGGGAAGTAGAATCCACACACACGTGCTCTCCCAGCCTGAAGCCCTGTTTGCTGATACTCTGTATAAAGCACATGGAAAATAAAGGACAGGTTTATCACTCTCATGATGTGGTGATAGTCAGAGGTCAGGGGGAAGTTCCCTGATGAGGACAGACTTGCAGGAAGGTACTTGGTCTTCTTTCTCCTTTCTTCATTTCTCCTAATCCTTCCCTAGGTCTGTAGTCAGACTTCTGGAAACTTCTCTGGAGTGGGGTCCAGAATTGGGAGATTTCTCTAGTTTTGGCCCTTCTTCCTCCTCACAGGATGTTTTATTCTCACAGGTAAAAAAGGAGGGAGCTACTCCCAGGCTGCCTGTAAGTATGAAGAAGGGTAATCCCTGAGACCCATGGGAGAGTAAAGGGTGGATAATGGGGGAGCTCAACCACCCATAATTCCTCCTGTAGCCACATCTCCTGTTGACTCTGACCAGGTCCTATTTTGTCCTATTCCAAGCAGGCACAGTGCCCAGGGTTCTGACATATCCCCCTCAGCTTGTAAAGAATCCTGGCAGGCCTGAAGTGAGGAGAAGGGTGGGGGACTCAGGATTTAGACATGTTGAATGTTTGAATGTTTGGGGGATGTTCAAAGTATCACCACTTACAATGACTAATCTGAATTTGTTAATGATTTTTTTTTTTTTGGTACTGGAGGTTGAACTCAGGGGCACTCGACCACTGAGCCACATCCCCAGCCCTATTTTGTGTTTTATGTAGAGACAGGGTCTCACTGGGTTGTTTAGAGCCTCGCCATTGCTGATGCTGACTTTGAACTCGTGATTCTCCTGTCTCAGCCTCCTTAATTGCTGGGATTACAGGCTTGCACCACCGCGCCCAGCTATGATTATTTTCTTTAATAGTATGAAACAATCACCTTGTATGGAACCTAGCAATATAAGATTTGTTCAGGTCTCTCCCCATCTCTACTGGGACTTCAAGAGCTCCTGGCTTCTCTTTCTCAACTTCTCTTTCTCTTTCTCACATCAGACTATGTGAGTCTGTGTTCCTGTGAGTATGGTGTGAGGAAATGGGGAGACCAGCTCATTCTTCAATAGTGAGACCCCTTCCCACACTGACATGTGGTCTCTTCCTTAATCAACCTTCATGTTCCAGCAGAAACAGGGCTGGGATGTCTCCATCCCCTGTTTTAACTTTATGCTACACTGAGCTGCAACTTCTTACTTCCCTAATAAAAATGAGAATCTGGATATGAATTTGCATTTCAAATTCTTGCTATGAGATGTGGTTGCTGAGTTAATAAATGAAAGGAAGATTTCCAAAACTTGAAAGAGAAAATATGAACTGAAAGCTTCTGGAATCTGTTGTGTGCTGCTGGTGGGAACTGGAGAAAGCTGTGTGTGGACAGGGTGGTGACCAGTCTGCGGTCAGTTCATCCTGTGCTTGATGTGGCCACTCTTTTCCTGGGTCATCTTACCTGCTTTGTATCTTTGTACCTTCAGAGGAGCCTTGTCCCATCAGAACCTGTGATCACAAGGACTCAGACATTGTCTGGGCTTGTCCTTTCTCCAAGATCACGGGCAACAAAAGCATTGTGTGGCTGGGCCAGCCTAGGGTCTAGCCTGAGTCCAAACTGCAGCCCAGATCTTTTTTAGTTTCTTAGTTTATTTAGAGAATATGTCTGTTCTTGTTCTTGTGTATGAGGTCTGGTCTCATTCTCCTCTGGATGTCCCTGACAGCAACAGGAGTCATTTTCCTGTCATTGTCCCACAATGCCCAGGCTAGTCCCTGCACACAAGGTATCCAGGAATTAATTTTCAGACATGTCCAGCTCTTGTCCTCATGCTAGGGTTATTTCTTGGATTGTATTTTCCCTCATTTTTTCAATATATTTGGTACTAAGGATTGAACCCAGGGGTACTAACCCCTGAGTCACACTCCGAGCCCTTTTTAGTTTTTATTTTGAGACAGGGTCTCCTTAAGTTGCTGAGGGCCTTGCTAAATTGCTGAGGCTGGTCTCAAATTTACAATCCTCCTGCTTCAGCCTCCAAAGTCACTTGGATTACAGGCAAGCACCATCAAGCCCAGCTTCTCCAATATTTTTAAACAAACCAGATTTGAAGAATAGCTGAAAGGAAAGAACCCACAATTTCTAAGATTAGATAAAATCCTATTACATTTTTATCTCTTCTCACCCATGTCCTCTCCCTTCCCTTAGCTCTATGAATACTAGCTCTGGCTCAAATTCATACTCCTGGATTTATATAATAGAGTCCAAATATAGATTTTTCTTTGCTTGGCAAATAGGAACCACAAGTCAAGGATTATCTTTCTTGAAGAAAATAATGTATTCATGTGCTGTGAAGTGCAGGAAGGCTTTTATAAGGGTCAGGGTGGGAGAGGCAGAACGTGTGAGAAAAGCCCAGGTGACCCTGACCTCAATGTAAAAGGACTTCATGCTGCAGATGCTACAGAGCATCATTTGTTCTGCACCCACACTAATAAAGATAGTGTCTCTAGAAGTGAGAAGTGCTCTGCAATGATCACTCACTCAACTGACATATGTTGAGTACTATGTATAGGACACACAATTTTTGCACCTAGGATATATCAGAGAACTAAAATAGGTCAAAATTGCCAGCTTTGTAGGGCAAGTGTTCTAGGAGAAAGAGGCAGAGGACACACTCTAAACAGCAAAAAAAAAAAAAAAAAAATTGCTCAAGTTAGGAGGTGGCAAGTGTTATGAGAAAGGTAATCCAGGGTGTGAGAGTTGGGGGCAGGCAAAAAGATGGCTGTTTTCCTAGGGTGGGCCGCCTGTCTCTCATTGGGAAGATGATCTTTGAGGAAAGATTTGAAAGGCGTGAAGGAATTTGTCATGAGGATGTTTGGTCAGAAGTTTATTCTAGTCAGGAGGGGCCTTCAGTGCAAATGCACAAGGCAGGATTCTGTGTGTGTGTTCTGGGAGCAGGGAATCTGGGCTCTCCTGAGCAGAGTCATTAAGAGGAGCTCAGAGCTCCAGCCACTTCCAGTAGGTCTGGGGGTTGTTGGAAGGGTTCTTACTTTGGGACAGTTTTGAGCAGAAAGAGAAATAGTACAACTTCTGTTTTCAAAGAACCACTCTGGCTGCTATGCTAAGAACAGAATAAAATGGGCTAGCAAAGCAGTGGGGTCAAGTGCAGGGAACTACAGTCCTCTATGATGGACATGTCAGTTATACCACCTGGGGAGTAAGAAGAGGAAATAGTAGTGATTGTATTCTACACATGTTATTGAAGATGGACTTTATATATTTCCTAATGTATTAAATCTTGGGTATGAGAAAAAGAAGTAAAGAAGGACATCAGGGGCTGGAGTCATGGCTCAGTGGTAGAGCACTTGCCTAGCATGTGTAAGCCACAGGGTTCCATCCTCAGCACCACATAACAATAAATAAAATAGAGATAAAAACAAACCAATAAAAGTTATTAATAAAAAGAAGGACATCAAAAATTTGTTACAGGGTAATTAGGAAGATGTAGTTGCCATCAGTGGAAAAGGGGTAGATGCTTACAAAGGCATATCTGAGGAGGGGATGTGGCAGGCACTCAGGAAATGCTGAGCTGGGGTGTCCAGTAAAAATACAGGTAAGATGACCAAGTTGACAATGGGACAGAAAAGACTGGAGACATTAAGGAGAAATTTGGGGGCTGGAGAAATAAATTTGGGAAGTCACACCTTACATAATGATATGTAAAACCTTGAGAACTGATGAGGGCACCCAGGGAGCTATGCCTGTAGAAGGGAAATGGGCACAAGGACAGCTCTGGAGCCCCAGGGTGAGACTATCCACCCAGAGCACCTTACATGGCTTTGGCACTGTGCCTAGAAACACATCAACCAGGGACTCCCAGACTTTCCTATGCACAAACTTAGGATGATCTCAGTTTCCAGGCCACCATGGGCAATTTAGCAAGACCCCATCTCAAAATAAAAAGTGCTGGTAATGGAACTCAATGGTAGAGTGCTCCAGTATTCCATCTCCAGTAAAAAAAAAAGTATGTGGCTCAGTGGTTAAATGCCCCTGAGTTCAATCCTCAGCACTAAAAAGAAGAACATTTACAACTCAATGACAAGAGAAACAACACTTTCCTTCATAGACAAAAGATGTAAAGAACAGTTCACAGGAGAAGCTATGAGTACTTGAAAAGATGCTCATCATCCCTAGTCATCAAAAAAATGCAAATTAAAACTACAATGAGATACCACCCCATATCAACTAGAATGAGCATTAAAAACACTTGTGATAATACCACATGTTAAGAGGATGTGCAGCAGTTGGAAATCTCATGATTACTGCAAGAAATGGAAAAAAATATTATACCCCATTTATAAAACAGTATCACAATTACTGATATAATTAAATATACACTTGCATTATGACCCAACAATCCCATTCTTTGGCATTTATCCAAAAGAAAACATGTCTGCACAGACTTGTGCTCAAGTATTCATAGTGGCTTTATTTATAATAGACCCAAACTGGTAATAACACACCTGTTGATCAACTTTTAAGTAGATAATACCAATTGATAAACTGGGATCTCAGTAATATTTAGTAACAAGAGTTTAAGCTTTAAAACCATTGTTATTTTAATAACTACATGGAATATGATTGCAGGTATATAAAATTCTAAAATAATCAAAATTACAGTCCAAAAGGAGATCAGTGGTCACACAGGACTAGCGTGAAGGAAAGGATCAAACACAAAGGGGCATGAGGAAGCTTTCTAGGGCAAGGGTAGATGAGAGCACATCTTGGTTGTGGTGACAGTTACATGACAAAACAATTACCAATATCCATGTAATTTTATATCCAAATTAGCACATTGTATTTCACAAAAATATCATAATAAACAAAAAGGGGAAAAGAAGGAAAAAAATATTCTCTTTCAGATAAATAAAATCTGACAAAACTCCTTGTTAGCAGTCCTTCACCATGAGTAATTTGGAATGAAGTCCTTTAGCCTGAAAGGACTAGATGATACTAGATGGTAATCCATGCATACAGAAAGGAATAGCAACCCGAATACTACATATTTAGTTACTGAGGAAATATTTTACATTGTTCTCGTACTCACCCTTGCTGGATACTATTGTTTTGAGAATTGGGGAGAGGTATAGAAAGTCCTTAATTTTAGCCAAGGGGCTACTCTGTGTAGGGCCACAGACTCTGGAATATGCTGAACAACTCAGACTCACATCTCGAACTCTGGACACAGAGAGAATGAGCACAGAGATAGAGTTTGGGTTGGTACTCTACCTCAACTTGCTCCTTCCTCTCCCAATGTTCCTCCTCACACCAGAGACTTCAGTCTTTCCCAAATTCCAGGACTTCAGGAAGTCTTCATGAGGCACCAAGAGAAGCAATCATGAGCTCCACAAACTTTGTGCCCATAATCACCAACAGGAAGTCCTTCCTGAAGTCCACCCTCCTCTATTCCTCTTGCAGTCTGAGTGTATTCCTCCAGGAGAGCTCAGGATATACAGATCATGATTTTAGAACACTCTGCTTCCCTAAATCTACAGCCTTCCTAATCCTCCTCTTTCAGGACTGAGCTCAAATGTCACAGCTCAGTAAAGCCTGTACTGGGGATAATCATGAAAAATTACAATCATCTATCTCCCTCATCTTCCCTATATTGTTCCTTTTCTCTATATCATTCTACTGTCTGG
Source organism: Xerus rutilus (assembly GCA_028644305.1). NCBI lineage: Eukaryota > Metazoa > Chordata > Mammalia > Rodentia > Sciuridae > Xerus > Xerus rutilus. Next base: position 106,034,464 of record CM053406.1, on the reverse strand, counting down.
CATGCCTATCTTTTACTTCAGTTACATTTTATTTATGATTTGTGTCTTCCATTTGATGGTAAACTCTTGAGGATAGCAATTTTTGCCTGGGTTTGGTTTGATGTATCCCAGGAGCCTGGAATAGTGCCAGGCACATAATAGATACTCAAATATTTGTTAAGGATGAAGAAATAGAAGAATCAGACCTCCTTAAACCCAGTCTGGGAGAGGAAAGGTAAGAATTTCCCAAATGTTTAGGGGTCCTTTTTGTGCATGTGTGCATGGAAGGGGGCTACTTACTACCTTATCCCAGTGTCCTATAATTTTCACTATAGAGGTTTTTCACCTCACTGGTTAGATTTATTCCCAAGATTTTGTTTGTTTGTTTAATGTTATTGTGAATAGAAATGTTTTCTTGATTTCTTTCTCAGCAGCTTCATTATTGGAGTATAGGAAAGCTATCAATTTCTGTATACTGATCTTGTGTCCTGCTACTTTGCTGAATTTATTTATCAGCTCTAGAATTTGTTTATCACCCCTAGAAGTCTTTTGATGAAGACTCATGAAGACCTATGAATTTGTTTATCAGCTCTAGAAGTCTTCTGATGAAGACTCATGCCTTCAGCAAACAGAAACACTGCAACTGCTGGAAGAGAACACAGGATCAGTGCTTCAGCATACTGGCACAGGCACTGACTTCCTCAATAAGACTCCTAAAGGATCAAGAAATAAAACCAAGAATCAATAAGTGGGACAGCTTCAAATTTAAAAAGCTTCTGCCCAGCAAAAGAAACCACTAAGAGCACGCACAGAGAGCCCGTAGAATGGGAGAAAATCTTTGCCAACTACTCTTCTGACAGGAGATTAATAGCCAGGATATATATAAAACTCAAATAACACCAAAAAAAGCCAAATAACCCAATCCAAAAAATAGGCAAATTAGCTAAAGAGACATTTCTCAAAAGAAGAAATGCAAATAACAAATATACAAAAATATATTCAACTTTCTTAGCAGTCAGGGAAATTCAAATCAAAACTGCACTGAGATTTTATCTCACTCCAATTAAGGTAATCATCAAAAATACAAATAATTAATGATGGCAAAGATGTGAGGGCAAAAGTACACTTACATATATTATTGGTGAGACTGCAAATTAGTACAACTGCTTTGGAAAGCAGTAGGGAGATTCCTCAAAAGACTAGGAATGGACCCACCATAGAACCCAGCTATCGCACTCCTTGATATTTATCCAGAAGAACTAAAATCAGCATACTATCATGATATATGCATACCAATGTTTATAGCAGCACTATTTACAAAATCCTTATGGAACCAGCCTAGATGTCCCTCAATAGACAATTGGATAAAGAAAATGTGGTATATACACACAATGGAGTTTTACTCAGTTATAAAGAAGAATGAAATTATGTCATTTGCTGGTAAATGGATGGAACTGGAGAATATCCTACTGAGTAAAACAAGCCAGACTCAGTCAAGAGTTGATGTTTTCTCTTATTGGCAGGAACTAGAGATAAAATAAGAAATTAAAAGAGGGGATCTCATTAAAAGAGGGGAGAACAATGCAATAGAGGAAGGGGAATGAGGAGGAGTGAAGAGAGATGGAAAAAGAGAAACAGCAGAATGAAATCAACTATGTCTGTATGTATATATGAACATATCACAATGAATTCCACCTTTATGTATAACTACAATGCACTGATTTTTAAAATAAAAGAGTTAAATCAAGCCGGGCGTGGTAGTGCAAACCTGTAATCCCAGCACTTAGGGAGGCTGAGACAGGAGAATCCAAGTTCAAAGCCAGCCTCAGCAACCGCGAGGCACTAAGCAATTCATTGAGACCCTGTCTCTACGTAAAACACAAAAAATAGGGCTGGAGATGTGGCTCAGTGGTCGAGTGCCCCTGAGTTCAATCTCCAGTACCAAAAAAAAAAAAAGAGTTAAATCAAATAAATCTAAATGTAAAAAAAAATATTCTAAAACAGAAGTTTTGAAATAAGATTAGCAAAAAATTTTAGCAACATGTAAATAAAGCATAAAGCATAAAATATAAAATAAATATGTGATGAAGTAGATTTAGCCAAGATTAAAACATACCCAAAAAGAAAATTAAAACATAAACCACAGACAGGGAGAAAATCTTTGCAAGACATAAAACTAACTTAGGGCCAATAAAAAGAACATATAAAGAATATTTATAGGGGCTGCAGTTGTGGCTCAGTGGTAGCGCGTTTGCCTAGCACGTGCAAGGCACTGGGTTTGATCCTCAGCACTACATAAAAACAAATAAATAAAGATAAAGGTATTGTGTTCATCTACAACTACAAAAATATATTTTTTAAAAAAGAATATTTATAACTGAATGAGACAATAACCCTTTCCACATGAAAACAGGAAGCTTAAGCAGCTCAATTCACAAGAGCTAAACCAACCTAGATGCCCTTCAACAGAGGAATGGATAAAGAAAATGTGGTACATATATACAATGGAATATTACTCAGCCTTAAAGAAGAATGGAATTATGACATTTGCAGGTAAATGGATGGAACTAGAGAATATCATGCTAAGTGAAATAAGCCAATTCCCAAAAACCAAAAGCTGAATGTTTTCTCTGATAAGCAGATGCTGATCCATAGCAGATGGGGAGAATGAGGGAACTTTGGTTTGTGTAGAGGGGAGTCAGAGGAGTGGTGGGGTTGTGGGGATGGGAAGGACAGTAGAAAGAGACAGACATTATTACCCTATATACATGTATGATTACACTAGTGGAGTGACTCTGAACCGTGTACCACCAGAGGAATGAGAAGTTGTGCTCCATTTGTGTACTATATGTCAAAATGCATTCTACTGTAAAATAAATTTTTTTGAAATGTTGTCATATGAAAGACTACACAGTTATATGATTGCATGTATAGTAAATTTTAGAATATTCAAAGTTACAGTCCAAAAGGAGATCAGTAGTCACCCAAGACTGGGAGTAGATGGAAGATGAAATACAAAGGAGCATGAAAACTCTCTAGGGTAAGGATGGGTATGAACACATCTTGGTCATGGTGGCAGTTACATGATTCTAAGTAATTACCATATTCATGTAGTTTTACATCCCAAATTAGTGACTTTTATTTCACATAAATATCTTCATTTTAAAAAGGCAAAAAGAAGACAAAATAAATTTATTTCAGATAAGTCAAAATTGGCAGTCTTGAAGGAAATGACGGTGGATGATAACTCATTTATATAGAAAGAAATAACTAAGAACAGAAATATTACATACTTGATTAATGATAAAATTATTTACATTTTATCCATACTTATCTTCCTAGATATTATTGTTTTGAGTATCTGGGGGTTACAAAGTCCTTAATTTTAGATCCTGCCAGGTGGCGACTATCCTCTAGATCCAGGGTCTCTACAATTTGCTGAACATGTCAGGCTCACACCTCAAATGCTGGGTGCAAGAGAAGAAGAGCACAGAGATAGAGCTGGAAGCAGGGTCCCACCTCAGCTTGCTCCCTCCTCTCTCAGCCTTCCCACTCACACCAGGTACTTGTCCCTCCCAAAATCCCAGGACTTTAGAAAGCCTTTGTGAGGTACAAATAGGAATTAGTTTTGAGATCCACAAACTCTGTGCCCAGAATCATCAACAGAAAGTCCTTCCCTAAGTCTACCCACCTCTATTCCTGCTTCAAGCTCAGTGCATTCCCCATTAGGGGCCAGGATTTGCAGACAGTGATCCTAGATCATTCTTCCCAAATCACAGGCTCCCTGATCCTCCCACTTCAGGACTGAGCTCAAATGTCTCCTCTCAGTAAAGCCTACAATGAGAATAAGCAATAAAAATGACAATTATCTCTTTCATCTTCCCTGTCTTATTCCTTTCCTCTAAATTATTCTACTTTCTGACAGTCCTATCTTTCATTCAGTTATTGTTATTCAAGATTTGTGTCCTCCATCAGAATGTAAGCTCCATGAGGGCAGTTATTTTTGCTGGGGTTTGGTTTGATGTATCCCAGGGCCCTGGAATAGTGTCAGGCATGTAATAGATACTTGAACACTTAATAAGGATGAATAAATCCAAAGACAAAAATTCCTTAAATCCTAGGAGAGAAAAGATATGGAAATTCCTGGATGTGACTGGGGGTTCTCCTTGTGTATATGTGTATGGGGGCTACATACTTAACTCAGGCCCAGAGACCCTCAGCAAGTCCTATAGCACTCTCCACACACTGGTCATGGCACCAAGCCTGGGACCAAGGGAGGAGAAATCTTACCACTAGTGGAGACCATAGAGTCAAGGGGTGGGGGCTGCTGGCCAGGTCAGGGGATACCGACACACTGAAGTCCTCCTCACCCCAGCTGCAACTCAAGGATTCACTGCTACTTCCCATCTCCCAGCCCTGTCCTAGCTGTGGCCAGGGGAGCCCTTGGGAGCCTCCCCAAGCCACAACCCTCAAACTCTGAAGCCACATGGCAGGAACTAAAATAAAATCAGAACCACAGGACCATTCATTTAGAAAAATGGAGCTGGCAAGGGTGTAAGGAATATAGCAAAAGACCTTGTCTGCTTAGGTCCCAAAGGGAAAAGAGGCAGGACTCCTATGTCCTGGACTCTGAGGGCTGTAGAGGGGTGGCTCTCAAGGCTTCAAGAGAGTGGATCTAAGGACTTGAAGAAGGGTCCCCCATTGATGTCCAGGGGGTTGATGGTTGGAGGCCTGGGCACTGGATGTCTGGACTCCCACCCATCACAGATCTGGTTGTATGTCAATATAATCTTTAGCTTCTACTACATCTACTCTGGTCTCTCTGGGACACCATCTCTGTAGCCACCAGAAGTGTGGCCAACTCCCAGCCCACAGCCTCAGGTTCCTGCAGCAGATCCCACTGACTTAATATATGGAGGTAGCCCAGGCTTGTTCAGGTAGCCTGGAACTGAACTTGGAAAGCCCATGACATTGTAGCACAAGGAGTGGGACCCTGGCAACCCCAGAATCAGAGATCAGGTCCGGACACTTCACCATGGGGCACAGACCTGGCTCTCCCCTCTCCTCCTTGATTCTGCCCACTACCACCATATTGTGTGGGGATGGGGGTGGAGGTTGCTTCTAGAAGCAGGGGAATTCCCTTAGTCACTTTTCCTCCCTCAACTTTTCTTTACCCATTTCTTCAATGTGTGTTTGAATTATACTACACCTGTAAGTACATAAATCTACCTAGTGATTGACAGAACTAACATCTGTGTAATTACTGTCTTGGTTAAAAAAACAAAGATGTTCTCCAGCACCCCGGCCAGAAGCCCCTGAGCCTCATACCAAAAGAATCTATACCTCCCACACAGTTGTTCACTAGGCTGACCCTTCCCATGCCACTTTCCAATTAGATTTCTTCCCCTCTCCTTTGGCTTCCTGTGTGTGTGTGTGTGTGTGTAAGTGTGTGTGTGTGTACGCGCGGGTGCGCGCGTTGCGTATTGAACCCAGGGCCTTGTGCATGTGAGGCAAGCATTCTACCAACTGAGCTATATCCCCAGCCCCTCCATTTCTTTAATGTACCGATTTCTTCTGTTTTCACTTCTCCATGAGACTCCCTCCTCTTTTTTAAGTCAAAACTCCTAAGTCCTTCCTGACAGCTGCTCCATCCTAGGGTTGGAGAATCCAGGGTTGATTCCCTGAATGGGAAGCAGCAAGAGAACAATTATCAAGGACCCAATAGTCCAAGGTCCATCCAGGAGACTGAGGGCACCCAGTACCTTCGTGGGATCCACCCCAGTCCTGGGAAACCGGCCTTTATGGTCTTGGAGGCGTAGATGTGCCCTGAGGCAGAGGTCACTTAAGGCGGAAGAAACATAGCTTACCTTGTGTTTTGGATAGCAGTTCCTACTCCAGAACCAGACACCGGGTGGCAGCGCCCCCTGGTGTGAATAGCCCTGTATAGCTGCTGGGAGTCCACCGAGATCCTAGGGGGTCCCTGATGAAACTAGAGAATAGGAGTGCTGGTCTTGCGCGCTCAGCCCAAGCTCTTGTGGTTACACCAGGAAGCCCCTGTTCTGCCCTCAGGACCTTCTTGAACAGCTCTGAAGAGAATGAGGCTGTGAAATGAAAACCAAAATGCACCATGACTGAATCATCTATCTGATACTTTCACATACAAACTGTTCCTAATTACAAAGGGGAAACACATGTCCCCCTAGTCCTGTTCCCACACTGAGGATGCTCTTGTCAGGAAGCTGTTCTCTTGTAAAAGAGTCCAGAGCAGAGTACTAGCTAAGTTTTGGAAAGCAGGAGTCAAGTTCAGGGACAGGAATTCTGAAAATGAAGAAGAGGCAAAGAGGCAAAGAGGATGGGGTCAGCTGAGTAAATTACTCTCCGTAGTTTACTCAAAACCCTCGTTCTCAAAGTGTAATCTGTGGAATCCTCAGAGGTACTTAGATTCTTTCACAGGATCCACAAGGTCAACACGATTTTTACAGCAGCCCTAAGACATCATTTTCATGAAAATAAAACATAGCAAGAATGGAAGCTATGGTACCAAACATCAATAGTAGTTATTCTGATTCTTCACCACCTCTTAGTTACAGAAGAAAAAAGAAGTTTTCACTTAAACATGTCCTGGTTGGAGTATTAAAAATTATTAATTTTATTAAATCTCCATTCCAGAGTTTATATTTTTACAATATCTTAGGTGATTAAATGGGAATACACATAAAGCATTTCTCTACATTCTAACAAGATTTGGCGGGGAGGCACTGGAGATTGAATTTAGGGGTGATTAACCACTGAACCACATCCCCAGCCCTTTTTTATACTTTATTTTGAGACAAGGTCTTGCTGAGTTGCTTAGGGCCTCACTAAATTGCTTAGGCTGGCTTTGAATTCCCAATCCTCCTGCCTCAGCATCCCAAGCTGCTTGGATTATAGGCATGTGCCACTGCACCCAGCAACAAGAAGATATAGTATATAGACAAGTTGTACTAGCCCCTCTTTTACAGAATACCATTCCTACTTTTAAAAAATGCATGACAAATTATGATTACTTAGACTTAAATATTTGGCCAACATTCTCAAAAATAACCTGAGCATGTCCCTTTAAGATAATCCATTGACAGTATTTTTGCCAGTGATAAAATGTAAGATCTCTGAGGAAATTAGAATCCAAGAGAACTTGAATCCACAACTATAAACTTGACAGCTTCCCAATACTTAAAATATTTTTCTGGTGAAATCTGTAGTAATATTAACATGTGATTTTTTAAATAATTTGTACTTCAATGTGTCAACACTGGGTCACACCAGTGACTTTAAAGAATATGATGCATTATTGGCACAAGGTTCATTCAATATGCAAGAAACACAAGTACTGTAAAGAAACATAATAGGAACTATTCAATGATATTGTTTCATAGAACTATTAAGCTAACACATGTGTCATTTTAGTGTAGTATTAATGATAAATATCCAGTTATCTAAAATGCTATGAAAAATATTCTTCCAACATATTTGTGAAAGGCTGCATTTTAAAAATTTTTTCAAACAAAATAACAGGTTAAATGCCAAAGATATGAAAATCTAGCAATTTTTTTTTGGGGGGGGGCTACTGGAGATTGAACTCAGGGGCACTTGACCACTGAGCCACATCCGCAGCCCTATTTTGTGTTTTATGTAGAGACGGGGTCTCACTGAGTTGCTTAGCGCCTCGCCATTGCTGAGGCTGGCTTTGAACTCGCGATTCTCCTGTCTCAGCCTCCCTAAGTGCTGGGATTACAGGCTTGCGCCGCCACGCCCGGCTGAAAATCTAGCAATTTTCTAATGAGATAAATACAAAAAGGACTTGCAAAACTGTAAAATGCAAAAAGGTCCACTTTTCTCCTTGTAGTTTGGTTTTCTTTTGGGGGGGGGGGAGGTTGGTAGTTATAGATGGACAGAATGCCTTTGTTTATTTTTATGTGGTGCTAAGGATTGAACTCAGTGCCTCACACATGCTAAGCAAGGGCTCTGCCACTGAGCTACAGCCTCAGCCCTGTTGCGTTCTTTTGGAAAATAGTTATTTCTCCTTTAAACTATTATGCGTTAACATGCTATTAGTAATATTCTAAATGATCGCATTTTTAAAGAGTGGTTTGAACCTTTAACATGTCCACGTAAACAATTATTTAAGGGATCCACACTAATTTCTAAGAGTGTTATATAAAGATCCTGAAAGCAAAACGTTTGATGATTACACACTTAGCTCCTTGGCCAGGAATCAGGAAGACAATGTGACAAAGCGCTCAGCACTATAGGAGAGGGGTCAGGACAAAGGCCCAGAACCCAGGCGTGACTCTATCTGTCTCTGGCCCTAGAACAGCGTCTTGGGTAGGGAAGCCAAGTCTTGGAGATTCCCCACCTCCAGGAGTTTCACTGCTCCCTCCGGAAACCCGTGTCAGGTCCCTCTGCCCGGACACTCATGACGCAGCCCCAATTCTCGCTCCCATTGCGCGTTGGGTTTCTAGAGAAGCCAATCAGCGTCACTGCGGTTCCAGGTTATAAAGTCGCCACCGACCCGCGGAGATTCAGATCCTCTAGACCCGAAGAATGAGGGTCCTAGCTCTCCAAATCCTCCTCCTGCTGCTCTCTCGGACCCTGGCCTTAACCGAGACCTGGGCAGGTGAGTGCAGGGTCTAAAGGGAAATGGCTTCTATTAAGGGAGGAGCGAGGGCACGGTCCAGCGGGACGCTTGACCCGGCGAAATCCTGTCTCGGTTGCGGTTGGGTGGAGATACAGACCCTCTCCACCTCCACCACTCCTTACCTTGACCCGCCCACCTCATTCTCTGCGGCCTGGTCGCCTTATCCTTCCGCCACTTTTCGGTCTCACGGCTTTCAGCGCCCGCGTCCGCGCCCGCCCTTCCCATCCCACTAACGTGGGATCCCCCTGCCCAGTGCCGGGAGGAGGATCTCAACTGCTGCCCATCTTCAGGCTCCCACTCCCTCCTGTATTTCACCACCGCTGTGTCCCGGCCTGGCCGCGGGGAGGCCTGGTACATCTCTATTGGCTACGTGGACGACACGCCGTTTGCACGCTTCGATAGCGACGCGGTGAATCCCAGGGCAGAGCCGCGGGTGCCATGGATGGAGCAAGTGGGACCTGAGTATTGGGACAGGAACACACGCATCGTCAAGCGCAGTGCACAGACTTTCCGAGTGATTTTGAACAACCTGCTCGGTTACTACAACCAGAGCAACGCCGGTAAGTGACCTGGGCCCAGAGCGAAGGACAGGAGACACCTGTCTCACCTCCATTCTCCATGGACGGATCGTAGTGGCTCAGCTTCACCCTAAGGCTGCAGGACTCGCGGGTCACCTAGACCCGGGGAAAGCTCCAGGGATTCAGTCCAGTTGGGTTTTTGATTTCAGTGGGAAACGGTTCTGACCAATCACCTCTCGTCAGTTTTACGCGGGGAAAGTCCATGGGGCGGGACTGACAGATTGGCGGTACCAGGGTCTCATACCTACCAGACTATCTGTGGCTGCATCGTGGGGCCCAACCGGCGCCTCCTCCGTGGGTACTGTCAGGACGCCTACGACGGCGCGGATTACATTGCGCTGAACGAGGACTTGCGCTCCTGGACTGCGGCGGACACAGCAGCGCAGATTACCCAGCGCAAGTGGGAGGCATCCGGTGAGGCGGATCGCCGTAGGGCCTACATGGAGGGAGAGTGCGTGGAGTGGCTTGGCAGATACCTGGAGTATGGGAAGGAGAAGCTACTGCGCGCAGGTACCAGGGGCGGAGGGTATCTCCCTGATCTGCACATCCTCTGCCCGCCTCCCAAAAGGGGAGGAAAATTGGGCGGATGCTAGAATATCGCTGTCCCCTGAATCCAGAGAGGATGGAGTCCCCCTGAGTTTCCGGATACTGTATTAGAGAATAACTAAAGGCCCACACTACTCTCAGAAACGACTTAAGGATCCAGTTATTACCGTCTAGGGGTGCTGGTTTCGTTGTCTCTGTTTAGCAGAGAATTGACGAACAGAACACAGACACAGCAAGAAAGCAGCAGGTTTATTGCAAAAGCAACAGAGATAGACTTCTCCGAAGAGAAGGGCCCCAGAGCTGGGAATGGAGTGGGGGAGTTTGGGCCTGTTCCTTTTATGGTCTCTGAAATTTTCTCCTTTTTTTTAATCTCCTTCCCTGCCCACGCTCTCTTCACTATTATTGATTGGTGCCCCCTCTGTCCACACGTCTGTTTTAGTTTTTCCATTGGAATCCTCACTTATAAAAACAAGTAAGGAAATGTCTGGCTGATTGGGTCCCCTGCTTGTGTCCACTTTCCTCAGCCAGGAAGTTGACCTCATCAGAAGGCCCTCTCAGTGCTCCTTTGTATTGGCCCTGCCCGGGACCTCCTCACTTGTCATCTTGCTCTGGCTGCCTAGGCCCTTTTACCTCTCCTTCACAATCTTTCCTGGGTTGGACAGTCCCTAAACTAACTGACCAACAGTTCCCTTTGACCCTGGCAGCAGCCTTAGGCATCACAGGGGGACTTTCTCTCATGCTTTGTTCTCTGCCCCAAACCAATGTCTTTGGAGGCCAGACTCCAGTTTTTCTAAGTCTCTGGGACTTCACTCAGGTCACAACTCTAAGTCCCTCTCATACTTGGCGCCTCATCTTGGGCTGTCTCACTCTGATTCTAGAACTTTTTGAAGAATAGGAATATTATCCTAGATAACTGAGGACTGGCTAGTGGCTGGGTTTTACACTCTCTCCCTCACCTCAACTGCCCCATCAATTATCAAGAAGATCATAAGAATGTTTCTTCAGTAGCCCAAAGGAGATAATGCAAAATGTTTGAATTTCCTGATATTTCTACAGTGCCCCCAAAGGTACATGTGACCTACCACCCCATCACTGACAATGAGGTCACCCTGAGGTGCTGGGCCCTTGGCTTCTATCCTAAGGAGATCACCCTAACCTGGCAGCGGGATGGAGAGGACCAGACCCAGGACATGGAGCTTGTGGAGACCAGGCCTGCAGGGGATGGAAACTTCCAGAAGTGGGCAGCTGTGGTAGTAGCAGCTGGAGAGGAGCAAAGATACACATGCCATGTGTACCACAAGGGGTTGCCTGAGCCCCTTACACTAAGATGGGGTAAGGAGGGGGATGAGGGCACAGAGCCTGTTCTTGGGGAAAGCAAGAGCCATTCTGGAGACTCTCAGCAGGATCAGGGCGGACAACTAGGTATCAGGGTATGAATAGGTCAGTTTTCCAATGCTACAGTGAAATACCTGAAAATGGGTATTTAATAAAGAAGTTTTATCTCACAGTTCTGGAGATTCACAGGCATGGCACCAGCATCAGTTGGGTTCTGGTGAGGACCTCATAGCAGATGGCATCAGAACAGTAAAAGTTAGTACAAGAGAGAGAAATCACACAGCAAGACTAAAAGCCATAGAAAGGAGAGATTCTTTTATAGTAATTTGTTTTCTAGAGAACTAAGGGTCCCATGAGAGCAGACCCTCAATGACCTAAGGACCTCCCGCTAGGCACTACCTCTTAAAGGTCCCACCACCACAACATTACCACATTGGGAACCAAAATTCCAGTGAACCCAAGAGAACAAATATCCAAATGATAATAGGGCCCCTCACCTTTCCTTCCTTTCCCAGAGCAATCTTCCCAGTCCATCATCCCCACCATGGGAATCATCATTGGCCTGGTTCTCCTCGGAACTGTGGTCATTGGAGCTGTGGTCACTGTTATGATGTGGAGGAAAAAGAATACAGGTAGGAAAGGAGTGTGGTCACTGTTCTTGTCCCACGGGGGGGGGGGGGCGGGATTTCAAACATAGGTAGAAGTGTACCCTGCCTCGTTAATGGGAAGTACCATCCACATACATGTGCTTGTCCAGCCTGGAGCCTTGTTTGCCTGGAGCCTCTTTTTTAAAGCATGAGCATGAAGGAAAATTTATCACTCTGATGATCATGATGATGGGAATCTGATTCCCAGCAATAGCAGGTAACAGAGGAAGGTACCTGCTGAGGTACCTTCCAGGACAGTTTCTTCATCCCTTTACCTCTTTTTTCCTTGTGGCTCCTGATTCTGCCCTGGGTCTGAAGTCATAGTTATGGAAACTTCCTAAGGGTTCAGGATTTGCTAATTCCTTCAGAACCTCATGACCGATTATCAACCCTATCCTCTCACAGGATGTTTTCTTCCCACAGGTGGAGAAGGAGGCAGCTACACTCAAGCTGCCTGTAAGTATGCAGAGAATTGATCTCTGAGACTATTGGGGTCAGTGTAGACAGAAGCCCATGGGAAAGATCACCCAACCCCATAATTTCTCCTTTAGCCACAACTCCTGTGGACTCTGACCATATCCTCTTTTTGCTCTGTCTCAGGCAGTGACAGTTCCCAGGTCTCTGATGTATCTCTCATCGCTTGTAAAGGTGAGACCACAGAGGGCCTAAAGTGGGAGAAGGGATAGGGCCAGGGGAAACTCCTAGTTTATGGGTATTCTTTGGATTTGGACATTTTGAGTATATGGTGGGCTGTTCAGTGAATGATCTGGATTTGGTTCTGATTGTTTTCTTTTATAGTGTGAGATAGCTGCCTTGTGTGGGACTGAGACATACCAGATTTGTTCAAGTGCCCCCAACATTGGGACGTCAGAACTCTGTTTCTGCAACTGGCCCCTAAGAACTTATGTGTCTGTGTTCCAAGGAGGATAATGTGAGGAAATGTGAACACCAGCCTATCCCTGAACACCCATTCCCTCTTGTTTTTCCTCTCATTGTCTAAGTCAGTTTTCCATTACTGTAACAAAATACCCAAGATAATCAAACTACAAGACGCAAGGTTTTTTGGCTAACAGTTTTGGAGATTTCAGTTCATGATCAATTGGCCCCATTGCTTTCAGACCTTTGGCAAAGCGGAATGTCATGGTGACAGCACCTAGCAGAGGAACAAAAGAGAGAAGAGACTATGGCCATGATCCCTTTGAGGGCACACTCTCAATAACTGAAACCTCCCACTAGGCTCCACCTCTTATTGTTCCTACCACCTTCCAATAGCACCACATGCTGGCAACCAGGCTTTTAACATGAACTTTTGAAGGAAATTTCAGATCCAAACTATAATGTTACCTTTACAAGGTTCAGGCTGCCCTTGCACACAAGAAATTCTGTGACATCAAGAAATGAATTTTCAGGCTTGTACAGCTGTTGCCCTCCTTCTGGAAGTGTTCCTTGGATTGTATTTCCTATCTACTTCCCAATCTTTTTAAATGAACCAGATCTGGGGATTAGCAGAAAAGAGGGATTTCATAATTTCTCATCATAGATATATTCCTGTTTGGTTTTTGTCTTTTCTAATCACCTGTCCCTTTTCCCTGCCCTTAGTTCTAGTAACCCTAGTGATTACGCCAATCCAAACTTGTGGATTTATAAAGCAGAATCTAATTTAAATTTTATTTGCTTGAAATATAGGGCCTATGAGCCTAGCATCTTCTTTACTAAAGAGACAAGTGTACTCATGTGTTGTGGAGTGCAGGGGAGTGGGGGAAGAGAGGGCAGTCCTGACATTCTGCTGCCAGGTAAAAGCTGGGCTTCACACAGAAATTTGAATTAGCAGACAAATACATTTAGACAGTTTTCATAAATGTATTCCATATATATTCCATATGTTCAAGCAGTTATATAAGACACATAAAAGATCACAATCAAAATTCCAAAGATGAAAGCATCTGAGATGTCAAATACACTGGATATGAGGTAGGATTCATGGTAGATTGTACTGAAGAACAAAAGATCAGTGACTGGCTGGGGTTGTGGCTCAGTGGCAGAGTGCTTGCCTCACATGCGTGAGGCACTGGGTTCAATCCTCAGCACCACCTAAAAATAAATAAATAAAAGATATTGTGTTCATCTACAACTAAAAATAATTTTTAAAAAAAGATCAGTGACTTTGGAGACAAAGAAATAGAAATTTTCCAAAATTTGCATAAAGCAATTCTTACAATATATTTTTTGGGTTTATGACACATATGGATATGATATTTAAAAATAACAGCGCAACAAAGAAGAAATATGGCTATCGAGACTAGCATCTTCATATCTCATTGAAAGTATGAATTCTGAAGTAGTTTCTGATAGGACACATTATATAAAGTCCTAGGGCAACTGCAAAGAAAACTACAATGAAAAAAAAATTAGAATTAACATATTAGAGTAGAAAATATCTACTTAACACATGCAGAATAAGTAAAGGAAGAAAAGGGGGAGAAAAGACATGAGACAAAGAACACAAAAAAGTAAAATTACAGACAAACTTCATTAACATTAAATTGAAATAGAATAAGCCAATCAAAAGGCAGACATTGTCACACTAGATAAATAAGATTACACGCTGTCCACAGTAGACACACTTAAGATTCAAAGGTACACAAAGACTAAAAAGGTGGAAAAGCAATGGGTGTGGTGATGCATACTTGTAATCCCAGCAACTCTGAAGGCAGAGGCAGGAGTTTGAGGCCATCATCAACAACTTATTGAGACCTTTTCTCAAAATAAAATTTAAAAAGGGGCTGAGGATATAGCTCAACGGTAAATCACCCCTGGGTTCAATCCCCAGTACTAAAGTAAAAAAGAAGGTTAAAAAGAGATATAGTAATAGCAACCATAAGAAATCTGGAGTGGCTACACTAATGATCAATAAAATAGATTTTAAAATTACTAGTAGAGATATGATTAATTAGATCAATTTGTAATAAATTATTACAGATATTTTTGTAATAAATTATTACAAATAAATCTAATTATTACAAATTAGATTTGTAATAAATTATTACAAATTAGATATGATTAATTAGATTAATTTGTAATAAAAGTGTCAATCCATCACAAATAATTAGAAGCATAATACATACATCTAACACCCAAGCATAAAAAGACAAAGATGAAACTTAAAGAGAGAAATACACACACAATAATTTTAGTACTTCAGTAGAAGTACTAAAAGTACTGGAAGACTTCAGTACTCCACTTTCACTAATGAATACAACTAAGCAAACAGTCAACAAAGAACATTTGAACAACACCATAAACCATCTCAATCTAATGGGCATCCATAAACATTCCTCTCAAGAGCAGAATACACATTTTTCTCAAATGCATATGGAACGTTCTTCAGGACACACCATATGCCAGGCCACAAGACAACTACTAATTTAAAGGAATAGAAAAAGTTTCAAGGGCTGGAATTGTAGTTCAGTGTAGAGCACTTGCCTGGAACATGTGAGGCATTGAGTTCAATCCTCAGCGCCACATAAAATAAATAAAATAAAATAAAGGTATTGTGTCCATATACAACTTAAAAATTTTTTTTAAAGTTTCAAGTATGTCCTCTGATCAAAATGGAATAAGATTTTAGGAATCAATTACTAACTGAAGGAAATTTGAGAAATTCATACATTAATGGAAATATTACAGGATGATCACTGGATCAAAGAAAAAATCAAAGTCAAAATTAGAAAATACTTTCAGATTAATGAAAATAGACAACATAACAAAACTAAAGAGATGCAAATGAAGGAGCACTTAGAGGGAAATATATAGTTGTAATACCTATATTAAAAAGAAATAAGCTAGGCACGGTGGGCAAGCCTATAATCCCAGCACTTAGGGAGGCTCAGACAGGAGAAACATGAGTGTGAGTTCAAAGCCAGCCTCAGCAACGGTGAAGCACTAAGCAACTCAGTGAGACCTTGTTTCTAAATAAAACACAAAACAGGGCTGAGGATGTGACTCAGTGGTTGAGTGCCCCGAGTTCAATCTCCAGTACCAAAAAGAAGAAAGCAAAAAAAAAAAAAAAAAAAGCTGCTTTTGTGTGAAAAAGAAAAAAAAGAAAAAGCTTTCTTGCACTGTTCTGGGCAAGTTAACACTCCAAGGACAGCACCTGAGAAGGGGAGAGCTCCTTTTCCCCTTTCTTTCCTCCCCCTGCTAGCTGTTACCCAGTTAGCTGTTAATGGAGCCCAATTAGTACATCTTCTCTTATCTTTGAAATAAACAATTCTGTGAAGCTCAGGCCCAAGGCCATAGGCCTTGATAAAGGATCTGAGTTCAATCCCCAATACCAAAAAGAAGAAGAGGAGGAGGAGGAAGAGGAGAGCAGCAAACTACCCAGGCATGGTGATGCATGTCTGTAATTTCAGCAACTTGGAAGGTTGAGACAGGAGGATCCCAAGTTCAAGTCCAGCCTCAACAACTTAGTGAGATACTATCTCAAAATAAAAAATGAAAAGGGCTGGGGGTATAGCTCATGGGTAAAATGCCCCTGGGTTCTATTCAAAAGGAGAGGGGGCTGGGGAGAAGGAAGGGAGGGGAGAGGAGCAAACTAAATGAGGGAGGGAGGTTGCAGTGAAATTAAGTAGAGAATGAAGAAGTGATACAGAGAATCAATGAAACCCAATATGATTCTTCAAAAAGATGAACCAAAGTAACAAACCATCAGCAGGACTCACTAAAAAATTAAAAAATAAAAATTTAAAAACTCCAATACTAAGCCGGACGTGGTGGCACACGCCTGTAATCCCAGCAGCTGTGAGGCTGAGGCAGGAGGATCCGTAGTGCAAAGCCAGCCTCAGCAAAAGTGTGGTGCTAAGCAACTCATTGAGACCCTGTCTCTAAATAAAATACAAAATAGGGTTGGGGATGTGTATCAGTGGTCGAGGCCCCGAGTTCAATCCCTGGTCCAAAAAAAAAAAAAAAAAAAATCCAATACTAGGATCACAAAAGAAAAAGGAGGCAGGTATAGTGGTGCACACCTGTAATCCCAGCACTTTGGGAGGTTGAGAGAGGAGAATCGCCAGTTCAAAGCCAGCCTCAGCAAAAGCGAGGCGCTAAGCAACTCAGTGAGATCCTGTCTCTAAATACAAGGTAAAATAGGGCTGGAGATGTGGCTCAGTGGTCTAGTACCCAAGTTCAATTCCTGGTACCAAAAAAAAAGAAAAGAAAAGAAAAGAAAAAGGAGGCATATTATTTACTGTACAATAATAAAGTTTTTAAAAATGCATTCATTCACCACATAAAGATGTTTCATGTACAATGATGGATCCATCAGATTATAATGAAA
This sequence comes from Xerus rutilus, assembly GCA_028644305.1. Lineage (NCBI taxonomy): Eukaryota > Metazoa > Chordata > Mammalia > Rodentia > Sciuridae > Xerus > Xerus rutilus. The sequence continues at coordinate 106,017,373 of CM053406.1, read as the reverse complement.
CTGAAAAATTCCTACAGCCTACTGACATGAAGCCCTTGCAATGTCAAGCAGCATTTTATTTTCATATTTGTGGTGATGCTGGTGTAAACAGACTCATAGTATAAGAGTACAGCACATGCAATTATGTACAGTACATACTATTTGATAATGATAATAAACGACTGTTACTTGTTTATGTACTTACTATAATTTTTATCCTTAAAGTGTACTCCTTATGCTTATTAAAAAGAAGGAGAAGAAGAAAGCTAACTATAAAAATACCCCGATTGCTCCTTTAGGAAAGATTCCAGAAGAAAGCACTATTATAGGAGATGACAGCTTCATGCCCCTGAAGACCTTCCTTTGGGAGAAAATGTGGAGGTACAAGACAATAGTATTTATGATCCTCAGTGCTGATCCATGCTAAAGGCGCGTGCTTGTGTCTTAGTTTTTAACAACAAAACTTAAGAAGTAGAGGCAGCGGTGCGGAGTGGAAACATGTCACCGGGCAGCCGGGTGAAGAGCGAGTACAGGAAACGCTACCGCGAGCCGCGCTGGGACAAGTACGCGCCATGCTACCGCCTGGACCGCCCTGGCTCTGGGATGCCTGGGGCCCAAACTGCGCCTACGACTCGGCCTCATCCGCGGCGTCTGGCCTCGTGCGCCGGTGTACGCTCGCGGACACCAAGGAGGCCTCCGAGGCCTCGGAGCCCACGGAGGCTTCGACGCGGGAGAAGCCCGAGCGGCCTGCGGGGGAGCGGGGCGCGGAGGCCCGTGACAAACAGGACGCGGCTCAGCCAGCACTGCCAGTGTAAGATGGAGAAGAAAAACCCGAACAACAAACCAGAGTGAAAGAGACAGGACAGGTTACCCACCAGCGTCAAACCCCAACAGCAATCAAGTGCTTTATTTGCTAGAGGAAGTAGGAAAGCAGTCAGAAGCCCCCAAAGATCATCCAAAAATAAAAGAAAACAAGGACCATTTGCCATTTACGGCTGGGGAAAAAGATGGACACAGGAAGCCAGAAGACTCACGACGTCTGTGTGTCTGCCTTAGCACATGAGTTGGCGTTATGAGCCAAGAGCAGGAGGCAGGTGGAGAAGGGAAAGGTCGCTGCTCAGAGGCAGCGAGCACACTCCGTGGAGGTGGAGAAGGGCAGGACGGCCAGGGCCCCCTCTGCAGAGAGCCCCTGGGTGACGGAGTACATGCGCCGTTTCTCAGCAAGGGCCTTGTCTTTAAGAACTCACCAGCGGCCAGACTGTCCTTGACCCAGACGAGACCTGGATCACACACAGCCTCTCGGAGAATGACCGAGGCTGCCATGTCGGTGAATCTTGTCACTTACCTCAGTAGTAGGGCAGAAGCCATAGACACTTGTTACTCCACTTGGTTACTTGAACAAATCCCAGGCCCCTGGTACTTTTGTAAGAGTTGTGTCTGAGCATCTTACCTTTGAGGTACTGACACCAGATGCCTTTAAATGACTATGAGGCTTCCGTCCCCCTCTGGGTGGCGCAGATGGGACATGTCACTCACCCTAGGGGTCTCCAACTCATACTTGAGAGGTCCCTGTCCTGCACGAGATGTGTGTTTACTGACACATGTGGTTTCTTTTGTGAGACAGTACCAAGCAAACAGCACTCACCACAACCTTGAGTCCATGTCTCTCCATGACCTAGGGTCCATGACTTCCCATGATCTCAGGTCCAGTTCTCCCTGTGACCTCAGGGAGTCCATCTGTGGTGAAGCAGGGCTGTGGTGGCTACTGCAGGTACACAGGTGTGTGTGTTTCAGCTCATACCACCTTTTTGGGGGTCGTGTGTTCAAGGATTGGGCTGCTTCCCTGGATGGTCTCCTGGGCACTCTGTAGTTCAATAGTCACACACATTCCAGTAGACACAGTGCCAGTCACTGTGTGTCTAGGTGGTAATGCAGTTGCTGTGGGTCAGTTTACCTCTTGTTAACCACAGCATTTCTCTTTACAACACGTAAGGCACAGCCAGCCAGAGTTACAGGCTGTGGACTCTAACCTCTTTGGCAGTAGCTAGTAGAACGCGTGACCTGGAATTACATGGAATGAACTGAGACCCCATTAGAGACTCTGCCCACCTGCCTTCTCTGCTCTTCCTTCCACAGAACTTGGTCTTGACGGTGTGTGGTGTTCGTGTTTCAGGCTGAACCATCCATGGTTTGGTTCCTGGCCAGTTATCTTACCTGAACCTTACAGGAGCCTGGGGACCTGAGCCGGAACAGCTGTATCTCAGCAGTGCTGGTCCTTCTCAAGCATTTGCCTCTAGGGTAGAAAACGATCTTCTCATTTCTCAGGTGGTGGGTGGGTCTCTCCACCAGCCAGGCCTGTCCAGGAAGGATGAGGGTTGGTGCCCTAGGGAGCAAGCAGGTCCTCCAGCTTAGCCCCTGCAGGTGAATGGAAAGCTGGTGTCAGAGCCAAGGATGGGCATGCCAGGGTTTTTCACTCTCGGTCTCTGAAGTCCACTGGCTTTTAGCACACAGACTGGTTTCACTCCACATAAAGTCACCATCTTGTCACAATGTCATGCTGTGAGAGTGCCTCCTTGAGCATCCTGAGCACTGCGTGGTCCTGAGGTGAATCCTTCTGTATGGAGAGTGTGCCTCATCATCGTCAAGGAGAGGAGTGTGCTTACCAAGACTAAGTTCTGCATGTTGTCCCACACCCTGGCTAGGAATTCTGGTGAACTTTGGTTTAACATGTCACACATCTTCAAATGCTGTGGGAACCTGGGGAGTCACAGGACCCTAGCGTGGCCATGGCATGGCTCAGGTGGTTTCACCCACTGGTTGAGTGTGATATTGCATCTGACATTCTCAGAAAGACGACTGATCACAGCGCCTGGCACCTCGCTCCTCCAGCCTGTGGTCCACCGACGCCAAGAAAACCCACTTGTTTTACCTGACTCCAGGCAGAAATGAGCCCGGAAGGCAGATTGGCCAATTCTCCCCTTCTTTTTAAGTGAAGGCAATCGAACAAGGTTGTTAGGGGATTTCTGATGTGCATGAACAACCAGTGGCTGAGTGTGGTAGCCGTGGTCCCTCCTGTTCAAGCCCTTGATGATTAAGATCCTCTTTTTCCTTTTTTTCAAGGGCGCAGTTACCTTTCGAGCCTATGAATTTTTTAAGGTTGTGATAATGTGACATTCCTACTTTCTTTTACTGGGAACTGATGTGGTAGTTATCATGTTCCTAACTCTTGGGACATGTTGCAAGACAGGGAGATAGTGTAAAGCTGCCTTCAGGTTGGAAGAGTAACACTGGTTGAGAAGCAAATGTTATTTAAAATAAATGCTATATCAAGCTTTTTTAAAATCTTGGCTTTAGGTTCTTAATTAAAACAATTTGCCATAAAAAAGAATCAAAAAAATTAATTTAAAATAGAAAAAAATAAAATATTTTGTTTAGTTACAACACAATGTGCTTGTTTTAAGCTAAACGAGCTTTTACCTCAAGTCAAATTTTTTTTAATTAGAAGTTTATAGAGTAAAAAAATTAACATATGCTAATATTAATTTATAATTGAAGAAAATAATTTAAATGAATTTATTATACCATAAGTATAGAGTAATGAAGTCCGCAGTAGTGTACATAAGGTCCTAGGGCTCCACATTCACTCATTGCTCACTCACTGACTAACCCAGAACAATTTCCAGTTCTGTAAGTTCCATTCATCATAAGTGCCCTATACAGGAATATCATTTTTACTTTTGTAACATTTTTACTGTACTTTCTCTGGATTTAGATACATTTAGATACACATATGATTACATTGTACTTCAATTGCCTACAATATTAAGTATAGTCACATGCTGTGAAGCTTTGTAGCCTAGTAGTAGTAGGCTATGCCATACAGCCAGGTATGTGGTAGGCCATACCATCTAGGCCTGCGTAAGTACACTGTGTTCACAGAATGAAAATCTCTAAAAATGCCTTTCTCAGAATGTATATTTATCATTAAGGGACAAATGACTATAAATGTATAAACACCTAATTATAGAAAATAGATGAAGCATACATTAGAAGATACTAAAAAGAAATGGGCATAGTCACAATTATATTTGGTGATCAATTCTTTTCTCTCACTAACAGAGCAAGTAAAAATTAATACTAAGTAAGTATATAGAATATTGAGAGCTGAGATTGTAGCTCCATGCTAGAGCTCTTGCCTAGCATGTGTGAGGCACAAGGTTTGATTCTCAGCACCACATAAAAAAATAAATAAAGATATTGTGTCCATCTACAGCTAAAAATAGTTTTTAAAAAAAATACTGAAACCCCACTGTAAGCTGATTTGACCTGATATTTTTTGAGTACCATATATAAGCTCAGCATAGACATTCTCTTAAATGTATATGGAACATTCCCCAAAACCAACCATTTCCTGACTTTAAGACAAGTTTCAGCCAGGTGCAGTAGCACACGCCTAAAATCCCAGTGGCTTGGGAGGCTGAGGCAGGAGGATCTCGAGTTCAAAGCCAGTCTCAGCAAAAGTAAGGCGCTAAGCAACTCAGTGAGACCCTGTCTCTAAATAAAATACAAAAAAGGGCTGGGGATGTGGCTCAGTGGTTGAGTGCCCCTGAGTACCAAAAAAAAGACAAGTCTCAGTAAATTTAAAGAAATTGAACTTACAGAGTATATTCTTTATCCACAATTAAGAACCCATAACATTATCTGGGAAATCTTCAAATATTTGGAAATTAATCAGTGTACTTCTAAAACATCCATGAGTTAAAGAAGAAATTACAAGAAGAATCAGATTTTTAACTTAATAAAATATAATCCAAGGAACTGGGGTTGTAGCTCAGTAGTAGAGTGCTTACCTAGCACATGTAAGGCACTGAGTTTGATCTTCAGCACCACATAAAAATAAATAAATAAAATAAAGAAGTTATTGTGTCCATCTACAACTAAAAAACATTTTTTAAAAATGTAATCCAAATATGAGAGATACAACAGAAGCAGTGTTTTGAGGGAAATTTATATAAATAATAATGAAACTATAATAAACGTTATGCCAAGAAGTCAATTTGATAATGATACAAAATGAATAAATACTTTTAAAGGCACAAGTGAACAAACTGAATCAAGACAAAATAAGAACTGTGAACCCATATATGCAAATTAAACAAATTAAATTCATAATTTCAAATATTCTAGGGGGCCAGGCACAATGGTGCACACCTATAATCCCAGCTACTTAGGAAGCTAAGCTAGGAGGACTGCAAGTTCAAGGCCAGCCGCAGCAACCTAGCATGGCCCTAAGTAACCTGGAGAGACACTGTCTCAAAATAAAAATTAAAAAGAACTGGGGATGTCACTCAGTGGTTAAGTGGTTGAATGCCCCTAGGTTCAATTCCCAGCACCAAATATATATATGTATATACATATGTATATTTATTTATGTGTATATACATATGGATATCTATATATATTGTGTGTGTGTGTGTGTGTGTGTATGTATGTACACACATGCATCCATACCAGGGGATAGGGACATAGCCCTGAGGTAGAATGCTTGCCTAGCATGTGAAAAGCCCTGAGTTCAATCTCCAGCACACACACATACACACACAAAACAAACAACAAACAAACAAGCAAACAAAAACATAATGTAAAAATATTCCACAAAGAAAATTCCAGGCTCAGATGGCTCATGAGTAAATTCAACCATTGCGCTAAAATTAACATCAATCTTAACACAAACTCCTCAAGAAAACAGAGGAGGAAAAATAGTTGCCAAATAATTTGATGAGGCTAATATCACCCTGATACAAAACCAGACAATAGATCAAAAGGAAACTTTGTCTGCCAATCTCTGGTACAAGTACAGATCCTCCAAGTCATCACTCTGTTCTACCAACAACTAAAAATCTAAACAAACTGGAATCAACAACTGTTCCTAGACAAGAAATGTCACAAGGGAAATAGTTATCCCCAGAATTAGAGAAACAGACAGGATCACAATTCACCAGCACAGAAAACTGGAGGGAATCAGGGACAGGTAGGGCTGCAAAACCCTGAACTGTAATTGACAAATTGCTGGAGGCTCCATTTAGAGAAAAATGAGACAATACTACAAGGGAGGACTGGGGATGTAGCTCAGAGGTACAGCATTTCCCTAAAGTTCATGAGGGCCCCAGCACAGAAAATATAAATAAAACAAAAACTCAAAGGGGATCCCTCAGAGTTTTGCAAATTTTACCTACAGAAGTTTTATCAGGTTTTCATAATGAATAAAAGGAGAAAAATATCCTCCATCTTCCTTTTACTAAAGGAGAAAAACTAGATAGATTTTTTTTACTGAGACATAATATTTATACATCTTCATGGTTACAACGTAATAGTTTGATAAATATGTACATTGTATAATGATTGTTAGTGTTTAAATATTAGGTGACCCCCAAAAGCTCATGTGTGAGGCAATGCAAGAAAGTTTAGAAGTGAAATGATTGGGTTATGAGAACCTTAACCTAATCAGTGAATTAATCTCCTTATAGGGATTAACTGGGTGATAACCATAGGCAGACAGAGTTTGGCTGAAGGAGATGAGCCATTGGCAGAGTATCACTTGGGCTATATATTTTGTATCTGTCGAGTGAAGAGCCCTCTCTCTGCTTCCTGTTGCCATGTTCTCAGCTGCTTTCCTCTCCACATACTTCCACCAGGATGTTCTGTTACACTTTGGCCCCCAGAGCAACAGAGTTGGCCATTTATGGACTGAGGCCTCTGAAACCATGGGCCCCAAAATAAACTTTTCCTTCTCTAATTGTTGTCAGATTTTTTGGTCATAGCAACAAAAGCTGACTAAAACAATGATAATAAAATTAGCACTATGCTCAAACATTAATCACTTCTATGTGTTCAAAACTTTTGTACTCTTATAGTTATTTTGAAATATACCACAGTCATTATAATCACTAGTTAACCTACTGTGCTGTAGAAAACCAGGATGAACTTCTATCTGACCATGTTTTGGTGCCCCTTATGTAATGTCTTTCCACTTCCCTTCCTCTCTGTCCATTCCAGTCACTGGTGACTACTACTCCATTTTGTTCTTCCATGGGATTGACATTTTGGTTTCTACATACAGTGAGAACAAAATGAGTATTTTGAAATATGACAAAATATTCTGTTCTCATTAATAAGGGCTGCTGTCAGAGTCTGGTGATGGTAACCAATCTGGAGGAAAGAAAATTACCCAGCTCCAGCCTGCCCTAACCTTCCATGAGCTAAAAGAGAACTATTCAAGAGTAACCATCTTAGAGACCAAAGGGAATAAAAAAGAAAAGAAAAATCTAAGATTTGGTGAATATCAAAAGCCCAGGGGTACAGGCTCAATAAAGACTCAACACAAAACATAGAATTATAGAAGTTTCCCCTTCCCTGCCCCCTCTGCCATATTGTAAAACCACATCACTAAAGCCTGTTTGTCAGAGTTCAGACAAAGCACCAGAACAAGACTGAGATATAGCAGAGATGATTAAATATGAGACTATGAATTTAAAACAACGGTGATTAATATGCTAAGGGCTTTAGTGGAAAATATAGACAGCATGCAAAACCAGGTAGATAATGTGAGCACAGAGATGGAGATTCTATTAAATAATTTGTTAAATTCTACAAATAAAATACTGTAACAACAAAAAAATGTCTTTGACAGGTTCCTTACTAGATTGAACACAGCTGAGAAAAGAATCTGTGAAGTTCTGGATATGTTAATAGAATTGTCATAATGTGAAAAGAGAAAAATGACTGAAAAAATGAAACTGAATATCCAAGAACTATGAGATACCTACAAAAGCTCTAACACATCTGTAAGGGCCATACTAAAGAGAGAATGAGCAGAAGCAATATCTGGAGCAATAGTGACTGAGAATACCACCCCCCAATTAATATCTAACACCAAACCACAGAACCATGAAGCACACAGAACACAAAGCCCCCACCCCCAAAAAAACCTATACCGAGGCATATCATATTCAAACTACAGAAAATCAAATATGAAGAAAACCTTATTGAAAGAGGCAAGAGGAGGAACAAACACCTTGACAACAGAAGAACATATATAAGAATTATAAATGACCCCTTCTCAGGCATTATGCCCCAAATATCTTATTTACAAGAAATTCTCTTTAAATACAAAGGCACATGTAGCTTAAAAGTGTATAGATGAAGAAAGTTATACCATGCTGACATTAATCAAAAGAAAGCTAAAGTAGCTGTATTACTTTCAGACAGAAAATACTTCAAAAGCAATGAAAATTATCTGAGATTTAAAAAGGGGCAGTGCTTGATGTTAAAGGGATTAACTGTCCAAGACAACCTAACAATCCTTAATGGGTATGCATGAAAGTGTAGAGCATCCGAATACACCAAAAACTGATACAACCTCAAGGAGAAATAGCTGAAACATTTTTGGAGACTTCAACACATCTCTACAGAAAAGGACAAATCCAGAAGGCAGAAAATCAGAGGACACATTTGAACTGAATGGCACCATCAAACATGTTGATATAATTGACGTGCATATATTACTTTATGCAATAACTGCAGAATACACATTCTTCTCAAGTTTTCATGGAACATTCACCAAGACAGACCATTTCCGAACCATAAAGCACACTTTAAAAATTCAAAAGATTATAAATCATACATTTTCCCTCAGACCACGATGAAATTAAACCAGAAATCAATAGCAGAAAATTAACCAGAAAAATCTCAAAATACTTTTTGATTAAACAATGCACTTTTGAATAAAGCATGGATCCAGGCGGCGTCAGGCAGGAACTGAGTGTTCTGCTTGCACAGGTGGAGAAGCGGCAGTACCAGTGCGACAGTGGGAGACATTCGACCACTGCAGAGGCCCAGGGCTGCGCTGGACTTCCGAGGCCGCTGGACTTCCGAGGCCTTGATCATTGCCGGCGCCCGTGTCGGCACAAAGTGAAACCAGGATCGGCGAGGGAGCTGCGGATGAAAATTACACACACACACACACACACAGAACAAGACAAGAGACTCTTTTATTAAGCTCACATCCCTCTTTATATATGCTAAGACGCCCTATGTCCTCCAAGTGCTACAGGGTGCACAGGGTGTGACTATTCTACTAGCACCCTGCGGCTATTCACAGGAATGCGGAACTTGTTACAAGAATATGGAACTATGGCCAAAGCCACATGACTGAAAAACCTGACACTGTTACACATTATGTACTGTGGAAGCGCCCAGGCCAGCTCTCCCCCACAATTCTCCCTCTCTTTTCCTAGAGCCTGTCTTAGGTTGTGGGAACTCTGGAGCACAGCTTATTCGTCATCAGAGAGCATACCTTCTGATGACATGGTATACTTCCTGTCTTAGGTTGCTTGTGACCACACCCCCATGTTACCCGTCATTGGCTTTCCTAGGATTGCGCCAAGCCCAGCCAGATTTTGGGCAGAGGGGTCATTTCTATAAAGAGCTATCATGGTCTGATATTGATGTCCTTGTTGATTTTGAATTGATCTTACAATTTTGCAAGACCACCATCCCAACAGTAGTATGGCAACCAACAGGAGTACAATCAAGGCTATTGGCCCACTGATGTAATATTGTTCCAAACTTTTGCAGAGAACTGCACCGGAATCCATTAAATCAACCTGAGTCTTATTTATAGTCTCAATTTGGGCTAACAATTGAAAAGTAAAGTTCAAATATTGCCGATTCCAGGGTCCTGATAAATACTGATTTAACTGAAACAAAGCACTAGACAAGGGCTGGGATTATGGCTCAGTGGTAGAGCACTTGCCTCGCATGCGTGAGGCACTGGGTTCGATCCTCAGCACCACATAAAAATAAATAAATAAAAAAGATATTGTGTCCATCTACAACTAAAAAAATATTAAAAAAAAAAAGCACTAGACAAGTTGATTGTTGATGGCCTGTTGTGATGTAAGTGCATCAGCAGTACAGCATGCTAACGTCTCCACCGTCACAGCCATCGCAGCAGACTGAGCTAGCGCGATTCCCACTGCAGCAGTAGCAGCAGCAGCAGCAGGGCCGCAACTGCTGCAGCTGTAATTCCAAAGTCCCGTGGAGCTCTGTAAAGCTGCACTAGGAAGAAAGGCTTCCTCTACCCCTGGGTGGAGTTATTGTGATCATTAACAGGTTTAACATATCTTTCTGGTACTCATATAGAGGACTCAGCATTCTTGGGAAATATGCAAACTGAGCCTCTACTGCATGTCAAAATGGGATCCGGGCCACGTCAAGCTCCAGTTTATAGATCCTTCCCACGGGCAAGGCCCAGATCAGGGTGGCAAGGATTCCAATGCCGCAGGGCTGCTGAGCGTCCATTGGAATCAACATGCAAAAAATTTAAGATATAAGCCGGGCGCGGTGGCTCACGCTTGTAATCCCAGCACTTAGGGAGGCTGAGACAGGAGAATCACGAGTTCAAAGCCAGCCTCAGCAATGGCGAGGCACTAAGCAACTCAGTGAGACCCTGTTTCTACATAAAACACAAAATAGGGCTGGGGATGTGGCTCAGGAGTCCAGTGCCCCTGAGTTCAATCCCCGGTACCAAAAAAAAAAAATTTAAGATATAGAGGACATGAGCAAGTCTATCATGCGGGGAAGGGAATTCCCCCTCCTTTGTTTTGGAAAGATAGGTTTTAATAGTTAGATGAGTACGTTCAATGATTGCTTGACCTTGGGGATTCTTACGCGTAATCTCGTCTTAAGAACTTTGGGCACTCCCATGAAAGCAAAGGCTTGTAAACAGTGAGCCTTCACATCTTTGACCTTTTCACCTGAATGAGCTGAGGCATAAATAATGAACAAGAGTTCTTTATGGCGCCAAAGCAAGTATGGAAGAACCCATAGAAATGGTGGCAAAGTCACCTCTGTATAGTCAGTAAAAGGTTCGGAGGGCCCTTGTATAACCTTCAATAGACTTTCCTCAGCTGCTAAATTAGGCAGGGCCCTCCATGTTTTAGCGGCCGTGGCTATTGGAGCATATATCCCTGGATCATACACTATTTGAGCTTGCACACTGTTATATTGCCCTAGTCCAACAAGCATGTCTAGGTTTCGTTGTGGGAAACCAGCCTGAGCATTTCTGGCAGCTGTTATTTTACATTGCTCATGATATTCTCCTTTCCAGATTAGATAATCCCCCCCAGACAGGACAGCTCTGGTCAACTGAGACCAATCAGAGGGAGTTAAATTCAAAGATGAGAAAGATTCAAAAATAGCCAAGGTAAAAGGAGCATGGAACCCACATTGCACCACGGCATCTTTCAATGATTTCATATCCTTAAAATCTAATGGTTGGGGCTGGGGCTGTAGCTCAGTGGTAGAGCGCTTGCCTAGCATGCGTGAGGCACTGGGTTCGATCCTCAGCACCACATATAAATAATAAATGAATAAAATAAAGATCCATCAACAACTAAAAAAAAAATTTAAAAAAAAAATCTAATGGTGCTGCCTGATTACTTGCCCCTGTTGAGTTTGAGTCTCAATCAATGGGAAGCATACATCTCCTCTTTTCTCAGCCAGTCAACAGGGGGCGCTGTAGGTGTTACCAGTTGCCCTACCGGCTCTGCAAACAACTCCTCCTGTAATTGCTCTTTGATGTCATATTTTTTAAGTTTTTCAGACAAATCCTCAATCTCTCGTTCTAGCGTTT
>CM053406.1:105967441-106005199 GCA_028644305.1 Xerus rutilus | reverse complement strand
TAATAAGACTCCTAAAGCTCAAGAAGTGAAATCAAAAATCAATAAATGGCATGGCATCAAACTAAAAAACTTCTTCACAGCAAAGGAAAAAATTAACAGTGTGAAAAAAGCCTATAGAATGGGAGAAAATCTTTGCCACTTGCACCTCAGATAAAGCATTAATTTTCAGGATATATAAAGAACTTTAAAAAAATACCAAAAAAAAAAAAAAAAAAAAAACCACCCACAAATAATTCAATCAACAAATGGGCAAAGGAATTGAACAGACACTTCACAGAAGAAATATGAATGGTCAACAAATATATGAAAAAATGTTCAACTTCTCTAGCAATTAGAGAAATGCAAATTAAAACTACACTGAGAGTCTATCTCACTGCCGTCAGAATGGCAATTATCAGGAATACAAGTAACAATAAATGCTGGCAAGGATGTGAGGAAAAGGGCACACTCATACATTGCTGGTGGGACTGCAAGTTGGTGCAATGACTCTGGAAAGCAGTATGGGGATTCCTCAGAAAACTTGGAATGGAACCAACATTTAACTCAATTATTCCATTCCTCCATATACCCAAAGGATTTAAAATCAGCATACTACAGTGATGCAGCCACATCAGCGTTTATAGCAGCTCAACTCACAATAGCTAAGCTATGGAACAAACCTAGGTGGCCTTCAATACATGAATGGATAAAGAAAATATGGTATGACTTTATGACATTTACCAGCAAATGGATGGAACTGGAGACTTTCATACTAAGTGAAGTAGGCCAGTCCCAAAAAACCAAAAGTCAAATGTTTGCTATATGGAAGCTAACCCACAGTAAGGAGGCAGGTGAGGGGAAGGGAAGAACAGAAAACAACAAAAATATGGTAGTGCCCTAAACCAATAAGACTGGTGCTTTTTAAGAGTAGAAAAATAGAAATACTCCTCCCTCCCTCCCTCTCTCTCTCTCCTTCGTCCCCCTCCCTCTTTCCCTCCCTCCTTCCTCCTCCTTCCATTAACACAAGACCAGACAAGAACATAGTGAGAAGGTGGCCATCTACTGAGGAAGCAAACCAGCCAGAACCTTGATCTTGAACTTTCTATTCTCCAGAACTCTGAAAAAATTATTTTCTGTTGTTAAGCCACTCAGTCTGTGGTGTTTTGTTATAGCAGCCTAGGCAAAATAAGATGGACTTTGGAACCAGGGTGGAATGTTATTTTACCACATACAAAAAATTGTAGATGAGACTTTGGAACTGGGGTTGAGGCTGGAAGAGTTTGAGGTGCATACTAGAAAAGCTGAGATTGGCTCAAAGGTGTTGTTGGTAGTAATATAGATGTTTAAGACAGTTCTGGTGAAGGTCCAAGAAGACAAGACAAAAGCTATAGGCGAAGCCTCTATCATCATATGTCATCATGAGCAGAAGATTGATTTACAAATGGACAGTAATGTGATGAGGTCTCAGATGAACATGTGGAATATTTTTTTTAATATTTATTTTTTAGTTGTAGACGGACAGAATATCTTTATTTTATTTTTATGTGGTGCTGAGGATTGAACCCAGTGCCTCACGCGTGCTAGGCGAGCACGCTACCACTGCACCATATCCCCAACCCGAACATGTGGAATATTTTATTGTAACTAGAGAGGAAGTGATCCTTGCAATAAATCTGCAAGCCAAGAAAAAAAAGGGTACACGAAGAAGCAAATCATCCGGCACCTTGATCTGGGACTGTGAACTTCCACAAGTATGATAAAATGAATTTTTGTTGTTTAAACCACTCATTCAACAGAGTTTTGTTATGGGAACCTGGGCTCCAGGAGTCGCCGCGGCCCTAGGTTACAAAGCCTCCAACGGGGCCATGGAGGCCCGAACCTTCTTTCTGCTGCCCTCGGGGACGCTGGTTCTGACCAGGACCTGGACAGTTGAGTGAGGAGTCAGGAAGGAAATGGCCTCTTCTGGGGAGGAATGAAGGGACCGCCCCCTGGTGGGAGAGGAACCCTGTCTTAGCCACCTCCGGCCCAGATCTCTCCTCTACCTTGTCAACTCCCTGTTCTGACCCCCGACCCTGCCTTCTCTTCTCGCATCTCAGAGTCTCGCCCTTCCGATCTCATAGCCCCTTTCGGTCTCACAAGCGCCCGCGCCCCCTCCTCCCCTCTCACACACATCAACCTGGGTCTCGAGGTCCCGCTACCAGAGGACGGTCGTGACGTCTCAACCCCTCCCCGCCCGCGAGCTCCCACTTGCCGAGGTATTTCAGCACCGCCGTGGCCTGGCTTGGCCGCCGGGAGCCAGGTTTCTTCGCCTCCCGCTACGTGATTGACACACAGTTCAAGTGTTTGGACAGTGACCCCGCGAGTCCCAGAGAGGTGCCGCGGGAGCCAAGGATGGAGCAGGAAGGCCATAGTATTGGGACTCTCAGACCCGATCGCCAGGGCCAACGCACACATTTTCTGAGTGAATTTGCGGGCCCTTCTCGGCTACTACAATCGGAGTGAGGCCGGTGAGGGATCCCGGACCCAATCACAAGCCACAATCTGCCCCTATCCTCCGTTGACTGGCCTGGGTCTCCCCAATCTTACGATCCCACCCAAGGCTGCGGGATTTGTTCGGATTTCCTGTCGGTTTGGCACGTAAGGCTCTAACCAGTCATCGCCCGTCATTCTTTCAGGGGGCGGAGCTAAGTGTGTGGGACCTAGCAAGATCAGCGCAGCCGATTGCTGTGTCCCGGCCAGAGTTCCACAACCGTCCAGTCTATGCTTGGCTGCTACACCGCGCGTGATCGGCGCTTCCTCAGCGGGTACTTAGAAGGCGGCATACCATGGCACTGATATCTCCCTGAACAAGGACCTGCGCTCCTGGAGTGCAGCAAACAAGGTGGCTCTGATCACCCAGCACAAATATGAAGCGACTGGTGAGCGCCTACCTAGAAGTTACACGCATTTAGTGGCTTCACTTGAACGACAGGAAGGAGATGCTACAGTGCGCAGGTACTAGGGGCAGCGGGCCACCTCCTGGCCACCTCCTGGCCTCCCCCAAGGAGTGGAAAATGGAACCTATGCTACTATACCGCCCACCCTCTGGTTCACACTAAATGATTTCGCCTGGGTTTCCGGATGCTGTTATCAGAGTGACTCTTGAGGGCTCACCTTTCTTTCAGAATTAAGGGGGCAGTCTCGGCATTTTCAGGGTTGGAGGGGAAGACCATCCCTGAAATAACTGCTCAGCAGTTCCCTTTGATTCTGGCAGCCACCTTGGGATCATGGGGTGGGGGCAACCCCGAATGTTTTTGTTGGTTTTTTGTTTTTGGTACCAGAGATTCAACTCAGGGGTACTCCACCACTGAGCCACATCCCCAGCCCGGTTTTGTATTTTATCTAGAGACAGAGTCTCACTGAGTTGCTTAGCACCTTGTTTTTGCTGAGGCTGGCTTTGAACTCGGGATCCTCCTGCCCCAGCCTCCCAAGCCACTGGGATCGCAGGTGTGGGTAACCTGGAATGTTTCTGGAGCTCTGACTCTAGCTTTTCTGAGTCATTCCACCTTCACCCAGGTTACCGAAAGTCCCTCTCTGAGGCCTGACACTTCTTACCTTGGTTGTCTCAACCCAAATCTTGAACTTTCCACGGAATAAAAGATTATCTCAAAACCTTAAGTCCAGCCGGGCGCAGTTGTACACGCCTGTAATCCTAGCACTTTGGGAGGGTGAGACAGGAGAATCACGAGTTGAAAGCCAGCCTCCGCAAGGCAAGGCACTAAGCAACTCAGTGAGACCCTGTCTCTACATAAAACACAAAAAATAGGGCTAGGGATGTGGCTCAGTGGTTGAGTACCACTTAGTTCAATCCCCGGTACCAAAAACAAAAAACCTTAAGTCCAGGCTGGTGCCCATTTTGTACTCCCTTTCCCACCCCAGGGTGGTCAGGTGAATGCTGCTTCAGTAATCAACAGGAAGAAATGCAAAGTGTCTAAATTTCTGGATTCTTCTCAGGCCCCACCCTCAAAGTCACACATGATCCCATCAACCTCAGATGCTGGGCCCTAACCTTCTACCCTAAGGAAATCACCCTCACCTGGCAACAGAATGGGGCGGACCAGACCCAGGAAATGGAGATTGTAGAGACCAGGCCTGCAGGGGGATGGAAATTTCCAGAAGTGGGTAGCTGTGGTGGTGCCCTCTAGAGAGGTGCAGAGATACACATGCCATGTGCAGCATGAGGGGCTGCCCAAACCACCACCCTCCTGAGATGGAATTAGGAAGGGAAATGAGCACAGAATCTGTTGTCAGTAAAAGCAGGAGCCATTCTAGAGCCCTTCAGCATGGTTAGGGCTCAGAGGTGGGAATCAGGGTCCTTCATCTTCCCTTCTATTCTCTTCCCAGAGCCACCCCCTCAGCCCTCCATCTCTATCATGGGAATTGTTGTTGGTCTGGTTCTCCTTGGAGCTATAGTCACTGGAGCTGTGATCACTGTTGTGATATGGAGGAAGTTACCAGGTAGGGATGGTATACAAGGAGTTAGCACAAAAGACCAGGGCGGCAGCAAACTTTACAAGTCATTTCAGGCTTTATTCAGGAACAGGGCTATATCCATGGGGATGGACCCACTTCCCAGTGGAAAATGAGCCCCTGAACAAAGAAAGGGACTGGGTTTATATAGGCTATCAGTTTTTGTGGGCATTTAGGAATCTGGGGTTTGTTTCATCAATCACTGAGATGATCAGTTTATCACTTTGGTGTGGTGATAGGCTCCTTCCTTCCTGGATTAGCATCAGGAAGACATCTGCTGGGGGAGCTGCCAGCGTAACTAACATCATGAAGACATTTTGGGGGGAGGTGAAAGTAATGCTTGGCTATTTTTCTTTTCCTCAGACTACATTATTTTCAGGTCCCACACCTATTAGGAATGATCTAAATTTTCTTGTCCCACTCGGAGATTCTAATCCCCAGGTCGAAATTAAGTCCCATCTACACACGCATGCTTACTCAGCTTGGAGTTCTGTTTGCTAAACACTCTTTGTAAATCATATGTGAAAAATCAAGGACCAATTATCACCGTGGTGGCTGTGGCCAAGGAAACCTGATGCCCAGCAGTACAGACAGAGGTGAAGGGCCTGTTGAGGAGGAGAGCGCAGTTGGTCCTCTTCCTGAAAATCTTCTTTCCTCGGGTTTCTTGATCCCTGCATGTGCATACACAGTTCTACAAACTTCCCTGTGCCTAGAATTAGGGGGTTCCTCTGGGGCCTCGTGGCCCTGCCTCCTCTTGTCCTCTCACAATCTTCTCACAAGTGGAAAGGGAGCTACACACAGGCTACCTTTAATTATGCAGGTGGGTGATCCCTGAGACCCTCTGACAGTACAGACAGGAGTCAATGGAGGAACTCACCCACCCCATACTTCCTCCTTGAGCCATGTGTCCTGTGGGTTATGACCAGCTCCTGTTTTATTCTACCCTAGGCAAGCACAATGCTCAGGACTCTGATATACCTCTCAAGGTTTTGTTTTGTTTTGTTTGTTTGGTACCGAGGATTGAACTCAGGAGTACTCGACCACTGAGCCACATCCCCAGCCCTATTTTGTGTTTTATGTAGAGACAGGGTCTCACTGAGTTGCTTAGAGCCTCGCCGCCATTGCTGAGGCTGGCTTTGAACTCGCGATTCTCCTGTCTTAGCCTCCCAGAGTGCTGGGATTATAGGCGTGCACCACCGGGCCCATCTGATGGACAGTTTTTGAGCTACTTCTATCTTTTGGTGAGGATGAATAGTGCTATTAGAGGAATCGCCAAACTGTTTTCCACAACAGCTATCCAGCATTTACATTCCCACCACCAACCTAAGGGCGACAGCAGGCGGAGAGTAGCACAGCAAGGGCTGGAACAGCTGCAGCTGATAGGCACCGAAGCCATCCCACAAGCCGGGCTGCCGCGGCCTGCCGCTGATTGGCTGCGGGGCATTCTGTGAGGCGTGAACACCACTAACCCGAAGGCCGGGTCTGTGACCGCAGTAACCCCAGAGAGAGGTGTGGAGGGTGGAGAAAAGGGACTGCTGTGTAAACATTTGTCCCTTTCCTACCCACCTCCTCTGCAAAGTCAGTCCTCACAAGACCCTCTTGCCCCCCAGTAGGGTTGGAAAAGCCGCACCCGTAGTACCGAGACCAGAGTCTGGCCCAAGCTTCCAGTCTTGCCTTTTCCACTAATAGGGCAGTGTGCGCAGGGGCGGGGAGGGCAGGCTGCCACCTCATTGACCCAATGCGGCCATTGGTGTGGTTCCATAGAACCACAATCCTAAGCGACTCCAACGCCCCCAGCCTCCGCCCGCCTCCCCGCTATTCCCCACTGAACTCAACAGCCCAGCTGAGGTTAGATTGAGGTCGCTCTGCACGGAGGCCGCCAGCCAGGCTCAGCCTGAGGCAGCTGGCGCTGAACTCAGCCGCAGCTCGGCCTAACTAGGCCTGGCAGGGAGGGGCTGCGCCCTCCACCACCTCTCAAGGTTTCTAATAGTGAGACACCCGAGGACCTGAAGTAGAAGAGAGGGTAGGGCAGAGGGGACAGTACTAGGTTACGGGATTCTGGATTTGAACATAGTATGTGTGGTGGGCAGTTCAGAATGCCATCAGTTATACTGACTGATTTGAATTTGTTCATTATTTTCTTATACAGTATGAGACAGCTGCCTTGTGTGGGACTCAGGGATCCAAGATTTGTTCAACACACACACACCACAGTGACTTCAAGAGCTCCTGACTTCTCATTCTGCAACTGGCATGTGAATATGTCTATGGGGTCACTGTTCTCATCAGCAAAATGCAAGAAAATGAGAAGACCAAAACCACACTTCCCCACACTGACCTGTGTGGTCTTTCCTGATCAACTTTTCTATTCCAGCAGAGACAAGGCAAGATGTCCCCAACCTTGTCTTAATGTTTTGTAACACTGAACTGCAACTTCTTACTTCCCTGCGGAAAATAAGAATCTGGACATAAATTTGCCTTCAAAATTCTTAAAACTTGGGAAGGGGAATAAAACCTGAAAACATTCCAGAATCCACATTTGTTGTACTGAGTCTACTGCAGGTAGACAAAGACAGCTGTGAGGAACCCAGTATGAACGGGCTGTGCCTAGCTGGTGCTCAGCCCACTGTGGGTTTGAATGTATTCACTTTGCAGCTGAGTCATCTTCACTTCTCCATTGCCCTTGTCCATTCAGTAGAACTTTGTCACATCAGGATCTGATCACAGGTAGCCAACCATTGCCCAGGTATTCTCCTGTGTCTAAGACAACGGGCAGTGAGGGTTTTGTGTGGCCAGGTCTACCTAGGCTCAGACCTGAGTCCGACTCTCAGCCCCCAACTTTTATGTGCTTGTTTCTTAGTTTTTATAGATTATTCTACAGAATTCTATAGATGATTATTATTCTTGTGTACAAGTCCTGGCCTCATTTCCCCTAGGTGCGTCCCTCATCTCTGACAGTAAGTGTTTTGTCTGTCACTACACACAGAAGTCTCTGTAATCTCAATAAACCAATTTTCAAGCCTGTTCAGCTCTTTGCCCTCTTTCCAAGGCTGTTTTCCCCAATCTTTTTAAAAGAACCAGATTCTGGAACTACCAGAGAAGAGGAATCTCATAGTTTCTTGTTAGATTCTTCTTGTAATTCTTCTACTCTATTCTCCCATCCCTCTCCCTGCCCTTAGCTCTAACAATCCTAATGCTGGCTCAAATACAAACACATGGTTTAGAAAGCAAAGTCTAATCTCGATTTTTGATTGGAAGATAGTCCCCATTAAGTCAAGGATCATCTTTTCATGGAGAAATGTACATGTTGCTGTGGATGTCTGGTATGGGAGAAAGGGTGGGCAGCCCTGATGTCACTGACAGACCATCATTATGAAAGAATATTGTACTGCAACTGCCACAGAACGGCATTGGGTCGAGGGTCAATTAATAAAGCTACTAGAAAATGGAGACACTGTACACTGATCACCCATTTAACCAGTACAGGTGTATCTCACTTCATTGTGCTTTGCTCTGCCCTCTGCAAATATCAAGTGTTTACAAACTGAAGGTTGCGGTAATCCTGTGTACAACGGGTCTATTGGTGCCATTTTTTTAACAGTATGTGCTCATTTCATGTGTCACATTTTGGTAATTTGGCAATATTTAAAACGTTTTTATTATCCTACCTCTTACAATGACCTGTAATCAGTGATCATTGCTGCTGTTATTTAGTTCGGGGATACTACAAACCACCACCATGTTAAGAGGGCAAACTTAATACATGTGTATTCTGACTGCTCCACTGACTTATCATTCCCCTCGTCTTCCTCTCTCAGGGCCTTCCTATTCCCTGCGACACAACAATATTGAAATTAAGCAAATAACCCTACAATACTTTCTAGTGTTCAAGTGAAACGAAGAGGTGCTAGGTCTCTCACTTCAAATCAAGCTTAGTGAGGAAGACATGTGGAAGATAAGTGAGGCCAAAACCTGAGTTTTAGCCATGTTCTGAGTGAAAATGAAAAGTTCTTGAAGGAAATTAAAAGTGCTACTCCAGTGAACACAAATAGTAATAAGAAAAGTGAAACAGCCTTATTGCTGAGATGGAGGAAGTTTTCATGGTCCAGACAGAAGATCAAAATTAGCCAATACATTTCCTTAACCCAAAGCCTAATGCAGAGCAAGGCCCTAATTCTCTTCAATTCCGAAGGCTAAAGCAGGGCACGGTGGCCCGCAGCTGTAATCCCGGTGGCTCCGGAGGCTGAAGCAGGAAAATCTCAAGTTTAAAGCCAGCCTCAGCAACTTAGTGAGGCCCTAAGCAACTTAGCAAGACCCTGTCTTAAAACAAAAAATAAAATGGGCTGGGGATGTGGCTCAGAGGTTAAAGCGCCCCATGGGTTCAATCCTTGCTTTAAAAAAAGAAAAAGAAAAAATCTGATGGCTGAGAGAAAAACTACAGAAATCTGAAGTTATCTAGAAGATCTGACTAAGAGGACTGATGAAGGAGGCTACACTACACAACAGATCTTCAGTGTAGACAAAACAGCCTTATGCTGGAAGATGACATCTAGAACTTTGATTGCTACAGAAGTCAATTCTAGCTTCAATGAATAGGTCAATTCTCTTGTTAAGGGCTAATGTAGCTGGTGATTTTGAAGCCAATGCTTACTTGCCATTCTGGATAGTCTAGGGCCCTTAAGAATTACTTATAAATGGAACAAAACCTTCATGACAGCACATCTGTTTACAACAGGATTTACTTAATATTTTGAGCTTACTGCTGAGACCTATTATTCAGAAAAGATTCCTTTCAAAATATTACCGTTCATTAGCAATGTACCTGGTCACCTTAGAGCTCTGGTGGAGATATACAGTGAGACTTGTTTTCAGGCCTGCTAACTCAATATCCATTCTGTAGCCCATGGATCAAGGAATCATTTTGACTTTCAGTCTTATTACTAATTAAGTACATTTAATAAGGATATAGCTGCCACAGACAGCGATGCCTCTGATGTATCTGGGTAAAGTAAACGGAAAATTTTCTAGGAAGGATTCGCTATACCAGATGTCATTAAGAACAATGAAGAGTTATAGGAGGAGGTAAAAATAGCAACAGGAGTTTGGAAGGGGTTCGGAAGAAGTTGATTCTAGCCCTACTGGAAGATTATGTGGGGTTAAAGACCTAAAGAAGTAACTGCAGATGTGGTAGAAATGGCAAGAGTTAGAATTAGAAGCAGGGGCTGAAGATATGACTGAATTACTGCTATTTCATGATAAAATCTGAATAGATGAGGAGTTCCTTCTTCCCACGCCACTCAACCCCCAGTATTGGAGAATGAACTCAAGGGTGCTTTGCCACTGACTATATCCCCAGCCCATTTTATTTCTTATTTTGAGACAGGGTCGCACTAAGTTGCTTAGGGCATCACTAAGTTGCTGGCCTCAAACTTAAGATTCTTCTGCCTCAGTCTCCCCAGTCACTGGAATTATAGATACTACAAACCACCACCATGTTAAGAGGGCCAACTTAATACATGTGTATTCTTATTATAGACATGTGCCAAAGGTGCCCAGATTATTTTTTATTTTGAGAGTATTGCTAAGTTGCTGAGGCTGGCCTCTAACCTGTAATACTCCTGTCCCAGTCCACTGTGTATCTGAGATTATAGGTGTGCACCACCACGCTCAACTAGTTCTTTCTCATGAATGAGCAGAGAGTGACTGCTTGAGATGAAATCTAGTCCTGGTGAAGATGTTGTGAATATTGTTGAAATTTCACAAAAAATTTAGACTACTGCATAAACTGAGTTGAAAAAGCAATGGCAAGATTTGAGAGAACAGACTCCAATTTTGAAAGAAGTTCTAACTATGGGCAAATGCCATCAAATAGCATCACATGCTACAGAAAAACATTTTATAAAAAAAATCAATTGATACAGAAACTTCATTGATTTTTTTTTTTTTTTTTTGGTTTTTTTAATGGCCCCAGATATCCCAATCTTTAGCAACCACCACTCTGGTCAGCAGCCATTAATATCAAGGCAAGACCCTCCACCAGGAAAAGATTACAACTCAATGAGGGCTCAGGTGATTGTTAGCCATTTTTAGTGACAAAGTATTTTAAAAGTACATACATTTCTTTTTCAGATATAATGCTATTACACACTTAATAGACATAATGTACACACAACTGTCAATTCCACATCCCACATAGATGACAAGGATGAGATTCCTTGACTGGTAAAAGATTGACTGAAAGAAGTAAGGTGACGAAAAAAACCATAGAACGCAGAAAAGAGTTTCAAGATGCGGGGGTAGGATGGGCCCACAACCAGATGATCCTCCAAGTTTCTGACAGATGGCAAAAAGGCAAAAGGACAAAATAGCCCCGCATGTGCTTTATTTATATCATGTGCTTTATTTATACCGGGGGACTTCAAAGACCCTCCACTGAACATTC
The DNA here is from genome assembly GCA_028644305.1 of Xerus rutilus. NCBI lineage: Eukaryota > Metazoa > Chordata > Mammalia > Rodentia > Sciuridae > Xerus > Xerus rutilus. The sequence continues at coordinate 105,994,269 of CM053406.1, read as the reverse complement.
TTTCCCAAGGTAGGAAGAAGGCAGTCTTGTAGTCAGCAGGTTGACTGACATCTTGGCAGGTCACACCCGTCTCAGAGGGGCTGCAGCTACAGCAGGTCAGCCCTATCTCTAGTGCTGTGTGGGACTCTTGTGTGGTGGTCCACACACAGCCCACAGATGGCTCTCTACACACAACTTTTAAATGCACTAAGACACCAAAAAAATTGAGTGACTTGCTTTATTACAATATTCTCCTTACCACAATGGTCTGGAAACGGAACCCACAGTATCTCTAAAGTCTGACTATATTTGAGCACTGGCCACATGACACACTGTTTGCATCTAGTATACATCAGTGAATGAAAAACAGGCTAAAATTCCTACCTTGTAAAGTATATGTTGTAATAGGAAGAGGTAGCTGATACCCTCTAGGCAGAGTAATTAAAGACAGTGTACATATAGGAGGTGCTAAGTACTACAGGAATGTGATCCAGAGTATGGGTATGTAGGGTCAGGCAAGATGACTGTTTTACCAGAGCAGTCAGTGTGGGCCTTATTGAAAAGAACTTTGGAAGATTTAAAAGACTTGAAAGAAATTGTGAAGAGGATGTCCAGAGTACGTTTTTTAGGGACATCTTTCAATGCAAATGAACTAGGGTAGGATCCTCTCTGTATTGTGGGAATAGCAAGGAATCTGGGACATCCTGAGCAAAGTCACTGAGCGGGCAGAGGTATAGCCACATGCTACAGATCTGGGGGATATTAGAATTCCTACTTTGAATGAGGCAGTCTTGCATGAAGATGGACAGGATACATCCTTCTCTTTTCAAAGGTTCACTCTGGTAGCTAAGCTGAGCATAGAATTGAAACAAATGCTAGTAAGGCTGTAGGGAAAAGTATAGGAACTGGTGCTGTGCTCCAGGCTGGACATATGGAGGTCCCTTTACCTGGAGTGTGAGCGATGGGAATAGAGGAAGTGACTGGATTCTGGATCCACTCTGGAGATGAACTTTATAGAATTTCCTAATGGATTAAATCAGGAGTATGAGAAAAAGGGAGTTAAGGAGAACAGCCACAATATCAGACTATATAAAGTAGAGAGATGGAGCTACAAATGGTGAGAAGAGGAAAACTCTGGAAGGGGCATATAAGAATAGGGGACATGGCAGACACTCAGTGCAGGGGATGCAACCTGAGATGTGCACAAGAATTCAGGTGACAGCCAGGCACAGTGGTGCATACCTGTAACTCCAATGTCTCTGGAAGCTAAGGTGGAAAGATCCCAAGTTCAAGGCCAGGCTGGGCAATTTAGCAAGACCCTGCCTCAAAATAAAAATGAAAAGGGCTTGGGATGTAGCTTACTGGCAAAGCACCCCTGGGTTCAGTTTCCAGTACCATCAAAAAAAAAAGCAAGTTGACAGTGGGATAAATGAGTCCAGACATATTTAGGAGAAATGTATGGGCAGAAAAAGATTGGAAGATGACATCATAGAAATTATATTTAAAGCCTTGAGAACTAATGAGGTCACCAAGGGAATGATGGTTACTTAAGAGAAAGAGCACAAGGACTGAGACCTTAAGCCCCAGTATAAGTGATCTGATCAAACAACATTTCAAGAGCAGAATGCACAAACCTGGTGCTGCATCTAGAAGACACACAGACCAGGGAGTCCTAGACTTTCCTGTGCACAAAAATCACCTGGATGTCACCATAACCTGCAGACAGTCTGAATTCAAGCATAAGATTCTATATTTATGACAAGGCTGGTGCTGATGCTGCTAGTCAGCTGACCACACTTGTAGTAACAAAAACAGAGACAAGGCCAGGTGCTGAGGCGCACGCCTATAATCCCAAAGGCTAGGGAGGCTGAAGCAGGAGGATTCCAAGTTCAAAGCCAGCCTCAGCAAGGGCAAGGCACTAAGCAACTCAGTGAGACCCTGTCTCTAAATATAACACAAATTAGGGCTGGGGATGTGGCTCAGTGGTCGAGTGCCCCTGTACCCAAAAAAAGAACAGAGATGAGGATTCCCAGGCTGTTTGTGAGCATCTCTGGTAAGGCTTGCTAAATAAGCAATTCTTGGATTGAAGTACCCAACACATAATAGTGCAGGTCTATGGAGATGCCTGAGTGTTTTGTAACCCACCAGAAATTCTGATGTTCAACTAAATCACAACGACTAAGATTAGTGATGACAGAATGTCCAAGATGGGCAGGGATCTTAATCCACATTTAAGTGTATTTTCTGGCCCCTCAGGAACCCAAGACAGGGTTCCATTTTATAAGCCTATTCTAATTAGCAGCATCTGCTTAGAACACAGTATAACGAAAAAAATCTAAGGGTAAATATGGATTCAACAGGAATGAATATAATGTGGTAATATTGGCCTTCACCATGGCAAAGGAAGTAGTAGCTCTTAAATCTAAATGATGAAGGACCTTGATTTGGACAGACAAAAATCAGTTCCTAAAGATGGTTAAGCAGCAGTTGCAGAGTCTTATTTCTGTTTTAGTACATTTTTTTCAGCAACATAGAAAACGGAATAAGGGCTGGCAAGACTAACATAGGAAAATCAATTAGGATAGAAAAACCTAGCAATTGGTAAATGGGACAGTACATCTCCCTGGATGACTCCCACATCCTGGAATAATTTATTGGCTAAAGCAGGAAAAAACAGTTGTCAAGGATAAATTAATCACATAAAGGACTGCAAATATTGGAAGTGGCTAATCATCAAACCCCTGATTTAACTGGAACCAATTTTCAGAACTGGAAATTGATGGCTTTTTTTTGATAGATATGCTATACCAGGTACAACCCATCTCTATTTTTTTCCCCTACAACCATCTCACTGCCTCCTGTCCCAGATCTCTGGCTCTGCAGTGCCTCTTTCTCTAGAACAGTTTAAAGTACTGCCAACATTGCCCCAACCCACCACTAATTCTCACCAAGGAATTCTTAATGAAATCAACATAAAAACATGTTCCAAACATACCACCATAATCCCAGGGCTAGTAAAAACCAAAACCTTACAACTTCTCAGCAATTTAGAGATCATACCACAACACCGATGTGGTAGAAAGAAAAGACTAGTTTGGAAATGTGTCTCAGTTGACTCTCTGGGATTAGAAAACAAAATTTAGACATAGAATGCCATTACAATGGCATATAATAGCAACAGGCAGGCACATCTCTACCAAAGTTTGGGAAAACTCAGCAAACCACATCTGAAAACCCATTCATTTGTAGTCTGTCTAGTTCAATTCGGCCACATGATTATTTAGGAATAAGAACTGTCTATACAAAGACCACAGAATTTAGTAGTAAAAATGAGGCAAAGAAATCTTAAAAGAACTGCCTGATCCAGGCAATGTATGACTCATAAGTAAAGTTTAGGGTACACAAATAAAACTCCTAATACATTATTAGTCAAGAAGGCTAGCAGCAGTGAGCACAGTGGCCCACACCTATAATCCCGGCTACTCAAGAGGCTGAAGCAGAAGAATTGCACAACTGAGGCCAGCCTTGGCAACTTAGCAAGACCCTGTCTCAAAATAAAAAATAAAAAGGGATGGAGATATAGCTCAGTGGTACAGTGCCCCTGGGTTTAATCCAGGTATTACAAGGAATAATAAAAAAGAAGGCTGGTAGCACTGTTAAAAGAACTCTACACTGATACCATGCCTTGAATGTGAAGAAACACTTTTCAAACTCAGGAAATACCCATTTCTATGAAATTAAGCCCATACCTGAGAAACATCACAACTGTCTGTGATAGGACACCAAAACACACTGGCTTTCATCTCTGGCTTCCACTGCAGATGTAGAAAGCTGGAAACACTACTAACTGTCCTGATGACAATGAAATGCCAAATAATTTTAAAAAGCATAATTTTTCTTAAAATCTCAGAAAGCTACCCAAGTAGCCTCAAATGCAAGAAACAGATGTGAGTATCCTCTCATAGAAAGCAGAGCACAATGGAAGATGGAGCCACCATACAAGTGGATCAGAAGTATTTAGCTAAAATTACTTATGAACTGCTAAAGGACAATATAAAAGAATAGAACTCCTAGGAGATACAGGTAAAACAGTAGTGCAGAGTCAGGTGTAGTGGCACACGCCTGTAATCCCATCACTTTGGGAGGCTGAGACAGGAGAATCGCAAGTTCAAAGCCAGCCTCAGCAATGGCGGTGAGGCTCTAAGCAACTCAGTGAAAACTTGTCTCTAAATAAAACACAAAAAATAGGGCTAGGGATGTGGCTCAGTGGTTAGTTCAATCCACAGTAGCAAAAAAAAAAAAAAAATCATGGGAAATAAATCAAGGAAAGCCTACATAAATGATGAGGTATACTATGTTCATACATAGGCTTAATTGTTTAGCTGACAACTCTCTCTAAATTGATTTACAGATTCCCAGCATGATTTTTTTGTAGATACTCATAAGTCCCACAGGATTTCTTTTAGAAATTAGTAAGCAGATTCCATAATTTATATGGAAAGGTAAAGGAATTAGAATAGGGGAAACATTTTTGAAAAGAAAAAAAGTTGGAGGACGTATACTAATTTCAACACTTACTTTAAATCTGCAGTATTCTAGACAGTGTGCTATTATTAGCAAAAGGATTGATGGAACAGAGTAGAGATTTTTTTTTAAACCCATATACACACAGTCAAATGACTATGGAAGATAATCTTTAACACATGGTGCCAAAACAACTGCAGATATGCAAAAATTAAAAATAAAATGAACCTCAACAGTGCCTTTCTGCAATATGTCAGCTAAACAGGTAGCTCAGAATGCATTTTAGACCTCAATGCAAACCTAAAACTATAAAATTCCTAGGAGAAAATTGTTTATGATTCAGGATTAAAGATGTTAAATACTAGAACAAAAACAATAAAGAAAAAGTAATAAGCTACATTTCATCAAAATTAAAAACTTCTGCCTCTTCAAAAAATACTATAAAAAGAATAAAAGGGTAAGCTACAGCTGGAACAAAATATCTGCAAAACATCTGTCCAATAAAGGACTCATATCCAGACTCATATATAAAGCACTCTCAAAACTCAAAAATAAAATATTTTTTTAAATTAAAGGCAAAATACCTGAACATTTATCAAAAAAGATAAATGAATGGTAAATAAGCATATTAATCACCTATTAAAAGGAAAAAAGGCAAGAAAACAATTCCAACTATAGCACAGATATACAACTAGACTGTTGTTTGTTGCTGGTAGGAATGCAAAACATTACAGGCACACTGACAGTTTAGCAGTTTCTTACAAAGATAAATATACACTTACCTGATTCAGTAATCCCACACCTAGGCATCTGCCTAAGAGAACTTTTTAAAAATTAACATTCATCCAAAAACCTAAGTCAGTATTAATAGTGGCTTTATTCAAAACAGCCCTGTATTAGTCAGCCTTTCATCACTATACTGAAATACCCAACACAAACCAATGTGAAGAAAGGTTTATTTAGTTCACAATCCAGAGGTTTAATGTCCAAATAGCATACAGCACAGGCTCTGTGGCAAAGGCGACCCCTTAGATGTGCCACCTCATGGCAAAGAGCAACAACAGAAGCACCAGCAGGAACAAGGTTATATCTTGAGCCAGGAAGCAGAAGATGGGAGAGCCAAATTCAGGCTTTTCTAATCCTCTCAGAGTCCCACAAGAACTACCTACCCAGGCTACCTCCTCGCCATAACTTAAGGCCTACCCACTAGGCCCCATCTCCCAAAGGTTCTATCACTTTCCAAAAGCACCACCCTGTGGACCATGGCTTTAATCAAAATATACCCTAGGGGACACTCATACCACACCCAAACCAAAGCAAGTCCCAAACTGGAAACCATTCAAATGCAGTACAACTGGTAAATGGATAAACACTATACTAGCAAAAAGATGGACAACACAGATGAACCTGAGATTTATTATACTAAGAAAGTATAACCAAGGTATCTCAAAAAAAAAAAAAAATCCACATATGTGAATGGTTTACTGGAAAATAAGCCAAACATGGCAACAAGATTATTCTGTAAAATAGAGTCGTCATGGGGCTGGGATTGTAGCTCAGCGGTAGAGCGCTTGCCTCGCATGCGTGAGGCCCTGGGTTCGATCCTCAGCACCACATACAAAGCAATAAAATAAAGACATTGTGTCCATCTACAACTAAAAAAAAAATCTTTAAAAAAAAAAAAAATAGAGTCGTCATGACCCACCTTTATTAGCTGCTACACAGGTTCAGTTATTATAACTTAATTTCAAATAATGAGCTACTTTCTGACATGTGGTTTTATCATAGGAAGTTCTAGGCTGGTATGCTGTCAGCAATATTGGCTTTAGTGTTCTTGCTCTAGAACTCCAAAGGCAGTGAGTGGTTTTCAACTTTGCTGTACATAGGAATCACATGGAGATTTTTAAAAATGAGAATGTGTGGTCCAATCCTGAGACCTTCTCATTGGATTGATAGAAAGTATGACCTAAACATTGAGTAAGTTACTGATTGGTTGGCTATCTATTCATTTTTGAGACAAGGTCTCACTATGTTGCCCAAGCTGGTCTCAAAGCCTGGATTCATTTTTGAGACAAGGTCTCACTATGTTGCCCAAGCTGGTCTCAAAGCCTGGACTCAAGGAATCCTTCTGCCTCAAGCATCCAGCCAAGGATTTTTTTTTAAATCCATAGGTAATTTTAATGTGTAGCAAAGTTTGGGAATTACTACTACATTCAAGAATTGCTCGCATCTATCTGGTCCAAGATGGCCTACCACACCTGCATTCCAAACAGTGGGAAAGAGAAAAGAAGCTTTCTATTCACCCTCTAGCCAATTACAGAGCCACACTTGGTTGCAGGAGATACTGATAAAGGTAAATTTTATTTCAGACAGCCATACATCCAGATAAAAATTCTTTCCTTAGGGAAGAAGAGGAAAGCAGGTATTGAGAGATAACTTGCAATTTTTCCTACCATCATCCTTTTCTTTTTCAAACAGAAGCAGCCACTCTTGGCAAAAGTACTAATGCTTGGATTTGGAGACAAAACTCATCAACAGGCTTTTCGTACTTTGCCAGGTATCTTATCCACATGAAGATGAAATCAAAGATTGTACAAAATCATCAGAGGAAGAGCCAAGCTAGACAACAGGTCAGAACGCAAATACCTGAATTTTCACCTGGGGATGGTGTTGGGAGGAATAAATTGGCCAAAGGAGAGCAGGACTATCAAAATTCCATGTACGAGTTTCAATTGACTGACTACATGAAACATTCACAACACAATATAGAAAAACTTCAGAAAGTTTGCAGGATTTTGTTTGTTTGTTTGTGGTGTCAACTCCTTATACTTGCTTGGAAAGCACTCCGCCACTGAGTCACATCTCCAGCCCCAAGACAGAAAAACTTCAAAGGAAGGGGTCTTCCTCTAAATTCCCCCAAACCCTGGACCTGAAAGCATTTTATTAAACAACTTTTTCTGACTTTTCATTGCAGATTTGTTTGGTGCTGATTTTGCATACAGGCCCATTTTCCAAAAGAAATCCAATTATAATTTGATCATTATGCATCTTGGGCGCTGCAGTTAGCCTACGTGAAATAAAATTTACAGAAACTTATGAAGTGACAAGTTACCTTAGAATGTGATAACAAACTATTTATACATAGCTCAAGTTCCACATGATAAACCTGGCATTAACTGAACCATTTCTTTACAGAAAAATCACATCTATGACATCCTAGTATTACATACTGTTCACAGATAAAAAATAGTGAAGTTTGGGAGGCTAAAACAGGAGAATAGCAAGTTCAAAGCCAGCCTTAGTAACAGCGAGGCACTAAGCAACTCAGTGAGACCCTGTCTCTAAATAAAACACAAAATAGGGCCAAGGATATGGCTCAGTGGTCAAGTATCCCTGAGTTCAATCCCTGGCACCAAAAAAAAAAAAGTAAAGTTTGGAAAAATTAAGTAATTTGCTTAAAGTCAGAGAACTCAGAAATAGGATTTCTAGATTTGAACTGACGGTCAGACTTCAAGTCACATATCTTTCATTACACCACAAAGCATTCCATATATTATATGGCTGTTATTACTCTGTAAGTTTTTGTCTCTGTTATTTTCTCCTCCTGTTCCAGTTCTACCATCCCACTTACCCTGCTTCTCTCCTACTAGAAAAGGTCCTTCCCTGTCTGCCATAAACCAATGCTATGCACATAAGACCTCACAGAAGGGAAAAAAAAGCAGGCAGGGAAGAGAGGGCCTCCTGGACCACCACCTTCCAACAGTCCTCTGCAGAGCCTCGGCCTAAGTCAGAAGCACACAAATCTTCCGCTACTGCTCAGCACACACTTAGGCCTGGCTTCTCTGGAATTCTCACTAGTAATTTTGGTGTTTAATTAGTCTAATTCAGGCATTCCTTAATTTCACACTGAGCATCTATTTTCTCTCCAGTATCTCTGCCTCTGCTCTTTTTTTCCCAACCATTTGGATAGCCATTTCTAAGAAATTTAGAAAACATTCTAAATTCCATTTTCATCATCTCACTCCCTAATCAAGATCACCAAAAGCTCCCTATTACCAATTCACATTGAAAAATCTCCAGTGTTATTATGAGGAGACCATTCAATATTTTCTTCAACACTACTAGACAGCACTGAGTTTACCTGATATCTGCACTAAAGGACAGGCTGTAAAACAGTAAAATTTGTAATGGCTTCTGAGGCAATCAGCTGTTTGTTACAGTAGTTTCATGCTAAGGTTTTTTGGTTTTGTTTTTTAAATCTTCTAAGGAACTTTTTAAAAACCTCTATGTTTAAGTATATGTAGGAAAGTGCAGAAATCATAACAAATGTTCACAAAGCAAAACTGAACAGACCTGTGCTGCCGCAGTCCAAATTCATAGTAGATTAAGAAGCAGCAGTCACAGAACTGACTGAAAGGGGACAGCCACATTATATTTCACTTACATGTTACTTTCCTTTGTGTACCATAGAGGACACTTAGGATACAGATTTGGAACTCAAGACAAACTTTCTTTAGAGAAATTGATAACACTGCTCTGCGGGGAAAATAAATCCTCTCTTTACATTGTATTTTTTAAATAAAGACAAAAATATAAGAAATAAAAAATATTTTAAAAACTCTTAAATAATTTCTTAATGAGGACACATGTATGTAGAAGTGATAAGAAAAACAACCATCCAAACCACCCCTCCTCCAAGAAAAGGCAAAAGACAGAACTGGAAATGCAGAGAAAAACAAGTGTAAGTGACAAAACATAATCAAAAGTTACTAAAGAGGGGCTGGAGTTCTGGCTCAGTGATAGAGCACTTGCCTCGCATGCGTGGGTCACTGGGTTCGATCCTCAGAACCACATAAATAAATAAAGGTATTGTGTCCATCTACAACTAAAAATTTGTCTTTAAAAATTACTAAAAAGAAAAATGCAATTCAAGTAACTAAGATTTCTCTTTACTAGCTGTAAAAATTAAAATAAAAATAAAAACACAGACACCAATATCAAGCAAACAAACAAACAAAAAAACCGGGCACAGTGGCACACACCTGTAATCCCAGCACTTTGGGAGGCTGAGACAGGAGAATCACCAGTTCAAAGCCAGCCTCAGCAACGGCGAGGCACTAAGCAACTCAGTGAGACCCTGTCTCTACATAAAACACAAAATAGGGCTGGGGATGTGGCTCAGTGGTCAGGAGCCCCTGAGTTCAATCCCCAGTACCAAAAAAACAAACAAACAAACAAACAAAAAAACTAAGATCATTCTTATCTCTGCTAGGGAGGTGGGAAGGGGCCAGGCTCATACACTGCTGTCAGGAAATGTAAAAGTGAACAGCCTTCTGAGAAAGCAATATGGCAACATCTATTACAATTAAAATATGTAATACACTCCAACACAAGAATTTTTCTCATAGAAATAAATCCAATAACCCGTTAAGGACCTATGTTCAGGGGAGTCTTTATTGTAACACTGCTGTAGCAACAAAAAGAAAATAGAAAAAAACTAAAGCAGAAATGAAAATGAAGTAACAATCAATAGGAAACTAAATTCCTATCTACTAACAAAAGGTTGAAAAAATAACCTGCTGAACAAGATTTGTTATACAATCATTAAAAATTATAAATGACTGTTTATGTACTATGACTTGAAATGCATTTAAATAAAAATAAATAAATAAATAAATAAATAAATTATAAATGAACATATATTAGCAAAAGTTTTAATATGAAAATATCATCACTAGCTCCACTGCAGGTAAACAGATGACAGTAGTCCCCCCTTATTGGGGGACAGGGTATGTTCCAAGACCCCCAGTGGATGTCTAAAACCCCATGATGTCACTCCTTTCAGGGGATCCCTTGCTCAAGTGTTTATATAAATTCAACACTCTGATGGAACAAAATGAGAATCACATTTCCCATTCATGTCTTCCCTCATAAATTTAATGCCTTTTCCATCTTAACTAAGCACTTAACACACACTGTAGCTGAAATTTTGCAGATTGAGGTGCAACAGTAAAATTAGCATGAATTTTTCTTTCTTCAAAGTTCAGAGGATTCCATCTTAGTATGAATCTTAGCAACCTAAGCATCCAATCTTGTTTCTCTTGTTTCTTAGTAAATTGAGAAATTTCACATTTTCTTTTTTTTTTTTTTGGTACCAGGGATTGAACTCAGGGGCATTCGACCACTGAGCCACATCCCCCAGGCCTATTTTGTGTTTTATGTAGAGACAGGGTCTCACTGAGTTGCTTAGCGCCTCGCTGTTGCTGAGGCTGGCTTTGAACTCGCAATTCTCCTGTCTCAGCCTCCCAAAGTGCTGGGATTACAAGCGTGAGCCACCGCGCCGGCTCACATTTCCATTTAAACCAAGCACTTTGTGACCATTATTAAGTAAAATAAGGATTATTTAAATACAACTTTTATAATATCACACTCCTCAATTAATCTGATAATTGAGGTGACTAGTAAGTGACTAATGGAAATAGTCCAGTGTACATGTTGTATAGATAATTTACATCCCCTGAGAACAGGGCAGCATGAAATTTCATCACACTTTTCAGAATGGTGCACAATTTAAAACTTATGATTTCTAGAATTTTCCATTTAATAATTTCAGACCACAGTTGCCCACAGATAAATGAAAAACAAAGTGAAAACACAGACAAGGGGAGATTAATCTGTCTCATAACATACGAATGCGTATATAAACAGATGCATACTTGTGGGAACAAAACTGAAAGAATGTACTAGAATTTTAAGTTTCCATATCTCTTGAACCAGCAGTCCAACTTCCAAACATTTATCCTACTAATATAATGGCATGACAATCCAAAGATATATGTGCAGGCTGGGGATATAGCTCAGTTGGTAGAGTGTTTGCCTCACATGCACAAAGCCCTAGGTTCAATCTCCAGCACTACCACCAAAAAAAAAAAAAAAAAAGATATATCTGCAAGTGTTTTTAATGGGTATGGGGGCCGAAAATAATGTAGTCTGAGAAAAGGAAAGTTTTTCCCCCACCTCCCCCAACAGATGCCTTCCTGATGCTAATCACAGAAAGGGAGGAGCAGACAAGGAGTGTATCACCACACTGAGATGATAATCTTCAGCCAGAACACAGGACCCTTGACCCAAGGGCTCAACTCCCTGACTATCTCATTGATAAAAACAAGCCTCAAATTCCTAAGGGCCCAGGAGAACCGGGAGAACTGGCAGGTTTTTTTCACTAGACCACCTCCCTAAAAATAACCTATAAAGACCCAGTCCCTTTCTTTCTTCAGTGGCTCATTTTCCACAGGGAATATGGGTCCACCACCTACACAGATGAATCCTGCTCCGGAATAAAGCCTAAAATGACTTGCATAGTTTACTGCCACCATGGTCCTTTTGTCCTTCTGCGCTTTCAGTTTTCACAACAGCGTGCATTTAATAGATAAAATGCCTACTAATAATAAAATGATTAAATAAAGTCTACACAGTGATACAGACTTGAAAAACACTGTGGTTCTGTCACTGACCTGAAAAGATAGCAAGTTTAAAGTATAAAAATCAAACTGAAGACAGCTTTTCTGTATATTTGTAGTATTTCATAATAAAATAGAAAAAATGGTGGGGGAAAATGAGATGGTTTGCCTTTTCCTGAATAAGAATCTCAAAGTCTGGATAGTTAAGCCCTACCCACCTCCACTCCCATCTCACCTTATCTGACCTCAGCCAGTTTATCCACCTACTCAGCTCATGTATCTTTTCCCTCTATAAAATCCAATGGTTTCATCTCTTCTGTTCTCCTGTCCTGATACAAATACAATATTTAGACCACATATTTAATTTTTTAAAGTTACCTTTTATCTCATTACTATAGTTCATTTTTGTCTGTTCCTGTGTTAGAAATCTGTTTTCCTACACTACAATCCATTTAATTTTAAAGAAGGAATACCCTTCTTTATTTAAATATACTGTATCCTAGTACAGTTATAAATCCAGGTGATCAAGTTCCAAAGGACAAATTTGTTTTAGAATCTCAAAATTCCTTTATTATTTTGTGTGTAAGTAAAGAGACAAATGGAAATAACATATCACAGCACTATGTTTACCCTCTTTCCCAATTATTCTCTCTTGAAAAATATGGAATACTTCCCTATTATTCAGTGGATCACTATGGTCCACTATCTGCATTTGTATGGCCTGGAAGCTAAAAATAGTATTTACTTTTTTTTTTTTGGTACCCAGGATTGAACTCAGGGGTACTTCACTGAGCCACATCCCCAGCCCTATTTTGTGTTTTACTTAGGATCTCACTGAGTTGCTTAGCAACTCACCATTGCTGAGGCTGGCTTTGAACTCTCAATTATCCTGTCTCAGTCTCCCAAAGGGCTAGGATTACAGGCGTGCGCCACTGAGACAGGCATTTTTTTTACATTTTTAAAAGATTAGGAAGGAGTGAAAAAGAAAATGTTTTGTGACACATGAAAAGTATATGAAATTCAAATTTCAGCATCCACAAAGTTTTACTGAAACACAGCCAAACTCATCCATTTCATCATATATTTTATTCATATTATCTAACGATGTTTTTGCATCATAAAGACAGTTGAGTATGGGGTGAAAGGACAAAAGAAACTGTCTTTACAGGAAAAATTTGCCACCCCTTTTCTATATCATACAACATAATCTTCATAGTTTTTTAATTTTACCAAAACATTCTCCCCCTTTTCCTTCTATATTCAATATAAAATTCCCTTAATAATCTGTCTCTGGGCAAGCACATTCTTAATAGTCTTTAGGAAGGCACTACCTCCTGGTAATTTCCTTAATCGCATTCCTGGTCACCCATGAACAGGAAGCCAGAAAGAAGCGCTTACACATTTAAATGTTATAAATTAACATATCAAAAACAGGACCCAAATCTCATCCGCCTCCATCTCCCTCCAAAGTCAAGCCTAAAGCGGCTGACTGCCCAATTAATGTCTTTCAAACTACCTTACCTAAGAATTGCGCTGTTATGTGCTGCTGTTAAAATCCCTAGTAGCCAAACAAGCAAAGAAGAAAAGTTAATAAATGTATTTTTCTCGAGTTTAATCTTCAAGTGGTTAGTTACCAGGGAGAGAGAAGAAAAGCAAAGTCAGAAAAAAAATCAAAGGATCAGTAAAACATAATTTTAAAAATAGGCCTATTGTAATTAGCATGTGTGATCGATCATGTTTTCTGCAACAGTAGTTTCTGACAAAAGGTTAAATACAACACGGTGTAAGTAGAATCACAGAACTTACACAGGAACAAATAGAACCACATTTTCCCTAAACACTAAAATTTGCTTCTCTCTTTCAAACATTATGCATGCTACTATGGAAGGCAAGAAGAGGCAACCTACCTTTGCTACCAGCATTGTCAAACTCCTCCCAGCATTAACTCCTCCCCAACCCCACCTACCTCTACCAGCAGACTTCCCCAGCCTCATCATCATCCCCTTCTTCTAAAATCAGACCTGCGAAGCTTCCAGTAGCGGGAGGGCAAAACAGAGAAACTATGGTGCAAAAGTCTAGTGTCTCCCTCGCAAGTATCGTGTACTATTACGGAAAAACTTAAGTCAGCCTCGAAAGTGGAAAGAAGACCGGCCTTGGCGCTCGCTCAGTTAACGAGTTTCACTGAGCGCTTGCTGCGGTCGGACACCTTGCGAAGAGCTAAGGATACAAAGGTGAGCGGCAGTCGCGATATCCGCTGTAGTAGCTTCCATCCCAGAAGAGAGGTACATAATTTCGATAAAGCTCGCCAAGAAGGGGCAAGACAAGGGGCATTTGAAGGCTGCCGTGGGAAAAGCCTACCTACTCCTTAAACATTAAAAGGCTAAACCTCAACTAGTCGGAAGTGACGTGCCAGCTGAGACCCGCAGGTCCGCCACGCAATTGGCCACCGCCTCAAATAACCACCCTCTCCCCAGACTGACCCAAAGAGAGGATAAGTGTGGCCGAAAGCTCACAATCCGGTCGTCGGCGACTCCCAGCCCCACTGGAACCAGCATAACCTCGCCAGAGTCCAGGCCCGCAACCTGGACAGAACAGCTTCGCCAACCTGGGCGCCGCAGCGGCGCCCTGCGAGCAATGGGCTTCAGCGTTCCACCACGCGCATGCGCGGTCCTCTATCTCCGGAGGATTTCTCGGGTCACCTGGACGCCGGCATTTCAGCTACCTGCCGCTCCGGATACCTTCTCACTCTTGACGACTCCTGCTGGTCCTCAACTCCGGCCCCCCTCCTTCCTATTCCGCAGGCACCGCTAAGCCCTCGCGCAGTCGCCCGCCGACACCCCGCTTCCACTGACACGAGTCTTCGCGCAGGGCCGCTTCCGCTTCCGGCGAGTATTGTGTGTCGCGCTGCGGGGCGGGGGCGAGGGGAGGAGGAAGGAGGGAGGCAGCGCTCCGGCGGCTCCGCGCCCCGCACTCCCGGACCCGAAGCCGGGAAGGTAGGTGCTGTCCCGTTGCCGCGCCTAGGCCGGGTGCCTGCCCACGCCGGCCGGCTCCGCACGTCGCGTCCCAGCGCTCGGCGACTGCGTCACTGGCCCCCCGCACGTAACCACAGCTGCCTCCGCCCGCCTAGGGCCCGGGCGGACGTTTTGCCGCCCCGGCGACGTCAGCGCGTCCGGCGTTGCTTGGCTACCCCGCTGTTCCCCCGTCCCGTTGCCGCTCGTCTCCCCGGGTGAAACTGACGCCGTCACCGCGGGTCTCGGCTGCGTCAGAGCAGCAGGCATCCCACCTTCACGTCACACCTCTTCCTCACCTGGACACGCATCCCTCCCTCCCCGCCAACCTCGACGTTTCCTCTTTCCCTTCTCCAATCCCCCTGCCAGATATGGCGGAGACGATGGAGATGGGGGTGGGACAGAGTTGTGGACCACCCTCATGAGAGGGTCACAAGGTGGAACGTGAACAGTAATAGAAACAAAATGAGGACGTCCCTGAAGTTTGCCCTTCTACTGAGACATGAGGAATAGAGAGGAAGGACCAACCCAGAGACACTCAGGGCCTGAATCTGGCTGTCCTCTCCACTCCTCTCCATTCCCCAAGTTCCAAGTCCTCTGTTCTTCCCTAACTCATTCCTCATTTCTCTTTCCCACCACTTTGCCAGTCTGGATCCATCCTGGTCCCTAAATGTGCATACAATTCAGTTCATCCAGGTGAGGAGGCCTCCTAATGTCGAAAAGACTGGGGAAGGAGCTGACTAGTCAAAGTTGGATTCTAATGAGTGGAGAAAAATCATCCAGCTGAACTTCTCTCTTGATATTGAGGGAAGAAATTATGGTCCAAATAATTTACCAGCTCCTACTCTAAATTAAACACCTCTCACGTTGATATACAGAAATAATTGTTAATCCAACTCATTACACGGCCACTTCTCTGTCAGTGCATAAACCTACCCTATTTCCTTCCTTTGGTGGGTCTCTTGGGTGCAAGGTGGAGGGCAGAGGAGTTACAGGAATAGAGAAATCAGGAGCAGATAAATTTTTATATACTTCATGTATAAAAGTATTGATGTTTTAGGGATGGAGTAAGGGACCAGCTTTCTGTTTTATAAATCATCATGATGCATTTCCAACACTGAGGCTTCACCTGAAGGAGATTTGATTGTCTCTTTATTTCTTTTTTTCTTTTGGTACAAGGATTGAACTCAGAGGCACTCAACCACTGAGCCACATCCCCACTCTACTTTGTATTTTATTTAGAGACAGGATCTCACTGAGTTCCTTAGCACCTTGCTTTTGCTGAGGCTGGCTTTGAACTGGCCATTCTCCTGTCTCAGCCTCCTGAGTCACTGGGATTACACTGCGCCTGACTACTTTTCTTCTTGTAATTCCCAAACACTCCAAAGACAATTAATTGCAGTCCAAGGAATTAGTTATCAATAGCTTTTTTGAAGTCTAGTCACTGCTGAAAATTTACAATAGACTTTAAAGCTCTCTCCCCAAATAAGTTATTGTCCTAGGCTCAGTGGTATATTCTTTAATAGACTTGCTATATATTTATCACTTTTCAGCAGTTCCTGATATTCAAATGTACACAAGTAGAAATGAGAGGTGTGTGAAATATTTCATTCCAAGAAGAGGGCACACTTCTTCCTCCAGGTTAGTCCAATAAAAGGAAGAATAATTTCAAACATTCCTAAAAAGAGGAGATTGTTACCTTTGCCTAGCTCATTCAGTTTATCATCCTTTGAAATAGAAGAATGACAGAATCAAGCTAAAACTCCAATGAACTCTCCTGTGACACTAAACTTTAAAATATACCTAATTTAAGAAATCTTAATACCTTGATTTATTGTCACTTTTCCCTTCCTATGCTCCTTTCCTGTTTGTTGGGATAATATCTCAAACTAGGAAGCAATGATCTGGAACTACTATTTCTAAGACACAAGTAGGGTGAGCCTGGACCAGAAGTATGTTGGGCTGGAGTTCAAGGAAACCTCTGTTTCTAACAAGAGAAAACAGAACTAAGAAAGAAGAGAGATGAGGGTTGTGTGTCAGTTTGCTGAAGAGGGGGAAAAATAAAAAATAGATCAATGACTGAGAGTCATCAAGTTGAGAAATGGAGAAAAAGAGGTTGAATCTAGTGGAAGAGAAGATGGAAAATACCAAGATGGGGTTAAATCTAGAGTTAAAGTTTAACCTGGGGATAAGTATCAATCCAGGATGCAAATAAAAATTCATCCTCCAACTAATATTTTTCCTTTCTCTGTCTCTGTGCCCATCTCCAAGTTAAATAATGGCAGAGACAAGTCTGTTAGAGGCCGGGGCCTCTGCAGCCTCCACAGCTGCTGCTCTGGAGAACTTACAAGTTGAGGCAAGCTGCTCTGTGTGCCTGGAGTATCTGAAGGAGCCTGTCATCATTGAATGTGGGCATAACTTCTGCAAAGCTTGCATTACCCGCTGGTGGGAGGACCTAGAGAGGGACTTCCCTTGTCCTGTCTGTCGGAAGACATCCCGTTACCGCAGTCTTCGGCCTAATCGCCAACTAGGCAGTATGGTGGAAATTGCCAAGCAGCTCCAGGCTGTCAAGCGGAAGATCCGGGATGAGAGCCTCTGCCCCCAGCACCATGAGGCCCTCAGCCTCTTCTGCTATGAGGACCAGGAGGCCGTATGTTTGATATGTGCAATTTCCCACACCCACCGGGCCCACACTGTCGTGCCATTGGACGATGCTACACAGGAATATAAGGTGGGCAACCAGACACCTGATGCCAATGTGGGAAAGAAGGAAGGAGCAGCAGAGGATGGCATACTCTTTAGGTAGAGGAACTTAAGTTCCTGAGGACAAGACTATATCTGGTCCTCATATAGTCCCCTCAAGCTATGTAAATGGGGGTACACAGTACATCTAATCAATTGTCCTCTACATGAAGAGCAGTACCCCAGAATTTCTGACTTTTACAACACATTTGAATCATGGATGAATATTTGGTATGTGTGTTCTTGGAATATATTGTATTTTTCATAAGTGAGTGAAACCGTTGGCAAAGATCAGACTTGGGAAGAACTGAAAAGTATTCTGGTTTCTTCATTCTGCCTCCCTGCTCAGGATACTCCTTGTTTTCCCATTGGTATTGGGTATAGGTAACATTACTTTAGACTGATACTAAGCTGAACTAGTCTGTTGTTTGCATCTTCCCCAGATAATGGGTAACATGGCATCTGGTCTGACTTACTGCTGGGACACAGGGTAAATGTCTGAGTAATAGAAACTAAAGATTTTAGTGACTTCATTACATACTTTACTTATATTAATGAAATCTTGAAGCAAGAGATTTGAGGTAATTTATAATATGTAATATAATATATATATTAATCAAGTTATTTTTAAGTGGTTAGATTTGGATAGGAGTACAGATTTAAAGAAGGGTATCAGGGTACAAAAGACTTTGGGCTGAGAATATAGCTCAGTGGTAGAGTGTGTGTTTAGTATGCACAAGGCCTTGGTTTTGATTCCCTAGCACCACCAAAAAAAATTTTTTGGCAATAATAGGCAGTTAGTTATCCATAAGAAAATAGATAGGGTTGGGGAAGGACACAGAGTTGATGAGAGCTAGACACCTATCTCAGATTCAGTGGGAGGAAGGTGGATGAGCATGGAAGCAGGGTGAGTTAGGGCTGAGCTGTGGCAGGAAGGAGGGACCTGTAAGAAGGGAGTTGGATCCTCTACAAAGGGAGTTGGATCAAGAAGTGGTAAAATGGATAGAAAGCAAACAAACGGTTTAAAGCAAATGTGTTGGAGCTGGGGATATGGCCCAGTGATACAGCACTTACTTAGTATATACAAGAACTTGGGTTTAATTCCCAGCACCACAAAAAAATAATAATAAGATTATTTTTTAACAAATGAGTTAACCTCGGAGCAATGGATATACCAGCCAACCTCAAATGTCACCTCTCCCACTTCCTCCCCACCCCTCAGGAAAAACTGCAGAAGTGCCTAGAGCCCCTGGAGCAGAAATTACAGGAGATCACTCGATGCAAGTCCTCTGAGGAGAAGAAGCCTGGGGAACTCAAGGTAAAGTCAGACAATCCCGTTCGTGTTGCTCTAGAGTATTTGTAAATGAAGGAATTAACTACACATTGTTTAATCCACCAGTTCTAATTTGTTAAAAAAAAAATGCTATTCTCTCAAAAATGACAATAGTTTATTATGCTTTATTACACTTCATTATTTGTACTTAAATTACTTATCATGAATTAAGAATTGAGAAGGATGTAAACAATGAAGGATAGACAAAACATCTAACTTCTGGTAAGTTGAGGGAGTTCTTGTCTTTTGGTCTCATTTTTTTCATAAAGCAAGGAAAGAGATTGCTGAGAATGTAGAGATAGGAATTTCTTTGAGGAGAGAATTTGGAAGGTTCACAGGGGAAAGAGAGTAAAGGAACTGGTCAGGCGCTCCTAAAACTATATGGTGACATCAGGACCACATTCTAGTAACTCAAGTAAGGCAGAAAATGTAAATTTGTTCCTAGGATGTCCTTCCCCTCCCATCCTTCACCTATAGAAGAATCTGTCCATCTTTCATTTAGGATAAAAGCTACTTCCTATGAGGATTTTCTTGGCTCTTCAGACATTAGTTTTATTAAATTTCATGCAATTTTGCATCTTTTTCATAGCATTACCTTCTTTGTAGAATGGTATTTTAGTGTCTGAGTTATTTCTTCTGTTGGGTGATAATCAATCAATAGTAACAAATATAACTAATAGTCCTGTGCATTAATTCATTGGGTGTCCATGGCATTCCAAATATACAAGGTCATACTAAATCTTAGGGTTCTGCCCAAGTTGGAGGTCTAAGAGTTCAGGCCAGACTTGAGACAAGTAGAATATAGAAAAGTTACATGACAAAGAGAAGATCCTGAGGACATCTTTAACGTGGGTATTTTTTTTTCTTTTTTTTCTTTTTTTTTTTTTTTTTTTTGGTACCAGGGATTGGACACAGGGACACTCAACCACTGAACCACATCCCCAGCCCTATTTTGTATTTTATTTAGAGATAGGGTCTCACTGACTTGCTTAGCGCCTTGCCATTGCTGAGGCTGGCTTTGAACTCGTGATCCTCCTGTCTCAGCCTCCCAAAGTGCTGGGATTACAGGCGTGCACCACTGCACTCAACATTAAGATGGGTAATTTTAGATACTCTGTAAGGTAAAGATTATTACCCCCAGTTTACACTAGAGAAAAAGCAACTTTTTTTAGTCCAATATCATGTATCCAGTAAGTGGTGAAACCAGGGATACTAGTTCTTTGTAGATTAGTAAATATTTATTTAGCTCCTGGTGTAGGCCATCATAGAACAATGATGAACAAAACACAGCCAGGTGCAGTGGCACATGCCTGTAACCCCAGCACTTTGGGAGGCTGAGATAGGAAAATCATAGGTTCAAAGCCAGCCTCAGCAACAGCGAGGCACTAAGAAACTCAGTGAGATGCTATCTCTACATAAAACACAAAATAGGGCTGGGGATGTGGCTCAGTGGTTGAGTACCCCTGAATTCAATCCCCAGTACCAAAGAAACAAAAACACAGTCCCTGTCCTCCTTGAGCTTAAAGTCAGGTGGAAAAAATGGATAATGACATAACACGAAAAGCAAGTTCATAAGAAGATAACATAGGTAAGGCACAGTGGCACACATCTACAATCCCAGCTATTAGAGAGGCTAAGGCAGGAGGATCACAAGTTCAAAGCCAGCCTGGACCTTGAGACCCTGTCTCAGAATAAAAAGGGCTGACATATAGCTCAGTTGTAGTGCATCCTTGAGCTCAACCCCAGTACCAGATGAGGGGTGGGGAGAGGAGGAAGACAGCATAGAAATCTGACCTTGCTAAAGGTTTCCAGAAGAAGTAATGAGTATTTAGAGTTAAAATTCAGGTATCACCAGAAATTACACGTGGGTTTTTAAAGTATAAACACTAATTTAATAATGAATGATAATATTTCAACAGAAAGCAATTATTATTACTTTAGTTCTTTATATATTTTAACAAAGCAAACATTTGGATTTTTAAAAATTTGAACTAATTTTTATCACAAAAATAAACTTTTTTCAAAAGTTCTTTGTTCTTTTGGAGGGTTCCTGAGAAATTTAAACTATATGAAAATGGAGCTTATTCCCAGTCATTGATTTTCCTCTTCCTGTTGATCACCTCCTTGAAGGTAAAGGATGGAGAGGGAAAATAAAAATTTAAAACCTAATGCTTGAATAGAACTAAACAGTATTTTTAAATTGTAAATTATGTCATTTCAATGGTCTGAAACTACCACAGAAAACATTCACCATTTGAATTCTTCTTCCCTTTCCTTCATCCCCACCTCCAAAGTCAGACTCAGTGCCCCTTTTAAAAAT
This sequence comes from Xerus rutilus, assembly GCA_028644305.1. NCBI lineage: Eukaryota > Metazoa > Chordata > Mammalia > Rodentia > Sciuridae > Xerus > Xerus rutilus. The sequence goes on along the minus strand of CM053406.1, from coordinate 105,972,903 downwards.
AGTTGGTAGGGGCTGGGAGTATAGGTATCCCCAGCACAGTGAAAAACAAGTTTGTAATTAATTATACTAAAATGAAAGTATAGATGAAATAACCTATCTACATAATTTTAAATAGACTATTATATCCTAATGTAATATAATATACTGTAGACATATTTATAATAAAATGATGTATGTATGATGATGTATAAGTATTTGGGTATGATTACCCTGAAAGACACTGTAGCATAGTTGTCAGACTGAGGCAGATGTGGGATAATGTGACTCAAATTCTACAAATAGCTTAGCTCTTGGTGACATGATTTTTCAAAATAATAACTTTTGCTAAAGTTCTAAGAAAATCCAGTCCTAATGAATTTTGTGTAGTCATTCCTGAAATATTCAGGAATATTTAAACCATGTAAGAATTCCTCTGCGTTTTTACATAAAATGACATTCGAGTCCATATCTACATTTTTAGTATCCAGCAGAACATAGAAAATGATGCAGGAAGCTGGGTGTGGTGGCACACACCTATAATTCCAGTGATTTGGGAGGCTAAGCTAGGAGGATTGCAAGTTCAAGGCCAGCCTAAGCAATTTAGCAAGACCCTGTCTCAAATTAAAAAGAGCTGGGGATGTGGCTCAGTGATTAAGCACTCCTGGGTTCAACACCCAGTGCCAAAAAGAAGAATGAAATGATGCAAGACAGTTTACCATGCAGAATTGTCTCTCATGCATTGGAGGAATAATGTCCTCAGAGGGAGATGGCACCCTCATTAAGAACCACTGTCCTATAAATACAGAGTAAAAAAAGAAAAGGGATGGTGGGTTTTAAAAGAGGAAAAATCTTTTCTTTCTTCCTATTTAACACTGTTAGGAATTCTAAACATTTGCCTATGTGGCACCCCTAAGCATGCTGGCACGCAGTCTGTATCTTACTTCATGGCAAATATGAGAATATATTTTGTTCCAATGTGCACCTGAGAGTGCAGCAGTAGAAAGTGAAGCAGCACTGGAACTAGAAGTGAAATGGCCCTGGAACTAGAGCTAGTCAGCCTCCATTGGGAACTAGCTTGCAGTCCAGAAATGCCAAGCTTTTAAGGCCAACCCAGACTACATTCTCACCCTCTCTTTACCCTCAGTCCTGCCTTTCAGTCCTTATCCACTGCCTCACTCCAGAGTCTGGTCTCTGCTTCTCACTTTGTTCCCTCTTGGATCGATGCCTCCTCATCAGTCGCGTGATGCTTAGAGACTCCTCCACTGGCGAGACCATTTCTTTTTTGTTTCTTTATTTGTTTTGGTATCGGGGATTGAACTCAGGGGCACTCAACCACTGAGCCACATTCCCAGCCCTATTATGTATTTTATTTAGAGACAGGGTCTCATTGAGTTGCTTAGCACCTCACTTTTTGCTGAGCCTCGCTTTGAACTCACTATCCTCCTGTCTCAGCCTTCCAGGCAGCTGGGATTACAGGTATGCACTACCTATCGCACCCAGCCTTTGAGATCATTTCTTATTTCAGGGAAGCACAAGAGGGAGGATGTACTGAAATCCTTAATGATAAGGCTGGTGTTGGAGTCTTACATTATCAAATTTAAGAGTGTTAGAGGGCTGAGATTGTAGCTCAGTGGTAGAGTGCTTGCCTTGCATGCGTGAGGCACTGGGTTCAATCCTTAGCACCACATACAAATAAATAAAGATATTGTGTCCATCCACAACTAAAAATATATACATATTTTAAAAAAGAGTGTTAGAGGTTTAAATGTATGTGGTAGCATAGAAAAGGCATGTTCCAAATTTCAAGCAACTGATTGAAACATTCATAACCTGTTCCTGGGATGGGAACTACCAATTCTCTGAAATGACTCAAAACTATTTAACAAGTTCAGCTCCAAAATCTACATATATACTTTGTAATGACCTACTAAGCTCTTACAGTTTGTGATAGTTTTCCAGTTGTTCTCTGGTTTTTATCAAGTAGATGTCTTACCATATACAAATGATAACAGTCATTATCTTAACTTTCTAGTATTTTTACTTTCCCTTTCTTAACAGATTACATAAACTTCAGAGTTGGGAATAGCAGAAGTATCTCTAGTATCCATAAATAGTAGATGTCATCATATTATTGATTTCTTATATCGTCAGTGTATTTTGTTAAAACAAGAAAGTTAACTATTTCATAAATTTATTTACTTACAAAAATTAATTTTCTTTAGATATTGATTTGGGGGGTTAATCTCGCAATAGGCTGGGCATGGTAGTACATGCCTGTAATCCCAGTGACTAAGGAGGATGAGTCAAGGAGGATTGGCAAGTTCAAGGTCAGCATAGACAACTAGCAAGAACTGTCCAAAAATAAAAAGGTTGGAATGTAGCTCAGTAGCAGAGCACCCTGGGCTCAACAGCAATACTGCAAAAATAAGTAAATCAATTTCCCAATGCTCTTCACTATCAAGTCATCAGTGGGGGATGGGGATGGCACCATTCTTTATAGATTCCAGTAGAGAGAAAATGTATCCTATTAAATCATTTCCAGTGACACTGGAAGTCTGTGTTAGTTTATGTACCTGGTAGGTCATGGAGAAGCTGCCCCCAAGCCTACTGACCCTGCGGACACAACATCTTCTTTCCTCAGAGACTAGTGGAGAGTCGTCGACAGCAGATCTTAAAAGAGTTTGAAGAGCTTCATAGGCGGCTGGATGAAGAACAGCAGATGTTGCTTTCAAGACTAGAGGAGGAAGAACAGGACATTCTACAACGACTGCGAGAAAATGCTGCTCACCTTGGGGACAAGCGCCGGGACCTGGCCCATTTGGCTGCCGAGGTGGAGGGCAAGTGCTTACAGTCAGGCTTCGAGATGCTTAAGGTTCGACCTTTGCCCCTGCATAGCCCCTCAGATGGAACACAGTATAGCTTTGCACAGGCTAGTCTGTCAGCCAAGGGTGCTCATTCCCATGCTCTGCTTCCATAAGTCCAATTCTTGCTTCCAAACATACACAGGATATTTTTCTACAGCAAGGCTTCTCTGATTTTTCTCATCCCCTTCTAATCATTTTTGTGTTCTTATGTCTTGTCAACAATTATGTGCTTAATTTGTACCAAAGAAAAAATTCACCCTTGAGAGAAGTCTAGTCTGCATAGTGAAGAACTGTGCATTAAAAATTTTGTGAATATAGTTTCCATTACTTTCTCCATCCTAATACTTGATTTACCTAGTGCTAAAAAGAATAGAAAGTTATTTTAAAGGATACTTGAAATTATGTGTAAATAATACATTGCTTTTGATATGTTAATGATGCCTCTAAAATGTTTGAAATAGTTTTGTTCTCTTCGGAAGATGCATGTTGTTAGTAAGGCTGTAGGGGATAATTTTCTTATTTTAGAGACCAGAAAACTGGCATTTGAATCAGTGAAGCTTCATTGTATGTTTATCTGCATGTTATGTATCGCTTGGTATTGATTGCTGTCCTTTCATGTATGTATGTTCTGCTTTCCACATTAAACTGGGAAATCCTTGCAGGGCAGAAATTTGTCTTCTTTGTCTTCTGGACCCCAAGTATTCTCAAATCAGGGTTGGCACACACTTATTGTTTATTAACCTGTGCCAGACAGGGAATACCAAACCACAATGGGAAAGTGTGATTTGTTCCTATGCCACCAATCTGGAACTATCTGTACTGATTTTCAAGGAGACTGAGGTATGTGGTTGGTACTTGGGGGACAGAGTAAAGAGAGACACAATACCTATACCTTGCAGGGAGCTCCCAGTGTCCTTGAGGAGCAAAGACAAACATACAAGAAACCATTGGGAAGTGATATAAATTATCAAGCTTGGATGACCAACACTTGAAAGTAGAGATTATTTTAAGAGAGATGTATTCAGATCCCTCTGTAATGCTTCCTCTTGCATTGTAACCCTCAGTTTGCCCTGTGCCTATTTTATAGATCTAGAACTTTTGGGAAGAGGGGGGACCTTTTGCCTTCAGGACCCTTGAATGCCAGGACCAATCTTGCTTTCTTTTCTCGTTCCCTCTAGGATGTCAAAAGTACCCTGGAAAAGTAAGTGATTCTTATCTTTCTGAGTAAGTTAAGTGTTGGCTTCGAGACCAGGGGTGTAATAATGAGTTGGGGTAGTAAGGATGGGGAAATCATGCAGTATCTGGGTAGGATATGGAAGAGGTGTATTGTAGCCATGAAGCCAGGTAGAGAACAAATCATTAAGAGTAATAATTCCTTACTTTTTCACCTTCGAGCATCAGGTAAGGACAGTGATAATGTAGAACCATATTCTGATTGTACCTGTAGATGGAATTATGTCCAAACGAGAGAGCAGGAGAAAGGGGATGGAAGAGCAGGAAGGATGGTTATCATTTGCATGAAGTATAAGAATAACCCATGCTGGGCAGTGACGCAGGCCTGTGATCCCAGCTATTTAGAAGACTTGAAGCAGGAAGATTGTAAATTCAAGGCCAGCCTGAGTAACTTAGTCTCGAAATAAAATATAAAAAGGGCTAGGGATGTCAATCAGTGGTAGAGTACTTGTCTAGCAGGCATAAGGCCCTGGGTTGGATCCCAAGTACCATGAAAGAGAGAAAATTCAGAGGCTTATTCTCAAGATAAGTGCCAGTGTAGGAGAGCAGATGGCTCTCCACCAATAATACAAGAAAGCATTTGTCTTCAGGGAGAAGGGAGAAAGTGGGAAAATGGAGAATTCTCCCTAAAAATTATGACATCTGAATATTCACTTGACTGGCATCCCCTGATCCTGCCCTTTCTTCCTCTCTCTATCTGTCCTAGATGTGAGAAGGTGAAGACCATGGAGGTGACTTCAGTATCTATAGAGCTGGAAAAGAACTTCAGCAATTTCCCCCGACAGTACTTTGCCCTAAGGAAAATCCTTAAACAGCTGATTGGTGAGTTGTTCCCAAAAAGAAACCAGGAGAGGGAAATGCCAGAGAGAAAAGTCTTTAAATCCTACCTTATATGGGTTTCAGTTATTTCATGCCCACTCCCACCTCCACCCCTTTACCTGGCTTTCAGTCTCATCCTGAGTCACAGAACTCTGACTGAAAGGAAGCCATAGATGTTATCTACTCTTAAACCTACATTTTTCTAAATAGGGACCCAGAAAGGTTAAATAATTTACTCAGTCATCAGATGAAGTGACCACAGAATTTACCATCTCATCTGGGGCAATCCTGAAAATGAACAGGAATGTCGTAATATTTATTCAGGGAAAATAGTCATAAAGCAAGACCATGCCAAAAAAACAGACACATAGCCGGGCGCGGTGGCTCAAGCCTGTAATCCCAGCACTTAGGGAGGCTGAGACAGGAGAATCGCGAGTTCAAAGCCAGCCTCAGCAACGGCGAGGTGCTAAGCAACTCAGTGAGACCCTGTCTCTACATAAAACACAAAATAGGGCTGGGGATGTGGCTCAGTGGTCAAGTACCCCTGAGTTCAATTCCCAGTACCAG
>CM053406.1:105942878-105967341 GCA_028644305.1 Xerus rutilus | reverse complement strand
CCAGACACATGCTGATCTTGTACTTAGACCATACTGCTGACTTGCTCTGGATTCTTCTTCCACTTTCCATTCTTTCTGGCCCTCATACCATACCTTGCACTTTTCCATACAGTGAGATAAATGAAGAAGTCAGATGAGGAAAAGACAAGGGCAAGAACCTAGACCACCAGTCCTGCAGAGTCAAGAGATCATTTTCTGTTTATTTTAGGATCAGGGTGAGAAGTGAAGCCTTTGTTGCCACCTCTCCCTTAGGTGACACCATGGATTGAGAAAGTTAACCAACTCATGGTGTTCTGAGGACCAGGCTGTGTTTGTACAGGCAGGCTGGAAAAGTGAGGCAGGGGCGTTTAGCTATTCCCATCCTCATCTAGCTCCCCACTCTGGCTTCTCCCGCCAGCGGATGTGACCCTGGACCCTGAGACTGCTCATCCTAACCTAGTCCTCTCAGAAGATCGTAAAAGCGTCAAGTTTGTGGAGACAAGACTCCGAGATCTCCCTGACACACCACGGCGTTTCACCTTCTACCCTTGCGTCCTGGCTACTGAAGGTTTCACCTCAGGTCGACACTACTGGGAGGTGGAGGTGGGGGACAAGACCCACTGGGCGGTGGGTGTGTGCCGGGACTCTGTGAGCCGAAAGGGCGAGCTGACTCCACTCCCTGAGACTGGCTACTGGCGTGTACGGCTGTGGAATGGGGACAAGTATGCAGCCACCACCACACCTTTTACCCCTTTGCACATCAAGGTAAAACCCAAGCGGGTAGGCATATTCCTAGACTATGAGGCTGGCACGCTGTCATTTTACAACGTCACAGACCGCTCTCATATCTATACCTTCACTGATACTTTTACTGAGAAGCTTTGGCCCCTCTTCTACCCAGGCATCCGAGCTGGTCGGAAGAATGCTGCACCACTTACCATCAGACCCCCAACAGATTGGGAGTGACAGGTTGAGATGTGGGATTAAGTGGGGTGAGGCAGGGTCAAAAGCTATGGGCCTTCCTTCTTGTGTCCTGCTGGAACGTCTTGGTGTCTGCCTGGTTCCAGTCCTGAGTCATCTTGGAGAAACACTCTGGTCTTCAGGATGGTTTGTGTGGAGGAGTAGGTAGGACTGGGCTGCATGATGGAGCACAGCTATGTCTCCCTCCTTACCATCAGAGTGCGGAGCTGGCTGCCAGGAGAATGTCTCCCTGACGTCTATCAGGTTTTCTATTGCACAAGGACAGGTTGGGAAGGAAGGAGAGGCTTTTCCAGAAACAAAAAGTCTATTGAAGAGTCTAACTTGCTCAAGTAGGAGGAGAAAACAGAAACCCTTAGGGGCTTCTTTGACCCAGAATAGACTTGTTTCTTGTGGAAAATCACAGGGGTTCGTGTACCTCTAGATTGAAAAGAAAATGAATGACCATTGCTGTCATGGGTCTAGAAGATGAGTTTTTCTGAAGGCAGAGTTTGGGCATCAAAGTAGATTACAAAGAAGATCAGATAAGAGGACTAAAGCAACAGATTCCTAGAAACCAATGAAAGGGAGGGAAGTTTCTTCAGTGTTCTATTCCCAGGGTAAGGTTGCCATTGTGGAGTAAGATTGGCCAGAGGTAGGAATGTGGGGAGAAGGAAAGAATGAGAAGAAAGGAGAACCTACGTCCCTACCTCGGCCTTCAGCTGGCTGTTTGCCTACCTCCTCACAGTTGGTGGTCTCCAAGAAGTCGTACTGCCTATTTCTCTTCAGAAGCAAGGTGGAAGAGATCATGCAAGACACAGCTACACTTTCACTTTTCTCAAAAGAACTTGGAGAGGAGAGAGTCAGGTATTAGAGAAAAGAGAAAGGTGTATCTATCCAAATCCCTGGCCTTAAAGAATGTTACTGAATAGCTACTCCCAAGTTGTCAGCCTTGTCACCTGGCTCAGGTGTCCAAGCCAGAAAGGAAGAAAGATAATGGGGTCTTTCTCACCCTGAGGACAGGGAAGAAGAGGGTGGTGCATTTAGGAAAGGGCTGGATAGGCAGCTTCCTTTTGCCTGTGCATTGGCCTGGAACTCCTGTTCACAACAGCCTTTTGCTTGTTTGTTGCCATCCTTCCCCTTTGCCATTCCCCTTTTGAAAGAATGTAAATCATTTTAATGTTAGGCCAAAATAAACAACCTATAGGGTATACATGTTGTCAAAAAAGGTAGAGATGCATGCCAAACCAAACTAAAACATCTTGGATTATCTGCTGCTTGGGTAATCTTCACAGAAGACTGACACAAGAAGCTGCAGTTTATTGAGGGCATTTCAGTTCCTCTTACCACCTCAACAGGACTTTGTCCATTCTCCTCCTCTTACCTTTGTGCCTTGACTGTGGTTCTTTGTGGCAAGATACTTTGGTTGGTAAAAATAATATGGAACAAAGGATCCACTGAAGTGATCTCTGTGTCGAGTGCTAATTTGGCCATGGCCTTATGTTATTGTAAAATCACTGGGTGTGAACAATATATGTTCCTGGGTCTTGCCTGCAGTGTTTGATCAAGGTCTGATTGGGCCTGGGGATGTCTATGTTTTAAACACATTTCTCATTTGAATCTGAGGATCCTTGTTAAACTTCACCTACAGGAGGTTTCAGCTAATTTCCTTCCTCTGAGTTGGAAGCCTGGTTCTCTGCCCAGACTGGCAGGGGGCCTGAGATGGGAGCAGGATCTCACCCTCTCCTTATAGTGCCATCCCTATCTTAGGGTTAAATCATGTTCTGCACCTCCAGCTTTAATTCCTCTGCTTCTGACCTCAGAAACTGGTTGTCATTAACTGGGAATCAGTGATAAACACAGGATGCCAGACAACAAATTGGAGACAGAAAGAGGTCAGAGGGAGGAATGTGAAGTTGATGTCTCTGTGAAGTGAGTGGACTGCAGTCTGGGGCAGGGGATACTGATGGCAGGTTGCTGTACATAAGACTAGGAATTTGAAACTCTTCACTGAGCAAATAGGGATTACCTGCTACATGTCCAGCACTGTGTAACAACAAATACGTTTCTTTGGTGAGTGTAAAAGTAGGAGCAAGCTGTAGATTTTCCAGGAAACTGCCTTTGATTTGAGAACAGTAGGGCAGAAGATGTAAATTGCACATAACCATCTCCCCAACCTATCTGCATGAAGAAACCAGACTTCTGAAAATATTGCCCAGTTTTAAGAACCTCCCCTGGGCTAAGGTTGTAGCTCAGTGGTAGAGTACTTGCCTAGCCCGTGTGAGGTGCTGGGTTCTATCCCATCACCTAAAAATAAAGGTATTATGTCCATCTACATCTTTAAAAATAAATAACAAAAAGATCCTCTCCTGCACCCCCCCTTGCCGCTCCAATACTAAGTACACAATCAGTTTTGAGGAAGATTGGAAGGAACCCAAAATTCATAAAAGGACCCTAGGCTTCGATGGGCAGAGAGTGGGTTCACAAACGTGTAGAGCAGCGGGCCTGGGCACTACACCTCCCAGAAGGACTTGCGCGGGCGAGAGGGGCGGGGCCTGCTCGCTGTGGGTGCACCCGGATGGCAGGACCAGTGAAGGACCGCGAGGCCTTCCAGAGATTGAGCTACTTGTACCAGGTTAGTGAGTGCCGCGTGGGGAAGGGCTTCTGGTGCGCCGGCCCTGGAATGACCGCTGCCTGTCCCCAGGCCGCCCACTGTGTCCTTGCGCTGGACCCCGAGAACCAGGCGCTGGCGAGGTTTTACTGCCACACGGAAAAGACCATCGCGAAGCGGCTCGTCTTGCGACAGTGAGACCACGCGGGTCTGGGAGGTGGGCGGGAACGGGAAGGAACGGCTAGGGGGCGCGGGCGCTCGGACGACCTTTCCCCTCCGCCCCTAGGGACCCCTCGGTGAAAAGGACCCTGTGTCGCGGATGCTCCTCCCTCCTCATTCCTGGCCTAACCTGCACCCAGCGCCAGAGACGTGAGTGCTGCTGCCAATGTGGGGTGGTTGCGGAGCGCTGGGCGAGGGGAGGGCGGGGCCGAGATACTCCATCCTCGCCTTAGACGGGTAGGGCTTTGGATATGCTGGAGCCAGCTTTCAGCTTTCTACAGGTCTGAATTAAGTGTATGTGTGTGTGTGTGTGTGTGTGTGTGTGTGTGTGTGTGTGTGTGTGTGTTGGGGGTGGCGGTACCGAGGATTGAACTCAGGGGCACTCGAACACTGAGCCACATCCCCAGCTCTATTTTTGTATTTTGTTTAGAGATAGGGTCTCACTGAGATTCTTAGCGCCTCGCTAAATCGCTGGGGCTGGCTTTGAACTCGCGATCCTCCAGCCTCTGCCTCCCGTACCTCTGAGATTACAGGCATGCGCCACTGCGCCTGGCATGAATTAAGTTTCTAACAGCACTGGGACAAACTAAAGTCTGGGCTTGGCTTTTATTCCTATGTGAGTAGAAGAAAAATGATACAACCTCAACCAGACACAATAATAGATACTGTGTGGTATCCCATAGCGCGTGATTCCCAGCACCTTTTCATTCGTTCACTCAAGAAATATTTATTTTCTGCTGGTCGCAGTGGCACACGCCTGTAATCACAGCGTCTGTTGTGGCTAAGGCAGGAGGATCTTCAGCCTCAGCAACTTAGCGAGGCCCTAAGCAATTCAGTGATACCCTGTCTCTAAATAAAAACACAAAAAGGGTTGGGGATATGACTCAGAGGTTGAGTGCCCCTGAGTTCAATCCCTGGTACCAAAAAAAAAGATTTATTTTCTAAAATATGTCAAGTACTCGGCTAGATTTATCATTGTTGAAATTACAGCCTGGGGAGATAGACTAAAATAGAAATAAGAGTGTAGGGAAAAAGTGCTTTAATTATGGGAAGGTTAAAGTAGAATGCTGAATTATTCATGCCAGTGGTGATGAGGTACATGATAAATAAAGGGAGCTAGAAAACTTCTAAGCATGGGTGAGAATTCCCAGATGTGAGAATTTGTGGTACTGTCAAGGAAATTAGAGTTGGAGAGGCTGGAATTTGAGGTGGGTAGGACCAAGAGGTGAGGGAAACAATCCATATCTTAATCCTGTTAAGGAATTTGGCTTTTATCTTAAAGTTCCAAGAAATTGATGGAATTGATGCAGAGGCCCAATGCCATGAAATTTATATTCAATGTGGGAGTAGGGAGTAGGATTCCTACTGGAAAACCTTGGAGGCAAAACTGGTGCAAAAGACCCTTTCTTCTCAGAAATCTGGACACTTTTCCTCTTTTCCACCTTTACCCCAGGCCGCAGGGGACAACGCTGGACAATACAGACCTGCTTAACATGCCACCGCAGTCAGCGGTTCCTCAATGATCCCAAGCATCTGCTCTGGGGAGACCGGCCTGAGGCTCAGCTGGGGAACCAGACAGGTGAGAGGTGGTAGACAAAAATGGGGCTATAGGGCTGGGGATATAGCTTAGTTTAGAGTGTTTGCCTCATATGCACAAGGCCCTGGGTTCAATCCCCAGCACCACCAAAAAAAATAAGGGATATAGAGCTGAAGAGGACAGATAGGTGGGTACTGGTTGATGTAAGGGGTGCCACAGTCTTAGAAAACTAATTCTGCTTCTCTAATTCTGTTGATCTTCCCAGATTCTAGACCACCACAGCCCTTGCCAAACACAGCCCATCCCATTCCAACCCACCTTCCTAAAGAATAAGTGCAGTATCTGGTTCCAGTCACCAGCAATGGATTCATCCCATCTTCCAGATAAATAAAGTTTAATTCTTTTTCACTTTGAATGATTCTGTTCTGTGGGTATTTTAACTCCCAGTTCCATTTTCCTCTATTTCCATCTGTATTTCTTGATCACCATCTTGATCACAATGTTTGTACTCCCAGTATACTGTAGGGACACCCCACATTCTGTAGACCACCCATTAAGCAGTTCTTGTTTCCAGAGCCATGAGTCCAGTGCCCCACCACTTCTTCCTCAGGGCAATGCTATGTTTGGGACTCGTGTTCCAGAGTTTCCTGCAAGGACCTGAATTTCCTTGGAGCATTCCATATTTAGGTAGTCCTGACTATTGACTGAAGAGGTAGACAGAATATTGATGTTGCTGCTGCTGTTTTTATTTAAACAAGGGGAAAAAAATAGCAATGAGGGAATATTCATGTCCTTCTCACCTACTCAGAGTTGGTCTTTTCCTTATCTCCTAGAATTTTTTTTTTTTTTAAACTGGGGATTGAACTCAGGGGTACTCAACCACTGAGCCCTATTTTGTGTTTTATGTAGAGACAGGGTCTCACTGAGTTGCTTAGCGCCTCGCCATTGCTGAGGCTGGCTTTGAACTCTCGATTCTCCTGTCTCAGCCTCCCTAAGTGCTGGGGTTACAGGCATACGCCACCGTGCCCGGCTTATAGAATTCTAATCAGTGAAATGATACTAACTTGAGATAATAAAGCCAAGGGTAGTAACAGAATGATACTGGCAGATAGTACACAAGTTGCCCATAGGTAAACTCTCAAAAGTTTTCTTGAGTAAAAAAACTAAAATGCTTTCTATGAGACCCCTAGAGAGCCTACTCAAGAACAGAATTCACAGACTAACCTCTTTAACAGCTTCCAGGTAATCATGTTACCCCCCAAAATACACAAATTTACTATCCCTAGAATGCAGTTTTTGTTTTCCCTCTTATAAACCCTTTGTTGTACCTCTCTATTGTTGCATAAAAATCACTTCATAATATTGTATTTCTCCAGTCATTAGTGATGCTATGCAACAATTCAGATAATCTAGCATTCAATTTCCTCCTCTTTCACTTACGTGTTCAGACGCTTTCCTGGTTTTCCACTGATTTCATGTATAATTTTTTATTTGGAGGATATGTAGACTGGACGTTTGTGTTCTCCCAAAATTCATATGCTAAAGCCTTAATCCACCATGTGATGCTCTTTCGAGGAGGACCTTTAGGAGGTAATGGGGGGAGACGGTAGGATGTGGTCATGAGGGTGGGGCCCCCATTAAGAGATTTGTGTTCTTATAAGAAGAGGAAGAGAGAGTAGAGAACTTCCTCCCCCAACCCTCTGCCCTAGGAGAACAACCAAGAGGGAAGCTAGGAAGGGGCTCTCACCAGGAAGGACTTGCATCTGCTGTCCCCTTAATCTTGGACTTCCTACATTTAGAACTGAAATAAATAAATGACAGTTTTTTAAGCCACCCTGTCTATGGTACTTTTTTATAGCAACCTGAGTTAAGACCCAGGATTGTTTTGTCATTGTTTGTTTGTTTTTCCAACAATGGAAAATAATTCTGTTGGAGTTTTACCTGGTACGTTTGAGTTTTTGATCCATTTGGAGTTGATTTGTGCAGGTGATGCGGATGATCTGCTGGTTAACTAGGCTTGAGTAATTCTCTTGTCTACAAGCTGTGCCTGAGTTCTCCCATCTGCCCTGGCCTGGAGCTTCTCTTGGAGCCCCAGCCCCAGGAAGTGGTTAGTGGCAGTTTCCTTTAGGGGAGAGCCTGGCTTCTAGCCAGCACTGGACGGTCCTGAAGTGCAGCCCACAGAAGTGTCAGCCTCTCACTGCTTTCTTCATAGTCTGGATCTTGGCAGAGAACGGTGATTATTTTGTCATTGAACTCACCTAGGAGTTTACTTTTTATATTTTTCCTATTATTGTGGTGTCTTTGGTGCAGAGGCACTTTGTGCAAGTGTGAAATTATTCTACCATTCCCACCAAAGCCCATGATGTAGGGTTCCAGTGGGAATATATGGTGGGTCGTGCCGAAACACACCCCAGTCTCAGCCCTGTGGAATCCTACTATCACAGATGGAAAGAAGTAGTGGGAAGAAGGAAAAGACCAATATTCAGAGTCATAGGAGTGTGCTCATAAGGCTTTCCTAGGTTAAAGAGTATGAGACCACTCACTGGCTCTGTCTTTGACTTTGCAGTTTCATAAATAGCTTTGGCCTAAAATCCTGGTAACTGGGTTTAGTCCAGCTTCTGATATTGGTTAGCTGTGCCACTGAGGGGAAGTTAGTTCACTATCTGACTAATAAAGGCTAATAAAACTTTCTAACAATTCCTCAACATGTAATAGCACACATAGCAAATTTTTTTAAAAAATGTAAAGAGATACAATGAGGTGTTAATTTTCTTCCTACTCTCACCCTCTAGCTCCCATTTCCTCTCCAAAAAGCAAGTACCCCGCCCCCTGTTTTGGAGACAGGGTCTCCTTGCTTAGTTACAGAGATCTGAGACTTGTGATCCTTTTGCCTCCTTCTCCCCAGCAACTGGGATTACAGGTATGCACAACTGCACCTGGCACCCAATTGCTTTTCATAGAACTTATATCAGTTTACTCATCTACCAGTACCCACAATGGTACCTGATTACCTCACTTTCACCAGCACATTGAGACATCCTTTGGTCTTTGCCCATCTGATAAATGGTGTTTAATTTTTGTGTTAATGTATGTTTTTGTAGAACCCTCATAACTATTATAAAAATGTGTATAGAAGTAATTTTTTCAAATGTTTAGCCTCTAATGGAGGGAAAGCTCCCTTATTTAAGAAAAAAAATAGTATCTATGAAAATGTGACTTATGGGTAACATATCCCAAGTTGTGTCTCATACCTACTCAAATGAACAGGTTGACCCATCCTGTGATGTCTACCCTTTTTTATCCCCTAAAGTAAAAGAAGGCTAATGTTTCTCACCCAAATTGCCTTTGCAGTGTTTCCAAGGTGCCCATAGCAAGGATAGGAAGTGGGAAGATGGAATGAAAAGTTACCTAGTACATGAGAAAACCAGTTTTTAGGAAAATTAAAGCTCCTGAGACAGGCTGCAGGCAGCTGCCAGCTCCAAGCTCAGGGCACCCACTCTCTGATAAATTCATCTGCACACACCTCTTCCCTTCACTCTCATCCTGTATTCTCCAGCTTCAGATGGCTAAGAAAAGTTTCTAAAAGTTTCTCAGTTCTGAAGGCCTTTGAAGCCCAAGGAGGGGGCTGACACTGGGGAGAAGAAGGGGCTACAATCCCTTCTTTGGAGCACTTAGTATTTCAGAGCAGGAACGGAGGCTCTGCCAATTAGGAGAGGACTTGGCTTGATCTACACCATCTGCATCCAACCCCAAACTCTGCCCTTCTCCAGGACTACTTCAAATAGAAACAGAGTTTGAGGTATAGAATGAATCAACATGATAATTACAAAATTGCTAGGAATTGTATGCAATGAGTTGCAATTATTTTTAGTTTCTTTCATTCACTATTTTCTGCAAGTCTCACTTTTTCCAAAAAGAATATCTATAAAGAAAAAATTACACCTTCACTCTGAATTAAATGCAGATATTTTTCTAATACACATTAAAATATGTAATGAAATGAAGATACAAAAAAACTGTATTAAAGATTAATTTATCACTGTGGGAAGTAAAGATGCCTTCCATCCTGTGAGTGAGACTCACTTTCCTCTGTAGGAATTTGACTCTGCATGATGTCTCAGCTGTCCTCTACACAGCCCTCTCCAATGCGCAGCACCCCCAACCAGGATGTGTGGCAATGTCTGGGCTGTTTGTCACAATTGGGCAGGTGGTGGTATTATGGGCATCTAGTGGGCAGAGCCTAGGAATATTGCTAAACATGCTACAGTTCACCAGACAACCCTCACAACAAAGAATCATGTGGCCCAAAACGTCAAGTGTCTTATAGTGCCAAGGCTGAGAACCTTGCTATGCATAGGTCCTCTGAGCCTCAGGCTCTATGCAGGCTTCCTCCCCTGTCACACCAACACCACCTAAACTTGACAGTGACCCTCATCACACTGCAAGGTTGTTTGGTGTGTTGCCTGTTTCATTAACACTGTGAACTCCTGGAGAAGGGGCTTCTGTCTGATGTCTTTGTTTTGAAATTATGTGTTTCATGCCTTATTCATATTTTTTTCTTAAAACTTGAATATTGCCTGGCACATATTTACTTCATAAATGACTGGCAGAGGCATTCAGTTTGAGATTCCTAGGAAGCAAAAGAAGTTAACAATGATTAATAAGGTGAAAAGAAGGTTATTAAACATAAAGGGTCAAGTTGAGTTTTCCTAAAACCTCAATGTAGATGGTAACATGATTACATTCATTTTATGCATACTACAATTAATGCTTAGATGATTTACATCTAAGCATCTAATGTACATCTTGACGTATCCAAGACCTAATGACAGTTGAGACTTTTTGTTCAACTTATCTGACTTTATACCAGTCCAGTTCTATTTTTACAAGATAAACTGCCCCTGACATACTCCTGTTCAAAGGCAATGAGAACAGACAGAAAGAGAAATATCTCAGAAGTCTGTGAATTCAAGATGACCAACTGGACACAAAACCTTTCCACCTTACCTCCTTACCTCCTGAGGTTAAATGGTTGTCAGGGGAGCTGAAATCCAAATCCTAAGGGAAATGGATGAATCCTAGTGACGAGAAATTCCCACAAGTGTAAAAAATATGGAAAGCAAATGAAACATTCTGGTCTATAAAGCAAAGCAGAGAGAGTCCCAGCTAATAGAGGGGCTGTAGTAGCAGAGAAAACTGATCAACCTGCTAAATAGAAACACCTGAAGAAAACGTCCTCACAACTACTCCCGCTCCTCCTCCCACCACTCATCCTGTTTTGGAAGACTCTGCACTTCACTGAGGTTACCCACCAAATCCTGCCCAGGGCGTGGTCCAGGGTCAAAAAGAAGTCGCTCAGAAGCGGGGCGCGGTGGCTCACGCCTGTAATCCTAGCATTTTGGGAGGCTGAGACAGGAGGACGGTGAGTTCAAAGCCAGTCTCAGAGAGGCGCTAAGCAACTCAGTGAGACTCTGTCTCTACATAAAACACAAAATAGGGCTGAGGATGTTGCTCAGTGATCGAGTGCCCCTGAGTTCAATCCTCATTACCGAAAGAAAAGACAAGAAAAGAAAGGAAAAGAAAAAGTCGCACAGACCCGTCTTGCCAAGTTGCAGAGTCATACCGCGACAGAAGCGCGGACCCCGCACCCCTCGCGTAGGCACTCCACGCTCTGCCTGGAGAGCTTAAATCCCGGGGACTCTGAAATCCGCTGCGCCCTTTCCGCACCACTAGACCTTTCCTTCCACCAGCCTCCGACCTCTAGAGAGTCTTCTATCCCTTAGCGCCACTTCTTAACGTGGACTGACTGGGGACCCTAAAGTGACTCCCCACCTCCTAACCAGAGTGCCCAAGCTTATCAAGCTCCATTCCAACCGCATTTTTTATTTTTCCAATTTAAAATTAGTGTATTGTCTGTGTATGGAAAATAAATTAATACATTCAGGATACAGTTGTACCTGTGCATAGAATATAAAAGGAAATGGAGCATCACGTGACACTTTCTATGAAAGTGACATTGCTAATTACAAATCAAACTGCATTTCAGACGCTCTACTGAAGAAGAGAAAAAGTCTTGCCAAATGCACTTTCCTTGCACGATGTAAACCTCCTTCAATCCATAAATGTAGAGACAGTGCAATACAGGTTTTCTGTATAATAGGAAAAAAATAACCAATGAGTTTTTTACTATATTGTCAAGGACAGTACTTAATGTTTACTGAGTGACATTTATCAAAAATATAAGAAACTATAAAATCAGCAAGAGATATCTTTTCACAATGTGTATTTCTAGAAAGCACAGTCACTTTGCTATGCACAATACAAATAAAGCAGAACCTGCCAATGTTGGATATAAATATCAAAAATGTTCCTTACCAAAAATATGTCCCAATACACAACATTGTAGTAGAGGCAGAGTGTAAATAATGTGCTAATTAATTACTACAGTAAAAGTCACTCTAATAAATTACTAATAAGGTTGTATTTAACAGTAAACAAACTGGCGAGACAGGAGAAATCCTGTTTATCAAAATGTGAAGTTTAGCCAGGCGTGGTGGCTCATGCCTGTAATCCCAGCACTTAGGGAGGCTGAGACAGGAGAATCGCGAGTTCAAAGCCAGCCTCAGCAACCGCGAGGCGTTAAGCAACTCAGTGAGACCCTGTCTCTACATAAAACACAAAATAGGCTGGGGATGTGGCTCAGTGGTCGAGTGCCCCAGAGTTCAATCTCCAGTACCAAAAAAAAAAAAGGAAAATGAGAAGTTTACTATTTGTAAAATTTGGGTTTTTTTGTAGTTGTAGATGGACAGCATGCTTTATTTTATTTGTTTATTTTTATGTGGTGCCAAGGATAGAACCCAGTGCCTCCCACATGCTAGGCAAGCGCTCTGCCATGGAGCTGCAGTCCCAGCCCCCTGTAAATTTTTTTTTTCAAAAAATTCAGAAGAGAAGTGCTTGATGAAAACAAACACCTTGAGTAAAATTGTTTTTTCTCACCATAAACAAAACCAAATAAAAACTCTACTAGCTGTGCCTCACCTTAGAATATATTGTGTTGGGTTTATTTTTAGCAGGAAATGTTTCAAAATTCAAAATGCAGTGGATATGTTAATGACTGAGGAGTTATAATAAAAAATTAATTTTTTCAAGAAGAAAAAATGTTGCTATACATTAATTAATAACTCCTCTTTTTCTTAGAACTTCTAGTTGCCTCAGATTTCAAGAGCCCATTGTGGAAAATGTTCATTTGCTGCTGAAATTTATCTGTGAATTGGTAGGTGCCATGGATTTGCTCCATCTGACAGAGGTTTGCAGAATTTATTGGAAAAAATGATTACTATGATACCTGCTGGGCTCTTGTGCTTTTAGCAATTGCATAGCTAGATATGCCATTCTGGAGAGCCAACAGTACTTCCCAATCAGTCTCCTGCCTCCAGGACAGGCATAAACCTGAGATGAACCTAGTGGCTCCTGTAACTAAGGAAAATGAACTTCACAGAAGTGTGCCAGAGCAGGAAAAAAATCTGAATTCTGCAACTGTGCCACAAATTCAGGATTCTCAATTCTCTATGTGCTGTGGCTCTTGTAGAGAAGGCCAACACACTGCACATAACCTGTGGGTTCTCAATTATCTGTTGCAAGATATCCTTTATTGCCCCCATCCCAAGTCCTTTATTTGGTGCAGTAAAACTCTAGTGGAGGATGCCAGGGTGGAGGCCTCCTATCCTGTTGCTGTTGGTTGCTGAGCTTTAGGCAACTGCTGTGGGCCATGGATTGTTTAATGTGCCTCTAGGTTCGGTGTGGGAAGGCAGATCACCTTCACCAGAGGAGTCATGGCTCCTGCTCTTGTACAGCCTCTCCTTTCGGTCCTGATGGTCATTGATCAGGCCTCTAAAGCATTTGTCCACATAGGAGACATTCCACCTGTTATCAAAATTCTGCTTCATTTTTTAATCATTTCTTGCATTGCTGTTTTTTCTTGGCATGTTCTAGCATTTGTATCATTTATCTATATTGTTGGGCATGTGACTGATCCTTAGATTTCTCTGTCTCAGCTGCTGCATTTGGATTCTTTTATTAGTTAAGAATCTGGAAGCATTTCCTCAATAAAGCATTTTTCCATCATCTCAGAATTGAATTTGAATGGTTATGGAGCCTGGATTTATGTTTAGGTCCATATAAGCTAGGTGCTTATAATCCAAGCCTCTTAAACTTTTCCAAATGCTCCAAAGTCATCTAAACCACAGGGCTGATCGTCCTCCAACCCAGTCCAATTGAGCTGGAGGTGTGGCAACATACATTTCCAGATGTTTTTTGCTAAATCTGGAAGTGTTGGGGGTTTGATGATGACATAACTAGCATGGATTCCACACCGACTCTGCTCTTTTTCCACGCTGAGAATGATCCTCACTAGGAGCTGTGAAGCATTTACAAGTTTATTTTCCTGAACAGTTCAGTTTGTCTCCGACATAGAAAATGAAATCTACCTCGGGATTTCACGGGGCTGTTGGATCTTGGACTTGGCTATGGCAGACGCTTGGGCCGAAGCAAGACGGAAGTGGGATATAGTGGGGAGAAGAGGTAGTTGCCTGCTCTTAGTCTTGGAGTGCTGCCCCCAGACAAGCGTTGAGGGAGCAGGCGATGGCCGAAGTCTGGAGGCACCGCAGCTGCTCACTGGCTCCTAAGCGAGGGACTGACCACGCCCGCAAAGGGCCATCGCACTTCCAGCGAGCTGGCTGCGGTCCCAACTGGGTGTTGATAGGTAAATCTTTCTGAGGAAGGGAGCTCCTTGAGCTCTGTATCCGTGCAGTGCAGCATAGTGACTGACAAAGAGAAAATATGACATACGTATTAGTTTAACGAAGGAATCAGCCATTAAGCACGGCGGTCTGCGCTGTGCAGCGGAGAAACCGACAGGGTCGCATCACTTCCAGGTCTTCACTCTTTCCAGCTGCTGAGATTCTTCTCTCCTCCTTTCTTTCCACTTCTCGGCACCCCTGGGACCTCTTGCTCTAACTCCCACCTGGTGGCTTCCTGTGGTCTCTCCTACAGTCTCGCCCCTCACTTCGCTGAACACCTCTCTACGCCACCCCGCGACACACCTGGACTCGCGACTCTAGTCTTCCAGATGTCTGCATTCTCCAGGCTTAAATGTTTCTTCCCAGGTTCTGGAAGTGTCAGAATCCTTGCTTCCCTGAAGGATGGAGAAGAAGGTATTCGACTAGACCCGTCTGACTTCCTGCTATGTATGCGAAGAGGTAGACGCTGTGGTCACTGAGAAACCAGGGAAACTCAAGGCATAGCTTTCGAGATTTATTGGAGATTTGCAACTTCTCAGTAGGAGGACTTCCCTCAAAAAGAGGGGGGGAAACAGGCAAATTCAAGAAAGGACCAAAAGTTAGAAGAGAGGTCAATGGACTCTAGTGCTAGGAACAGTTCACGAGAATCCAAATAAGGTGGAATCAGCGTAGCGTAAGTGGTTTTCCTCAAGTTCCTCAATTGTCGCATTTACCCCGGATCCCACTGCCCGCCCAGAGCCCCATGCATTGGCGCCGCCTTGTGGCCGCTGTCTCCGGGCTGAGTTGAGGTTCCCGCCCTCGGATCTGACCGAGCTGGCCCTGCGCTCCTCAATTTGGTCGCACTAATTCCTAGTCCACAAATATTTAGCATTAAATCCCTGAAAACCTGGTTTGCGCTACAGTGTCACAACCCAGAAGGTCCACGTCTCCTTTCCCCCTGGACCTCTAACTGATCTGATCTCGGGCTCTGCGGTCCTAGTCTCTGGTTCGTTGTTCTTTCCTCCCCAGGCCTATGTAGTTGCTCCATCTCTGAAAGCTAATTTCTAATATTTGTATCTGATGGGAATTTTCTCCTTCAGAAACCTGAAGTATGTGTTGAAAAATATCAGGTCCTATGATGTCTGATCTGAGACTTCTGTTTTCTCCAGGGGAACAGGACGTTTGTGTTGCCCTCTAGGGATCTTCAACACTTCCCCATCTCCAAATCCCTCTAGGCCAAAACTAAACCCTGAGATATATTTGGATCTTTGTGGTTAATGTCTGCAACCAAATTTTTTATCCTGTTTCTCCGTTAACCTCAGGGACTCTGTTTGGGATATTATCTGTATTTATTCTGTGATACAGTTCTGTTTGCTCCTCAGATGGCCTCTTTCCCCTTTGAATGCAATTGTTGCTAAGTTTCTTGGCTAAGGGTAACTTGAGGACTCTGGGATGCTGGGGTTTGTTGCTTCCCTTTGTAGCCACCTATGTGTTTACGAAGCTCAATTCTGCAATCATATTCATCTCTCCCTGAGCACCTCTAAGAAATTACTTAGAGGCCAGGCATGGTGGCCTGTGCGTATAATCCCAGTGTCCTGGGATGCTGAGGCAGATACATTGCAAGTTTAGGGCCAGCTGGCATCTTAGCAAGACCCTTTCTCAAAATAAATTTTTAAAAAGGAACTGCAGTTATATCTCAGTGGTAGAGCACTTGCCTAGCATGTATGAGGCACTAAGTTTGATCCTCAGCACCACATAAAAATACATAAATGAGGGGCTGGGGCTGGGGCTCAATGGTAGAGCGCTTGCCTTGCATGTGTGAGTAACTAGGTTTGATCCTCAGCACCACATAAAAATTAACAAATAAAATAAAGATATTGCATCCATCTACAACTAAAAAAAATTTTTTAAAAATACATAAATAAGCCGAGTGCGGTGGCGCATGCCTGTAATCCCAGCACTTAGGGAGTTCAAAGCCAGCCTCAGCAACGGCGAGGCACTAAGCAACTCAGTGAGACCCTGTCTCTACTTAAAACATAAAATAGGCTGGGGATGTGGCTCAGTTGTCAAGTACCCCTGAGTTTAATCTCCAGTACCTCCCCCAAAAAACATAAATAAAATAAAGGTATTGTGTCCATCTACAACTAAAAAAATTTTTAAGGGGGGAATCTGGGGACGTAGCTCATTGGTAGAACACTCCTGAATTCAATCCTCAAAAAGAGGCAAGCAAGAAAAGAAAGAACTTAGATTAGAAAATACTTATGGGGGAGCTGAGATTGTAGCTCAGTGGTAGAGCGCTTGCCTCGCATGCGTGAGGCACTGGGTTCAATCCTTAGCACCACATAAAAATAAATAAATAAAGATATTGTGTCCATCTACAACTAAAATATATATATATATATATATATATATATATATATATTTTTTTTTTTTTTTTTTGGTACTGGAGATTGAACCCAGGGGCACTTGACCACTGAGCCACATCCCCAGCCCTATTTTGTGTTTTATGTAGAGACAGGGTCTCACTGAGTTGCTTAGCGCCTCGCCGTTGCTGAGGCTGGCTTTGAACTCGCAATTCTCCTGTCTCAGCCTCCCTAAGTGCTGGGATTACAGGCTTGCGCCACCGTGCCCGGCTTAAAAAAATATTTTAAAAAATACTTACGGGATTGATTAATTACCATGGTAAACTACTAACTGTCTAGTTTTCTATCTCACTGGAGTTTTATCCCTAAACTCTGAAATCATTTCAATCTTCTGGCTTAACTAGAAATTGTTATAGCAGTTCCCTATAAACTACATTCCAAGCTGGGCGCAGTGGCACACGCCTGTAATCCCAGCACTTTGGGAGGCTGAGACAGGAGGATCACTAGTTCAAAGCCAGCCTCAGCAATGGCGGGGCACTAAGCAACTCAGTGAGACCCTTTTTCTACATAAAACACAAAATAGGGCTCAGTGGTTGAGTACCCCTGAGTTCAATTCCTGGTACCAAAACAAAATTTAAAAAAAACTACATTCCATGAGTATGCAGGATCTGGAGAGTACAACACAGCTTTTTCTAATTCATATGTGGAGTTATGGCTGGATCAATGTGCTTCTAGGATTCTTCATTTATACTGAGATAAATTGCACAAACCATGAGCTTGTTTTTTTCACAATCCTTGATGTGTCAAAGCTACCAAAATATTTGATGGACTTAAGTGAATCTTTTAAATATATCACTGGCTTTTATCAGCTTTTGGAACTTTACTTCTCAGTCAGTCTGTCCACCTATAACTGACAATATTAACCAATAGTGTAGAATTTTGTCTAATCAACTGGCAGCCTTTTTCTCTGCAGAAGGAAAGACATGAAACATAGCCTCCTTCTCTGCAGAAGAAAAGACATGAAACATAAATCCCCTTCCCTGTTCCAGTTTTCCAGTGAAAGGTATTTTCATGAGCTATGGGGCAGAGGAAAGGGGGAAAGGCCTACCTGGAGGCTACAGGCAGAGGAATAGGCAGATGTGAGATTCTCAGTAGCTTCTGTACTGGGCTTTGGAACTACCTGCTTTCCTTTGCAGACTGAGGTGAACAGTGAGAGCTTTCTTGGAGGTTCTAGAGAATTATAAGCAATTTCCCAGTAAGCTGTTGAGAACTCCAAATTGGAGCTATAGGCTGAGGTCTTCAGCATGTGCTTCCCTGACCTTTCAACTGTAGTTTCCAAGAGCTCCAAAGTGGTAGCTGGTAGTCTTGTTATTGCTGCTATAACAAACTGCCAAAACAAAGTGACCTAAAACACACACATTTATTATTTTACAGTTCTGGAGGTCAGAATTATTAAATGGATGTCTCTGAGCTAAAATTACAGTATCAGTAGGCCAGCATTCTTCTTGAGGCTGTAAAGGAAAATCTGTTTCCGCACCTTTTCCAACTTTTAGAGGCCATCTGCACTCCTTGGCTTGTGGCCCCTTCCTCTATCTTCCACATCAGAAATCACAATTACTTTCACCTCTGATTCTGCTGTCACATCACTTTCTCTAACTCTGACACTTCTGCCTATTTATTTCATTTATAAGGACCATAGTGATTACATTGGACATGTCTGTATGGTCCAGGATAATATTCCCATCTCAAGAGTTTTAGTTTAATGATATCCAAAATTTTATTTTTGCTATATTGGTGACATTTTCAGAGATTAGGACATGGGCATCTTTTTTCATTTTGAGACAGAGTCTTGCTAAATTGTTTAGGCATCTGTTCCTCTACCTACCACATGACTTCACTGATATTTGTTCCTCCCACCCCCAGATTTTCAAACATTAATGTGGCACTTCATTATCAGAATACCAAAATGGGTCTGTTTCCCTGAAAAAAAAAAAAGCCTACAATGACACAGTTCCTTACCCCAGAAGAGTTTAAAAATTTATCTATTATCTCAAAGTCTCCAAATGACAGATTTCTCAATAAGCAGTAGCCGTAAATTTGGCAGTGACTGCTGGGGTGGTGGAGGGAAAGAAAAGGGAATAGCAAGAAGGCCCTGTTGATTCTGTGCCTTGTCTATGGTGACTGGCCCTCTTGGGCTCCAAGCTGCAGATTCCCTCCCACAAGGACCAACTACCCTGTGGACATACCAAGAGCTTTAGGTAACACCACTGTCCATTCTCAGCAACCCTGTAAGAGGATTTACATTCTGCCACATTCTCTGGATTCCTCATTATTATCTTTTCTATTATGGCTATTTTAGTAGGAAGGAAGTGAAACCTCATTGTAGTATTTATTTAAATTTCCCTAGTGGCTAATGATGTTGAACATGCCTTTATATGCTTATTGGTCTATTGCATATTTTCTTTGAAGAACTATAAACCCAGATCCTTTGTCTTTTTATTATTGAATTATAATAGTTTTTCACATACTTTAAGTACAAAGCCTTTTCTTGCCAGATGCATGATTTGCAAAAATTTTCTCCCATCCTATGCATTTTTACTTTCTTGTTGGTGTCTTTAGGCAAAATAGTTTTTAATTTTTATATTGTTCAATTTATCCTATTTTTCTTTTTTTTTTTTGTTTGTGCTTTTGATA
Organism: Xerus rutilus; assembly: GCA_028644305.1. Taxonomy (NCBI): domain Eukaryota; kingdom Metazoa; phylum Chordata; class Mammalia; order Rodentia; family Sciuridae; genus Xerus; species Xerus rutilus. Next base: position 105,948,204 of record CM053406.1, on the reverse strand, counting down.
GCAGAGGTGGTACAACCCTGTAATCACAACAATCCAGGAGGCTGAGTCAGGAGGATTGGAAATTGAGGCCAGCCTAAACAACTTAGCAAGACCCTGTCTCACAATGAATATAAAAAGTGCTGGGGATGTAGCTCAGTGGTAAAGGGCCCCTGGGTTCAATATCTGATATGATAAAGGAAAAATTAGCCATAAATATGAGAGTTATTTCTGGACTCTTAATTTAATTTCTATTTTTATGCTTTTACAAATTGACCTTTTAAAATAACATTTTGGTTCATTCATTGATAATATCAATTTAGTCAATTGACTGAAGTAATCAATTTTTGTATTTTGATCTTATATCCTGCCAATTTGCTAAACCTGTTTATTGGTTGTAATTTTAGTGAATTCTTTTGGATAGCTATGTATAAAACCATATCATCTTCAATAGAGATAGTTTTACTTCTTCCTTTCCATTTTGATTGCCTTTTATTTCATTTTCTTGCTTATCATAGGTAGGGGTGTGTGTGTGTGTGTCAGGAATTGAACTCAGGATCTCACACATGCTAGGCAACACTCTTCCATTGAGCTATACCTCCAATCTCTATTCTAGTTTTTTTAAAAAACTATCCTATTCAAAGTGCTATTTCATGTTTTATTTGGTATACCATATCATCAATATCACTTTTTTTTTTTTTTTTTGGTACTGGGGATTGAACTCAGGGGTACTCGACCACTGAGACACATCCCCAGCCCTATTTTGTGTTTTATGTAGAGACAAGGTCTCACTGAGTTGCTTAGCGCCTCCCCGTTCCTGAGGCTGGCTTTGAACTCGCGATTCTCCTGTCTCAGCCTCCCTAAGTGCTGAGATTACAGGCTTGAGCCACTGCGCCCAACTATCAATTTCACATTTTAAATACTATTCCATATATAATACTAAGGACTACTGATTCTCCAGACCCAGCTATACTTAATCTTTCCCAGTCTCAGAGGATTTTGCTGCCTCTAAATTTCTCTGTCCCTGAAACTACCTCCAACCCAAAAGGTCTTCTATCCCTGTAGTTCTGGTTTTACCACTTCCTAACTGGTAGGAGGTGTCATCAGGAGAAAGTAAGGAAGGAAGGTGTTTATCTCCATTTGCTCATACTTAGTTAAGAAATTTCCAAGTAGGTTACATTGAAAAACATTCTTGTATTTAGTCTTTAAGTCACTGTGAACACCATGATAGATTTTTCATACCTTAGCTTTTTTCAAAGACTTAAGTGACGGCTGCCCAGATATAATTTATTCCTGGGTTCCTCACACTCTTCAGATCCAATCCACCTTTCCAGAACATGCTCCTGCCAGGCCACTGTCCTCACCGTCCCTTGCTCATGCCCTGATTCTCTCTGCTTCTGCACCTTTGCTCTTTCTCACCTTCTTACCATTTCCCAAGGGTCAGCATAACCTTTAGTTTCAAATAGAATGGACATTCTTTATTTCTCTTAGCTTTTCTAGGGAATTTTCCAGATACAGTTTTCCTCTTCAAAGTGACTAATTTGGCCTAGATTATATTGCATTCTAGACTCTAGAATCCAGAATCCAGATTCATGCCAAATCCCATGGAAAGGCTTTGATAAGTACTAGTAACTAGGGCCCTCCCAGGTATACTGAATCAAATCTCCAGAAACAATATTTTGGTCATTTAAAAACTCTAGGAAATCCTGAGAAACTAGTCAATGGACCTGCGAATGGTATTCACTATACCATACTTCAGTACTTTTAAATATCTGTTTCCTTCAGTCAGTTAACCTTTGAGCGCCCTTTCTTCTCTCTTTCTCCTCTAAGAGAGTCAGGTACCACATCCTGGCAGTTTTCCCAGCTGTTCCTCTATATTCCCAGGCCCACTTGTCCTCTTTCTCTTATGGACCTTTTATTATTTTATCTCAAGGATAAAGACTTTCAATTTATTTTCTTCCTTTAAGCATCCCTCCCCCCCTTCCAAATTGTAACCTTTATATATACATTTTTTACAAGTATTGACAGCTTACTAACTGGAGGAATTACAGTAGGTGTTATTATTTAATCTCTCGAAGCATTGTCTTCTGTGCCTCTACCAAAATACATACATACATACATACTTTAGGTAACAACAGTACAGAATAAAGTTTTAAAATTCTGACATCAAGATTGTCTAAACAAGCCGGGCACGGTGGCGCATACCTGTAATCCCAGCACTTTGAGAGGCTGAGAAAGGAGAAGTGCGAGTTCAAAGCCAGCCCCAGCAATGGCGAGGTGCTAAGCAGCTAGGTGAGACCCTGTCTCTTCATAAAACACAAAATAGGGGGCTGGGATTGTAGCTCGGCAGTAGAGCGCTTCCCTCACATGCATGAGGCCCTGGGTTCGATCCTCAGCACCACGTACAAAGCAATAAAATAAAGACATTGTGTCCATCTACAACTAAAAAAAAATTAAAAAAAAAGAATCGTAACAGTTTGTTTAAATAAAAACAAAAACAAAACACAAAATAGGGCTGTGGATGTGGCTCAGTGGTTGAGTACCCCTGAGTTCAATACCTGGTACCAAAACAAAAAAGATTGTCTAAACATTGCCTTAATCTATCCTTTAGTCGGTTCATTACTGAAATGTAAAAATACCATCAAGCTGATGTTTTTTCGTATTTTTAATGGAGGAGGGGAGAGGACAATAGAAAGGTCAGAGATCTATGTGTCCAGGAGTTCACCACTCTCACCTTGAAGATTTTGTTTAACAATTTTAGTCTTCATTTATTTATTGGTAAAATATAATAAGTTTTTCTTTGACAACTATACAGACTCATAAGGATCAAGTGAGTTCACACTATTAAAAGTGTCAATAATTATTATTTCTAACAATTAGAAATATTATTTCTAATTCTACATCTAGTCTATTGCAATTACATATGTAATTGAAATAACCAATGATAGCAGCACACAGTGGAAAACACCAGTGCAGGGTGTCAGAAAGTTTAAGGTATTTATTTTTCATTTTGCTTGCAAATGAGAGTGTTTGGTAATAATGAGTTTGAAGATTCTTTCCAGCCCTAAAATTGAAGCTGCCTAGATACAGTCACCCAATCCTTACACTAGATGGCAGAGGATAGCCAGGATTTCTTTCAAATGCTTAGTGGTTTATGATACTAAATTTTGAACTTAGTTTCTAGAAACAACTTTAGAACCTTTTTACAGACTCTTTCAGAGTACCTACGAGTATGTATGAGATCTTTGGCAATAGTATCTAACAGTTCAAACATGTTCATCATATCTCTTCTAAACATTCTCCACAGCCGGGCGCCGTGGCACAAGCACTTAGGAGGCTGAGACAGGAGAATCACGAGTTCAAAGCCAACCTCAGCAACAGCAAGGTGCTAAGCAACTCAGTGAGACCCTGTCTCTACATAAAATACAAAGTAGGGCTGGGGATGTGGCTCAGTGGTCGAGTGCCCCTGAGTTCCATCTCCAGTACCAAAAAAAAAAAAAAAAAAAAAAAACTTTCTCCACAACCTATAAACTGTTAAGCTAAAATATCAGGGTCTGCATGCAAGATATATGTTGCATTCTAATTCTCTTCACACAGTTAAATTAAATTGTGTAGAGCTTGAAACTTTAGGGGTTTTATTTTTTGTTTGTTTGATTTTTGTTGTTGTTTGGTACCAGGAATTAAACCCAGTGATGCTTAACCACTGAGCCACATCCCCAGCCCTTTTTTTTTTTTTTTTTTTGAGACAGGTCTCACTAAGTTGCTGAAGCTGGCTCTGAACTTGCAATCCTCCTGCTTCAGCCTCCCAAGCAGCTGAGAAATGTTAGCTTTTCATGAATAAATTGGTGTCTGACTGAAAAATGGTGGTGTCCAGAGGTATAGCATTGCAGAGGCTTTTAAAGAAATTTATTGGGAAGAATGTACTACATAAGGCCTTTGACTTAGGAAACAGTTATAATCACTGGCAAAAAGCAAATATTCTTAACTGCCTTGCACTTGGCACATTCTTCTCTTCCTGCTGAGAAAGTAACCATTCTGCCCTTGCTTCCCAAACTGGGATTTTCTAAACTCTTATCCTCAATAAGACAAACTTTGTTTTGAAATAATTTTTCCCAGAACATTAAGTATAAACATATCAGGACTCCAAAAGATGCTCCCAAACAAGACTAGTATTTGGAATCAAAGGAAATCTGTGGATAAGATACCGGAAACTTGTATGAAATTTTGGCTGGGCTTGCCTAGAGAATTTTCACAATCTCAGCAAATCATATAAAAGAAGTGCTGATACTTCAAGTCTTAGAGATTCTGTATGCAGCCTATAAAAAGGAAACTTCCTGATGGTATTACATAGAAAATAACAAAGCAACAAAGATAATAATCACAATATCTGTTCTAAAAGGGTACTTGCTATATTCCAGGCACTGGGTTAAGTACTTGAGTAATTTTTTGGTTCAATATTGACCACGTCACATAAGAAGGATGTTACTATCCATAATAAAGAAATGAAATCTGGGGCTGGGGTTGTGGCTCAGTGGAAGAGCGCTCGCCTAGCACTTGTGAGGCACTGAGTTCAATCCTCAGTGCCACATAAAAATAAATAAAGCAAAGGCATTAGCTGGGTGCGGTGGCTCACGCTTGTAATCTCAGCACTTTGGGAGGCTGAGACAGGAGAATCGCAGGTTCAAAGCCTGCCTCAGCAACGGCAAGGTGCTAAGCAATTTAGTGAGACTCTGTCCCTCTACATAAAACACAAAATAGGGCTGGGGATATGGCTCAGTGGGCGAGTACCCCTGAGTTCAATCCCTGATACCAAAAAAAAAAAAAAAAAAAAAAAGGCAAAGGCATCGTGTCCATCTACAACTAAAAAAATTTTAAATAGGTAAATAAATAAATGAGTAAATAAAGGTCCATCAACAACTACAAAATATTTTTTAAAAAAGAAATGAAATCTAGAAAATGAAAGTAATCTTGTTCAAGAAAATGAAGTTAAGGGAGATTATGTAACTTGCCCAAAGTAACACAGTTATTAAGAGTTAGGCCCCAGGGCTGGGATTGTAGCTCAGCGGTAGAGCGCTTACCTCGCATGCGTGAGGCCCTGGGTTCAATCCTCAGCACCGCATACAAAGCAATAAAATAAAGACATTGTGTTCATCTACAACTAAAAAAAAAATCTTTAAAAAAAAAAAAGAGTTAGGCCCCAGAACTCATCTTCAGTCTGTTTTATTCTAAATCTCTTTCTCTTAGTTCACTATATAATCATATCAAGATTAGCTTGAAGCCGGGCGCGGTGGCTCACGCTTGTAATCCCAGCACTTAGGGAGGCTGAGACAGGAGAATCGCGAGTTCAAAG